>BTPG01000008.1:10523350-10895769 GCA_036245525.1 Semisulcospira habei | reverse complement strand
CTAAGTGAATGTCTTTTGTTAATTTCGTTTAAGGAAATATAATCTTTAATGACTAAGCATCTATCGGTTATTAACAAATAAAAGGCAATATCATCAGCAACCCCCCCCCCCCCCCGACTCTAATTAGGTCGTATGTGTAAGTTAACTCATTCTGCCTGCGACACACCACAGCAAGATATGGCTCGACCATGATAGTTCGAGGATTGTGGCAGAATAGCTTGGCGAACTGTAATGCAGTCCTCAGAATATAACTCCAAAATGTGGGTATTTCGTACCTCGGGCACAATGAGTTAATGCGACGATAGGGCAGAATGTGAGATGCTAACATTATTTAATTTTAACAAGCATACATATGCATATATAGTGCAAAAGTAATACGATTGTTTCAAACGTTCTGAAACAATCACCAAACACAAAGAAATTAAACGGTTGAACGAGTGACAGATATTTTTTTCGGAATGAGTAAATCTTTTTACGTTGATGTTTGTTTTGGATTCCTCAGATGGATTTCATCGCGTGTTTGAGGAAATGCAGTTTTGGCCATTGTGTTACCTAGGTAGGCATTTTTTTTTATTTGGATTATTGATGCGCACCTCGTGGATAGAAATGTGACAGCCTTCCTCTATGCTGAACTTGTCCGTGTTCAAACCGACTGGTTCGGCGGCTTACGTTTCATGACACAATTATCATAATCGTGTAACAACCAGTATTCCAGTAGGAAGATATTGCGGCAGACGAACTACAAAAAACTGTTGCTCGGAAGATATTCTGTATGTCACACATTTATCCATCATCACTTAAAAAAATAACAACCTTAAATTTAATATAAAAAACTAACGAAAAGGCAAAAAGTGGAATAATCGTGATAGTTCAATGATGACGCAACTGTTGAGCTAACTGCGACCTCTCGCTTACTGTCCTCTGTCAGCCATGGACTGCACTAAAGTGGGTGACTTGGTTGGTTGCCTGGTTGGTTGTCTGGTTGGTTGTTAAGAGAAATGTGCACTGCCCAGCAAACCCTCTTCATTCAGGCACTTCATGTGTGTATGATCCATCCAATTCAAGCCGCTGTTAGTCCAAGCAGATCCGCGCACGACTGGGCGGACTGCATGATACGTATAGGCCCCAAGATCTTCGGGCCGATAAAGGCTGCAGTTGGCTCGCGACTGAACATGCGTGCGCGGGCCAACTGCGGCCGTCGTTGGCCCGAAATTCTTTGCGCACTGGCAGTCATGGCGTTTCCCCACATTTGGCCAGATTTGTTACCGCCCTTCCTTGTAGGACATACTGTTTCCTACGTTGCTGCTGCATGCTGTCAGATCGTGTGCACCCAGACCTGCTAAACCTTTATTCTTCACATTGGCACAGTTCTCGGGAAGACCTGATTCCGAAGACGTGTGCGTATAATATACTATGATATTATGATAAAGGACAGCCATCTTTCTCCCAGGAAAACGTCTTTATTTTGTTCGAGACAGCGTCTGTCAGCATCTTCGGTGAGTATTTATGTATTCGTCTGTGTGTCTGTCCATATGTCTCCAAACGAAATTAAAAAATAATCCCGCCACAATGTCACACCTTTGTTGTTACAATGTCAGTCGGATTTGTCTAACCTTGTAGGCGGAAAGACAGAGATGGGTTTGTGGGAGGCTGCTCAGGTGTACTGATCGGAAGTTGAGATTTTAAAGAACGGAAAAGAGAGGCACACACTTGAATAATTCATTCATTTCCTACACCGTTTGAGCGTCCTCCCCTACCCCATTCCCCAATCCCATCATACTTAGACATTGTAAGTGGCTGGCTGGAAAACGGAGGATTCCATGATCTCGCGTAGCGGCTTGAGCAGGACTGAGCACACTCGTGCAAATGACCGCTGGTTTTAAGGACAGACCGGTGCATTAAATGCATTGTTTTCTGCCTAAAACTTCGAAGCAGCCTGGAGCAAAACTATGGATTCACACGTAGGCCTACACTCTTCTGCGTGCGTTTGGAACATTAACTCATTCAGCCCTGACGCACTACAGCAGGAGATGGGTCGACCACGATAATTCAAGGGTAGTGCCAGATTAGCTTGGCGCTTGTCGGCGCCAAGCTAAACTGGCACTACCCTTGAATTATCATGATCGATCCATCTCCTGCAAACAGGCGCATAGTCGTTAGATGACGCCTCCCAAATGTGTGAAATACGTGCGTCGGTCTGAATGAGTTGATCACGTAGATCGATGGGCCTACATATTGTGGTATACAACGGGTGGCAACGCGATACGGCACTTCGGAGCTATTGATACCAGGCGCCTTGAGTGAGTTAACCCCTGCACGTACGCTGCACGCACAGTTCCGTTTCTGAAATCTTGGTTCACGCAACGACCAAAACTGAAGCCAACACCGTCCAAGAAATGTGGACACCCACATTGGTCTCCAAAAGAGGCATAGATCCTCATAAGCCCCCTGCAGTCGCAGGGGGCTCATGAGGATCTATGTCTCTTGCAGTTGGGTGGTCAGTGTTAAACTTCTTTCCGCGGCAGTGAAGGGTTAAACCAATGACAGTAAGTCCCTGGTGCTTGCAGCTGACGGTGCGGTTTACATTACGGCCGGTTGCTGCACGGCTCGAGAAGGTTCAGAACTGATTACGAACTGATCAATGGCGTTTTGTGTCAGTGCGTGGCAGGGCTCAGTATGAAGACATTACTAGAGTGAGGTTACGTTTACACGGAACGACTCCCAGCAACGAACGAGAGCAAAGTCACGGTGGACGCCCGTGAGCACAGACAACACTCTAAACATCTCCAAGAGGCATAGATCCACATGCGCCCGAGTTGGGCACTGATGTACTTCAGCTCAAAATATTAGTACATGTACCTTCTTCACAGCTAGAGATGGACCGGCCATTGTCGTTCAAGGGTAGTTATTTATAGAAGATTGCCAAGCAGTGAGAATCTTTTTTTTTTTTTTTTTTCTTTTTTGTGATATAGAAAACTTTTGATTATTGAAGCAGACGAAAAACAAATCGCAAACTAGAGAGCCATGTTTGTATACTGTCTGAGAATGTTTTTTTTATTTTTATTTTTAATGAGCTCTATGTTCCCATTTACCAAAATTACAAACTGACAACTTCCAGTGTTTCCTTGTGATTTTTGCTTGATTTAGTTCGCCCCGCTATCTCATTTAACCCCTTAACTGTTAGGCAAGGCGAACGGTATTCAGCTGCAAGAGACATAGATTGAAACACGGCTGTGTGCGGGCCGACTGCTGTCGACGTCGGCCCGGTGACCTCCTGCGCACTGGGAAAGCGATAAAACACTGCGAACTTGGAGCTTCAAAGCAAAGGTCATATTCAGCTGCAAGAGACATAGATTGAAACACGGCTGTGCGCGGGCCGACTGCGGTCGACGTCGGCCCGGTGACCTCCTGCGCACTGGGAAAGCGATAAAACACTGCGAACTTGGAGCTTCAAAGCAAAGGTCATATTCAGCTGCAAGAGACATAGATTGAAACACGGCTGTGCGCGGGCCGACTGCGGTCGACGTCGGTCCGAAGACCTTTTGCGCGCTGGGTAAGCGATAAAACACTGCGAACTTAAAGTGTCGTTCACACGAATTGCTGCTTTTGGTTTCACTTCGTTCTGTGATGCTGAAATGCGGAATCTGCCCACATTGTCACAGTTCAAAGCTCACTTAAAGACTTTTCTTTTCTGTCGGGCATTTAACACTTAGCTCATCTTTAGCTAACTGTTGACTGCCTTTTATTCTGATCCTAGAGGAAGTGAATGTAAGGTGTTGGGAAGAGATGAGGTGGTTTAAAGTAGTGTACAATCGTGCGTGTGTCTGAGAGAGAGGATGTGCTGTTGTGCATGCGCAGTGAGCCATTGTTTTCCTGGAGAACAGTGCTAAACAAGAACTATGTATTATTTTATTATTATTATTATGCTCCTCACGACAAAGAGAAATCCAGTCCGTGTTATTGTGACAAACAAATCTAATCTTGCACGTTTTGTTCTGTGATTTTGGACCTTATGGCTCCAGACCGTAAGATCCAAAATCGCAGATCAGCACACTCGTAATGGTGGAATACAGCTTGAGTCAATTTTGGAGCGACCGGTCGACATTTTCGCTCGACAGCCCGAGCGTACGAGAGCGCCGTGACAATCACTCAGTGTACACTGTCTTTAATATTATTATTATTACATGGTATTTATATGACGCATTTCTCATATTTATAATATAACTCAGTGCGCAGAATGTAACCGCGAACTGCACCAACCCAACAAGCACGCTCACGTGAATCACGCGCATTCAACATTCACGTGGTGCTAAGAGCAAGCTTCCGAAGTTTGTTTGTTTTTGGAAATTCAAATCGTTTGTATTTGCAATTTGATTAAGTTGGCTGAAACTGATACCAAAGCCGGTGGAGGGAGAGGAAGAGCCGGAGTACCCGGAGAAAGAACCTCCGACGGTCCGCCCGAATTAATGGTGACACTTACTAGAGGAGAAAACAGCGTCCGACGCCGGAACCCGTAATCGAACCACGCACCTTTAGCATCGGTGGCAGACGCCTTAACCACTGCGCCAATATCACTTTTTTTAATTAAAAGATGTTAAGACCGAACGTTGAACATTTTATTATTCACGGGAAATGAGAGGTGGAACAATGAAGAAATGATGCCTTACCTCAGTTATTCCAGTGCAGAGCCGGAGCGGGGGCTCATGAGAATTTGAGTCTCTTGTTATCTTGTTAGTCCTATGTTCTTTATGTTTATTTTCTTTCATTTACATCTGTGTTTTTTACGAGAATGTCGGTCAGTGTGCAGTCTTTTCTGACGCGAAATTCGTGAACAACGGCAGAGAAGTGGTTAATATCAGTTATCTTCACCATCCTTGCATGAAGCCACCTGACTTTTAGGAGTTCGGTCATGTCAGTATCTGTTTAACCAACCCTCCTGTTGCTTGTTGCCACCGGTATTATAAACAGTACTGGTCCCCTTCATGAGCTGTCAAGGTCACTGATAGTAATCCCCTGTTCATGCAGTCGAAGGTACTGCACGCAATGCTGGTGTTTGCATGCACAAGGGGGTTAACCCCTTCAGTACTCGTTGACAGAAACTGTGCTATTGCAATCTTCGTCAATTCAGCATAGCAAGCCCTAGCTTTCTTAGGAACATGGATACGAAGGAGAGTCAGCAAGAGGTATAGATCCTCATGAGCCCCCGCAATTGCGGGGACTCATGAGGATCTATACCTCTTGCAGTTGGGGGTGTTCAAATTTTCTCGTCACAGAGCGGGTTAAGAGAGAGAGAGAGAGAATGAGAGAGAGAGAGAGAGAGAGAGAGAGAGAGAGAGAGAGAGAGAGAGAGAGAGAGAGAGAGAGAGAGAGAGAGAGAGAACGCATTTTTTGCTCGTCACGTTCTTTCCCCGTCCATTAATGACACGTACACTTAGCATATCATTTTTTTTAATTGTTTTTCACACACACACACACACACACACACACACGCACACACACACGCACACACACACGCACACACACACACATACACACACACACACACACACACACACGCACACGGAAACATCTGGAAAATCAGGTCAGTCCGGCACAGTTTATTTAGGAAATGCAGAGTACACACATGTGCTTATGAATTACAATATCAGTTTAAATGGCTATTTTATAAATACTAAGAAAAAGCATCTAACCCCAAAGTCAGGCCCTGCCACCCACCCCCACCCCAATGTAAAAGTACAGGAGGCTAGAGAATCCCGTGCCCCACCTCCCTCCCTCCGACCCTCACTCTCATACATTTTATGAAAACAATCTTGGTAGGAAAATATTTTTGGAGAAATGTATTAATATTATATATTTGTTATAGTTATTTGGAGATAAAAATTCAGATTTTTATTGTTATGTGTTTTAAGAGTTTGGTCTGTCGATTGCTTCCCTAAGTCCCCCCACGCACCCCCCCCTCACCCTCTCCACCCCCTCCCCAATACAACACCTTTGTGCATCCAGAGACCGGTACTGTATACAGTACATTTTGCTGCATACAAAAGTGAGGTTAAAATTATTACTTTTTAATTATCTGTTCTTGCGGTCCTTCGGACTCACTATTTAAAACAACCCTCCCTTCCCCCTCCCTTCCCCCTCCCTTCCCCCTCCCTTCCCCCACGACCACCACCACCCCCACCGGCCTCCACTGAGATATATACCATGTGATTTTGATTTTAACCACATCTCTCGTACCGAAAATTAACGCCAGTTCGGAGTTGCCATTCAGCCCTGATAAATGACAAACAAAAATATTGATCAAATAATTATGCTATTTCGAAGGTGGTGCCAGAATAGCTTTGCGCTTGGAGCGCCAAGCTACTGTAGCACTACTTTTGAAGTATCATTGTCGATTCATCTCCTGAACTTTATGATGTCCTCTGATGACAACTCTGAACGTAGGAAAATGTTCACCTCATGGCTCATTGTGAGAAGCTACCATGCATCTTTTGACCAAACAACCAGGGTAGATGCCACAAAGTGGGATATACGCAAATAAAAGTAAAGTCCGTTCCCAACCAAATCTTGTAAATACTAAACATACTGTAACTGAGACAAATGCAGACATCAAAGAGAATGGATTATTCCATGACGTATTCAATAAATCAAACTGTATTTTCTTAAGCATAAAAGTTTATATATATATAAAACCGGTCGTAGGCGACAAAAACTTAAATCTACTCATAAGGTCCAATATCTGTTTGGGAATATTTTCTAGCATCCCCCCTTGGGGGGGAGGTCTGGATATTTTCCAGCGGGTGGCGGGGCGCCTGGGGGTAGTCCCTACTGCTTTATTTAGTAGGTGTTCAGTGGAAGGCTCAAAATGATAGGTCTGTCATTCCTTATCTCCCACTACCCTCTCCTTTCTAGAACTAGTGAACGATGCAGTCACAAAAAGGACAGCTGATGTCCTGATGACACAATGCAAGCTTACCAGCCTGGAATTCCATGGCATTAGCACAGCATTCTCAGAACTGAACGAAAAATTACGTCCCTTGGAGCTAATCTGATTGAGTGCAATTTTTGGCTTTGGGCGACGCCTTTGTTAAAAGTAAAGACTATATATATGTATGTATATATATATATATATATATATATATATATATATATATATATATATATATATATATATATATATATATATATATATATATATATATATATATATATATATAAGGGACATCATTTTTCATTTGAATTCTGAGAATCCTCTTGCTGTGCTAATGCCATGGAATTCCAGGCTGGTAAGCTTGCATTGTGTCATCAGGACATCAGCTGCCTTTTTATGACTGCATCGCTCACTAGATCTAGAAAGAGAGGGGTAGTGGGAGAAAAGACAGACCTATCTTTTTTAGCCTTCCACTGAACACCTACTGCATATAGCAATAGGGACTAACCCCAGGCGCCCAGCAATCCGCTGGAGAATATATCTATGTACGCGGCCTGGTGTCGTCCAACATCATTTTTCATTATTTTAGACCTTTCGGTCAAAAGACCTTCATCAGGCCTGCAACACAGTTGGTCCCTGGTCGTTCTGCGAGGTGCACCAAACAGGGGATTTACTTATGTTTATATATATAATATACCTTTCCTGCAAAAGTAGTACAATAAGAAAACAAACTTATCAGCATAATAAATAAAGCATGTACCATCTTGTTTTCTTAGTGATTATTTGCTGTGTGACCACTAATTCTGAGTACTGAGAGTAGAAAAGATGCGTGATTTTTCTTGTGCAATATATGACAATAGTTTGATGTTTTCCCTATGTTGCTCCAGTACATTGTCCTCAGACAAGCTACCGGCACACGTGACAAGCAAATCACGATGGTTTGTCATCAACCTCCAGCAATTCGTAATGGTACTTCCTGAGATCGATGTCTCCCTTGACCTTGTAGATACTTCTGCCGCCAGATTGCACGGTCAGTCTCGTCACAAGCTCTGCTGGAATCGTCAGTTTGAAGGCGTAGTCCACACTCCCTGCTTTTTCGCGCTGTTCCCATCTCCATGAGCCGTCATAGTTGTTCCTGGCCACCTGCTCTTTCCCTTGTGTAGGTGGCATCTTTGTCGTGTACGTGCCTACAGCAGCAAACAAACAAACAAAATCAGTCTTTTGTTTAGTGGTTAAGTCCATATCTTGTGTTAACCCTTTGCGTGTCGGTAGCAGTTTTAGTTGCGATGATTCCTGTATGAATCAATGCGACTAAAACCGCTACTGACTAGCAACGGGTTAATTTCTTTAGGAAAACATCATCTTTGGTGGCTAAGTATGCGTGTGTCATCAACACAATTTAAGAAAATATAATCAACCTCCAGACGCTAATTAGGACGTATTATTAATTTAGTGCGACGAGAAGGTGGAGTGTAAGATACGCACTTTTTAAAAATATATAAACGTGCAGTCTCAGATGTAATGAAAAAGGAAATACAGCCGCAGACTCTGAAGTCGAACCTGCAGGGGACAGTGATTTTTGGGACAGTGTTTTTTGTTTGTTTTTTTCACAGCACAGAGTTGTTGGAAAGGAGAAACACGTTCGACTTGACAAAGTTATCTGTTGTAAAATTCGTCATAGAGGAGCTTTGGCCTCGACGAAAAAGCTGGTTCGACTTTTCCGAGTGTGGAAAAGGAGAAACACGTTCGATTTATTCGAAGTTCGACTTAACAGTGAGTTTGAGTTATCCGTTGTAAAATTATTCGTGGAATAGCATCTTAAGGGGGTGGGGGCGTGGGGGGGGGGAGATAGAAGTTGGTTCGACTTAAACGTTTTTCGACTTCTCTGTGTTAGACAGACGTCTGGTACAAACGTATTCTGTATTGTGTCACTTGCTGCAGACAAAACAAAATCGGACATCTGAGTCGTTATAAATCAGAAGACGAAAAAAACTCATAGCAAAATAATGTTCAAAGCACCAATCGATTATCGATGAATTGCACAGCGTAAATTATGTGATGAGTGCAAACATAGCCCCACCTCTTTTATTTCAACCTAAAGTGACGATTCGCTGAGTTTATATTTTATATTGAAATACCAGCTAAATCAGCTCAGGGAAAGTCTGAACAACAGAACAGTTCGATTCGCCTCGCAGACACTGGTTACATACCTTCACCGTAAAGAACGTCGACCTCGCTTTGCCTGATGAGCATTTCCCTCAGGATCTGGTTCTTGCCTGCTTTGCTGGTGTAATGGTACAGCGTCATCATTGGCCTGCCTCCCGCCATCTCTTCAATAAACACAGATCTGCACGATCCGTCCTGCTCACAAGAGTCACACGGATAACATCCCCAGTAAGGAAAGGTCAGCGGGCTAATGTCGGCCGCAGTGGGTGCGCGCACCAATGTGCGCGGGCCTAGTGCGGTCGATGTTAGCCCGAAAAGTTTTTGCATACTGGGACAGTGTGTTCGTTAGTCAATTAATTTCTACTTCTGCATTTAGCCTATTACAACCTGAGGCTGTTTTTTTTTTTTTGTTGTTGTTTTTTTTGTTTTGCTTATTGTCCTATGATGGCTACATTAAGATTAGGAGACACAGCAACCATTTTAGTTCAAGGGTGGTGCCAGAATATCTTGGCACCTCAGGCGACAAGCTATTCTGGCACCACCCTCGAACTATCATAGTCGAATTTATTTAAAGCAATAGTGTATAAGGATGAAAAGGTTTAAACTATCTGCTCCCGGGCTAAATTCGATGGTGCCATTGGTTCTCCGTGTTGTCTTACCTCAACAAAACTCGACCACAACAGTTTAAGGATAGTGCCTGCCGCTGATAAGGCCTGGAGCTGATAAGGCACTATTAGCTGAACAATAGATGATTCCCTAAAATCAGAAGCAGTTTAATTATTGTGCGATATCCCTCCTTTGTCCGGGCTTAATACACTGTTTTCGTCAAAGCACGTTTACGTCTGACCTACTTCTGATTTGCTAACAGCTGGTATCGAACAGATTTAGCATCGATTATGCAGCGTATTTGCATACAGACATGCAAGATTGTCGTTCAGAAATGAACGGAGATCATGTAATCCCACTTCTTAAACCACTGCACTGTAAATGCAAAGAATTGATTTCAAACTGGCCACTTTTGCTTATCGTCACTTTGACGTCACACCCAGCCGTCCTACTTGTCATCCACTCTTACTACCAACCCAATGCGCAAAAGGCCATCGGGCCGACATCGGCCGCCGTTGGCCCGCGCACAGTCGTGCGCGGGCCAACGGCGGCCGATGTCGGCCCGAAGGCCTTTAGCGCTCTGGGAATGATTCTGTAGAACTCTCCGCTCCAGCCAAGTGAAACTCTTCGTCTCTTGGCTTGACTTCGCGAACGAAGATTTTATAGGAGTTGCCCACGACGTCTGCAGGCTTGTTCGTGGCTGCGGAGGCCAATCCGAGACAGGCAGGTTCGACCGCAGTGGCTGCAGGGGAAGGTATGGCCGGGGTTCTGAGCTGCGGCATCTCTGTTTTTTCTCCTGAGCCGCTTGTCCTTAAGGCTAGCTCTGTGAGAGTCCTCAAAGGAGACAGCTGCCTTGTAAATGGTGGAGCGCCAGGTGTCACGGTCCGCAGCAAGCGAAGACCACTGGTGGTGGTCGATTTGGCAGGCACTAAGTGACTTCTTGAGACAGTCTTTGTATCTCTTCTTTGGTGCCCCTCTGTCACGATGTCCAGTAGCAAGCTCGCCGAACAGGGTGATCTTTGGTAGGCGATGATCCTCCATCCTGGAGACATGCCCCGCCCAGCGGAGCTGTGTCCGCAGCAGCAAAGCCTCGATGCTCACAGTTTCAGCCTGTTCAAGGACCTCGACGTTGGTGACATAGTCACTCCAGTGAATGCCCAGGATGGTACGCAGGCAGCGCTGGTGGAAGCGTTCGAGGAGTCGTAGTTGGCTGCGGTAGAGGGCCCAGGACTCGGAACCATACAGCAGGGTGGTGAGGACCACAGCTCTGTACACGCTGATCTTGGTGCCTGTTTTCAGCTGTTGATTGTGCCACACCCGCTTGAAAAGTCGCCCGAAAGCGCTGTTCGCTTTTGCCAGCCTGCTGTCAAGCTCCTTGTCCAGCTTGGCGTCCAGCTGGAAACTCTTCGTAGTACCACCTGTAAAGCTGACTAGGTAAGAAATACCTCTCACCCCCCCCCCCCACCCCCACCCCCCACCCCCCACACTTTGGTACCGGTTTCAGGCCACTTTACAAATTTCAAATACAAGCGATCAAAAATTTCTGTAACCTCAGTAGCTGAACTGGCCCTTCGTCTGTCTTGTACTGTGTTTGTCTTCGGCGTAAATCCGTGTATGTCACGTGAGTGTGCGTGTTGGGTATCAGTTCGCGGCGCTTTGAGTCGATTCGCCCAAAAATTGAGAAAAAGCGCCTATATAATACCGGTATTTTTATTATTATTATAAGTCCTTCCAATATCAGGTACCCAAGGTTTGCAATACCCTCCCTCTGTCTCTCCGAAACAGACAATGCACACATGAACATGACGTACGTCTGTAGATGAAATCAATCTTTATAAATCAATCTGTACTCACCAAAATGGTGTACAGCCAAATGAAGTCTGGCTAAATGAAGTCAAGATAAAAGGGGTCTGTCTTTATATATACCTAGACCTGTACAAACCGCTGGATGCCGCTTATTCCAACTCCTCAAGAGGACGTAATTGTTGCTGATCTGTGCCAGGAAGAGGCATACATTTGCAGTTGCGTAGGCTCATGAGAATCTATGTCTCTCGCAGGCGGCAGGTGTTGGGCGATGTGTGGTGTAACGACTGTCGCAGTGGAGTGAGTCGACTCGAGGAATACCCGATCAAACTGACACTGCACATGACGAAGCGCACGAGGCAGAAATAACGCGCTTTTATCGCATGTGTTAACGCCTTCACTGCCGAGAAACACTGAACACGGTGCACCTGCAAGACACACTTCCCCGTGAGCCCTTGTAACTGCGGGGACTTTTGAGGATCTTTGCCTCTTCCTGACACCACTTGGCATGAAAACAAAAACTGTCACAATTATTGGAACATAAGCTAGGCCTAACCAGTCCCGGTACGCCTCTCTCTCTCTCTCTCTCTCTCTCTCAATGTGAAATCATTTCATAAAGAGCTGAAGTGGTAATTTGCTAAACAACTATACAACAATTTGGGGAAAAATAATCTCACTGATAAATAATTCTTGGAAAATAATGTCAGTAGCACGATCGAAATAATAAACGGGATATGAATAATCTATTTTTGGAAAAGTCACAAACCAGATAGGTGAGGCTAGCGCTGGCAGAATTGTACAACAAACCAAGGGGAATTACTCAGCGCTGGACAAACAACTGATCTAACTGTTGTCCAGCGCTGAGTAATTCCCCTCGGTTTGTTGTATATTTTTGGAAATGTGCAGAGCAGTGTGTGTGTGCGTGTGTACGTGCGTGCGTGTGTGCATGCATTCGTGCATGCGTGTGAGTGTGTGTAGACTGTCAGTAACCGCTAACATTGTATTGATTTCACAAAAGGAACAGCTGAACATCACAGCTACAAGCAGCTTGGTTTCCATGAATCCCACGCTTTTTCAGAAAATCAAATGCAACTTTCGTTTTCGTTTTTTTTTCTCCCAAGCAGACGGCAAACATATCTCTCCCAGATAACACAATGTGCAATGGCCATCGGGCCGACGTCGGCCCGATGGCCTTTGCGCACTGGATAAACTGCCAACGTCACAAGGTAAAGTAACCACTTGTGTATGCAACTGGTGATTGCATCCACACGGGGTCACCGTAACCTGTTTGTTTATGTAACAGTACCGGTGGCTGCATGAGAGATTAGACATTTAGCACTTTGCTTGGCATATGCTTAGCGTCCATTTTGACTATACCAGTACTAATGACAATTATATGTTATCAATGTCTCTCTCTCTCTCTCTCTCTCTCTCTCTCTCTCTCTCTCTCTCTCTCTCTCTCTCTCTCTCTCTCTCTCTCTCTCTCTC
The DNA here is from genome assembly GCA_036245525.1 of Semisulcospira habei. Taxonomy (NCBI): domain Eukaryota; kingdom Metazoa; phylum Mollusca; class Gastropoda; family Semisulcospiridae; genus Semisulcospira; species Semisulcospira habei. The sequence goes on along the minus strand of BTPG01000008.1, from coordinate 10,882,778 downwards.
TCTCTCTCTCTCTGTGTGTGTGTGTGTGTGTGTGTGTGTGTGTGTGTGTGTGTGTGTTTATGGTATAAGATGAATGTTGAGTGTTATTATTATTTTGTGTAAATAATTTTTTTTTCTTTCTTTCTTTCTTTTCTTAATTTTATTGTTGCATGAAATAATATGTGCAAATATAATTTATTATTATTATTATTATTATCTTTTAATCTATTTTATGTTGTAGATGTTAGCAACGGCAAGTTTGTAAAATGACGATTTGTTTCTGTCAAAACTTTTTACCGTTGATAAATAAAGTTTCATCATCATCATCATCATCATCATCTCTCTCTCTCTCTCTCTCTCTCTCTCTCTCTCTCTCTCTCTCTCTCTCTCTCTCTCTCTCTCTTTTGATGTATCGTCTCATGTATTTTTATATGTGTAGAGTAGCAGGACAGTTTGGAAGATAGGCCTAAAACTTTTTATCCTGAATAAAAACGTTTCATCATCATCTCTCTCTCTCTCTCTCTCTCTCTCTCTCTCTCTCTCTCTCTCTCTCTCTCTCTCTCTCTCTCTCTCTCTCTCTCTCTCTCTCGCTCGCCTGGAATGCGTGTGGTTGGACGCCACTGCTAGTTGGCTTTGTGTATAGGAATCCAGCATCCACTGCCGAGTGGTATGACGACTTTGTACAGGTGATGGATAAAGTGAATGACACAGGCAGGGATATACTCATTCTCGGTGATTTTAACATTGACATCTCAAAACCCCATTCCATGTGGCAATGTACAACAACGCTGTTTGGACTAAAACAGATGATTACCACTGCAACCAGAGTAACCCACTCTTCCTGTACTTTGATTGACCACATCTATACTAACAACCCTCAAGCTATCATTGAAACTGTGTCCCTTCACTAGCTGTCAGTGACCACTTTCCCATCACCTGTACATGGTCATGTTATGTTCCTAAACAGAGTCGAACCCAACATTTATACATTACTTATAGATGTTTTAGAAAACTAGATAGAGATAGTTTCCTTCATGACCTCAGTTTTTTGCCGTTCCATGAAGTTTACAATCACAATGACCCTGATGTAGCGCTCTCACTGTGGCTTGAGCTGTTCCTCGGAGTGCTAAATAAGCATGTCCCTTTAAACAGGAAACGAGTCCGGTGCCGTGAGCCCCCCACCTGGATTACGGAGGAGATTAAACAAACCATGGAAGCCAGAAATCGAGCCAAGCGGGACAAAGATTTTATTGAGTTCAAAAGGTTACGTAACAGAGTCAAATACCTTATCCGGGAGGCACAAAAAGCACTGGTAGAGAAAACCATACGCGGCGGGAATCCGTCTTCAATATGGAAAGTTTTAAACTTACTAACTAACAATAGTAATAATCGTTCTGCAAATACGACTGCCAACCTTACAGCCGATGCATTTAACGACCACTTCATTTTAGCCCCGAAATCTTTACTACATGCTGAAGGTTTGGATCAGGTGGAACATGTCGCATCGCAGAAGCTTACTGACTTTTGTAAGCAAAGACTGTCCGAGGACGATGATTTTAATATCCCCTGCATCGCTGTACATGAAGTGGGCAGATTTATCTCTAGTCTCAAGAACAAAAAGTCAGCTGGCATTGATGGTATCAATGGTTTTATCCTTGAACTTTCTCTTCCATACATTGTGGAAAGCTTAACCTATATTTACAACCTATGTATTCAAAATAATATTTTTTCCGGCGGCTTTCAAAAAATCTAAAATGGTACCTATACCTAAAACAAAAGACACATCTGATCCAAATAATTTTCGGCCTATATCCATATTATTTATTCTATCGAAGCCTATTGAGAAGCATGTACACAAACATCTTCTCGAATTCCTGGAAGAAAAGTCTCTCCTGAATAAATATCAATCTGGTTTTCGCCCTAAACATTCGTGTCACACTGCCTTGGTTCATATGATTAACACTTGGCTGCTCAACATCAACAGAAACAAAATGTCTGGTGCTGTCTTTCTAGACCTAAAAAGAGCGTTCGACCTTATAAACCACGAAATTGTATTAGAGAAACTAGACTGCTACTTTAACAATAACAGCCCAGGGACACTCTCATTCTTTCGTTCATATATCATAGGGAGAATTCAAATTGTGTACATCAATGCTACCTTCTCTTCTGAAAAGCGTGTTGAGTATGGCGTGCCCCAGGGATCCATACTAGGACCGTTACTTTTCTGTTTGTTTATAAATGATCTTCCACTTCATATATCCAATCCAAATACCGAATGTGACATGTTTGCCGATGATTCAACTCTTCACGCTGGCGGGAAAACTGTACCTGAAATATCAAGCAATTTTCAGCTTAGTCTTCAGGAGGTCTCACTGTGGTGCAAAAATAATCAAATGCTTGTAAATCCATCCAAAACGAAAAGCATGCTAATCACAACACGCCAAAAGCATCAGCTCCGCCCCCATTCACTTAACCTCTCTTATGATTCAGTTCCCATGGAGCAAGTCAAGGAATATCGCCTCCTCCGTGTAATTGTTGATGACCAACTGTGCTGGTTGCCCCATCTAACACAACTAGGGAAAACATTATCAAAGAAGCTATTTGTACTGTCAAGTTTAAAATCTATCATTGATACTAAGACACGAAAGCTATTTTTCAACTCCTAAAATAAATCTCACATTGACTACGCATCTACTATTTGGGACGGCTGTAGTAAGGCTAACCTTAAGCGGATTAATTCTCTATACAATCGCGCAGTTAAACTGATCCTCCCAATCCTCTCTCTAACTTCAGGCGACAGGGCTCCTTCCTTTACATCAACACCTTACGTTTAATAAGTGCGTACTTATGCACAAAGCACTGAACGGGAAAGCCCCTTTCTATCTGGCTAAGCTTTTCACTGAGAGCGACAGGGTTTACAGCACTTTGAGGAACAATCTCGTCATTGAACGGCCCCGAATTGACTTGTTTAAATCCAGCCTTTTTTACGCGGGTGCCTATTTATGGAACTCATTTCCTCCACATATGCAGTACATCAAAGTGGCACGGTGCTGTGGACGTTAAACCCGAACGAACTAACAAACTAACTAACTAACTCACTTCCTCCACATATACAGCAAACGAGACATCTTTCATTGTTTAGGACGAAAGCTTTTAAATACATCTCTGAGCAAACTTCAAAGAAACGTAGATAATATGTCCAAAAGAGTCATGTCAATGCTTTCCTGTGTTTCTCCGTTTTGCACTTGTTAGCGTTTACATAATATCTCTCTTTATCGTAGTGTTTTGCCTGCTCACTAAATTCCTACACATGAGTAGCTGTATCATAAGTGTGCAGTCGCTTTCTATAAACACACTTTACATCGCACCCTCCCCCCCCCCTCCCCCCCCCCCCAAGACCCTGTCATTTTGCTGTGTATGTGTGTAATCTTCAGCGACTTTGGAACTTGTGTCGGAATGCAACACAAGTGACCTGTGGGTGTAGCCGCTTGTTTTGTGCTGTTAACATATTGTTTTTATGTTGCTTTTAATGTTGTAGTTTAGCAAGGACAAACATGAAAAGAGGCCTGTGCGCCTATTGTTTCCATCCTTGAGAAATAAAGTATCATTCATCCATCCATCCATCCATCCATCCATTCATTCATTCATTCATTCATTCATTCATTCTCTCTCTCTCTCTCTCTCTCTCTCTCTCTCTCTCTCTCTCTCTCTCTCTCTCTCTCTCTCTCTCTCTCTCTCTCTCTCTCTCTCTCTCTCTCTCTCTTTCTCTCTCTCTCTCTCTCTCTCTCTCTCTCTCTCTCTCTCTCTCTCTCACACACACACACTCACACACACACACACACACACACACACACACACACACACACACACACACACACACACACACACACACACACACACACACACACGGGGAGCTGCGTGGCTCGGTGGTAGAGGGTTCGACTCTCGTCCAGTGGTCGTGGGTTTGAACCCAGCTAGGGTCAACATGTGTACAGGCCTCTTTTCTGTCCCCCGTCTTTGAATCCCCTTCGCGGTGGACAAAAGACGTTAAGACCTAAATGTTTAACACACACACACACACACACACACACACACACACATACACACAAACACCAAACACACACGCACACACACACGTACACACACGCGCGCGCGCATTCAAGCACTACACTCACACACATACACACATGCAAAGATGCAAATATCTCAAAAAGTCAGGCTGCCACAGTTTATTTAGGAAATTCAGAGCACACACATACGGTTATAAATACTACATTTCAAACGGCACTTCATAAATACAAAGAAAAGTATCCTACATTTAAAGGAATACACTAGCAGCTAATACACAGAGATCTTTGTGAAAATGCCCAACGCATAGCAACTGATGCAACAGTTCATGGCCATTAACCCCCCTGTGCATGCAGCGACCGGTATTGTACACAGAACCGATGGCTACATTCACAATGCGGGTAAAACTGTTCCTTTTAAAAACAAAACCTGTTTAACCCATTCAGCCCTGACGCACTACAGCAGGAGATGGGTCGACCATGATAATTCAAGGGCAGTGCCAGATTAGCTTGGCGCCTGTCGGCGCCAAGCTAATCTGACACTACCCTTGAATTATCATGGTCGATCCATCTCCTGCAACAGGTGCATAGTCGGGCTGAATGAGTTAATTCGGTAGCATGATTGCTTTTTTGCTTTGTTTAACCCATTCAGCTTTGCACGAAAAGATTCTGATCGACCATGCTAGTTCAAAGGTGGTGCCAGAATAGGTTGGCGCTTAAAGGTGCCAAGCTATTCTGGCACCGACCTTGAACTATCATTGTCGATCCGTCTCCTGAACTGTGGTGTTGTCCTCAGATGACAACTCCCAACGTGGGACATGTTCCCCTCACACGGCTCATTGTGTAAAGTCGCCATGCATCTTTTGAACTAACAGCCTGCGTTGATGCGACAAAGTGGGATATAAACAAATCAAAGTAAAATCCGGACCCCCTCCCCCCTCTCTCCACCTCCCTTCCCCCCCCCCCTCCCCCCTTGATTTATAAATACTATAATTTTTTTTTTTTATTTAGACATAATTAATGGAAGCACGAGCGACAACAGTCTGGACCCCAAAGCCATGATATGAACATATTCCGTCAAAGGTTTGAGAATTATTCAATGAATCAAGCTGTACTTTCTGCAGTATATAGGATTCAAACCATATGTATATATTGTCAATAAAAATTGATACAATGTTATTGTATTCGTCTTCTTCGAAATGTAAAATGGTAAATGTTCTTGACATCGTGACAAACTACTTCACACAAAACAACAACAACAAACGTGCCATCTTGTTCTGGTAGATGTGTAATTGAGCCTACACTTTTTCTTGAATAGTAAAAATGAAAGACAAAAAAAAAAAAAAACTCTACTCATGCAGCCATCACCCTTTGGCTGTCGGTAGCGATTTTTGTCGCCATAATCCGGCAGGAATAATCGCTACAAAAACCGCTACCGTCAGTCAAAGGGTTAATGTGTTCTCAAGTGGCGGAGCAGAATAGTCAGTTGTGACTCGGCTTGTCAGGAACCTTCTCCACTTCATACTCGTGCGTTTTAAGACTGAGATCCCCCTCGACCTTGCCGATACTTCTGCCATGGACTTCGGGGTCATCGCCTCTCAGTTTCGTCACTTCCTGTTCCGCAAAATCCAACTTGAAGACGTAGTTCACACTGCCCTGCTTTTCGCGTTCCACCCAGTGTGTGCCGTCCTTGCCGTCATAGTTGTTCCTGGCGACCTGCTCTTTTCCTTGACTGGGTGGCACCTTCGTCACATAAGTACCTAGAGCAAAAATACCCAGTCGCCGATTTAGTGACTAACCATTCACCCCTTCGCTGCCGAGAAATAACATTAAGTACCATCAAACTGCAAGAGGTATTGATCCTCATGAGCCTCTCCCCCTCCCACCGCAGTTGCGGGGGCTCATGAGGATCTATGCCTCTTGCCGACACGACTTTGAATCCATCTTTCGATGACTGCTGGGGATCTTTAAATCATGGACGCTGAAGTTACAATGATTAGTAGAACACAATCTGTGTCCACTGCCAGTGAAGGGGTTAACCCCTTTACTGGCGAGAAAATGTGAACACGATCTATCTGAAAGAGACGTAGATCCTCACTTTAGACTGCGGGAGCTCTTGAGGATCTATGCCTGTTCCTGAGACCATTATGTATCCATGTTCCTTGGACGGTTGTGGGTTTGGGTCTTAGAAGGAAAAGGTACGTGCAGTGGCAGGGAAGGAGTTAAGGAAGGACGTCAGCAGTCAATGAACGAGGAGATCATGTGGAGTTGCCCTCAGAAGACAACAGTACAGTTCAGGAAACTGATCATGATAGTTCAAAGTTGGTGCCGTGCTTGAGGACCTTAGTGCCTGTAGACGCCTAACATTCTGGCACCACTTTTGGGCTATCACGGTCGATCAATATCGTGTTGCAGCGAGGCGGGGCTGAATAAGTTAACACATTCATGGTGTGGAGTGTTCGGATAAGCGGCTTTATGCGGCACGTCTGGAATGACTCGAGCTGTCAAATGCAAACGTAGAAGCACCTGTTAACTCATTCAAGGTGCTCTGCATCAATAGCTGCGTAAGTTTGGTATAGCTTTGCCGCCGGCAACCGTATACGACACTTTCGCAGCTATTAAATGGGGCAATGGTTTGATGGACACCCGACTAGCATTAACCACATACATCAGTGGCGTAGGAGCCCGGTGCCAGGTATGGCTTGGTCACGCATCCTCTAAACATGACATGGTGAGAGCCTTTTCTGGCTTAGGGCTCACTGGCCCTGACACACCTCCTCCAGGCCCAGTAGTCAAATTGAGGTCTTATTATCAGCACGCAAAAAGAACATCATCATACATCCCGGAAATAACACGCACCCCCTCGCCGGGCATTCAGTAAGCTTAGGTGAAAATTTATATCAGGCCAAAATGACAATTTAGTAAATTCACAAAAGTTATATCAACAATATGATTTTTGTTGTGGTTACAAGGCACTCGGGCTGACGCCAGCCGCAGATGACCCGCGCGCAAAGGTGTGTGGCCCAACTGAGGCTGATTCAACCCAAGGATCTTGTGCTAACTCGGTACGTGTTTCAGAATACCTTCTCCGAACTTAGTGCCTTCTCCGCTTTGTTTGATGACACCGTCCTTCAGGATCTGGTCCTTGCTGGCTTCACTGGTGTAATGGTAATAGGTCGTCGTTGCTTTGCCTTCTGCCATCTTTGTTACAGACGTTTGCAAGCTGCAGACAAAAGCCAGGAAAGCTGACATCACGCTGCTAATTGTTACCTGATGAGTTCAGCCTCTATTGATAATTCTGCGTTTTCTGAAGATGTTGTTCCGAGACTTGCCTACAGACAACATCTTCAACTTTCTAACAGAAATCAAGCATTTGGTTTGACAATAGGGTGGTCACTGTCTAACTATGTATACTGAATCCCAGTAAAAGCTTTCTGCGAACTGAAGCCTTAAAAGATGTCGGGTGTGCCCCTTTAAGAATAATACACATGCATCTCAATGCGCAAAAGGCAATCGGGCTGACGTCGACCGCATTTCGCTCGCGCACGGCCGTGCTCAGGCCAAAGGCGGCCGACGTCGGCCAGAGGGCTTTTTGCGCATTGGGATGTTTGTTTTTACTGTATTCTGACGTTTTGCGCTATTTGTAGCTGTCAGCGAAGACTTATTCGATACTGCTAGCTATACGTATTTTTCTTTTTAACCCTTATCATTCGGAATACACCAATGTGTGAAATAAGTTTGACTAAAATAGTTCAAGGGTAGTGCCAGAATAGCTTGGCGCCTCTAGGCGCCAAGCTATTCTGGCACCACCCTTGAACTAAAGCCATTGGTCCATATTCTTATCTGTAAGTACTATAATGTAGCTTGCATAGGGCAGTGTACAAATTTGAAGCTTTCAGCCTCAGTGTCACAATTTATTTTAATCATTATGCAGTATTTTCTTTCGTGGAGAACTTTCGTTCTTTGTTGTGTGTTGCGGTTATGGCATGTACTTTTTAGTGACGTCAAGAACATATGACGTAAGATGTGTGTTTGGAACATGTGACGTACGATGTTGGTTTGAAGAGTTACGTCACTGTGAATCGTTTGGAAGACAGTCAGTCAGGAGAGATTTTGCTCTCGAGTAAAAGTTGTTTTTTGTGAGGTGTAGTGGGCAGAGAAATGCCGTGTTATGGTCTATGGTAGAATAGACGATTGAGAGCAGAATGCTCAGTACAGTGGTACGTAAAATTTTGTAGTTTAAGAACTACGCGACTAGTAACCAGATCGACTGATTAGAGTAACGAGTACCGGACCTTGTCCAACGGCCAAGATGGGCAGACAGGCCTGAAACAGTCGAAGGTTTACTTCACGCATCTTTGGGTATGTATTTGTTTATTATATAGCTGATTCGCGTTTGTTAAGTAGTAGATTCGGAAAATGTATTAGTTGTTCGGCTCTAGATCTGAGATTGTATGATATTCGGCGCGCATCGGCGAGTTTGCGGTGTCGTCTGGCGATCGGCGCGCGGGATTGAATGGAATGATCGAAACATTTTGTAGAGCCTGTTGATTTTGAAATGAATAATTCGTATCGTGGTGAGAGGTTATGTGTTGTGCGGAAATATGTCGTATTCGTGTGTGTGCATGATATTTCGAATTGACTGTTATTACAATATTTATTCGATGTCGGAAACGATCGGGAATCGGCGACAACGTCCGGAAGCCGTTAACGGTCGTCATCGTTACAGTGTCGTCATTCCGGCGGAAGTAACTTTTTAGCAATGGCGGATTTCTTATGGAGAGATACGTTTTGTATGTGTTATAGATGCTTCCATCCCCTATCACCAGCTGAGAAGTTGGATTTGTGTATGCTTCATGTGGGAATGTAATTAATCAACGTGGTGTACGAGATAACAAGTTGATCCTGACGGTGTGCGTGTGGAGCTTCGACGTGTCATCGCGAGAGACAGTGCGATTATTCGACCAGTGGTGTGGCCGAATCAACAGCAGCGACGCTACATCCATCTTTATCCACGGTCGGAGTAATCAAACTGTTTGATCGTTCGAGGATCTAAGCATTAATTAGTGTCAGTTATTATCGACAGACATTGCGGAGATGTGACATCGTAGTGGAACAATAAGTGTAGGATGTGTGGTTAGTGCTGTGAACATTGTACGAATGGTTAAGGGTGTGCGTGAGTTACAGGTGCATGTATGAATTGAGTGAATATTGCGTAGGTTTGTATACGTCTTGTCTATTGTTTGTCGTGCGAATGAGAAGATCAAATCATTAAAATCGAACAAATATCCAAATATTCCGAGTGGTATATATTCGTCCTCCCTGGTGTGACAATAATTTGGGGGCTCGGCCGTAGATTCGAACCACGGTTATTTCCAGATTCGGGATCACAATTTAGTGATAACGATTGGGAATTAATCTTCGCGATTCGAGCCACGGATATTTGTATCTATTTACACTGGCACGTAAGCTTTGGCTTGACCAATAGTATAACGATAGCGTTACCGGTTCAGGTTACTTACTGTGTAATTTTTTAGAGTAGTCTAAATTTACGCACCAGTGTAATTTTCTGTCATTACCAAAGGACACTCGGAATTGCTGGATAACCTGTGGGCGGTTGGAGGGCGTTGTTACATCGGGCGGCATTCAAGCTCCGAAGCTTCGCCATCATTATATTCATCCCTTCCGTTTATTCAGGTACCGAGTTGTGTTCGATTGTCAGCGTTAGTGGAGACTAACCGATTGCGCGGAGTGTCATACAAGTACAGAGTACAGATTATGATATTACTTTCCTTGATAATCTGTAGAGGTATACTGAACTTCCGCAGCATATTAGATTTTCTTATTTCGCATTTGTTTTGTCCTTTCGTAAAAAGAGTTAGTGGAGACTAACCGATTGCGCGGATTGTCATACAAGTACAGAGTGCAGGTTGGGATAATACCTCCCTTGATAATCTGTAGAGCTGTAACTTCCGCAGCGTAATCGATTTTTTTAAAAAAATTTCGCATTTGTTTTATCCTTTTGTAAAATGGGTTACGCCAAAACTTGTTGACAGATCAACAAAAGTTCACGTTGATAAATGGTTATCGATAGCTTATAAACAAGCAATAGTTGAAGTCATTTTGTTGTTGCACGGATTCTGGGCAGTACAAACAAACTTAGCCGTCATGCCCGATACAAGAAGTAGTAGAACAAGATCTGAGAATCCTAGCAGATCAGAAATGGAACAAGAACCAGATATGAAAACCAGGATGCAGGCTTGGAAAGAAGAAGGGGAATTATTGAGTTTAGCGGGGAACGACTTAACTGCTTATGTTCTGGATGAGAAAAAACGTTGGTCAGAGCGGCGAGAACGAGAAGCGGAGTTAGCGCGACAAGAAGCTGAACGAGAAGCGGAGTTAGCGCGACAAGAACGAGAAGCGGAGTTAGCGCGGCAAGAACGAGAAGCGGAACGACGAGAACGAGAAGCTGAGCGTCAGACTCGATTGAGAGAATTAGAAATTTAGGCAGAAGGTCGGCGTATAGAAGGAGAACAGAACAGAAACAACAACGCGCAAGATCGACGCAGGATTAAAATCAAGTTACCATTTTTTGAAGATGGAGATGATTTAGAAGTCTTTCTATGGAAATTTGAAAAGATCATGAGAGCAGAGCGTATTCCAGATGACGAATGGGGATTACACCTGATCGCATTGCTAAAGGGAAAAGCAGCAGAAGCTATCACGCACATGCAGCATGTTGATTTAGAAGATTTCGAACAGATTCGCAAAGAATTGCTGAAGAAGTTCCGTTTGACATCAGAAGAGTACAGAGAAAAACTGAAGAATGCCAGGAAGAAAAATGACGAAACAGCCAGAGAACTCATGAATCGGATTACGCAATGGATAACCCGATGGATTGAACTTTCAGGGAAAGAAAAGAACTTTGACAGTATCGTAGAATTATTGGCAGTGGATACCTTTTTAGACGCACTACCAAAAGAGCAAGCTACGTTCGTACGAGACAGAAGACCAGCCAACGTAGATGAGGCTACTGAAGCAGCAGAAACCTACGAGGTGTGAAGAGGAAACAGGGGACATGAGAATAGAAGTATGTTCAGAGATAACAACAGGGACAGATTTAGACACAGGGATAGTCCGTCACCTAGAAGGGATCACAGTAAGCAAGGATTGCGTGACAACAGATCACCAAACAAACATGAAAATCAATCGGTCAAGAACAGAGTATCATTTAAGATCGAATGTTTCAATTGTGGAGGACCCCACAAAGTAGCAGTATGTCCAAACAGAAAACAGAATGCGTTGTACGTACAACCTACATGTGGATCGATGCATACAGCGAGTTGCAGTTGTGCAGCCACGCACCACCAGCACCATGAAAGCATAGACCACCACGCACTGAGAGTGGGAATGCCTTACCTTGAAGAAAAGTTAGAAATAAATCACAAAATGACGCTATGCGACACATGCAGCAAGATAAATTATCAGCCATCGTGTCAAGTAGAGATAGAAGGCAAGGAAGTGCCAGCATTGAGGGACACAGGAGCTACAATTAGTGTTGTTGATACAAAATTAGTACCAGAAAACAAGTATACAGGTGAGATGCGATCCGTGACATTTGCGTCATGCGACGTCAAGCAAGTACCTGTTGCTAGACTGTTCATGCGAACACCATTTTTTGAAGGAGACGCGGATGTACTAGTAATATCCAGACCAGCATTGCCAGTTTTGGTAGGGAATGCACGATTCTTGAACAAAGAGAAAACAAACACTATTCCAGTTTATCCAGTGATGAAACCTTGCTCAAAAAGAGATGCAAGCGAACAAACTGAAGACCATGTAGAAAACATCCCAGTTGTAATGGAAAGCACCGAGACGATCACAAAGAAACGAAGCGAACCAAACGATACGAAAACAGATGAGCAGTGTGCAGAAGTAGAAACAAGAAGCACGACAACGAAAATAAATCAAAAAGAGCTCAAGATCCCAGAAACAAAGATTGTTGATGTTACACCAGAGCAATTGAAACTAGCTCAAAAAGAAGATGAAACTTTGAAGAAATGCAGAGATGCAGCCGATGGGAAAAAAGAGGGAAATCAAAACAGCAAACAAACCAAATCCAAATTTAAATGGAAGAATGGAATTTTGGTACGAGAATTCACTGAAAAGGAACAGAGAAAAACGCAGATCGTTGTACCCAAGAAGTATAGACAGGGTGTCATGAAATTAGCACATGATACGCCAATGAGTGGGCATTTAAGCGTTAGGAAAACCAGAAACAGAATTTGGACTGATCTTTATTGGCCAGGAATTTGCGGTGACATACAACGGTATTGCGCATCATGCGACGTGTGTCACAGGTCGTCCAATGAGGGCAAAGAAAAGGTGTATCATGCTAACTTATTAAAAATCTAGCCAGAGACACGCGAGAAACTTCAACAGAAGAGCAAAACCTACAACTATCACGGAAGGTTCAAAAGTACTGTTGTTGTTGCCAGAAAAAAAGAACAAACTACAGCTTACATGGAAAGGGCCATTTACGGTGACTAAGAAAATAAACGATTTTGATTACAAAGTGAATGTGCAGGGCAAAGAAAAAGTGTACCATGCGAATTTATTGAAAAGCTACATTGAGAGAGAAGAAACAGAAGAGGTCGCAGGGGTTATGACTGAACTCAATGTTGAAGGTGGAAAGCACTAGTAGTAGTGCATGATGAATGAAAGCACTAGTAGTAGTGCATGATGAGTGAAAGCACTAATAGTAGTGTATGATGAGTAGCAACACTAGTAGTAGTGTATTGTGAGTGGTAGCATTAGTAGTAATGCATGATGAGTGGCAGCACTAATAGTAGTGTATGATGAGTGGCAACACTAGTAGTAGTGTATGGTGAGTGGCAGCATTAATAGTAATGCATGATGAATGGCAACACTAGTAGTAGTGTATGATGGGTAGCAACACTAGCAGTAGTGTATGATGAGTGACAGCACTAGTAGTAGTGCGTGATGATGAGATTGCAGTTGCAGCAACACGATTTCCAAGTGAAGGTGATCAAAGGAAAAGATAATGTTGGTGCAGATTACCTTAGCCGTATCGACAGTGAAGAAAAATAAAACAGACGCGGTGTTCACGTATGACGAACGTGTATTTATGTATTGAACAGTGAGGTTATAGGGAAAGAAATAGTTATTGTCGTAGATGTGATTTATTCGCAAATGATAATATGAAATTGTGTCAAGTATAGTCTAAAACTAGAGTTTTAGCTGGGAAAGGGCCTTGTGTCACAATTTATTTTAATCATTATGCAGTATTTTCTTTCGTGGAGAACTTTCGTTCTTTGTTGTGTGTTGCGGTTATGGCATGTACTTTTTAGTGACGTCAAGAACATATGACGTAAGATGTGTGTTTGGAACATGTGACGTACGATGTTGGTTTGAAGAGTTACGTCACTGTGAATCGTTTGGAAGACAGTCAGTCAGGAGAGATTTTGCTCTCGAGTAAAAGTTGTTTTTTTGTGAGGTGTAGTGGGCAGAGAAATGCCGTGTTATGGTCTATGGTAGAATAGACGATTGAGAGCAGAATGCTCAGTACAGTGGTACGTAAAATTTTGTAGTTTAAGAACTACGACTAGTAACCAGATCGACTGATTAGAGTAACGAGTACCGGACCTTGTCCAACGGCCAAGATGGGCAGACAGGCCTGAAACAGTCGAAGGTTTACTTCACGCATCTTTGGGTATGTATTTGTTTATTATATAGCTGATTCGCGTTTGTTAAGTAGTAGATTCGGAAAATGTATTAGTTGTTCGGCTCTAGATCTGAGATTGTATGATATTCGGCGCGCATCGGCGAGTTTGCGGTGTCGTCTGGCGATCGGCGCGCGGGATTGAATGGAATGATCGAAACATTTTGTAGAGCCTGTTGATTTTGAAATGAATAATTCGTATCGTGGTGAGAGGTTATGTGTTGTGCGGAAATATGTCGTATTCGTGTGTGTGCATGATATTTCGAATTGACTGTTATTACAATATTTATTCGATGTCGGAAACGATCGGGAATCGGCGACAACGTCCGGAAGCCGTTAACGGTCGTCATCGTTACAGTGTCGTCATTCCGGCGGAAGTAACTTTTTAGCAATGGCGGATTTCTTATGGAGAGATACGTTTTGTATGTGTTATAGATGCTTCCATCCCCTATCACCAGCTGAGAAGTTGGATTTGTGTATGCTTCATGTGGGAATGTAATTAATCAACGTGGTGTACGAGATAACAAGTTGATCCTGACGGTGTGCGTGTGGAGCTTCGACGTGTCATCGCGAGAGACAGTGCGATTATTCGACCAGTGGTGTGGCCGAATCAACAGCAGCGACGCTACATCCATCTTTATCCACGGTCGGAGTAATCAAACTGTTTGATCGTTCGAGGATCTAAGCATTAATTAGTGTCAGTTATTATCGACAGACATTGCGGAGATGTGACATCGTAGTGGAACAATAAGTGTAGGATGTGTGGTTAGTGCTGTGAACATTGTACGAATGGTTAAGGGTGTGCGTGAGTTACAGGTGCATGTATGAATTGAGTGAATATTGCGTAGGTTTGTATACGTCTTGTCTATTGTTTGTCGTGCGAATGAGAAGATCAAATCATTAAAATCGAACAAATATCCAAATATTCCGAGTGGTATATATTCGTCCTCCCTGGTGTGACACTCAGTATGATATGGGTTAAATAAATGCGCATGTTATCCGCCAAAAGCTTACGGGCATTGTGCGTACTGACTTGGAGCTATAACTGTTTAGCTAAACGGCTGTGACCCCTGGCCAATACAAGGAAATCACAGAAACTCTCCTAAACAATCATTGCACAAACTAACATTATACTTACGTCTGCTGTTGAATCAATCGTGAGAAATCAAGCAGTACTCACCAAAATGAAGTCCAGCGAAATGAAGTTAGGCCACAGGAGTCTGAGTGCCAGGGGAAACTGCCCACTTATATACCTGTACAAAACGCACCTTGCTGCTTAGTCTGTCCTCATTCAGGGGACGTAATTGGGGCCGGTCTGTGCCAGGAGGAGGCAATACATTTTCATGAGCTCCTGCAGTTGCAGAGGGCCATTAGAATCTGTGCCTATGGTGCTGGCCGAAGTGTGGTGTTAAGACCGTCGCAGTAACGAGTGGTTTCGATACCCGATGAAACTGAGACTGCAAATGACGAAGTAGACGTGACAGAATTAGTGCGGGTTTTTTTTTTTTTTTTCTACTTTTCTCTTCTTCTTCAGCTTTTTCTTTCAGGATAGGTAGTATTTTAGTTGATTTCCATACTATGAAGCATTTAAGCCCACAATTTGACCAGATCATACCCGAGAGCCTGAAAGAACAGCTCGCTTATAAAATTAATGTAGTTACTGTTCATGAAAAACCAGTGGGGTATAATAGGAAAAGATTGTCAGTTTTTTTTTCAAGACTTCTCGTTGTTTTAAACAAAAATAGTCCAAAAACGTGGTTCACGAGCATTGCAAACGCACTATATTATTATTATTATTATTATTATTATTATTATTATTATTATTATTATTATTATTATTATTATTATTATAATATTTATTATTATTATTATTATTATTATTATTATTATTATTATTAAGTAGTAGTAGTAGTAGTAGTAGTAGTAGTAGTAGTAGTAGTATATAACCACTTCGTTTTTACATCAAGGGCTTTTTAGTGTGCGCATATAGGCCTACTGACGAGGAAAACAAGTGCGACATCATTTGAGACATCGGAAACACTTCAATGATCTCGCATTTCTTTTGCTTGTCAGTATATATTCTTTCATTCTTAACAGATCGTAATTAAATTGTACAGTGTTACGCGAAAGTGAATGAGGCTAGCAATAGGTATCGATCCCAATGTGCCCCCACAACTGTGGGATCGATGCCTCTTTCATTCGGGGTTGGCCAGCTGTGTCTGACACTAAAGGGGTTCAGGCTCGGGGTTTTTCTCATTATGCGCAGAATGAAGTCAGAAAATCCCAGCGGGAATTCCTCGAGTCTATAACCAGTTTTAGCCCATTGTTTACTGCCAGTGTCCTTGAATCAAATCATCGTGGCTCAACACCCTATCACCTTATCCCTCCGAGGAATACAGATGTAAGCGATGCCAGGAAAAGGCTCATGAGGATCGATGCCCTTTGCATTCCGGTTTTTCATCCTACGCAGGTGCACGAAGGGTCAGCTCAGCTATTGAGGTTTCGGAAATTTTGATCGCTTGTATTAAAATTGTATAAAGTGGCCTGAAACCATAACAGTCTGTGGACGGTTCCGTTGGCCAAGGGGCGTTAACCCTTTTCATCCTGATACACCATTGCTGGAAATAAAATTGACTACGATTGTTCAAGGGCGGTGCCAGAGTAGCTTGGCGCCTGAGGCTATAACTACATAACTTACTAACTACGTAACTTGAAAACTGTTGGTGAACGCTCATTCAGCTTCATTGCACCTTCAGTTTGGGTCTCGCTGCCTGTCAGTCTGCGACATCTCCCTACTCTCTCTCAGTTTAAGGCTCAGTTGAAAACTCACTTCTTACAGCTTGCTTTTCCTCAGTCGTAGATCCGTGGTCCTGTTGTATTTATTTGTAATGTTTCATATCGTCTATGTCATGTTTGAATGCGTGTGTTAGCGCAATGAGTTTTTGCCACAAAAGATTTTGCGCTGTACAAGAACCATTCATTATTATTATTAGTAGTATATCATGGTTGATCTGTATTGTAATCTGTGATGTAGCCTACATGGGACAATAAGCAAAGTAGCAAATTGCCACTACAAAAATGAGCTAGCCCTAGGTGTAATTTTCCTCGACTGCACTAAGACTTGTCGTACAATTTATTTCTAGTATCAACAACATTTTGAATTAATATGCCGGTGCGTTTGTGTCCACACGTGTATTCGTGTGAGTTCATCTGCTTCGCACTTCTGAAGTAAATTGTGTCAGCCTTACGCTTGGGGATATAAATGTGTGTGTGTGTGTGTGTGTGTGTGTGTGTGTGTGTGTGTGTGTGTGTGTGTGTGTGTGTGCGTGTGTGTGTGCGCGCGCGCGCGCACGCGCCGCGCTTTATAAAGGAACGTTTACACTTGAACATCATATCTACAAGCAACTTCGTTTTCAAGAATCCCATGCTTTTTGAGAAAATCAACCACCACTTCCAGTTCCAAGAATCTCACGCTTTTTCGGAAAATCAGATGCCCCGCGCTTTGGCCGACGCGCCGCTAATAATTATGCGATGGCTTTTATGATTCCACATGTGCATCGCCTCTCGCCTTTCCGAGGTTACTGCTCATAAGAACGGCGCGGTCAGTTTAGTCAATCGTCTATCGGGAGATATTATAAGGTACTGATGGCTTTTATACTAGACATTTTTGTTGAAGGTGTGTACTGACATCGGTTCCGACGACTAAAGGACAGAGACAGGTTGCCAGGAACAACTATGACGCCGCACCATACTGGGAAGCGCGCGAAGGGCAAGGCAGCGTCGACTTCGCCATCAACTTGTAAGCGCCATCAACTTGTAAGACAATTAAATGGGACGATGTATATTCGAGAGATATTTACACTTATCCCGGAGATCTCGATCTCAACCAATACTCATTTGAAGTTATACAAGAGCATGTATAAAAAGGATCGCGCACACAGTTGATAGGCCGCCCACGTCGGTAGTGATGTACTTCAGCTCTAAATATTAGTACATTTACCTTCTTCACAGGTGGAGATGGACCGGACATTGTCATTCAAGGGTACTTATTTATAGACGATTGCCAAGCAGTGAGAATCTTTTTCTTTTTCTTTTTGTGTGTGTGTGATATAGAAATCTAATGATTAGTGAGACAGACGAAAAACAAATCACAAACCAGATCTATAGCCATGTTATGAGAATGTATATTTTAAATGAGCTCTATGTTCCCATTAACAAAAATGACAAACTGACAACTTCCAGTGTTTCCTTGTGATTTTTGCTTGATTTAGTTCGCCCCGCTATCTCATTTAACCCCTTAACTGTTCGGCAAGGCGAACGGTACTCAGCTGCAAGAGACATAGATTGAAACACGGCTGTGTGCGGGCCGACTGCGGTCGACGTCGGCCCGGTGACCTCCTGCGCACTGGGAAAGCGATAAAACACTCCGAACTTGGAGCTTCAAAGCAAGGGTCATATGGACCGACGTCGGCCGCTCACGGCTGTTTGCGGGCCGAGTGCGGTAAAACAGTGTGAACTCGAAGTGTCGCCGGTCCACACGAATTGCTGCTTTCGGTTTCACTTTATGTGATGCTCCCCACACAAAGTGAAATCCAGTCCGTGTTATTGTGACAAGCAAATCTAAACTTGCACGTTCTGTTCTGTGATTTGGGACCTTACGGCTCCAGGCCGTAAGGTCCAAAATCGCAGATCAGCACACGCGTAATGGTGGAATACGGCTTGAGTCAGCTTTTTGAGCGACCGGTCGAGCGTACGAGAGCGCCGAGACAATCAGTGCTTTTCGATGTTCACTGAGTGTGGAACATCACTTTCTGCGTGATAATTACAAGACGTTAAGACCGAACGTTGAACGCGACATTTTATTCTTCACAGGAAATGAGAGGTGGAACTATAAAGAAATAATGCCTTACCTCGGTTATTCCGGTACAGAGCCAAAGCGGGGGCTGATGAGAATTTATGTCTATTGCTATCTTGTTAGTCCTATGTTGTTCATGCCTATTTTTCTTTCATTAACATCTGTGTTTGTCACGAGAATGTCGGTCAGTGTGCAGTCTTTTCTGACACGAAATTCGTGAACAACGGCAGGGAAGGGGTTATTATCATTTATCTTCACCATTCTTGCATGAAGCCACTTGACTAAGAGTTTGGTCATGTCAGTATGTGTTTAACCCTCCTGTTGTTGCCACCGGTACTATAAACAGTAATGGTGGCTGCTTGAACAATGGGCATTCAAACAGACACACGGCAGAAGAGTAGTACAGTTGCCAAAGTACCACTAGAACTTTTACCTGTTCGGTGTTATGTTGGTTATTTTGATTTGGGGTATCACGAAGACCAGCGAATGCTTTCTATGGTCAATAAAATTGTGAATTTGTCATAAATGCCGATGTGTATTTTCATCGTCATCCAACTTTCATGAAGTAAACTGCGTCAGACTGATGTTTGTTTTTGCGTGTGTATGTGTGCGTGTGCGTGCGTGCGTGTGTGTGTGTGTGTGTGTGTGTGTGTGTGTGCGTGCGTGCGTGCGTGCGTGCGTGCGTGCGTGAGAGAGAGAGAGCCTAGAGAGAGAGAGATGGATTGGGGGGGGGGGGGAGAGACACACACACAGAGACAATGCCAATGCCAATGACTATTTATTTTCCAAGGATAAAAAGATTTAGGTCTAAAGACCTTTGTTACATCTCGTCCTTGCTAAACTGCGTTCTCTCTCTCTCTCTCTCTCTCCTCTCTCTCTCTCTCTCTCCTCAAGGCGCACACCCGGCACACACACACTCACGCGGCCGCACGCTTTAACACACCACAAGCGCCCGACGAGTGCGTGCTGATTATCCAATGGTCTCTGCAAGCTCGGCGCCCACACGGACCGCACGGCAAAACACTTCTCATAGTATATAGTTAGTACTGTACTGTACCGCCGAATATGCGCGCCGACTGCGAGCGCGCGTAAGTGCCCACACGCAGATTCGCATTTCAACACGCACTCGTCAGGCGAGTCACACTGGCTGCCTCCCTCGATCCGCTGCCGCTCGAAAGCGGCAGCAAACCGAGGGATACAACCAGTGTGTAGGCGACTATATACAGCAAAATCATAAACACATATGATACAGGTAATGAGATATGCACGCGCTACCATCAAACAAATGTACCACAAAATTAAAAAAAAAAAAAAAAAAAAAAAAAAAAAAAAAAAAACAGACAAAATCAAAATACCACGCCATTATCACAGAAAATAGTAAAACAAAGGTCAGCGTTTCAACGTTCTAAAAGTGTTAAAACAAAGGCAGTGTACGCTTACATTTGTAGCAAAAGCTGATGAAGCCGTGTCTTAATAAAACATCACATTAACAATAGATCGAGATATGAATAACCTATTCATGGAAAAGAGCTGTATGTGTGTACGTGCGTGCGTCCGTTCATGCGGGTGTGTAAACAGTCTCTAACTGCTCACAGGTTATGGACTTTAAAAGGAACATTTGCAGTTGAACATAAAAGCTACAAGCGACTTCGCCGGTTTTCAAGAATCCCATGCTTTCTCGGAAATCAAACAAATGTAACCTTTGTTTTCGTTTTTTGTCCGAAACAACAAAAAACAAAACAAAGGCCCCCTGACGAGCTGTCAAGATCGCTGATAGTAATCCCCTGTGCATGCAGTCGAAGGTACTGCACGTAATGCCGGTGTTTGCAGACACAAGGGGGTTAACCCCTTCAGTACTCGTTGACAGAAACTGTGTTACTGCAGTCTTCGTCAATTCAACATAACAATCCCTATCTGTCCTAGGAACATGGATACAAAAGAGAGTCAGGAAGAGGTATAGATCCTCATGAGCCCCCGCAATTGCGGGGGCTCATGCGGATCTATACCTCTTGCAGTTGGGGGCCAGTTCAAATTTTCTCGGCACAGAACGGGTTGAGAGAGAGAGAGAGAGAGAAAAAGCACTTTGCTCGTCACGTGCTTTCCCCCTTTCATTTTTTTTTAATTATTCCAGGTACTAGTGACACTCTTAGGATATCATTTTTAAAATTGCTTTTACACACACACACGCAAACTTCTGGAAAATGAGGTCACAGTTTATTTAAGAAATGCTGAGTACATGTTCTTATGAATGACAATATTAGTTTAAATGGCTATTTTATAAATACTAAGAAAAAGCATTTAACCCCTAAGTCAGGCCCTACCCCCCCCCCCCCCCACACGTACAAGTACAGGAGGCTAGATAATCCCGTGCCCCACCCACCCACCCCTCCCTCCCACCCTCCCAAATTTTTTATGAAAACAATTTTGGCAGTTAAGTGTT
The DNA here is from genome assembly GCA_036245525.1 of Semisulcospira habei. Classification (NCBI taxonomy): domain Eukaryota; kingdom Metazoa; phylum Mollusca; class Gastropoda; family Semisulcospiridae; genus Semisulcospira; species Semisulcospira habei. The sequence goes on along the minus strand of BTPG01000008.1, from coordinate 10,861,695 downwards.
TATGGAGAAATCTATTAATATTATATACTTTTTATTATTATTTGGAGATGAAAATTCAGATTTTTTATTGTTATTTGGTTTAAGAGTTTGGTCTGTCAATTAATTCCCTAAGTCCAAGCTACTCTAGCACTATATCTATGAGGCCTGGTGTCGTCCGACATTTTTCATTTATTTTCGACCTTTCGGTCAAAAGAACTTCATCAGGCCTACAACACAGTTGGTCCCTGGTCGTTCTGGGAGGTGCACCAAACAAGGGATTTACTTTTGTTTATATATTATATACCTTTCCTGCAAAAGTAGTACAATAAGAAAACAAACTTATCAGCATAATAAATAAAACCGGTCCCATCTTGTTTTCTTAGTGATAATTGCTGTGTGACCACTAATCCTGAGCACTGAGAGTAGAAAACATGTGATTTTACTTGTGCAATATATGACAATAGTTTGATGTTTTCACTATGTTGCTCCAGTACATTGTCCTCAGACAAGCTACCGGCACACGAGACAAGCAAATCAGGATGGTTTGTCATCAACCTCCAGCAATTCGTAGTCGTACTCTCTGAGATCGATGTCTCCATCGACCTTGTAGATACTTCTGCCGCCGGATTGCACGGTCAGTCTCGTCACACGCTCTGCTGGAATCGTCAGTTTGAAGGCGTAGTCCACACTCCCTGCATCTTCGCGTTGTTCCCATCCCCATGCGCCGTCATAGTTGTTCTTGGACACCTGCTTTTTCCCTTGAGAAGGTGGCATCTTTGTCACGTACGTGCCTACAGCAGCAAACAAACAAACAAAAACACTTTGGTTTAGTGGTTAAGTCCATATCTTGTGTTAACCCTTTGCGTGTCGGTAGCGGTTTGAGTGTAAGAATCACCGCGACTAAAACCGCTACCGACTCGGTTCATTAAAATACAGACGCAGACGCTAAAGTCGAACACTTTTTTCCCCGAATTGTTCACAGAGTTGTTGGGGAGGAGAAACACGTTCGACATAATTATCCGAAGTTTGACGTGACAAAGTTATCCGTTGTAAAATTTGTAATAGAGAAGCTTTGACCTCGAAGACAAAGCTGGTTCGACTTTTCCGAGTGTGGAAAATGAGAAACACGTTCGATTTATCCGAAGTTGGAATTAACAGTGAGTTTGAGTTATCCGTTGTAAAATGATTCGTGGAATAGCATCTTAACTCATTCAACCCCAATGCCATATTTCCCAACTTTTGGAGGCGTGATCTAACGACTATGCACCAGCTGCAGGAGATGGACCGACCATAATTCAAGGGTAGTGCCAGATTAGCTTGGCGCCGATAGGCGCCAAGCTAATCTGTCACTACCCTTGAATTATCATGGTCGACCCATCTCCTGCTGCAGTGCTTCGGGGCTGAATGGGTTAAGGGGGAGCTGGTTCGACTTAAACGTTTTTTGAACTTATCCGTGTTAGACAGGCGTATGGTACACACATATTCTGTTTGTGTCACTTGCTGCAGACAAACCGAAATCGGACATCCGAGTCGTTATAAACCAGAAGACGAACACACTCAATGCAAAATAATGTTCAAAGCACCAATCGATTATCGATGAATTGCACAGCGTAAGTTATGTGATGAGTGCAAACATAGCCCCACCTCTTTTATTTCAACCTAAAGCGACGATTCGCTGAGTTTATATTTTATATTGAAATACCAGCTAAATCAGCTCAGGGAAAGTCTAAACAAGAGAATAGTTAGATTCGCCTCGCAGACACTGGTTACATACCTTCACCGAAAAGAACGTCTCCTTTGCTTTGCCTGATACGCTTTTGCCTCAGGATCTTCTTCTTGCCCTTTTCACTGGTGTAATGGTACAGCGTCATCATTGGCCTGGCTCCCGCCATCTCTTCAATAAACACAGATGTGCACGATCCGTCCTGCCCACAAGAGTCAAGAAAAGGTTATCCGGCTGATGTCGGCCTACCTATTTCTCCAACGCTCCTACCTATCTCTCCAACTTACTTCACCCCTACACTCCTTCCGGCTCCCTCCGCTCCGCCTCCGACCCTCTCCGCCTCTTCATCCCCCGCACCAAACTCAGCACTTTCGGCCCCCGATCCTTCTCCGTCCTGGAACACCCTCCCACTCTCTCTCCGTCAGAAACACTCTCTCTCCTCCTTCCAGTCCGCCCTCAAAACTCGCCCCTTTCAACAGTTATAGCACTATATCACCACACTCCCCACCCCAAGCTGACCGTCGTAATGTATTTTCACTATTTGTGGTACGCGAGTCATTGTTTAAAGCGTGCGCATGCGTGTGCGAGTTTTGAGTGCGCGCTTAGAGTTATAATTGTTATAAGATAAGAGCATTATAAATACCGTAATTATTATTATTATTATAGTGGGCCCGCGCACTTTCGAGGCCATTGCGGCCGACGCCTACCGGAAGAGCTTTTTGTATGCTGTGACAGTGTTTTCGTTAATCAGTTAATTTTTACTTCTGCGTTTAACGCATTACATCCCGAGGCTGATTTTTATATCACGAAATAGATAAAACATTTTCGTTCAAGGGTGGTGCCAGAATAGTTTGGCGCCTCAGGCGCCATGGTGCTAGAAGAGCTTGGCGCCTCAGGGTTCAACTGTCTGCTCCCAGGCGGACTCTGCTTGCTAAATTCGCTGATGCCATGGTGCCAGAATAGCTTGGCGCCTCAGGCGCCAAGCTATTCTGGCACCACCCTTGAACTATCATAGTCACATTCAAGCAATAGTGTATTAGGATGAAAAGGGTTAAACTGTCTGCCCGGGGGAGGACTCTGCTTGCTAAATTCGCTGATGCCATGGGTTCTTAGTGTTGTCTTACCTCAACATAGCCCGACCACGATAGTTTAAGGGTAGTGCCTGGCGCTGATAAGGCCTGGAGCTGATAAGGCACTATTAGCTGAACAGTAGATGATTTCCGAAAATCAGAAGCAGTTTAAAATTGCACGTGTGCAAATAGTGGATTAATTAGCCGTGTGCGACATCCCACGTTTGTCCGGGCTTAATGCACTGTTTGCGTCTAAACACGTACAAGTCTGACCTACTTCTGATTTGCCAACAGCTGGTACACAATAGATTTAGCATCGATTATGCAGCGTATTTGCATACAGACATGCAAGATTGTCCTTCGTAAAAAAACGGAGACCATGTAATCCCACTTCTTAAAACCACTGCACGGTAAAGCAAAGAACTGATTTCAAACTGGCCACTTTTGCTTATCGCCGGTCACTTTGACGTCACACCCAGCCGTCCTACTTGTCATTAACTCTTACTACCAACCCAATGCGCAAAAGACCATCGTGCCGACGTCGGCGGACGTTGTCGACCCGATGGCCTTTTGCGCTTTCGGAATGATTTGGTAGAACTCTCCGCTCCAGCCCAGAGAAACTCTTCGTAGTACCACGAGTAAAGCTGACTAGCTAACAAGTCCTTCAATACCAGGTACCAAAGGTTTGAAATACCCTCCCTCTGTCTTTCCGAAACAAACAATGCACACATGAAAATGACGTACGTCTCTAGTTCAAATCAATCATTCTAAATCAATCTGTACTCACCAAAATGGTGTACATACAGCCAAATGAAGTCTGGCTAAATGAAGTCAAGACAATGGGGGTCCGTCTTTATATACCTAGACCTGTACAAACCGCTGGATGCCGCTTATTTCAAGTCCTCAAGAGGACGTAATTGTTGCTGATCTGTGCCAGGAAGAGGCATACATTTGCAGTTGCGTAGGCTCATGAGAATCTATGTCTCTCGCAGTCGGCAGATGCGGGGCGATGTGTGGTGTAACGACTGTCCCAGTGGAGTGAGTCGACTGGAGGAATCCCCGATCAAACTGTCACTGCACATGACGAAGCGCACGAGGCGGAAATAACGCGCTTTTATCGCATGTGTTAACCCCTTCACTGCCGAGAAATACTGAACACGGTGTAACTGCAAGACACACTTCCTCGTGAACCCCCGTAACTGCGGGGACTCATGAGGATCTCTTTGCCTCTTCCTGACACCACTTCAGTGGTATGAAAAAAAAGACTATCACATAATTATTGGAACATAAGCTAGGCCTAACCAGTCCCGGTATAGTACGTTAATTTATTTCTCTCTCTCTCTCTCTCTCTCTCTCTCTCTCTCTCTCTCTCTCTCTCTCTCTCTCTCTCTCTCTCTCTCTCTCTCTCTCTCTCTCTCTCTCAATGCGAAATCATTTCATAAAAAGCTGAAGTGGTAATTTGCTAAATAACAAGACAACAATTTAGGGAAAAATAATCTCACTGATAAATAATTCTTTGAAAATAATGTTATTAACAGTAACACGACAGAAATAATAAACGAGATATGAATAATTAATTATTGGAAATGTGCAGACCAGTGTGTGTGTGCGTGTGTACGTGCGTGCGGGTGTGCATGCGTGTGAGTGTGTGTAGACTGTCAGTAACCGCTAACATTGTTGTCACGACACGGTTTTTTTTGTTTTTTTTTAACTATTTTTGTAGGGGAGTTAGATTTAGAGGGGTGACAGAGATTAGTTAGTCACCGGACATAACGATAGCGTAGGTGAGTTATTTGGCGTCTGCACGGGTGTTTTGCTGCCCTACGGGAGTCGAAGGACGGCGTGTGACGCACGTGATCGCTCAGTTTGCGCGATCGGCTGGTCTCCGTTTCACGTGAATTTACATCGCACGATTTACTGAGCGCATTTTTGCTAAACCGTACGATATCCAAATTGTTAGTCAGTCGCCTTTCCAGCAGCGAACGAAGGCAGTCGTTTTCCAAGTGTCTCCTAGGAGGGTCTTTCGGGCGTGGTTTGCCATTAGCCGAAGTCCTCAAGCAGCTGTGTCGTTCATTTGCAACGGCCCATTGATACGGCTCTGGTCGCTCCGGAGCCGGTGTCCGAGGAAGGAGAGAAGAAGAGCTGCGACGACTCCCTGGCTTGTCTTGTTTCTGTTTGTCTTTGTCCCAGCCAGGGCGTTTTCACGGATGGCAGTAAGTACACGCATGTCGAAGTGGCCATTCGTTAGTGGCCATTTGCTCGGGGGGTTTGTCTGTGTTTGCTTGTTTTGTTATATTATTATTTTGGTTTGTGTGTAGGAAATGTAGAAGTAAACGCCATTTATTTTATTTGGACAAATTTAGCGTCGGTGTGTAAATTTGGAAGCGAGTCAAACGATGACGTGTAAATATGTATTTCGTCGAGTTTGAACTTATTGTTGGGGAGAGAGGTGAGAGAATATAAAAAACGGCAGTTAAAGTTGTGGGAAGTGTGTGATTACTTTTCTCTTCTTTTTTTATTTTTTTATTTTTTTGTTGTTGTTGTTAGTTATTGAAATGTGTATTTTTGCACCTGTGTTTTAGTGCATCCAAATCCAACGGTTTAAACTCTTAAAGAGCTAACCGGCTAAGTCCGCCGCCCATCAGTCAAGTAACAGAACATCGTCTTCTCGGTGTTACTGTAGATAACCAGTTTAAATGGCAGTGTCATATTACTAACATATGCAACATAATATCAAAGAAACTGTACATTTTAGCCAAATTAAAATATATCACTGATGTAGAAACACGTAAACTGTTCTTTAACGCCCACATCAGGTCACATATCGACTATGCTTCTACAGTGTGGGATGGAGCAAGCGAGGTCCAATTGAAGAGACTGAACTCTCTTCATCGTAGAGCCGCAAAACTTATCCTACCTGATCATAACTCAACTACCGATAATAAACTGAAAACCTTGGAGATTCTTCCCCTGAAAAATCACTTAATGTACATTAAGGGAATAATTATGTTCAAAACATTGAATAGCAAAATGCCTGATTATATAAAAGAACTATTTTCCTTTCCATCACCAAGTACTCAAGATCAAGGCAATTCATTATTGTACCACGACCTAGAATCGATCTCTACAAGACAAGTTTAGCGTTCTCAGGCCATAGCCTGTGGAACAATTTGCCTAGGAAAGTTACAACATCAACAACCCTTTCGTATTTTAGAGCCAGTATTTTCAATTACCTCACGTCATTATCTTAATACTTTCACTGCGACCCTATATTACTCAGTGTGTGTGTGTGTGTGTGTGTGTGTGTGTGTGTGTGTGCACGTTTTTGCTGTTGTTGTTGTTGCTGGTTTTGTTTTGTTTTTATATCATTCTTTTTTTTTCTTTTTTTTCCATATAATATTTTCACACTTTGTGCATTATTTGTAGATTAGATTAGCAACGGCAAGTTCGACAAATGGTTGTGCCAGCCAAAACTTTCACCGTTGTAAAATAGTCATTGTCATTGTCATTGCCTTGCTGTGCGGAAGACCTGGGTGGTTCGTTAGAGTGGAGGCTGGCTGTGTCACTCTGCCTTGTGGGTCTACGACGCCGAACCTGAGCGCTGTTGCGAGTGTCCCGGCACGCCTCGTGTTTAACCAGGTCGGGTCGTCCCATGTAAGTAGTTTCCAAATTATTTAAGAAAAGTCTTGTTGGTAAACTTGTAAAGGACGTTGCGAGTTTGATTTCATCTCCTCGTAATGACAATGTGAGAGGAGCTCTGCTGCAGTAACAAGATTCTGAAATGTATTATTTAAAAGCAGCCAGGTTTTACGAAAGACCTTATCGCGGAAGCAAGAGCGTTCAGCTGAGCTGGCTTGTGAACTGTATTAAGTTTGCACAACTTTCATTTGTGGTTCATTAAGAATATTTGTTCATTACATATTTGACATTGTGGTATTTGAGGTATTGGGTTATTTAAAGGAGCCTTGTGCGTTGAACTTCATTGCGAAGGCGGAAGCATTAATTAAATTTGACTTAATGTGTTGTTCGTGCTCCCGCTGAGGAGATTCAGTAGCTTGAATTATATTCGTTTTCTCAGTTATTTATTTGTATTTTATTAAGGATACTTGTTTGGTTATTATATATTTGTTATATTGTATTGTGTATCTTGGATATTCGGGTTGGGGAGGTTGGACGTGTGTGTGAATGTGTGTGCGTGGTTAGGATTGAGTGAGGATATTTTGGATTGTTAGTCTTATATGTAATGTTGTAATTGTTCCCCTGGTGTTAGTGTGGGTTGGTTGTTCTCGAGTTGTAGAGCTCATAGTTCGCGCCCCGGAAGCGGGGGGGGGGGGGGGGGGGGGGGGTCGTGACACCGCTAACATTGTATTGACTTCACAAAAGGAAGAGCTGAATATCACAGCTACAAGCAGCTTCGTTTCCGTGAATCCCATGCTTTTTCAGAAAATCTCCCAAGCAGACGGCAAACGTATCTCTCCCAGATAACCCAATGCGCTAAGGCCATCGGGCCGACATTGGCCCGCGCACAGACGTGAGCGGGCCAACGGCGGCCGACGATGGCTTTTATACTAGATATTTTTGTTGAAGGTGTGTACTGACATCGGTTCCGCCGACCAAAGGACAGATTGCCAGGAACAACTATGACGCCGCACCATACTGGGAAGCGCGCGAAGGGCAAGGCAGCGTCGACTTCGCCATCAAAGTTGTGCTTCCGCAAGGGAAGACAATTAAATGGAACGACGAATATTCGAGAGATATTTACACTTATCCCGGAGATCTCGATCGCAACCAATACTCATTTGAAGTTATACAGGTATCAAATCCAAAGATACGGTCTGAAGAAAGCGTATGTATAAAATTAAAGGGATCGTGCACGCAGTTGGTAGGCCGCTCAAGTCGGTAGTGATGTACTTCAGCTCTAAATATTAGTACATGTACCTTCTTCACAGCTGGAGATGGACCGGCCATTGTCGTTCAAGGGTAGTTATTTATAGGAGATTGCCAAGCAGTGAGAATCTTTTCTTTTTGTTGTGATATAAAAAAAAAATTGATTATTGACGCAGACGAAAAACAAATCGCAAACCAGAGATCTATAGCCATGTTTGTATACTGTCTGAGAATGCATATTTTAAAATGGGCTCTATGTTCCCATTAACACAAACTGACAACTTCCAGTGTTTCCTTGTGATTTTTGCTTGATTTAGTTCGCCCCGCTACCTCATTTAACCCCTTAACTGTTAGGCAAGGCGAACGGTACTCAGCTACATAGACACGGCTGTGTGCGGGCCGACTGCTGTCGACGTCTGCCCGGTGACCTCCTGCGCCGACTGGGAAAGCGATAAAACACTGCGATCTTGGACCTTCAAAGCAAAGGTCATACGGGCCGACATCGGCCGCAGTCGGCCCGCGCACGGCTGTGCGCGGACCGACTGCGGTCGACGTCGGCCCGAAGACCTTTTACGCACTGGGTAAGCGATAAAAACACTGCGAACTGGAAGTGTCGCCGGTCCACACGAATTGCTGCTTTCGGTTTCACTTTATCGTGATGCTCCCCACACAAAGAGAAACCCAGTCCGTGTTATTGTGACAAACCTAAACTTGTACGTTCTGTTCTGTGATGTTGGACCGGTCCAAAATCGCAGATCAGCACACGCGTAATGGTGGAACTGATACGGCTGGAGTCAGCTTTTTTGAGCGCCGGACCGGTCGACATTTTCGCTCGACAACCCGCAGCGACAATCGGTGCTTTTCGGTGTTCACCGAGTCATTGATATCACTTTCTCTGTAATAATTACAAGATGTTACGAACATTTTATTTTTACCGAGAAAATGAGAGGTGGGACTTCACTATAAAGAAATAATGCCTTACCTCGGTTATTTCAGTGCAGAGCCGAAGCGGGGGGCTCATGAGAATTTATGTGTCTTGTTATCGTGTTAGTCCTATGTTCTTCATGCCTAATTTTCTGTCATTTGCATCTGTGTTTGTCACGAATGTCGGTCAGTGTGCAGTCTTTTCTGACGCGAAATTCGTGAACGGCAGGGAAGGGGTTAATCCACTTTGGTATCGGTTTCAGCCAACTTAATAAAATTTCAAATACAAAACGATTTCCAAATACCGTCAGTAGCTCGCTTGAGCTTTCCCTTAGCACCACGTGAATGTTCTGTGTTTACGTACAGTGTGTGAGTGAATGCGTGTGATTCACGTGAGCGTGCTTGTTGGGTTCAGTTCGCGGCTACATTCTGCGCATTGAGTTATATTATAAATATGAGAAATGCGCCATATAAATGCTATGCATTATTATCATTTATCTTCACCATTCTTGAATGAAGCCACCTGACTAAGAGTTTGGTCATGTCAGTATCTGTTTAACCCTCCTGCTGTTGCCACCGGTACTATAAACAGTACTGGTGGCTGCTTGAACAATGGGCATTCAGACACATGACAGTAGTACAGTTGCCAAAGTACAACTGGAACTTTTACCTGTTCGGTGTTATGTTGGTTATTTTGATTTGGGGTATCACGAAGACCAGCGAACGCTTTCTATTGTCAAGAAAATTGTGAATTTGTCATAAATGCCGGTATATGTGTATTTTCATCTTCATCTCACTTTCGAACTAAACTGCGTCAGACTGATTGTTTTTGCGTGTGTATGTGTGTCGGTGTGTGTGAGAGGGAGGGGGAGTTGGGTAGTGGGAGAGAGACACACAGACAATGCCAATGACGATAAATCTTTATTTTTCAAGGATAAAAAGATGTAGGTATAAAGACCTTTCTTACATCTTGTCCTTGCTAAACTACGTTCTCTCTACACACACACACACACACACACACACACACACACACACACACACACACACACACACACACACACACACACACACACACGCTCGCTCGCGCGGCCGCTCACACACACACACACACACACACACACGCTCGCGCGGCCGCTCACACACACGCACACACGCGCTCGCGCGGCCGCTCACACACGCGCACACACACGCTCACGCGACCGCTCACACACTATAAGCGCCCGACGAGTGCGTGCTGATTATTCAATGGGCTCGCAAGCTCGGCGCCCACACGGGCCGAACGGCTAAACACGTCCAATAGTATACTAACTTCATTAAAAACCAGAAAAAAATGTAAATGAACCCGCAAACAAAGAGCCACCCTGACAGCAAAACAAAGTTTTATTTGTTGCTTACTTTAGATGTTCAGCCTACTGTCTGAACTATCTTCACACAAACATTGGATGAGTTATCGCCCATCGCTATCTTGGAGGACACGGGGGGGTTTCATTAGTGGTGAATATAAGCAAAACTGGACACTCTGTGAAGCCAGTTTCCTATGATATGTTTTGTGTGGATTGCTTATGACTGCCTCGAACAAAATTTCTTAATAAATCTTATTTGATTTAATGTGAATTACTTTCAAACCATTTTTATGCTCCAGTGACTGACGCAGAGATAAAGAACACGCCCATATCCATTTATCGGCTAAATATGGCCGCTAAACCAACAATAAATAACTTTTTGATTTTCATGTTTGTAGGTCATGTTGATTATTTGTGTGCCTTTGACCAACGAAATACCAAACCGGCCGGATTTTCATGTCACAGACCCTAGCGACGCTGCACATCGGCTGGCTTTCAGCTGTGTCCTCTGCGTGATGGTAGTGTCACTGACGAAGTCACAAGTCATCGATGTGCGATTTTTAAGACTAAACATTCTATTTGCACACGACATAACACACTCTTCATAACATTTTCTAGTAAATCGGGTCAAAATAACCTGGATTGAAGCATATTTACGAAGAAAAGAGTGATGGTGAAAAATTCGCATTTCTTTTGTTGATCCGTATAGTTGGTACTGTACTGTACCTCCGAATAAGCGCGCCGCCGGCGAGCGCGCGTAAGTGCCCACACGTAGATTCGCATTTTAACACGCACTCGTCAGGTGAGTCACACTGGCTGCCTCCCTCGATCCGCTGCCGCTCGAAAGCGGCAGCAAATCGAGAGATACAACCACTGTGTAAGCGACTATATTATTACACAGCAAAAATCATAAACACGCATGATACAGGTAATGAGATATACATGCTCTACCGTACGATATATATATATTATATATATTGGTCCTGGTGTCGTCCAACATCATTCTTTCATTTATTATCGACCTTTCGGTCAAAAGACCTTCATCAGGCCTGCAAAACAGTTGGTCCCTGGTCGTTCTGGGAGGTGCACCAAAGAGAGGATTTACTTTGTTTTTATATATATATATATATATATATATATATATATATATATATATATATATATATATAATATATATATATATATATAATATATATATATATATATATATATATATATATATATATATATATATATATATATATATATATCTTTCCTGCAAAAGTAGTTCAATAAGAAAACAAACTTATCAGCATAATAAATGAAACATGTGCCATCTTGTTTTCTTGGTGATAATTGCTGCGTGACCACTAATTCTGAGTACTGAGAGTAGAAAAGATGCGTGATTTTACTTGTGCAATATATGACAATAGTTTGATGTTTTCACTATGTTGCTCCAGTACATTGTCACCGGACAAGCTACCGGCACACGGGACGAGCAAATCACGATGGTTTGTCACGAACCACCAGCAATTCGTAATGGTGCTTTCTGAGATCGATGTCTCCATTGACCTTGTAGATACTTCTGCCGCCAGATTGCACGGTCAGTCTCGTCACGCGCTCTGGTGGAATCGTCAGTTTGAAGGCGTAGTCCACACTCCCTGCATCTTCGCGCTGTTCCCATCCCCATGCGCCGTCATAGTTGTTCTTGGACACCTGCTTTTTCCCTTGAGTAGGTGGCATCTTTGTCGTGTACGTGCCTACAGCAGTAAACAAACAAACAAAAACACTCTTTGGTTTAGTGGTTAAGTCCATATCTTGTAGTTAACCCTTTGCGCGTTGGTAGCGGTTTCAGTGTAGGAATCACCGCGACTAAAACCGCTACCGACACGGTTCATTAAAATACAGTCGCAGACGCTGAAGTCGAACCTGCAGGGGACTGGGTTTTTTTTATCGAATTGTTGACAGAGTTTTTGGGAAGGAGAAACACTTTCGACTTATCCAAAGTTTGACTCGACAAAGTTATCCGTTGTGAAATTCGTCATGGAGAAGATTTGGCCTCGAAGAAAAAGCTGGTTCGACAATTTTCCGAGTGTGGAAAAGGAGAGACACGTTCGATTTATCCGAAGTTCGACTTAACAGTGAGTTTTAGGTATCCGTTGTAAAATTATTCGTGGAATAGCAGCTTAAGGGGGGATGGGGGGGGGGGGTTCGACTTAAACGTTTTTCGACAAACCAAAATCGGACATCTGAGTCGTTATAAATCAAAAGACGGAAAAACTCCGACAATGCAAAATAATGTTCAAAGTACCAATCGATTATCGATGAATTGCACAGCGTAACTTATGTGATGAGTACACAAAGAGCCCCACCTCTTTTATTTAATCATAAAGCGACGATTCGCTGAGTTTATATTTTATATTGAAATACCGGCTAAATCAGCTCAGAGAAGTCTGAACAACAGAACAGTTCGATTCGCCTCGCAGACACTGGTTACATACCTTCACCGAAAAGAGCGTCTCCTTTGCTTTGCCTGATACGCTTTTGCCTCAGGATCTTCTTCTTGCCTTTTTCACTGGTGTAATGGTACAGCGTCATCATTGGCCTGCCTTCCGCCATCTCTTCATTAAACACAGATCTGCACGATCCGTCCTGCCCACAAAAGTCAAGAAAAGGTCATCGGGCTGATGTCGGCCGTAGTGGGCCCGCGCACTTTCGAGACCAATGCGGCCGACGCCTACCGGAAGAGCTTTTGCATACTGGGACAGTGTTTTCGTTAATCAGTTAATTTTTACTTCTGCGTTTAACCCATTATATCCCGAGGCTGATTTTTATATCACGAAATAAATCCACCATTTTCGTTCAAGGGTGGTGCCAGAATAGTTTGGCGCATCATAGTCATCATTGAACTATCATAGTCAAATTTATTCCAAGCAACAGTGTATTAGGATGAAAAGGGTTAAACTGTCTGCCAGGGGGCGGACTCTGCTTGCTAAATTCGCTGATGCCATGGGTTCTCAGTGTTGTCTTACCTCAACATAGCTCGACCACGATAGTTTAAGGGTAGTGCCTGGCGCTGATAAGGCCTGGAGCTGATAAGGCACTATTAGCTGAACAATAGATGATTCCCGGAAATCAGAAGCAGTTTAAAATTGTACGTGTTTCGAGGCACAAAGTGGATTAATTATTGTGCGATATCCCATGTTTCTCCGGGCTTAATGCACTGTTTTCGTCGAAGCACGCTTAGGCTAAGTCTGACCTACTTCTGATTTGCTAACAGCTGGTATCGAACAGATTTAGCATCGATTATGCAGCGTATTTGCATACAGACATGCGGCAAGATTGTCCATCAGAAGAAGAAAAAAAAGCGGAGACCATGTAATCCCACTTCTTAAAACCACTGCACTGTAAAGCAAAGAATTGATTTCAAACTGGCCACTTTTGCGTATCGTCACTTTGGTCACACCCAGCCGTCCTACTTGTCATCCACTCTTACTACCAACCCAATGCGCAAAAGGACATCGGCCCGACGTCGGCCGCCGTTGGCCCGCGCACAGTCGTGCGCGGGCCAACGGCGGCCGATGTCGGCCCGATGGCCTTTTTCGCTCTGGGAATGATTCTGTAGAACTCCCCGCTCCAGCCCAGAGAAACCCTTCGTAGTACCACCAGTAAAGCTGACTAGCTAACAAGTCCTTCAATACCAGGTACTAAATGTTTGGAATACCCTCCCTCTGTCTCTCCGAAACAAACAATTCACACATGGAAATGACGTACGTCTGTAGATGAAATCAATCATTCTAAATCAATCCGTACTCACCAAAATAGTGTACAGCCAAATGAAGTCTCGCTAAATGAAGTCAAGACAATGGGGTCCGTCTTTATATACCTAGATCTGTACAAACCGCTGGATGCCGCTTATTTCAAGTCCTCAAGAGGACGTAATTGTGGCTGATCTGTGCCGGGAAGAGGCATACATTTGCAGTTGCGTAGGCTCATGAGAATCTATGTCTCTCGCAGTCGGCAGGTGCGGGGCGATGTGTGGTGTACAAGTGGAGTGAGTCGACTCGAGGAATCCCCGATCAAACTGACACTGCACATGACGAAGCGCATGAGGCAGAAATAACGCGCTTTTATCGCATGTGTTAACGCCTTCACTGCCGAGAAACACTGAACACGGTGCAACTGCAAGACGTCAGCATGACCTACCACCTTTAACACTCTCCTTAGATAGCCAGCCTGTAGAACAAGTAACTAGGCATCGCTTATAGTGGACAACCAATTAAGCTGGGAGCCGCATACTGACTCTACATGCAAAACAATCTCCAAAAATCTGTTCCTGTTATCAAAACTACGCCATATAGTTAATGCTGATATCCGTAAAAACTTTTTCCATGCGCATATCAAAACGCATTGTGACTACAGTTCTACCGTCTGGGATGGATGCAGCGAAGTTCACATGAAAAAAATTATTCCTTGTATCGTCGGGGCATTAAATTAATACTTCCCGGTCCTACTTCGACCTATGAAATATTAAAATCTCTCAAGTTACTAACATTGAAAAAACAGTTTGAATCTAATCGCTGTGTTCTACTGCACAAGATCATGCACGGAAAAGTCCCACCCTGTCTAAAAACTCTATTTTCCGGCAATAATAGGAAAAACACGAGAAATAGCTCGATCCACCTTCTAAAAATTAGATTAAACATCTGTAAAACCAGCCTGTCTTTTTCAGGCGCTAAAGCGTGGAATATGTCACCTCCACACCTGAAATCAATTTGTAACGTAAGATTAGCGTCTTCAAAGATCGCCTCCATAAATATTTACTTCAGAAGTAATAGTATGTTCGGCTCCCTTATGCTACTATTCGAATAGTTAGTGACAAGTTTCCTATTACCTAATACTCTTCTACTGTTGCTGCAGATTATGTAATAGTTCGACTGTCTGCATTAACATGTCAGGTTATATATATATATATATATATATATATATATATATATATATATATATATATATATATATATATATATATATATATATATATATATATCTTTTTTTTTTTTTTTGTTTTTGCTCTGAGTGGTGGGGGGGGGGGGGATGGGTCTGTTTACTTACATATGTTTTATTTTTTGATGTATCGTCTGATGTATTTTTATATGTGTAGAGTAGCAGGACAGTTTGGAAGATAGACATTGCTATGCCTAAAACGTTTTATCCTGAATAAAAAATTTTCATCATCATCATCATCTCTCTCTCTCTCTCTCTCTCTCTCTCTCTCTCTCTCTCTCTCTCTCTCTCTCTCTCTCTCTCTCTCTCTCTCTCTCTCTCTCTCTCAATGCGAAATCATTTCATAAAGAGCTGAAGTGGTAATTGCTAACGAACTAGACAACAATTTTGGGAAAAATAATCTCACTGATAAATAATTCTTTGAAAATAATGGCATTAAAAGTAACACGACAGAAACAATAAACGAGATATGAATAATCAATTCTTGGAAATGTGCAGAGCAGTGTGTGTGTGTGCGTGTGTACGTGCGTGCGGGTGTGCATTTTCGGTGCCCCGTCGTCGAAATTACCTTCGCGGTAGACAAAAGACGTTAAGCCCTGAACGTTTCACGCACGCACGCACGCGCGCGCAAGCAAGCAAGCACACATGCACACATGCAAAGATGCAAATATCCCAAAAAGTCACGCTGTCACAGTTTATTTAGGAAATTCAGAGCACACCCATATAGTTAAAAATACATTTCATATGACACTTCATAAATTATACAAAGAAAAGTATCCCAGAATATCATCTTGGGACGACCGTCAACTTCTAGACTGGACAAAAGTTAAATCGGGCGAAGAAGTACTAGACACTATCCTACATTTAAAGGAGTACAATAGCAGCTAATACACAGAGATCTTTGTAAAAATGCTCAATACATGGCAACTAATGCAAATCGTTCATGGTCATTAACCCCCCTGTGCACGCAGCGGCCGGTGTTGTACACAGCACCGATGGCGACATCCACAATGCGGGTAAAACTGTCCTTTTAAAATGTAGTAAAACTGTTGCCGCTAGGGTTTCACGTGAAAGAAAAACAGAAGATAGTGGTAGAAAACCCTTTAAAATAGAAACAAATAACGACGTTTCGGATCAAAGATCCTTCCTCAGGTGACATGGAAACAAACGTAGAACAGAAAAGAACACGACAGAAAGAATAGACGTCATCCTGTATAGAGAGAATTTAGAATGACGTAAAAAAAAAAAAAAAAAAAAAAAAAAAAAAAAAAAAAAAAAAAAAAAAACCCACACACACGTACACATAATGACGCAAATACACATGCACAAAACACGTAGCACAAAACTTACGTCTATATACATACACGTCACTGCATACATTCGCATTCACTCGTGCCTGCTGCAGCTCGCGCACATGCACACACACACACACACACACACACACACACACACACACACACACACACACACACACACACACACACACACATACACACACACTCAAAGGTAGCATCCAGTATCAACAGTGAGGTCAAGTCTGGCACCAACTACCCATCAGGCCGAGCATACATCCCTAGGGGCGAATGTTCAAGCCGCGCGGATGGTAAGTGCCAAGCCTGTCCGCGAAAAAGGATTCTGTCATTTTGCGGCGGATGAAGTGGGATGTAATATAACATCCCACTTCATCCGCCGCAAAATGACAGAATCCTTTTTCGCGGACAGGCTTGGCACTTACCATCCGCGCGGCTTGAACATTCGCCCCTAGGGATGTATGCTCGGCCTGATGGGTAGTTGGTGCCAGACTTGACCTCACTGTTGATACTGGATGCTACCTTTGAGTGTGTGTGTATGTGTGTGTGTGTGTGTGTGTGTGTGTGTGTGTGTGTGTGTGTGTGTGTGTGTGTGTGTGTGTGTGTGTGTGTGTGTGTGTGTGTGTGTGTGCATGTGCGCGAGCTGCAGCAGGCACGAGTGAATGCGAATGTATGCAGTGACGTGTATGTATATAGACGTAAGTTTTGTGCTACGTGTTTTGTGCATGTGTATTTGCGTCATTATGTGTACGTGTGTGTGGGTTTTTTTTTTTTTTTTTTTTTTTTTTTACGTCATTCTAAATTCTCTCTATACAGGATGACGTCTATTCTTTCTGTCGTGTTCTTTTCTGTTCTACGTTTGTTTCCATGTCACCTGAGGAAGGATCTTTGATCCGAAACGTCGTTATTTGTTTCTATTTTAAAGGGTTTTCTACCACTATCTCGCGAAAAAGGATTCTGTCATTTTGCGGCGGATGAAGTGGGATGTAATGTAACATCCCACTTCATCCGCCGCAAAATGACAGAATCCTTTTTCGCGGACAGGCTTGGCACTTACCATCCGCGCGGCTTGAACATTCGCCCCTAGGGATGTATGCTCGGCCTGATGGGTAGTTGGTGCCAGACTTGACCTCACTGTTGATACTGGATGCTACCTTTGAGTGTGTGTGTATGTGTGTGTGTGTGTGTGTGTGTGTGTGTGTGTGTGTGTGTGTGTGTGTGTGTGTGTGTGTGTGTGTGTGTGTGTGTGTGTGCATGTGCGCGAGCTGCAGCAGGCACGAGTGAATGCGAATGTATGCAGTGACGTGTATGTATATAGACGTAAGTTTTGTGCTACGTGTTTTGTGCATGTGTATTTGCGTCATTATGTGTACGTGTGTGTGGGTTTTTTTTTTTTTTTTTTTTTTTTTTTTTTTACGTCATTCTAAATTCTCTCTATACAGGATGACGTCTATTCTTTCTGTCGTGTTCTTTTCTGTTCTACGTTTGTTTCCATGTCACCTGAGGAAGGATCTTTGATCCGAAACGTCGTTATTTGTTTCTATTTTAAAGGGTTTTCTACCACTATCTTCTGTTTTTTTTTTTTTTGTTTTTTTTTTTTTTGTTTGTTTTTTTTTTGTCCTTTTAAAAACAAAACCTGGGTAACCCATTCAGTCCTGACGCACTACAGCAGGAGATGGAGCGACCATGATAATTCAAGGGTAGTGCCAGATTAGCTTGGCGCCTGTCGGCGCCAAGCTAATCTGACACTACCTTTGAATCATCATAGTCGTTCCATCTCCTGCAACAGGTGCATAGTTGTTAGATGACGCCTCCAAAATTTGGGAATTACGTGCGTCAGGCTGAATGCGTTAATTCGGTAGCATGATTGCTTTTTTGCTTTGTTTAACCCATTCAGCTTTGCACGAAAAGATACTGAACAATGAACAATGAACAATGAACCTTTATTTTCCAACGGTAGAAGTTATTGGTACCAGGACCAGTTTTCAAACTTGCCGTTGCTACATCTACTACATAAGTGACATAGACATGTAAACATACACATACCACACTGCTGCATGCATGCATTCGCTCACGCACGCACGCACGCACCACGCACATACACACACACATACCCACACACGCACTCAGGTACGCACGCATGCACATCACAACTCGCGCATGCACGCACGCACACACACACACACACACACACTGACACACACACACACACACACACACACACACACACACACACACACTCATGTACACCGCAATTCAATACTGATCGACCAAGCTAGTTCAAGGGTGGTGCCAGACTAGTTTGACGCCTAAAGGTGCCAAGCTATTCTGGCACCGCCCTTGAACTATCATTGTCGATCCGTCTCCTGAACTGTCCTCAGATGACAACTCCCAACGTGGGACATGTTCCCCTCACGGCTCATTGTGTAAAGTCGCCATGTATCTTTTGAACTAACAGCCTGCGTTGATGCGACAAAGTGGGATATAAACAAATCAAAGTAAAATCCGTACCCCCCTCCCCCCCCTCCCATGATTTGTAAATACTAGAAATAAAATAATCATTTTTTGTGGAATTTATACATTATTAATGTAAGCACGAGCGAGAACAGTCTGGATCCCAAAGTCATGTATAGAACATATTCCGTCAAAGGTTCGGGAATTATCCAATGAATCAAAATCTTCATTTTACATTATACAGGATTTAAGCTATATGTATATATTGTCAATAAAAAAAATTGATACAATGTTATTGTATTCGTCGTCTTCGAAATGTAAAATGGTAAATACACTTGACATCGTGACAAACTACGTCACACAAAACAACAACAACAAACGTGCCATCTTGTTCTGGTAGCTGTGTAATTGAGCCTACACTTTTTCTTGAATAGTAAAAATGAAAGACCAAAAATACCTCTACTCGTGCAGCCATCATAGCGATACTTCACCCTTTGGCTGTCGGTAGCGGTTTTTTTTAGCGATGATTCCGGCAGGAATCATCGCGACAAAATCCGCTACCGTCGGTCAAAGGGTTAATATGTGTTCTCAAGTGGCGGAGCAGAATAGTCAGTTGTGCCTTGGCTTGTCAGAAACCTTCTCCACTTCATATTCGTGCGTTTTAAGACTGAGATCCCCCTCGACCTTCCAGATACTTCTGTCATTGACCCTTGGGTCATCGCCTCTCAGTTTTCTCCCTTCCTGTGCCAGAAGCTCCAACTTGAAGACGTAGTCCACACTGCCTTGCTTTTCACGTTCCACCCAGTATGTGCCGTCCTTGCCGTCATAGTTGTTCCTGGCGACCTGCTCTTTTCCTTGACTGGGTGGCACCTTCGTCACGTAAGTACCTAGAGCAAAAATACCCAATCGCCGATTTAGTGACTAACCATTCACTTCTTCGCTGCCGAGAAATAATATTAAGTACCATCAAACTGAAGAAGGTATTCATCTTCATGAGCCCCCCCCCCTCCCCCCCCATCCCCCGGCAGTTGCGGAGGTTCAGGAGGCTTAGGATCTATGCCTCTTGCCGACACCACTTTGAATCCAAGTTTCGATGACTGCCGGGGATCTTCAAATCATGGACGCTGAAGTTACAATGATTAGTAGAACACAATCTGTGCCCACTGCCAGTGAAGGGGTTAAGCCCTTCACTGGCGAGAAAATGTGAACACGACCCATCTCAAAGAGACTTAGATCCTCACTTTAGACCGGGAGGGGGGGGGGCTCATTAGGATCTATGCCTCTTGCTGAGACCAATATGTTCCTTGGACGGTTGTAGGTTTGGGTCTTTGACGGAACAAAGATTTCAGAAGCAAAAAGGTACGTGCAGTGGCAGGGAAGGGGTTAAGTATACAAGGACGTCAGCAGTGGATAAACGAGGAGATCATGTGGGGTTGCCCTCACAAGACAACAATGCAGTGACGAAGACTGATCATGATAGTTCAAATTTGGTGCCGTGCTTTAGGACCTTAGTGCCTGTAGACGCCAAACATTCTGGCACCACTTTTGAGCTATCACGGTCGATCAATATCGTGTTCCAGCGAGGCGGGGCTGAATAAGTTAACACATTCGAGGTGTGGGGTGTTCGGATACGCGGCTTTATGCTGCTCGTCTCGATTGACTCGAGTTAAACATGCAAACGTAGAAGCACCTGTTAACTCATTCAAGGCGCTCCGCATCAATAGCTGCGAAAGTGTCGTATAGCATTGCCGCCGGCAACGGTATACGACACTTTCGCAGCTATTGAATGGGCCAATGGTTTGATGGACACCCGACTAGCATTGACCACACACATCAGTGGCGTAGGAGTCCGGTGCCAGGTATGGCTTGGTCACGCTTCCTCTAAACATGACATGGTGAGAGTATCATGTACGTCCTTTTCTGGCTTTGGGCTCACTGGCCCTGCCACACCTCCTCCAGGCCCAGTAGTCAAATGGAGGTCTTATTACCAGCACGCTAAAAGAACATCATCATACACCCCGCAAATAGCCCGCACCCCCTCGCCGGGCATTCAGTAAGCTTATGGGGAAAATTTATATCCGGCCATAATGACAATTTAGTAACTTCAAAAAAGTTATATCAACAATATGATTTTCGCTGTGGTTACAAGGCACTCGGGATAACGCCAGCCGCAGCTGACTCGCGCGCAAAGGTGTGTGGACCAACTGCGGCTGAGTCAGCCCAAAGATCTTGTGCTCACTAGGTACGTGTCTCAGAATACCTTATCCGAACTTAGTGCCTTCTCCGCTTTGTTTGATGACACCGTCCTTCAGGATCTGGTCCTTGCTGGCTTCACTGGTGTAATGGTACTTGGTCGTCGTTGCTTTGCCTTCTGCCATCTTTATTACAGATGTTTGCAAGCTGCACACAAAAGCCAGGAAAGCTGACACGACGCTGCTAATTGTTACCTGATGAGTTCAGCCTCTATTGATAATTCTGCGTTTTCTGAAGATGTTCTTCCGAGACTTGCCCACAGACAACATCTTCAACTTTCTAACAGAAATCAAACATTTGGTGGGACAATAGGGTGGTCACTGTCTAACTATGTATACTGAATCCCAGTAAAAGCTTTTTGCGAACTAAAGCCTTAAAAATGTCGGGTGTGCCCCTTTAAGAATAATACACCCACCGGCGGCCGACGTCGGCCCGAAAGCCTTTTGCGCATTGGGATGTGGTTTTTTTTTTTTTTTTCTTAACTGTATTCTGACGTTTCGTGCTATTTGTAGCTGTCAGCGAAGACGTATTCGATACTGCTAGATGGACACATCTTTTTTTTAATAAATGCGCGTGTTATCCGCCAAAAGCTTACGGGCATTGTGCGTCCTGACTTGGAGCTACAACTATTTCGATAAATGGCTGTGACCGCTGGCCACTACAAGGAAATCGCAGAAACTCTCCTAAATAATCATTGCACAAACTAACATTACGTACGTCTGCTGTTGAATCAATCGTGATAAATCGAGCAGTACTCACCAAAATGAAGTCCAGCGAAATGAAGTCGAGCCCAAAGGAGACTGAATGCCAGGGAAAACTGTCCTCGTATATACCTGTACAAAACGCACCTTGCTGTTTAGCCTGTCTTCATTCAGGGAACGTAATTGGGCCGATCTGTGCCAGCAAGAGGGATACATTTTCATGAGCTCCTGCAGATGCAGAGGGTCATGAGAATCTATGCCTGTGGTGCTAGCGTAGGTGCGGTGTTCAGACCGTCGCAGTAACGAGTGGTTTATACCCGATGAAACTGAGACTGCAAATGAAGAAGTACACGAGACAGAATTAGTGCGGGGTTTGTTTATTTTATTTTTTTTTATTTTATTTTTTTTATTATTATTATTTTTTTTTTTTTTTTTTGGGGGGGGTTGTTTGTTTGTTTTTCTTCTTCTTCTTCTTTTCAGGATGGGTAGTATTTCAGTTGATTTCCATACTGCAAAGCATTTAAGCCCACAATTTGACCAGATCAAACCCGAGAGCCTCAAAGAACAGCTCGCTTATAATGTAGTTATTGTTTATGAAAAACCAGTGGGGTATTAGAGGAAAAGATTGTCAGTTTTTTCAAGACTTCTCGCTGCTATAAAAAATAGTCGCTAAAACGTGGTTCACCAGCATTCAAACGCACTATATTATTATTATCATCATCATTATTATATTGTTATGATTATTATATTATTATTATATTATTATTATTATTATTATTATTATTATTATTATTATTATTATTATTATTATTATTATTATTATTATTATTATATAACCACTTCGTTTGTACATCAAGGACGTTTTTGTGTGCTTATATATTGACGAGCAAAGCAAGTGCGACACCATTTGAGTCATCGGAAACACTTCTGTTTCCGAAGACTCGAATGATCTCGCATTTCTTTTGCTTGTCAGTATAATTATATTATTTTATTCTCAACAGATCGCAATTATATTGTCACTGCCAGCGCGTAAAACAGATCATTCTTTGGAGTAAAAAACAACATTACAGTGTTACGCGGAAGTGAATGAGGCTAGCAATAGGTATCGATCCCAATGTGCCGCCAAAACTGCGGGAGCTCATGAGGATCGATGCCTCTTTCATTCGGGGTTCGCCAGCTGTGTCTGGCACTGAAGGGGTTGAGGCTCGGATTTTTTTCATTATGCGCAGAATGAAGTCAGAAAATCCCAGCGGGAATTCCTCGAGTCTGTAACCAATTATAGCCCATTGTATATTATTGCAAGTGTCCTTCAATCAAATCATCGTGGCTCAACACCCTATCACCTTATCACTCCACGCAGTACAGATGTAAGCAATGCCAGGAAAAGGCTCATGTGGATCAATGCCTCTTGCATTCCGGTTTTACGTTCTACGCAGAATGTAATCAGCAATTCTAGCGGGAATTCCATGCGTCTATTCTTTAATTGCCATCGGCCTTGGGTCGTGAATCATCGCGGTTCAAAACCCAGTCACCTCATCCCTCCAAGGAAGTAATGCCGGCAAAAGGCGGCATAGAACCTCATGAGCCCCCACATCTGCTGGCGCACTTGAGGGTCTGTTTCTCTTGCAGCTAGGTTTTGTTCGCATTTTCTCGGCAGTGGAAGGTTTTACTTACACACAACAGCTTTATTGTCTTTCTCATTTAAAAAAAAAAAAAAAAACACCTTTGCTGTCGAGTATTAATCAACATTAGCGAAAAACGTCCGAGTGCAAAACTTATGTTCAGGCACACCATGCACTGACTTCGACAAAGACGGAAACGAAAGTTCACAAAGCACTAGCATGTCTAATCATTGCCTTGCCGAGAAAAAGTGAACACTAGCCAACTGCTACAGAAATAAATCTTCATGCGCCCACCTTCCCCCCCCCCCCCCCCCATCCCACGGCATTTCAGAAACAGTCTGCGAGCAGTTGCAGCGGGGAAGGGGTTAATATTGACGAAACGAAAGCAGAAGTGGAAATTCCGATTGATATAGTGTAATCTACAGCTTGATTTTCAACACTATCCAGTGACAACACACTACTCGTATATCAGTATACATGTTCGTGCGGATCAGTAATCACACACTGGGTAAGGAGAGTACGAGAGTAACAGACAGTATTCATTCGGAGAGTAAACATAACAGGGAGGTAACCTAATTGGAAAGAAGCATAGATTCTCATAAGCCCCCGCATCCGCGGGGGCTTATGATGATCTATGCCTCTTGCAGATGATGATCGTTCAGCCTCGGCTTACCGGTATGGGAGTTGGTTGTAATGCGTGGCGGCTTGAACTTCTGGGTTTTGTGAGGTTTTTTTTTAAGTCGCTCACTTGCATTGTCAGGGCTGATGACTAAGGGAGAGTTGATCAGTGACAATCGATTCTGAGGAAAAAACAAACAAACTAATGGTTCTAAACGCCTGCTTGGTTTTGTCACTTTGTCTGCAGCAGCTAGCTCAGCGGCGTTCGTGTTTCAAGATTCCAAGTACACTCGATTTCTCCAAAATATATCATTGTAAAGTCGAGTAACGTATATATATATATATATATATATATATATATATATATATATTATATATATATATATATATATATATATATATATATATATATATATTATATATATATATATATATATATATATATATATATATATTGCATTATGTTCTTTTTTATAAAAACAAAACAAAACACGCACACACACATTTAAAGGTAAGGTGTAACACACAGACACACACATAGACACACAAACATACACACACACACACACACACACACACACACACACACACACACACACACGCACAGACACACACACACACACACACACACACAAATACGTATACACAAGCACATGCAGACACAAACACGCATGAAAACATACAATGTCCAAAAAGGTCAGGCTGCCACAGTTTATTTAGGAGATACAGAGCACGCACGTACAGTTATAAATACTACATTTCATATGGCACTTCATAATACAAACAAAAAGTATTCCACAATGTCATCCTGGCACGACCGTTTACCTCTAGACTGAAAAAAGTTCAATCAAGCAAATAAGTAATAGACATTATCCTACATTTAAAAGAGATTTTTGTCAAAATACTTCACTAGCAGCTAATACAAAGAGATCTTTGTGAAATGTTCAATACATTGCAACAGTTCATGGCCATTAACCTGCTTGTGCATGCGGCAGCCCGTGTTGTATACATCACCGATGGCTACATGCACAATCGGGTTAACATTGTTACTTTTAAAACAAAATATTGTTTCCTTGTGTATTTCGGCAGCAGTATTGCCTTTTTGGCTTTGTTTAGCCCATTCAGCTCAGCAAGACAAAAGAAGATACTGATCGACCATGCTAGTTTTAGGGTGGTGCCAGAATAGCTTGGCGCCTAAAGGCGCCAAGCTCTTCTGGCACCGACCTTGAACTATCATTGTCGATCAGTCTCCTGAACTGTGGTGTTGTACTCAGATGACAACTCCCAACTTGGGACATGTTCCCCTCACGGCTCATTGCGTAAAGTCGCCATGTATCTTTTGAACTAACAGCCTGCGTAGATGCGACAAAGTGGGATATAAATAAATCAAAGTAAAATCCGTACCCCCCTCCCCATGATTTGTAAATACTAGAAATAAAATAATCATTTTTTGATTTTAGACTTAATTAATGGAAACACCGGAGAAAGCTGTCATGTATAGAACATACTCTGTCAAAGAATTAGCCAATGAATCAAAATGTACTGTTTTCAGTATACAAGTTTCAAGATATATGTATTTATTGTCCATAAAATGGATACAGTGTTATTGTATTCGTCATTTTCTGTGAAATATAAAAGATAAATATTCTTAACTAGTTTACAAATTACTTCACAGAACAACAACAAGAGCAACAACAACCATTTGACAACAAATGTGCCGTCTTGCTTATTTTATTTTTTGGGGCTGTGTAACTGAACCTTTAATTTCTTGAATATTGAACACATAAAAAAATATAGAACTCTATTCGTGCAGCCATCATAACGCTATTTAACCCTTTGTCGAAAGCGGTTTTTGTCGACATGATTCAGGAACCATCGCGACTAAAACCGCAACCGTCAGTCAATGGGTTAATATTTGTTCTCATGTACCGGTACATGGGGCGGAGCAGAACAGTCAGTTGTGTCTCGGCTTGTCAGGAACCGTCTCCACTGTATGCGGAAGCTTGTTGAGATCGAGACCCTGCTCGACCTTGTAAATACTTCTGCCTGCGACCTCGGGGTGCTTGGTCAGTCTCGTCACGTCCTCTGCCGGAACCTGCCCTGTGATGGCGACGTCCATTTTCCCTTCACTCTGTTTCTCCTGCGAGGTATATGAGTTGACGCCGTAGTTGTTCGCAGCGATCTGTGCCTTCCCTTCAGAAGGCGGCACCTTTGTCATGTACGTACCTGCAGCAAAAAATACCTTAATGTCATTTAGTACCTGAACATTAGGCATAATATCATGTTGGGCATAAGGGAAAGAAAGAGGAGATTGTGTGGGGTACGTTTCCCTCTGAAGGCTAGATAACAATTCACGCGACGGGTGATAATTCAAAGGTGGTTCCGCACCCGAGTAGCGTGGAATCTGCAGACGCCTAACTATTTTTGCACCGCTCTCGGACCATCATGGTCGATCAATGACGTATTGTAGGGATGAATGAGTAAGAGTTAATAGTTTGATGGAATTTACTTGCGTTTACCACACCAAAGACGTATACTACAATTGGCCGCACTTGTTTGCTACACGGACCAGGCCTGAGGGCGGTCAATGGAACGATTGTACCCCGAAGGCCTGAAGGGTACAATGGTTCCTTTGACCTCCCGAAAGCCTACAAGGGTTCGTGCAGCATGCCACTGCTACCAATAACGTATTTTGTTTTCATTCCTCCACTATTTTCGTAAAATAAATCAAGAAGTAATCTTCCGACCTGGATCACGCCACACATGACTGACGTAAAAGGAATATAATTATATTTATACATAATAGACTTATGACGTAATTAAAAATCATTTTCATGTTTTGAAC
Source organism: Semisulcospira habei (assembly GCA_036245525.1). Lineage (NCBI taxonomy): Eukaryota > Metazoa > Mollusca > Gastropoda > Semisulcospiridae > Semisulcospira > Semisulcospira habei. The sequence goes on along the minus strand of BTPG01000008.1, from coordinate 10,834,983 downwards.
ACTATCTTTGTATTTTAGAAAGTTTTGGTGTTTTTATAGAACAAAACTGGCATCCATGACGCGTCAGAAATAGGGCTACAAAAAGTCCGCCATTAGTCGCTACAAGGGTTTTTGTAGCTCGGTCATTTGGTACAGTTTGCGCTAGCTTGGTCGTGTGACGTAGGAATGAAAACAAAACGTCTTTGACCACACACATCAGTGGTGTAGCAGCCATACTGACCTCTGACCATGGCATGGTCAGAATATCCTGTAGTCATACCTTCTTTTCTGAGTTTGGCCTCTTTTTGGCCCTGCCTATACAAATGTATACGTGTCTCATACCTGCGCCGCATACAGCGTCTTCACTGCTTGGATTGATTCTCCCGGATTCCAGGATTTGCTCCGCGCTGCTTTTATCTGTGTAATGGGTCAGGTTCATCGTTGGTTTGCCTCCGGCCATCTTTTACATACACGTCTGCACGAGATTCGGACACAGAAAACATCAGCCCAGTAAGCAAAGGTCATCGGGTTCACGACGGCCGCAGTGGGCCCGCGCACGGCTGTGCGCGGGCCCACTGCGGCCGTCGTGAGCCCGAAGATGGCTTTCTACTGCGTAGGCTGTTTGTCGGTTAATGAGTTCAGCCTCGATTCTGCGTTTTCTGAAGGTGCTGTTCTGGGACATGCACATTGACTACATCTTCAGCTAACAAAAATCAACTTGGTTCATACACTCTGAATCCCGCCATTGACTGCAATTTGACATTTTGTATGTTTGTATCTGTCAGTGTACTTATGCGATGTTTCTAGCTGGACAGATTTTAAATAACTGTGTATGTTACAGAAATTAAATAATTTCAGTAATTTTGCGAAGTTGCCTAAATCTTACACTGGCATATAGCGAAATGACTTTTAACACAGGCCAATGGGCGCAATGTCTAAATATTGTAGTCAGTGTGCGGAATGCCTAAAAAAAAAAAAGTCTGCCGTTTTACGCATTGCCTGAACTTCAACGGTTTTCTGTCTCTGGCTGTGTCTGTTTGTCTCTGTCTCTCTCTAAAATAAACAAATACAAAAACGAATTTACATACGTCTGCAGTTGAATTAATCATGATAAATCAATCTATACGTACCAAAAATGAAGTACAGCCAAATGAAGTCAACCTAAATGAAGTCAAGCCAAAATGAAGTCAAGTCAAAGAAGTCTGAGTGCCGGCAAGCATTAACTGAAAACTGTCCTGTTATATACCTGTACAAACCTCAGGATGCCGCGTATTGTAAGTCCTCATTCAGAGGACGTAACTGGGGCTGATCTGTGCCAGCAGGAGGCATATCTTTTCATGTGCTCTTGCAGTTGCAAGGGTTCATGAGCATCTGTGTCTCTTGCAGACTGCAGGTTCTGGGCGAAGTGAAGTATTGCGACTGTCGGTGTAACGTGACTCGATTCGAGGAAACCCGATCAAACTGAAACTGCAAATGAAGCCCAAGAGACAGAAATAAAGCGCTTTTATCACACGTTAACCCCTCCACTGCCGAGAAATACTGAACACGATGCAACTGCAAGAGACAGTTCCTCGTGAGTAACTGCGGGCACTCATGAGGATCTCTTTGCCTCGTGCTGACTCCATTATATAATAATAATAATAATAATAATAATAATAATAATAATAATAATAATAATATTATTATTATTATTATTATTATTATTATTATTATTATTATTATTATTATTATTATTATTATTATTATCTCATTTATCCCGACGGCCGTATTTTCCAAATTTTGGAGGCGTCATCTAATGAATATGCACCAGTTGCAGGAGATGGGTCGACCATGATAATCCAAGGGCAGTGCCAGATAGCTTGGCGCCTGTCCTGCTGTAGTGCGTCAGGGCTAAATGGGTTCTTATTATTATTATTATTATTATTATTATTATTATTATTATATTGGTGTTGGTGTTGTTATTATTGTTGTTGTTATCTACAAACACTCCGTGTAGACATCAAGGGCTCTCCAGTGGACATACACCTAGTCTTTCATTCTAAAAAGATCGCAGATAAGCCTTTCACTGCCAGCGTGTACAAATTGTCTATTTGAAAAACCATCACAGCGTCACGTGAAAGTGCATGAGACCAGCAAGATGTATCAATCTTCATGAGTCCTTGCAACTGCGGTAAGTTAGAGCAACTGCGGGGGCTCATGAGGATCCATGCCTCTTGCGTTTGGATTTTTCATTCTACACAAAATGTAATCAGCAATTTTATCGGGAATTCGGCTCGAGTCTGTAACCATTCTTTAACTGGATCGTGAATCATCACGGTTCAACACCCAGTCACCTGATCCGACCAAGGAAGTAATGCCAGCAAACGGCGGCAGAGAACCTCATGAGTCCCCGCATCTGCTGGCGCTCATCAGGGTCTGTTTCTCTGGCAGCTTGGTTTTGTTCGCATTTTCTCGGCACTGGAAGGTTTCACTGACACACAACAGTTTCATTGTCTTTACAGTTCTTCCCCAATAAAACTCAGTGACGAGTATAAATCCAGTCGATACTCTGCGTAGAAATGTCCAGCTGCAAATCTCATGTGCTGCCAGTAGGCCAACAGAAAGACGAAAACGAAAGTTCAGATAGAACCAGCTTGTCTAACCACTGCCTTGCCGAGAAAACGTGAACACTAGCCAACTAAAAGATACATAGGTCTTCATGGGCCCGCGCAGGTGCGGGAGCTCATGACGATATGCTTTTAGCTGACCCCTTTTTCGTGTCCTTACGTGTTCCGTGGGCGATTGGGGTTTTTTAGCGCTCAGTTTACACAGCTTTCAGGAGCACAGTCATGTCTCAGTGTGTGCAGTTGCAGGAAAGGGGTTACTGTTGACGAAACGAAAAGAAAAGAATGGAAATTCCGATTTGTACAGTGTAATCAGCAGCTGGAATTCCCAACACACCACTCGTATAATTAATATCAGTATCAGTAACATGTAAGTGCGCAGCAGTATGCTCACACTGCATATGACGCATTCTAAATAAACTTTACATAGATGTAACCCAATCCAGAAAGAGACATAGATTCTCATGAGCCTGCGCATCCGCGGGGGCTCATGAGGATCTATGCCTCTTCCAGATGATGATCGTTCAGCCTAGGCGTCCTGTACAGGAGTCACCATTGTGATGCTTGGCTGCTTGAACTTTTGCTTGTGTGCGTGTGCGTGCGTATCTGCGTGTGCGTGCGTGTGTGCATGCGCGTGTTGTGTGTGTGTGTGTGTGTGTGTGTGTGTGTGTGTGTGTGTGTGTGTGTGTGTATGATCGTGCGTGTTTGAAAGCCGCTCAGGCAACAAACTGGCATTTTGACGGCTGATGACTAAATGGGGGGGGGGGGGGATGATCCATATAATGAGCAATCAATCGATTTGATAAATACAATTAACGATTCTAAACGCCTGCCTGGTTTTGTCACCTTGTCTGCGGCAGCTGGCTCATCGGCGTTCGTGTTTCAAGATTCCACTTAATTTCTCCTAAACATATCTTAGTTACGTCGTCACGTATATATTACATCATTCTAATAGTGTTCAAACGCGCGCGCACACACACACACACACACACACACAATCACACACACACACACACATACACACACACACACACACACACACACACACACACACACACACACACACACACACACATACAGCTGTTGATGCGGGGCAGCTTGTTGAGCTAAAGCAATGACTTACGTCCCTTGTGCATGCAGCAAACGAGATGTTCTGCCATTACTTGGACGAAAGAAGCAAGAACGAAACTGTGAGAACTTGACGTATAAAGGCGGGCTCGATTGGTGCCTAGTTACGTACAAATATTATTAGCTGAATTACGAGTTTAACTTTGCCAGTGGTTTTTAATTTTGTGGTTTTTGTTGTTTGTTTGTTTGCTTTAGTCGCCTCCAGGGTGCTATCGTGGAGTTGATGTCAAAGATTAAAGTCGAAGGCTATCGAGACTTCAGTTTACCTTTGACATCAAAAACCCAAAACTGACCAGAGAGGCGACAAGAACCACCGGCGTAGCCTAACTCGTAAAACAACGACTGTATCTTCAATTGTAAAAATACGTAAGCACTAAGTATTCCCTTGAAGATCTTGAAAAAAAAAAATATCTCAGTACTTTCCGCAGTGCTTTCAGTACTTTCATTACGTCATGGGACGCGACTTTCACGCAATCAATTACCTCCCTTTGCCACAGTATTCCTAGCAACGTGGCTTTCGCTTCGAAATTTCGGTCGAAAGGTATTGTCCAACATATCAGATTTCACGTTATTTTCTGGTATGAAAAATGTACCCTAAGTAGTATATGCGTGCATGTAGCTTATTTCTTGGATTTAGCTGATTTGTTGTCCCTCGATGTTTTCATCTGGCTTTTTAAGTCCCTTCTATTTATAGAAGGGACTTTTTAGGATGGATCGCGGTGTGGCGAATTTAATAGCATGTCCACGCACACAGACACACACAACGACGCGCTTTCAGAAGATTGTGCAGGTGTACTTAGTATATCATGTAGCTAGATAAAGTCAACCTGATTTCACACAAATTATAGCAAGACTGAAATCGCACTGTGAAATTCTAGTTTTGTCACCATTTTCTGAAGTCTTGAAGCGAAAGTGAAACGCATATCACGTAAAATATAAAAATAAGTAAAAACAAAAAAAAATACTTCATGACAAATGTGTGACAAACCGATGACGCATATACACTGTGCCTTTATAAAACTCACTGACGCATTGTCAGATCTGCGGTGATTTTTCAATAGGAGAAATTTCAACATCAGAATCAGGTCAAAGATAAAAAGGTAGAGACCCTTGACAGCGAGGACAGCTCTCATATAAAAAGAAGGGACTTTGTGGGTTATGGTTCGTCCCATCTTGTTGTTTCTGCACCGGTTCGACTCTGGTCGTGCGTTCAGCCTACGTAGGGGCTGCGCTTCGAACTTTCTGTCGATAATATTATCTTATATATCATATTTTAAAGTATTTTATGTAAAACATTGATGCCAGCGGTATTACACAACACCTATATAGTTTTGTTGCGTAACCCCTTAAATTGTTTATTTATCAAAGAGGATAAAATCTGCATGCTTCCATTTGTCAAAACGAAAATGCAACATATGCTCATACTGCTACATTAACAAACTCTTATTCTCAGTAATAATGCAAAATTTTATAATGTGCACATACTCTCGAAAGTTCTCTCATACACACAGATAAATGGAGAACATGCAGACAGCAGCAAACATGCGAAGGGAGACACTAGTGAAACTGTCAAGACGCCCGCTAGCGTGTATTGGGAAAGCGATAAGGGACTAAATAGACAAACCTACTGGGATATTCTTTAAATAATTACAAGCAGAATTTACTCCATAACACGTACGATTATAGAAAACACTGATGTCTACATAGTCAGACAAAATCGCGGACTAAGTGGACAGTGCGGTAAGCATAAGTCTGCCACTGTTTAGACAGTAAGCCCAAACCTGAAACAGCCGCAAACTTAAGGACTTGAGGCAAAGGTAAAGTTTTGTTTTCGACTGAATACGTGAATTATATTGAGCCATAGTTTGCTTGATACAGTGCCAATAACCGACAGATGTGATTACTCTACCCAAATCAAAATGTCCTCGCTAACGCCTCGTACATTTGATCGGGTCTTGTAATCACATCTGTCTGTTTTCGGCACTATTATAAAGCAAACTTTGGGATCAGTACAATATTATCAAAATGTGATAAGTTAGACGATACCTTCGACGGAAATGTTGACGTGTAAACACGTCAGTGAGGGTTTTCCCGTTCAGAGGCAATTCAAGAACGTCATTATGATAACACTCTCTACCTATCACTTAATCGTAAGCATAAAATAGAGAAATAAACTCAACGAAGAAGAAACACGCTTTGAAAGACAATTGCAACACAATTTATTAATATTTCGGTTTTAACCCCATGTTCAAAATACACACAAACAAATAAACAATTTGCTACTTAACATTTTAGTGACGGGAAGATGCAACAACATCAAAGTGAATCAGTGTGTTTTTTAACTTAGAAAGTGTATGTATCATGCCCGTCCGATTTAATCAAAATGTGCATTTTCAATATTCAAATTTCAAGGTATTTATTGTCCGTGAAAATGAAGACGGTGTATTCTGTAGTAACCGGGAAGGAAAAAAATGATACATTTTGATGTATTTTTATGTTTAATTTATATTGACATATACACCCCCACCCACCCCACCACCCACCCGCCCCCACACACACACAACCCCCCCCCCCCCCCCCCCCACCACCACCACCCTCAATTACCAGCGCCCAATGCCCGATGCTTAATTTTCTTGCCGAAGTTAATCTATCGTTGATTGGTCTGTCAAAACCGCCCCCGCCCCCTCCTCCCACCTTCCGCCGTGAGATGGCGTAAGTTGCCTGCTCATCGTTAAAACCCAAAGAACTAATTAACCTCTCCGTTGTTGATTTGACTGGAACAAATCATGTCAGGCAAGCCGGCCATCCAATAAAACATGATTTCCTACGTTAGTGTGTGTTCGTCTTTTTCGGCGTAATATTAAAAAGTAAACAAACAAATCTACTTTACAGAAAAAAAGAGCAATCTTGGGGGTTTTTTGCCTTGATATTCGTATGTGTAGTGAGTCAACACGTTTATTGATAACTGATACAAGAAAACACCCATACAGCTAGGGGCTCTACTCGTGCAGCCTTTATCTGATTCAGTCCCGACACACCACAGCAAGATATGGATTGACCATGATAGTTCAAGGGTGGTGCCAGAATAGCTTGGCGCCTATAGGCGCCAAGCTATTCTGGCACCACACCTGAACTGTCATGGTCGATCTGTCTCCTGAATTATAATGCAGACCTCAGACGACAACTCCAAAATGTGGGTATTTTGAACCTGGGATACAATGGGTTAAAACGATACTGAAATCAGAACTTGTTCTCAGGTACCAGCGCATGTGACGGAGCGAAATGGTTAGTTTTGCGGCTAGTCATCAACCTTAATGACTTCATACACGGTCTTTGTAAGATCCACGTCTCCATTGACCCGGTAGATACTTCTGCCCTCGGCGTCGGGTTCCTTGGTGAGTCTCGTCACAGTGTCTGCCGGAACGTTCACTTTGATGGCGTAGTCCACACTCCCTGCATTTTCCCGCTGTTCCCATGCCATTGCGCCGTCAAAGTTGTTCTTGGCGATCTGCTTTTTCCCTTGTTTAGGTGGCATCTTTGTCGCGTATGTACCTACAATAATAACCCCCAAAAATATAGCCGTTTTAGTGACTCTGCTCATTAAGCATAAATCAATTTGGTCATCAGTGAATGAAAGAAGAGATCATGTGGGGTTGCCCTCTGAAGACATAGACGCCTGACTGCTATGCGTGTTGATTTGCGAGACAGTTTGCGAACACTTACTCCGTAGAGATATTATGAAAGAAGGAAGGCTACTACTTTATATCTAAAAAGAGGCAGCGCGCGGAAACAACTATGTAGAACATAACGCTAAACCTACTGCCCGAATGCTGCGAAAGAGACCACGCTGCCATATTTTTTAAATTTTTTATCAAACCAAACAGAAAGAGCTTCCATGGACTGAGCGTTCGCTGCGTGCGCGGAGACTGTCTCGCTTATGAGCACGCATGGCTGACAGGCCCCTGTATCGTGATGAAGGGCTGAATGAGTTAATGGTTTGATAGAATCATGACTTACATTTACCGCACTCAATAGTGGAGTAGGAACCCGGTGCCAGGTATGGCTTGGTCATGCATCCTCTAAACACGGTATGGCAAGAGTGTCCTTAGGCATATACTGACCAGCAAAAGAAATGCGAAAATTTGGAATAATAACACTGAAGTGTTTCCGATGATTCCTAAAATATCGCATTTCTTTTGCTCGTCAGTATACTTTCTTTTTCTGACTTAGGCCTGCTTGGCCCCGCCTATATATAGGTATACTTATGCCACACCTCCACCAGGTCTCACAGTCGGCCCAGTGCGCAAAGACTATCGGTCCGACGTCGGCCGCCGTTGGCCCGCGCACGGCCGTGCGCGTGCCAACGACGGCTGACGTCGGCCCGATGGCCTTTTGCGCAGTGGGAAATGGCTCAATGTAGGTCTTATTACAAGCACGCAAAAAGAACATCTTTGTACGCCATGCTCCTAACCCGCACCCCCTCGTTGTCGATTCAGTATGCTATACAGCCACAATACCAGTTTAGTAAGCTCACTAAAGTTATATCAACAATATGATTCTCGTCGTGTACAAGGCATCCTGGATGACGCCGGTCGCAGGTGACCCTCACGGTGCGCGGACCAACTGCAGCCGATATCAGCCCAAGGATCCTGTCCTTACTCTGTACATGTCTTTTACCTGGGCCGAACAGTGTGTCTTTTTTGCTTTGTTTGATGCGCATATCCTTCAAGATCTGGACCTTGCCTTCTTTACTGGTGTAGTGGTACAGGGTCATCATTGGTTTACCTCCCGCCATCTTTGTAACAGACGTTTGCAAGCTGCGCACAAAAGCCAGGCACAAAAATCATTAGGCTGATTGGTAATTTTGCTTTTTCTGAAGGTTTCCAGAATATGCCCACAGACAATATCTTCAACTAATCAACTAGCTATCAGAAATAAGCTTGTTTTATACAATCTGAATCCTGTAAAAAAAATTAAAATGTTACTCATACTTGTTTTGAGTCCATTGTGACGTTTTGTAATATTTGTATCTTTCAATGTAGACTTAAGGAATACTTCTGGCATAAGCTAGACAGATTTTACTAAATGTGCAAAGTCATTTCATGACTTCAGGCGTTTCCGAAGTGCCTGAGCGTATGTACATTGTGTGTATTGTCTTGAGCTATAGGCCTAAGCATTTAGCAAAATGTCTGTGACCAAACCGCGGTACGTCTAAATTTTGTAGCCAGTATATGGAATGCCTGGAGAAAAAAAAACAGTCATCTGTTTCACTCGCGCATCACCTAACCCCCCCCCCCTCTCTCTCTCTCTCTCTCTCTCTCTCTCTCTCTCTCTCTCTCTCTCTCTCTCTCTCTCTCTCTCTCTCTCTCTCTGAGCATAATGCGGCCCCGCATTAATTTGTATAAATCTAGTTTGTCATATTCAGGTGGTTTCCTGTGGAATTCCCTTCCTCCGCATCTACAACAATAATTCTCTAGCTGCGTTTAAAGTAAAACTGTACAAGCATGTATCAAAAGTAACGTAAATTTAATTATTTCGTGTTGTCTAAACATATATTCCTTTTTTATTATTTTAAAATTGTTTTTATGCAACTATTATTTAAATCATACTACTTGCGCTCACGTGCCGTTTGTAGGGGTGCTTCCCGTATGTGCCGGGTCGGGGGATGTAGTGCGGGTGCACCGTTTATTCGAGCGACGTTTTCTTTTTTATGGGTACCTGTGTGTTTTGTTAAATCATTGTTGCTGTTTATAATGTTGTAATTCGCATTACTTTTGTTGTTGTTTGTGAGTGTAATGTAACTTTGCCTGTTATTGTATGTCAGTAGATGTAGCAAGGACAGATTGGAAGAAAGGCCCGTGCGCCTAATATCGCAATCCTTGATAAATAAAGTTTCAGTCAGTCAGTCAGTCAGTCAGTCTCTCTCTCTCTCTCTCTCTCTCTCTCTCTCTCTCTCTCTCTCTCTCTCTCTCTCTCTCTCTCTCTCTCTCTCTCTCTCTTTGTATCGGAATGTAACACAAGTGACCTGTGGGTGTAGCCGCTTATTTTGTGCTGTTAACATATTGTTTTAATGTTGCTTTTAATGTTGTAGTTTAGCAAGGACAAACATGAAAAGAGGCCTGTGCGCCTATTGTTTCCATCCTTGAGAAATAAAGTATCATTCATTCATTCATTCATTCATTCATTCATTCATTCTCTCTCTCTCTCTCTCTCTCTCTCTCTCTCTCTCTCTCTCTCTCTCTCTCTCTCTCTCTCTCTCTCTCTCTCTCTCTCTCTCTCTCTCTCTCTCTCATCTCCTCTCTCTCTCTCTCTCTCTCTCTCTCTCTCTCTCTGGTCAGCCCCACAGGGTGGGTTTTTCTCTCTATTCTTGGGCATGTGTTTCTGTCTACCCTTTGTCCATTCACCTGTATTTGCCTTTTTAAAACTCTCCCTACTGTCTGCACTGCCTGTAGCTCTTGATATTGGATGCGTGTTGCTAAATGGTCTTAGCTTTATTTAGGCCCCATGTGTTAGGTTTATTTAATGTATTGGACCGGCTGGCGACATACATTCAATGTTCTGTTTATTTTTTTTTTTTTCACAAGCAGTGCAGGCACGTCCTGAGAAAGCCTTGTTGCTGTCAGGACGCTAAGCAATGTACAGTACAGTGTGATGCTTTTAATATCCCCTACATCGCTGTACATGAAGTGGGCAGATTTATCTCTAGTCTCAAGAACAAAAAGTCAGCTGGCATTGATGGTATCAATGGTTTTATCCTCGAACTTTCTCTTCCATACATTGTGGAAAGCTTAACCTACATTTATAACCTATGTATTCAAAATAATATTTTTCCGGCGGCTTTCAAAAAATCTAAAGTGGTACCTATACCTAAAACAAAAGACACATTTGATCCAAATAATTTTCGGCCTATATCCATATTATCTATTCTATCGAAGCCTATTGAGAAGCATTACACAAACATCTTCTCGAATTCCTGGAAGAAAAGTCTCTCCTGAATAAATATCAATCTGGTTTTCGCCCTAAACATTCGTGTCACACTGCCTTGGTTCATATGATTGACACTTGGTTGCTCAACATCAACAGAAACAAAATGTCTGGTGCTGTCTTTCTAGACCCACAAAAAGCGTTCGACCTTATAAACCACGAAATTTTATTAGAGAAACTGGACTGCTAACATGAACAGCCCAGGGACACTCTCATTCTTTCGTTCATATATCGTAGGGAGAATTCAAACTGTGTACATCAATGCTACCTTCTCTTCTGAAAAGAGTGTTGAGTATGGCGTGCCCCAGGGATCCATACTAGGGCCGTTACTTTTCTGTTTGTTTATAAATGATCTTCCACTTTATATCCAATCCAAATACCGAATGTGACATGTTTGCCGATGATTCAATTCTTCACGCTGGCGGGAAAACTGTAACTGAAATATCAAGCAATCTTCAGCTTTGTCTTCAGGAGGTCTCACTGTGGTGCAAAAATAATCAAATGCTTGTAAATCCATCCAAAACGAAAAGCATGCTAATCACAACACGCCAAAAGCATCAGCTCCGCCCCCATTCACTTAACCTCTCTTTTGATTCAGTTACCATTGAGCAAGTCAAGGAATATCTCCTCCTCGGGGTAATTGTTGATGACCAACTGTGCTGGTTGCCCCATCTAACACAGCTTGGGAAAACATTATCAAAGAAGCTATTTTTATTGTCAAGATTAAAATCTATCATTGATACTAAGACACGAAAGCTATTTTTCAATTCCTACATTAAACCTCACATTGACTACGCATCTACTATTTGGGACGGCTGTAGTAAGGCTAATCTTAAAAGGATTAATTCTCTATACAATCGCGCAGTTAAACTATCCTCCCAATCCCCTCTCTAACTTTGGAGGAAAAGCTTCAGGCAATAGGGCTCCTTCCTTTACATCAACACCTTATGTTTAATAAGTGCGTACTTATGCACAAAGCACTGAACGGGAAAGCCCCCCTCTACCTGGCTAAGCTTTTCACTGAGAGCGAAAGGGTCTACTGCACTTTGAGGAACAGTCTCGTCATTGAACGGCCCCGAATTGACTTGTTTAAATCCAGCCTTTCGTACGCGAGTGCCTATTTATGGAACTCACTTCCTCCACATAAACAGCAAACGAGACATCTTCCATTGTTTAGGACGAAAGATTTTAAATACATCTCTGAGCAAACTTGAAAGAAACGTAGATAACATGCCCAAAAGAGTCATGTCAATGATTTCCTGTGGTCCTCCGTTTTGCACTTGTTAGCTTTTATATAATATATCTCTTTATCGTGGTGTTTTGCCTGCTCACTAAATTCCTACACATGAGTAGCTGTATCATAAGTGTGCAGTCGCTTTCTATAAACACACTTTACATCGTACCCCCCCCCCCCCCAAGACCCTGTCATTTTGCTGTGTGTGTGTGTGTGTGTGTGTGTGTGTGTGTGTGTGTGTGTGTGTGTGTATGTGTGTGTGTGTGTGTGTAATCTTCAGCGACTTTGGAACGTGTATCGGAATGTAACACAAGTGACCTGTGGGTGTAGCCGCTTGTTTTGTGCTGTTAACATACTGTTTTAATGTTGCTTTTAATGTTGTAGTTTAGCAAGGACAAACATGAAAAGAGGCCTGTGCGCCTATTGTTTCCATCCTTGAGAAATAAAGTATCATTCATTCATTCTCTCTCTCTCTCTCTCTCTCTCTCTCTCTCTCTCTCTCTCTCTCATCTCTCATCTCTCTCTCTCCTCTCTCTCTCTCTCTCTCCTCTCTCTCTCTCTCTCTCCTCTCTCTCTCTTTAAAACACACACTTTCGTTAGAAAACAAACAATGCACAAACGAACGTTACGCGTACGTCTGCATTTGAATTAATCATGATAAATCAATCTGTACATACCAAAATGAAGTCCAGCCAAATGAAGTCAACCTAAATAAAGTCAAGCAAATATGAAGTTAAAGTCAAAAGAAGTCTGAGTGCCGGCAAGCATTAACTGAAAACTGTCCTGTTATATATACCTGTACAAACCTCAGGATGCCACTTATTTAAGTCCTCATTTAGAGGACGTAATTGGGGCTGATCTGTGCCAGCAGTAGGCATACATTTTCATGAGCTCCTGCAGTTGCAGTGGATCATAAGAATCTGTGCCTTTTGCAGACTGCAGGTTCTGGGCGAAGTGAAGTATTGCGACTGTCGGAGTAACATGAGTCGATTCGAGGAAAGCCGGTCAAACCGAAACTGCAAATGACGAAGCGCAAGAGACAGAAAAGAAAGCGCTTTCTTACCGCATGTGTTAACCCCTTCACTGCCGAGAAATACTGAACACGATGCAACTGCAAGAGACATAGTTCCTCGTGAGTAACTGCGGGCACTCATGAGGATCTCTTTGCCTCTTGCTGACTCCATTATATAATAATAATAATAATGTTACTATTATTATTATTATTATTATTATTATTATTATTATCTCATTCAGCCCGTCGGCCGTATTTCCCAAATTTTGGAAGCGTCATGTAATGACTATGCACCAGTTGCAGGAGATCGATCGACCATGATATATCAAGGGCAGTGACAGATTAGCTTGGCGCCGACAGGCACTACCCTTGAATTATCTTGGTCGACCATTTTCTGCTGTAGTGCGTCAGGGCTAAATGCGTGTTTATTATTATATACAGCCACTCCGTGTAGACTTCACGGGCTCTCCAGTGGACATACACCTATTCTTTCATTCTAAACAGATCGCAGATAACCTTTTCACTGTCAGCGTGCACAATTTTCTTTCTGAAAAACCACCACAGCGTCACGTGAAAGTGCATGAGACCAGCAAGATGTAGTGTCTGCAACTGCGGTAAGTTAGTGCAACTGCGGTAAGTTAGTGCAACTGCGAGGGCTCTTGAGGATCGATGCCTCTTGCGATTGGGTTTTTCATTCTACGCAAAATGTAATCAGCAATTCTAGCGGGAATTCCTCGAGTCTGTACCATTCTTTAACTGGATCATCAATCATCTAGGTTGAATACCCAATCACCTGATCCGACCAAGGAAGTAATGCCCGCAAAAGGGGCAGAGAACCGCATGAGCCTCCGCATCTGCTGGCGCTCTTGAGGGTCTGTTTCTCTGGCAGCTTGGTTTTGTTCGCATTTTCTCCGCAGTGGAAGGCTTCACTGACACAACAGGTTTACTGTCTTTTCAGTTTTTCCCAAATAAAAATCGGTGACGAGTAGTAATGAAAGGCTTTCAAAACAGATTGACTTCCAAAAAAGACGAAAACGAAAGTGCAGATAGCACCAGCTTGTCTAACCACTGCCACTGGGAAAACAATGAACACTAACCAACTGCAAGAAATATAGATCTTTATGGGCCCACGCAGGTGCGGGAGCTCTTGAGGACATGCTTTTACCTGACCCTCTTTTATATCCTTGTTCCTTGGGCGATTGGAGTTCTTTAGCGCTCATTTTACACATCTTTCGTACCGTAGCGCAGTTCTCGCTTTGACTCGGGTATCTCGGTCCCGATCGCTTCACTCCCTGAGTGAAGAGCTGGAGGGATGGTGACCTCACGTTAGGTCTGGTGACTGACGTCTCGACGTCCGTCGCTCCCTCTTTACAAGCACTCTGAATTCTAGGTTTCAGAGTCTTGGAATACGGGCTAGGTATCTCAAACACATCTGATCCCTCTGACAAGAAAGCCCGTACTAACGTATTTCTGCTCTGACAGACTAAACTTTTGCCTACAACTCACTAACGCTCACTAAAACTCCCCGTGTTAAACATGTCTTAAAGAGTTCACGTCGATCTCGGCCTCACGGACTATCGGCACAAAACAAACCGTTAACAAAAACCGTACCGTATTTATCCTAATGTGTGAGCACTATGCACAAGCATAGAGCTTCATCACAATAACCCAAGCCGGGAAGTGACATATATTCTCATGAGCCTGCGCATTCGCACACATGCACACACACACGCACACACGCACACACATACACACACACACACAAACACACACACATACACACACACACACACACATGCACACACGCACATACATACAAACACACACACACACATGCTCACACACACTCACACACACACACACACACACACACACAAAGACACACATACACACACGCACACACAAACACACATAGACACACACATGCACACACACTCACACACACACGCACACACACACAAACACACACATACACATACACACACACACGCACATACACACAAACACACACACACATGCTCACACATACTCACACACACACACACACACACACACAAAGACACACATACACACACACACACACACACACACACATAACACAGCCGTTGATGCGCGGCGCCTTGAGTGAGGTAAAGCAATGACTTAGTCCCTTGTGCATGCACTAAACGAGATGTTCTGCCATTACATGGACGAAAGAAGCAAAAACGAAACTGTGAGAACTTGACGTATAAAGGCGGGCTCCATTGGTACGTACAAATATTATTAGCTGAATTACGAGTTTAGTTTTGCCAGTGTTTTTTTAGTTTGTGTTTTTTTATTTTTTGTTTGTTTGTTTGTTTGTTTTAATCGCCTTCAGGGTCCTATCGTCGAGTTGATGGCAAAGGTAATAGTCGAAGACTTTTACCTTTAACATCAAACACCCTAATCTGGTCCCACAGACGACAAGAACCACTGGCGTAGCCTAAATCGTAAAACGACTGTATCTTCAATTGTAAAAAAAAAAATCAATACGTAAGCACGAAGTATCCGCTTGAAAGATCTTTTAAAGAAAGAAAAAAAAAAAAGAGCTCAGTACTTTCAGTGCTTTCAGTACTTTAATTACTTCATGGGATGCGACTTTCACTCAATCAATTACCTCCCTTTGCCAAAGTAATCCTAGCAACGTGTAGTGGCTTTCGCTTCGAAATTTCGGTCGAAGGTATTGTCCAACTTATCAGATTTTACGTTATTTTATGATATAAAAAAATGTACCCTAAGTAGTATATGCGTGCATGTAGCTTATTTCTTGCATATAGCTGATTTGGTGTCCCTCGATGTTTTTTATCTGGCTTTTTAAGTCCCTTCTATTTATATTATAGGGACTTTTTAGGATGGGTCGCGGTGGGGCGAATTTAATAGCATGTCTACGCACACAGACACACACATCGACGCGCTTTCAGAAGATTGTGCAGGTGTACTTAGTATATCATGTAGCTAGGTAAAATCAACCTGATTTCACAAATTATAGCAAGACTCAAATCGCATCGTGAAATTATAGTTTTGTCACCATTTTCTCAAGTCTTGAAGCGAAAATGAAAAGAATATCAAGTAAAATATAAAAATAAGTAAAAACAAAAAAATACGTGATGACAAATGTCTGACAAACCGATGACGCATATGCACTGTGCCTTCAGATCTGCGAAGAATTTTTAATAGGAGATATTTCAACATCAGAATCAGGTCAACGAAAAAGGTAGAGACCCTTGACAGCGAGGACAGCTGTCATATAAAAAGAAGGGACTTTGTGGGTTTTGATTCGTCCCATCTTGTTGTTTCTGCGCCGGTTCGACTCTGGTCGTTCTTTCAACCTGCGTAGGGGTTACGCTTCGAACTTTCTGTCGATAATATTATCATACATATCCCATTTTAATGTATTTTATGTAAAGCATTGGTGCCAGCGGTATTACACAACACCTGCATAGCTGTGTTGCGTAACCCCTTAAATTGTTTATTTATCCAAGAGGATACAATCTGCATGCTTCCCCATTTGTCAAAATGAAAATGCAACACATGCTCATACTGCTACATGTATTGGGAAAGCGATAAGGGACTAAATAGACAAACCTACTGGGATTTTCCTTAAATAATTACAAGCAGAAATTACTCCATAACACGTACGATTATAGAAAACTCTGATGTCTACATAGTCAAAAGAAATCGCGGGCTAAGTGGACAGTGCGGTAAGCAGAAGACTGCCACTGTTTAGACAGTAAGCCCAACCCTGAAACAACCCAAAAGTTAACGACTTGAGGCAAAGGTAAAGTTTTGTTTTCGACTGAGTACGTGAATTATATTGAGTCATAGTTTGCTTGATACAGTGCCAATAACCGACAGATGTGATTACTCGACCCAAATCAAAATGTCCTGGGCTAACGCCTCGCACATTTAAACGGGTCTTGTAATCACACGTGTCTGTTATCGGCACTATATCAAGCAAACTTTGGGCTCAGTACAATATTATCACCAAAATGTGATAAGTTAGACGATACCTTCGACGGAAATGTTGACGTGTAAACACGTCAGTCAATGTTGTTCCCGCACACAGAGGCAATTTAAAAACGTCATTATGATAACACTCTGTACCTATCACTTAATCGTAAGCATAAAAATGGAGATAAACTCAACGAAGAAAGAAACACGCTTTGAAAGAAAATTACACACAATTTATTAATATTTCGGCTTTAACCCTATGTTCAAAATAGACACAAACAAGTAAACAGTTTGCTACTTAACTATTTAGTGACGCGAAGATGCAACAACATCAAAGTGAATCAGTGTGTTTTTTAACTTAGAAAGTGTATGTATCATGCCCGTCCGATTTAATTAATCTTCTTCTTCTTCTCGAACGCCGTCACACTTGGAGTTTGGCTCTCAAAATGAAATCTGTGGTCTTCTGTAGCACCTCCACAGGCCCGTCTCTTGGCTTGACTTCGCAAACGAAGATTTTATAGGAGTTGCCCACGACGTCTGCAGGCTTGTTCGTGGCTGCGGAGGCCAATCCGGGACAGGCAGGTTCGACCGCAGTGGCTGCAGGGGGAGGTCTGGCCAGGGTTCTGAGTTGCGGCATCTCTGTTTTTCCTCCTGAGCCGCTTGTCCTTAAGGCTAGCTCTGCGAGAGTCCTCAAAGGAGACAGCTGCCTTGTAAATGGTGGAGCGCCAGGTGTCGCGGTCCGCAGCAAGCGAAGACCACTGGTGGTGGTCGATTTGGCAGGCACTGAGTGACTTCTTGAGACAGTCTTTGTATTAGGCCCGTACAGTTCTTTAATTAATCAAAATGTGCATTTTCAATATTCAAATTTCAAGATATTTATTGTCCGTGAAAATGAAGACAGTGTAACCTGTAGAAACCGGGAAGGAAAGAAATGATACATTTTGATGTATTTGTATGTTTAATTTATATAGACATATACACCCCAACCCACCCCACCCCCCACCCGCCCACACACACACTCAAACACCCCCAGCCCCCACCCTCAATTACCAGCGCCCCAATGCCCGATGCTTAATTTTCATGCGGAAGTTAGTCTATCGTTGATTGGTCCGTCAAAGCCGGCCCCGCCTCCTCTCCCCCCGTTCCGCCGTGAGATGGCCTTTGTTGCCTGCTCATCGTTAAACCCAACGAACTAATGAACTTCTCCGTTGTTGATTTGACTGGAACATATCATGTCATGGAAACCGGCCCTCCAATAAAAAAAATGATTCCTACGTTAGTGTGTGTTCGTCTTTTCTTGCGTAATATTAAAAAGTAAACAAACAAATCTACTTTACAGAAAAAAGAGCAATCTTGGGTTTTTTGCTTGGCACTTAGATTTATGTGCGCTGCAGTGTTGTGCGGAGGCTCGAGCAGGTTCACCGCAGCTGAGGGAGTGGCGTTTGACTCGATCTCCTGTTTATTGATAACTGATACAAGAAAACACCCATACAGCTAGGGGCTCTACTCGTGCAGCCTTTATCTGATTCAGTCCCGACACACCACAGCAAGATATGGATTGACCATGATAGTTCAAGGGTGGTGCCAGAATAGCTTGGCGCCTATAGGGGCCAAGCTATTCTGGCACCACCCTTGAACTGTCACGGTCGATCTGTCTCCTGAATTGTAATGCAGACCTCAGACGACAACTCCAAAATCTGGGTATTGCACACCTGGGATACAATGGGTTAAAACGATACTGAAATCAGAACTTGTTCTCAGGTACTAGCGCATGTGACGAAGCTAAATGGTTAGTTTTGCGTGTCACAGTGTCTGCCGGAACCTTCACTTTGATGGCGTCGCGTAGTACGTACCTACAATAACAACAACAACAAAACGCCATTTTAGTGACCAATGCCCGGTATGCCTAAACATCTTGTAGCCAGTGTGTGGCGGAATGTGTCGTTAGTTTTGCGGCTTGTCATCAACCTCTACTACTTCATACTCGGTCTTTGTGAGATCCACATCTCCATTGACCCGGTAGATACTTCTGCCGTAGGCATCGGGTTCCTTGGTCAGTCTCGACACAGTGTCTGCCGGAACCTTCACTTTGAAAGCGTAGTCCACACTCCCTACATTTTCGCGCTGTTCCCATGCCATTGAGCCGTCATAGTTGTTCCTGGCAACCAGCTCTTTCCCTTGAGTAGGTGGCATCTTTGTCGCGTACGTACCTACAATAACAACAAAAAACCCGCCATTGTAGTGACTGTAAGCATTAAGCATAAATCATTTTGGTCATACTGCCTCAGTGAATAAAAGAAGAGTTCATGTGGGGTTGCGGCCCTCTGAAGATACAGAAGCCTGACTGCTATGCGTGTTACTTTGCAAGACGGTTAGCGCGCGCAGTCGCGCTCAGCGAACACTTACTCCATAGAAGTATAAAAGAAGGAAGGCTACGCTGTCTCAAAAAGAGTCCGAAATAGCTCAGGCGGTTAAACGTCGGAGCAGGAGAGCGAAGGGAATCGCCGGGTCGTGGGTTCGAATCCAGGGTGGAAAAATCCAGGGTGGAAAAACGGATTTGTTCAATAGCATTTCCGTTGAAAGGTCCTGGTAAATCAAAGTGGCACAGTTGGAGTGCGCCTGAGTTGATCAGTGTTCAGGTCGTACTCCATAGGCAATAGATTTCCCTGTCACCCATTACCCGCCCGTCAGGGCCGTCCATGATCAACTCGGTGCTGTGGACGTTAAACCCGAACTAACTAA
Organism: Semisulcospira habei; assembly: GCA_036245525.1. Lineage (NCBI taxonomy): Eukaryota > Metazoa > Mollusca > Gastropoda > Semisulcospiridae > Semisulcospira > Semisulcospira habei. The sequence goes on along the minus strand of BTPG01000008.1, from coordinate 10,815,332 downwards.
CTAAGTAACTAACTAACTAACTAACTAACTAACTATCTCAAAAGGGGGGGCTTCCGGCGCGGTCCGAGCGATCGCTTGTGTACTCCCGGGCCCTCTGTGGGGTGGGAGTGACGGAGGTGGATCGCCCCCCCCCCCCCTCTCCCCCCTCCCCCGGGCTTTCCTAGGGCGGGTTCGAGTGTTCATTCGCTCACCTACCTCTGGATACTCGGGGTGCTGGGGGGGGGGAGGGGGGTCACTCCCCACACCCCTCCTTACACCCGATCGTCCCTCATACGCCTTCTGGCGTGAGCAGGGACAGTAATCTGGAATATATGTCTTGAGCCACGGACACCACAGCGAACGGACCTCGGCGCTGCGCCCCCCCCCCCCCCCCCCCCCAGCCTACAGCTAACAAGACAAGACAGGCACAGTCGACAGCACAAGTGAACGGTTCACAGCTCAAACACGCCATGTCCTCACGGAAGCAGAACGCCGCCCTTCTAAGGGCGAACAGACGCAGGTCTAACCTGCAGCAGATAGAGGAATATATGGACAACCACCCCCAGCAACAGCCGACAAAGAACGGAAAGGTGAAAGTGACACGACAGACCAAACCCCCAATGACACCTCCAATCCAGCCGGCCTCTCAGCAACCAGCAGCACAGCCATACCAATGGGCACAGACGCCACCACCAGCCCATCCACCAGGTTCACTAGATGAATTCCTCCAAAGGCTTCCCCCACCATCGCCAGAACTCCAGCGAATTCTATCCAGAAACGGAGGGTATGCTAGCCCCCATGAAGCCTTCCGAGGCTACCTACAAGAGAGAGCACCAGCCACCGCTCCACCAGAACCTCTACTGACAGAAGAAGAAGAGGAGGAAGAACAAGAGGACAGACCGGAGCCATCCTCGGAATCGGACTTCCCGCCTCCCACACCAGAGAGAGATCACCATCCCCGAACACTACTTCGGAAGGGGCCCTGGTCAACTGAAGAGAGGGAGGTCCGGCTTCGCGGAATAGACATCGACGACCTCGTCCTCCTGATAACAGCGGCCGTCCCGGCCATCAGCGCAACGCTCGGTGACAACTACCACCGCGCACAGATCACCACTTGGTTGTTGCTCCACACCGGAGCGCTCACCGACCTACGCCCAGCTACCACAACCAGCCTAGGCAGCCAAGCGGTCACCGAGAGAAACGAGTCAGCGACTCAAGTCACACCAGAAGTCAGCCACAAGGGGACAACTGCTGCCCCAACAAACTAAAGTCAAGAAAACCGGGTCCACCAAAGACACAGAATGCGCCACCATGGCTCCAGCGACGCAGGATGCCAGCACCGCCCCAGCGCAAGCAGCCACGACCAACGCAGACACAAGCCCGGATCCCCCACCGCCAGCCAACAAACCAACTACCGGCCCACGGCAGCGTCGACGACCACCCAAACGCTTCTGGAACCAACGCCCGGCACTACTCCCCACGCCGCCCCCCACCTTCGCCTGCCACCCCAACACCGCCACCCACCCCGCCCATCCCAGCGCCCGACCCACAAGCCCAGGCTGCACTGGCCACAACCACCGCCACCCCAACTTCCCAGACCGGCCACCACCACAACCGCCACCACTTCTACAAAATATGCTAGTGTGGCTGGTATACCATCTCCCCCCAGCCTGGCACTGAAGCGACGGTCCCCCGGCCTACCACCCGCCTCCTCCACCACCACCCGTCCGGCCCCGGCAACACCACCAGCCGCTGCGCGACGGAGCGACAGACAGACAGCCAGATGACCCCCCCTGGACGAAATCAGCGAGAGCTGGAAGTCCCCATCCCGTTAAAAGTAGCACTAGCACTGTCTCAAAATCAGACATCAGCTGTGCAGTCACCCGAGACGCCACTCACGCTACTCAAGCCTCAGCATACAGCGCACATGGCCTCAAGGAAAAGTCAAGCCGCCCTTATCAGGGCGAACATGAAGAAAAACAACAAAGAGCAAGTGGACGATTACCTAACCCACCTTCCTCAACCGCAACAATCTCCTTACAAGGAACGAGAGACAATGAGCTACAGACAGCCCATGTCTCCCCCGCTGCAAAGACAGATTCCACCGGCAGGAGACCCAGCCTCCGCTTCACAAGGAATGAATCCAACCCAAGACCCAATGATGGAATAATTACTTTGAAGGTTCCCGCAACCACCAGAACTCCATCATCTATTTCAGAATTTCGGCAAAATGCCCCCCACGCAAGAGCACTACGAGCAGCCAGCCGCACAAGAGACGGGCTGCACCCAACCAGAGATCGTACCCCACCAGACGCCGAAGACACGGTGAACTCCACAGAATCTGTCCCCCCCCCCCCCTCCCTCCCCAGCGTCAGTCCACATCCCAGATCACCTACTAAAGGAACGGGCGTTGACCAAGAAAGAAAAGAAGATCCGTCTCAAGAAAATGAACATCATCGACCTGGTACTGTTGCTACAGTCAGCAATACCAGTCATCGATGCAGTGAATGGGGACGAGTACCACCGAGCACTCGTCGCCGCACGATGGCTAATTGGAACTGGAGAACTCGCCGATCTCTGTCCACCCAAGACTACGAACAGCGGAAGCCAAGCAGTCAAAACACAGCAAGACAGCGACTGCCAAGCGACAGTAACCACAGCAAACAAAGACACCGAAAGCGCAGCCACCACAGCGATCAACGACCGAGAATGCCTCACGACACCACCAGCAACCCATGAGATGGGATGCAACACTGACCAACCAATGCATCAGAAGGCCAGCGCAGACGCCCCACCGTCTGACACCACCAACACCGCCACCACGACCACCCAGACCCCCGATGAAGCAAACAAGAAACACAACCCTCAACCACCGACCAAAAGACAACAAACCACAACCCACCAGCGCCACCGCCCACCAAAGAGATTCAGGACACAGCAACGCCCGGCACTACTTCCCACACCACCACCCCACCTCCGTCTACCACCACCACATCGCCACCCAGCCCGCCCATTCCAACGCCAAGCACCAAGACCCAGAATCCACTGCCCCCCCCCCCCCCCCCCCCCACCATCACGATTCCTCGCACCTTACCTCCACCAGCCACGACTCCACCGGCCACCTATGCCATCCCCACTACTGCAATAACTCATAGACTGGCTGGCCTACCAACTCCTTCCCCCCCCCCCCCACCTGGCGACACTAAAGCAACGGTCCACCGGCCACACCACCCGCCTCCTCCACCACCACCCACCCGGCTCCGGCAACACCACCAACAGCTGCGCGATGGAGCGACAGACAGACAGCCAGATGACCCCCCCCCCCCCCACCCCCACCCTCTCTGGCCCACTCCCCCTGGACGAAATCAGCGAGAGCTGGAAGTCCGTATCCCTTCCAAATTAGCACTAGCTCTATCTGTCTCAAAACAGAAGCACACTCACAGCAGCCGGATGGAGCGGACGGTCCCCCGCTCTTCCCCCAAGCAAGCCACCTCCACGCTTCACCGCCTCGCTGCCCAGACGTCAACCCGCCCTTATCAGTGCGACTGAACAGAACAGCTACGACCAACAAGGCACAGTCTTTACATCCGACTGGATGTCTAGTCAAGACAAACCAGCATTCCGCGAACGAGCAACAGGGGAAGACGCCCTAGCCTACGCAGAAGAATTGACCGCCCACTACGCGGGGATCCATAACCTACCAGTCCAACAGACCGGTCGCTTCTCAAAAGAGATGACCGCCCACTACAACGGGAACCCAGCAAGTACCACAACCGCCACCTGTTCACCAGTTTACTAGGCCGATCCCCAGTCAGAGCCAGGATCTGAGCTCTCCGCTGGTCCACATCCCAGAATACCTGTCAAGAGAGAGGGAATGGACCAAAAGAGAGAAGAAAGTACGCTTGGGAGCCCTGGATCTCGACGGCCTCGTAAAACTACTGACAGCGGCAGCGCCAGCCATCATCTCCTCCGATGGAGACAGCCACCACCGGGCGCTAATCACCACCCGGTGGTTGTTCGAGAATGGGGTACTGAAAGCATTTCACCCGCGTAAGACAACAAGCCTCGGGTGTCAGGGAGTCCCCCTGACACAAGAAGCGGAAACGCAAATCTCCCCACCTGCCACCAAGTCAACAGAGAGCCTAGCCTCCCCAACTTCAGAATCAAAGGAAACCAACAACACCCCGTCAATGACCACGATAGAAAAGGGCAGCGAAACAGAACCACACCCAACCTGCACGGACGCCAGCACTTCCACGACACTAGCTACAAAGGACCAATCCACAGACCCCATCCCGACCAACGGACCCACCAGCCTACCACATCGACGACGCAGACGACCGCCCCTGCACATTCGGACCCGGGAGAAGAAAAACGCCAACGGCCAGCCCTGCTAAAAACACAACCACTACATCTCCGCATGCCACCACAGAACCGCTACCCACCGCGCCCAGTCCAGCGCCAGACACCAAGACCTAGACTCCACTGGCCGCCCCCACCGCCACCCCAACTACCAAGACACCACCACCAGCCACTGTTCTACCGGCCTCCACCACTCATCCAAGAACTTCTCCAGTGGTTGGAACACCTCACCTCCCCCAACCGGCAATTCCGTCCGCCACAACCACTGGGGAGATACTAAACCATCACCCGCCTCCACCACCATCCGCCCGGCCCCCGGCTACACCACCAGCCGCAGCGCGACGGAACGACAGACAGACAGAGGGACACCCCCCCCCCGCCCCCCCCCCTCCCCCCTGGACGAAATCAGCGAGAGCTGGAAGTCCCCCCTTTAAAATTTGCACTTACACTTGCTGTATCAAAAGAGTCCGAAATATCTCAGGCGGTTAAGCGTCGGAGCAAGAGAGCGAAGGGAATCGCCGGATCGTGTGTTCGAGTACCCGTTCCGGCCCCGGTAGCTGGACTCGCAATCCAGGGAAAAAAGACGGGCTTGCTCCATAGCATGTCCGTTGAAAGGTCGTGGTAAATCAAAGTGGCACAGTTGGAGTGCGCTTGAGTTGATCAGTGTTCAGGTCGTACTCCATAGGTAATAGATTTCCCTGTCCCCCATAACCCGCCCGTTAGGGCCGTCCATTATCACTTCGGACGTTAAACCCCGAACTAAAACAAAACTGTCTCAAAAGAGGCAGCGCTCGGAACACAACGCTAAACTGTCTGCCCAAATGCTGTGAAAGAAACCACGCTGAAATTGTTGTTGTTGTTTTGTTTCTTTTTTGGTATGAAACCAAACAGAAATAGCTTGAGTATTCAGCGTACTTCTGGGCATTTCTTCTGTCGGCAGCTGACATCTGCTTGAACCATGCTTGACTGTGCAAAAAGCCTTCATACTAAAGGCTGTCTGTTCCAATCGGCTAACTATGTCACCCGCGGAATTATTACTACATGAACCGGAAGCAAAACCTGTGTGGCCTGTAATGTCCGCCTTTTCTGAGTTTCAGGCTTGACGTAGCTTGCGGCCTTCCTTCATATTCCGTGTACTGAGCGCAGGTTCGTTTCGCGCGCGGAGACTGTCTCGCTTATGAGCACGCCATAGCTGTCAGGCTCCTGTATCGTGATGGTAGGGCTGAATGAGCTAATGGTTTGATGGAATCCTGACTTACATTTACCGCAATCATTAGTGGAGTAGGAACCCGGTGCCAGGTAGGGCTTGGTCATGCATCCACTATACACGGTATGGCAAGACCCTAGTGCTGACGAGCAAAGAAATGCGACGTTTTTGGAATCATAACACTGAAGTATTTACAATGATTCCTAAAATGTCGCATTTATTTTGCTCGTCGGTATACTTTCTTTTTGGTGACTTAGGCCTCCTTGGCCCCGCCTATATATAGGTATACTTATGCCACACCTCCGCCAGGTCTCAAAGTCGGTCCAGTGCGCAAAGGTTATCGGTCCGACGTTGGCCGCCGTTGGCCCGCGCGCGGGCCAACAACGGCCGCCGTCTGCCCGATAGCCTTTTACGCATTGGGAAATGGCTCAATGTAGGTCTTCAGCAAGCACGCAAAAAGAACATTTTTGTACGCTAACTCCTAACCCGCACACCCTTGCTCCCGATTCAGTATGCTATACAGCCACCATACCAGTTTAGTAAGCTCACTAAAGTTATATCAACAATATGATTTTCGTCGTGTACAAGGCCTTCTGCATGACGCCGCTCGCAGGTGACGCTCACGCAAAAGTGTGCGGACCAACTGCAGCAGGTATCAGCCAAAGGATCCTGTCCTTACTCGGTACATGTCTAATACCTGGGCCGAACATGGTGCCTTTTTCGCTTTGTTTGATGACTTCGTCTTTCAGGATCTGGTCCTTGCCTTCCTTACTGGTGTAATGGTACAGGGACATCATTGGTTTGCCTTCCGCCATCTTCGTAACAGACGTTTGCACGCTGCACACAAAATCCAGGCACGGAAATCATCAGTTAGGCTGACTGGTAATTGTGCGTTTTCTGAAGCTTTCGAGGGTATGCCCACAGGACAATATCTTCAACTAGCTAGCAGAAATAAGCTTTTTTATACAATCTGAATCCTGTAAAAACTTTAAAATGTTACTCACACTTGTTTTGAGTGCATTGTGACGTTTGGTAATATTTGTATCTTTCAGCGTAGACTTAAGGAATACTTCTAGCATAAGTTAGACAGATTTTATTAAATGTGCAAAGTCATTTCATGACTTAAGCCGTTTCTGAAATGCCTAAGCGTATGGGCATTTTGTGTATTTTTTTAAGCTATAGGCCTAAGCATTTTGCAAAATGTCTGTGACCAATCCGCGGTATGTCTTAATTTTGTAGCCAGCGTGTGGAATGCCTGAAAAAAAAACAGTCATTCGTTTCACTCGCTCATCACCTGAACCGTTTTCTCTCTCCCTCTCTCTCTCTTTCTCTCTCTTTTTTTCCCGTCTTTTATGTTTTTCGTACATTTAAATGTTCTTGATACTATGTTGTTTTTTTCTTTAATATTTTATTGTGGTCCTCGATGTATATTTATGTGTGTAGTGTAGCAGGACAGTTTGTAAGAGAGGCATTCACATGCCTAAAACTTTATCCTGAATAAAAAAACGTTTCATCATCATCTCTCTCTCTCTCTTTCATTTCATCTCTCTCTCTCTCTCTCTCTCTCTCTCTCTCTCTCTCTCTATATATATATATATATATATATATATATATATATATATATATATATATATATATATATATATATATATATATATATATATATATATATATATATATATATATATATATATATATATGATCGCCATATGTACACACTGGCTGTATCCCTGCTGTCACCTTCGAGCAGCAGCTGATCGAGGGGGGCAGCCAGTATGACTCGCCTTGTTGGGCGCTTATGGTGTGTCAGTGCGTGCGGCCCCGTGAGTGGGTGTGTAAGTAGTTTAGCAAGGACAAGATGGAAGAAAGGTCTTCAGACCTAAATCTTTTTATCCTTGGAAAATAAAGATTCATTGTCATTGTCATTGTCATTGTCTCTCTCTCTCTCTCTCTCTCTCTCTCTCTCTCTCTCTCTCTCTCTCTCTCTCTCTCTCTCTCTCTCTCTCTCTCTCTAAGAGCCACTGTGACTATGCGTCCTCTTTGTGGGACGAATGCAGCGAACGTCATATTAAAAAAATCAACTCGCTATATCGTCGTTCAGTTAAAATAATTATTCCAAACCCTACTTCCACAGACGAAAAAATAAAAGCTCTTAGCGTGCTTCCACTGAAGGAACCGGCAACTCAAATTTAACAAATGCGTCCTCATGCACAAAATATTTCATTATCAAGTCCCCGAATATCTGTGCACGCTATTTAACTTCAGCCCTAGGCATCAGCTACACACGAGACATGGCTTGCTTTATTTACCCCGACCCAGATAGACCTCTACAAGTCAAGCCTTCTATTTTCGGGTAGTTTTGTCTGGCAATCATTGCCTTTGAACATTAAATCATGTTCAGGTAAAACCCATTTTAAACGTGCTTTGCACACGCACTTCCATTCAGCCTGACTTCACAGTTTGCCATATCAGAGTATTACTGCTGATAACACGTGAACGTCAAGTATTTTCTCTTTCTCCTTACATTTGTAAACTGATAATCCCGGCTTTGTCTTGTCGGTGTCGCTATATGCTCTTGATGCTGCTGATTCTTTGACACTGTCTTAGTTGAGTATAATATTAATGCTATGCACTCATTTGTTTCCCTTGCTTTTTGTGTTGGTGGCCGTTACTAATTCTCCAATAGGGCCTACCAATTTCTTTTCCTTTCATTAATTCACCTATTGTGTTTTTTCCCGTAGTTTTTCTTCTTCTTCTTCTTCTTGTTATTATTTGCATGCTCTGTTTATTTTCCTGTTATGTTGTTTGTTTACAGGACAGCTTGTAAGACAGGCATTGAGTTGCCTAATAGCTTTATCCTGAATAAATAAAGATTCATCATTATCATCATCATCATCATCTCTCTCTCTCTCTCTCTCTCTCTCTCTCTCTCTCTCTCTCTCTCTCTCTCTCTCTCTCTCTCTCTCTAAAACAAAGACTTTCACTCCCAAACAACAATGCACAAACGAACGTTACGCGTACGTCTGCAGTTGAATTAATCGTGATAAATCAATCTGCCCGTACATACCAAAATGAAGTCCAGCCAAATGAAGTCAGCCTAGATGAAGTCAAGCAAATATGAAGTCAAAGTCAAAAGAAGTCCGAGTGCCGGCAAACATTAACTGAAAACTGTCCTGTTATATACCTGCACGAACCGCAGGATGCCGCGTATTGTAAGTCCTCATTCAGAGGACGTAATTACTTGGGGCAGATCTGTGCCAGCAGGAGGCATACTTTTTCATGTCCTCTTGCAGTTGTATGGGCTCAAGAGCATCTGTGCCTCTTGCAGTCTGCAGGTTCTGGGCGAAGTGAAGTATTGCGACTGTCGGAGTAACGTGAGTCGATTCGAGGAAAGCCGGTCAAACTGAAACTGCAAGTGACGAAGCGCAAGAGACAGAAAAAAGCGCTTTTACTGCATGTGTTAACCTCTTCACTGCCGAGAAATACTGAACACGGTGCAACTGCAAGAGACATAGTTCCTCGTGAGTAACTGCGGGCACTCATGAGGATCTCTTTGCCTCTTGCCGACTCCATTATATAATAATAATAATAATAATAATAATAATAATATAATACATTATTATTATTTTTATTATTATATTATTATTATTATTATTATCTCATTCAGCCCGACGGCCGTATTTCCCTAATTTTGGAGGCGTCATCTAATGACTGTGCACCAGTTGTAGGAGATGGATCGAATATGATAATTCAAGGGCAGTGCCGGATTAGCTTGGCGCCGACAGGCGCCAAGCTAATCTGGCACTACCCTTGAATTATCATGGTCGACCCATCTGCTGTAGTGCGTCAGGGCTCAATGGGTTATTATTATTATTATTTTTATTACTATTATTATTATTATTATTATCTACAAGCACTCCGTGTAGACTTCACGTGTTCTCCAGTGGACATATACACAGTCTTTCATTCAAAAACCAGCACAGCATCACGTGAGAGTGCATGAGACCAGCACGAGGTATCCATCCTCATGAACCCTTGCAACTGCGGGGGCTCATGAGGATCGATGCCTCTTGCATTTGGGTTTTTTATTCTACGCAAAATGTAATCAGCATTTCTAGCGTCAATTCCTCGAGTCTTTAACCATTCTTTAACTGGATCGTGAATCATCACGGTTCAACACCAAATCATCTGACATATGCGACCATGGGTATAATGTCAGCAAAAGGCGGCAGAGAACGTCATGCACCCCCGCATCTGTTGGCGCTCTGGGGGGGGGGGGGGTCTGTTTCTCTTGCAGCTTGTTTGTTGTTGTTGTTGTTGTTGTTTTTGTTCGCATTTTCTCGGCACTGGAAGGTTTCACTGACACACAACTGTTTTACTGTCTTTACAATTCTTCCCGAATAAAACTCAGTCAGTGACGAGTATAAATCCAGTCGTAGAAGCGTCCAGCTACAAATCTCATCTGCTGCCAGAAGGCCCACTGATTGACTTCCGAGAAAGACTCGAAAACGAAAGTTCAGATAGCACTAGCTTGTCTAACCACTGCCACTGAGAAAAAATGAACACTAGCCAACTGCAAGAGACATTGATCTTCATGGATCCCCGCACGTGCGGGAGCTCAAGAGGATATGCTTTTAGCTTACCCCTCTTTTGTGTCCATGTTCTTTCTGCGGTTGGAGTTCTTTAGCGCTCAATTTACACAGCTTTCAGGAGCATAGTCATGTCTCAGTGTGTGCAGATGCAGGAAAAGGGTTAATGTTGACGATTCGAAATCAAAGCATGGAAATTCCGATAATCTGCAGTTGGATTTCCAACCTATCAAGTGACAACACACAACTCGTATCATTATCAACATCAGTGTATACATGTACGTGTGCAGCAGTATCCTAACACTACATACGACTCATTCTGCATAAACGTTATATAGATGTAACCCGAGCCAGGAAGAGACATAGATTCTCATGAGCTCCCGCACCGCGGGGGCTCATGAGGATCTATGCCTCTTTCAAATGATGATCGTTCAGCCTAGGCTTCCAGTACCGGAGTCACCATTGTGTTGCGTGGCTGCTTGAACTTTTTCGGTTTGCGTGCGTGCGTGCGTGCGTGTGCGTATATGTGTGTGTATGTGTGTGTGTGTGTGTGTGTGTGTGTGTGTGTGTGTGTGTGTGTGTGTGTGTGTGTGCGTGTGTGTGTGCGTGTTTGAAAGCCGCTCATGCGGCAAATTGGCATTTTGGCGGCTTATGTCTAATTTAAGTGAGAGATGACGCAGACAGTGAACAATCAATCGATTTAACGGCTCTACACGCCTGCCTGGTTTTGTCACTTTGTCTGCAGCAGCTTGCTAAGCGGCGTTAGTGTTTCAAGATTCCAAGTACATCCGATTTCTCCTAAATATATCATTGTTACGTCGAGTCACGTGTATAATTATTATCATTTCTCAAAAATTACTTTTCTTGAAACGCGCGCACACACACACACACACACACACACACACACACACACACACACACACACACACACACACACGTGAATATTATCATTTCTGTATATAAAAGAATAGTTGTTAATAGTAAGTTTAAACACACACACACACTCGCAAGCACACGGCGACGCACGCACCACACACACACGCACACACACACACACACACACACACACACACACACACACACGCACACACTAACACACACACGCACAAACGCAAATGAGATAGCCCCTACAAAATAAAGCAGCAGCTGTATGTATTTAGGCCTACTAATATATCATAGGGGTCCGTGGATAGTATAGCTTTGACTAATGCAAATCCACTGCGCCACCGCGTGCGCGCAAGCGCCTATATACTAAGCTCAAGACTGTATTTAGTCTTGAGCTTAGTATAGGCGCTTGCGCGCACGCGGTGGCGCAGTGGATTTGCATTAGTCAAAGCTACTATCCACGGACCCCTATGTAATAATATTATATCCTCTTACATGTGTCACAGCAAGTCAGAAAACTACTGGCTCATCCATGCAAACATCTGTTATAGATCGACCGCCGCTTAGGGGCTGCAAGCTATTCTGACTTCCCAGTAAGCCAAGTTCCTCGGACCCACGACGGCCGCAGTGGGCCCGCGCACGACAGTGCGCGGGCCCACTGCGGCTGTCGTGGCCTCGATGACTTTTTGCTGCTGGGGATCACCGCCTGGTCGATCTACATCTGTCGTATCACGTGAGGGTTTTATCGATTAATTACTGTGTACTGTCTCGGATTGGCCTCCGCAGCCACGAACAAGCCTGCAGACGTCGTGGGCAACTCCTATAAAATCTTCGTTCGCGAAGTCAAGCCAAGAGAGAAAGACTGTGCGCTCAGTACTTGCAAGGCGGCCTGAAACGAACACACACCCTGACAATGTCAATATTCTCTCACGTTAGTGGAGGCACCTACCGCGCCTCATGTATAACCCGTGCACATGCATGTCTTTATACGCTACAAGCCGAATTCAGGGGACATAACCTGTGTAGGTCTTCTGTGACTCGAAGCCGCACAGTGGTTAAGGCGTCTGTCACGAGTGCTAAAGGTGCGAGGTTCGGTTACGGGTTCAGGCGTCGGAGTTTTCTCCGCCTCTAGTACGTGTCACCGGCTTTCAGTGTATGGCCCCAGGCACCTGGTACAAAGTCCCCTGCGAAGCGCGAATGGCCAGGCACTCCTCACAGATAATACCTCCATCTTGAACCGCTGGTCGGAATACTTTCAGAGCCTCTTCAGCGCTGAGCGCACTGTTCAAGAAGCAGTCGTCCTACAAATCCCACACCTCCCAGTAAAGGTTGAATTGGACGAACCGCCCACCGCTGAAGAGACCCTCACAGCCATCCACCAGCTCAAGAGTGGCAAAGCAGCAGGCATTGATGGAATACCGCCAGAGATCTGGAAACATGGGGGCACAGCACTGCACAACAAGCTCCATGACCTCTTTCTCTGCTGCTGGGAGGAAGGAACACTACCAAAAGATCTCCGTGACGCAGTCGTTATCACCCTGTACAAGAACAAAGGCGAGAAGTCTGACTGTTCCAACTATCGGGGAATTACCCTGCTGTCCATTGCTGGGAAAATCCTTGCAAGGCTGCTCCTGAATCGGCTGGTACCTGCCATCGCTGAAGACCAACTCCCAGAGGGCCAGTGTGGCTTCAGAGCAAACAGGAGCACCACCGATATGGTCTTTGTGCTGAGACAGCTACAGGAGAAGTGCCGCGAGCAGAACAAAGGGCTGTACGTAACATTTGTCGACCTAACAAAAGCGTTCGACACTGTGAGCAGGCAAGGCATGTGGCAGATCCTGGAGCGACTTGGCTGTCCCCCAAAGTTCCTCAACATGATTGTCCAGCTACACGAGGACCAGCAAGGCCAGGTCAGACTCAACAATGACCTCTCAGAACCATTCCCTATTCTCAACGGCGTAAAGCAGGGCTGCGTGCTGGCACCGACCCTCTTCACCATCTTTTTTAGCATGATGTTGAAGCAGGCCACAGTGGACCTCGATGATGACGATGCAGTGTACATCAGGTATCGTCTCGATGGCAGCCTGTTCAACCTCAGACGACTGCAGGCCCACACGAAAACCCTAGACCAACTGATTCGTGAGCTGCTTTTTGCTGATGATGCTGCCCTCGTTGCACACACAGAGAGAGCCCTGCAGCGCATCACGTCTTGCTTCGCAGATGCTGCCCAGCTCTTTGGACTCGAGGTCAGTCTGAAAAAGACAGAGGTCCTCCATCAGCCGGCACCCAAGACAGTGTATCGCCCTCCTCACATCACCATTGGCGAGTCTGAACTAAAGTCAGTGCACCAGTTTACTTACCTTGGCTGCACTATCACGTCGGACGCCAAGCTGGACAAGGAGCTTGACAGCAGGCTGGCAAAAGCGAACAGTGCTTTCGGGCGACTTTTCAAGCGGGTGTGGCACAATCAACAGCTGAAAACAGGCACCAAGATCAGCGTGTACAGAGCTGTGGTCCTCACCACCCTGCTGTATGGTTCCGAGTCCTGGGCCCTCTACCGCAGCCAACTACGACTCCTCGAACGCTTCCACCAGCGCTGCCTGCGTACCATCCTGGGCATTCACTGGAGTGACTATGTCACCAACGTCGAGGTCCTTGAACAGGCTGAAACTATGAGCATCGAGGCTTTGCTGCTGCGGACACAGCTCCGCTGGGCGGGGCATGTCTCCAGGATGGAGGATCATCGCCTACCAAAGATCACCCTGTTCGGCGAGCTTGCTACTGGACACCGTGACAGAGGGGCACCAAAAAAGAGATACAAAGACTGTCTCAAGAAGTCACTTAGTGCCTGCCAAATCGACCACCACCAGTGGTCTTCGCTTGCTGCGGACCGTGACACCTGGCGCTCCACCATTTACAAGGCAGCTGTCTCCTTTGAGGACTCTCGCAGAGCTAGCCTTAAGGACAAGCGGCTCAGGAGAAAAAACAGAGATGCCGCAGCTCAGAACCCTGGCCAGACCTTCCCCTGCAGCCACTGCGGTCGAACCTGCCTGTCTCGGATTGGCCTCCGCAGCCACGAACAAGCCTGCAGACGTCGTGGGCAACTCCTATAAAATCTTCGTTCGCGAAGTCAAGCCAAGAGAAGAGACGTGTCACCATTAATTCGGGCGGACCGCCGGGGGTTCTTTCTCCGGGTACTCCGGCTCTTCCTCCCTCTCCACCTTGGTATCAGTTTCAGCCAATTTAATCAATTTCAAATACAAACGATTTGAATTTCCAAAAACAACTGCAGTAGCTCGCTTGAGCTTGCCCTTAGCACCTCGTGAATGTTCTGTGTGAGTGAATGCGCGTGATTCACCCGAACGTGCTTGTTGGGTTCAGTTCGCGGCTGCATTCTGCGCATTGAGTTGTATTATAAATATGAGAAATGCGCCATATAAATACCATGTAATAATAATAAATAGGTTTCCATTGGTTCGGAGCAGCAGACACGGGACATGTCCGGCATGGACACAAAGATGCAGTCAGGGGATATAACCCGTGTATGTTTCCATGGGCGGACATAACTGTGTATATACCTGTAAGGCACGCAGACTTGCCCCCAGTCGCACGTACAGACTCTCGCACAACAGACGCATACACCGCCACTGACTCAGACGGGCGCATTCACGCGGTAAAACACAACTAACGGATCTTTTATACAATATAAACAAGGAAAACACTTAAATGACTATCAAACTATATACCCTTCCCCACTACCCAGCATCTCAACACCACATGCAGACACACAATATCAATGCCAGGCTAGGTAGTAGTCTCTCACACTCCAACCTGTTTGGTGTTCTCGCCTGGTTACGTTAGTCCTTTCACGTCTAGGCGTGCAAGTCCTTCGTACCCTCCCGAGTAGTCCTGTCTCTTGAATCGTGGACGTCCTCGTTACTCGTACCGTATCTTCGCTGTGACTCAAGTGTCTCGGCACCGGTCGCTCACTCCCCGAGTGAAGAGATGGAGAGATGACCTCGCATTAGGTCCCTGGTGACTGACGTCTCGGCGTCCGTCGCTCCAACCTCCGACAAGCACTCTGAACACAATAAAGTCCTAAAACGTAACACTTGCTAAACACACAACATATTGGATGATATGAGAAACATTATGTAACCTGGCTGATACAAATAACTCACACGTTCATTCACACACACCCGTGCTTCATAATCCGAACTACTTTCGTAACACCCCTCCATAACTCTGCACTACCTTGAAACAGACTATAACCTAACACTCTCGCTATATGTTATTCTATACACTGGAAAAGACTATGCTTAACCAACCACGTACTACCTTCATAACAACTTAGACATACACACCTCACATTCCTTTAGTTATCTATCTCGGTAAATAACTGTATACGAAAACCACCGGTTACCTCACTGAACTCCAAACCAACATACTGAACCAAACCAGACAACACTATACAACCGAATTACTCTTACCTAAGCATACTGTCTTTAACTAAGCAAATATCAATAATACATATCAAAAACATACCTGACTTCTAGGTTTCAGAGTCTTGGAATACGGGCTAAGGTATCTCACACACGTCTGTACCGTCTGACAGTATAGCGTCGTCGAGCAGTTCGGAGCTGCGCGTAAGAACGATGACGTCACGATACTGGAGAGGCGGCGGGCTGGAGGCGAGCTTAGTTACGTCACTGGTGGTCACCGGCCTGCTTGCTGGCGATGAAGATTCCACTCCTGGGTTAACAAAGAAAGAAACAAACAACAACAAAATCATGGGTTAGTTGGTGGTTGGTTGGTTGGTTGGTTGGTTGGTTGGTTGGTTGGTTGGTTGGTTGGTTGGTTGGTTGGTTGGTTGGTTGGTTGGTTGGATAGTTGGTTGGTTTGTTAGTTGCTTGGTTGGTTGGTTGGTTGGTTGGTGGGTTGGTTGGTTGGTTGGTTGGTTGGTTCGTTCGTTCGTTCGTTCGTTTGTTCGTTTGTTCGTTCGTTCGTTGGATGATTGGCTGGTTTTTCGATCGGTCGGTTGAATGGTCGGTTGGCTGGTTCATTGGTTGGTTGTTTGGTTGGTTGGTCGGTCGGTTAGTTGGCTGGCTTGCTGACTGATTGCTTCGCCGTGCAAGAAGCGAAGACTGTCCTCCAGAGATGCAGTAATTAGCTAGCGCGACTGTTAGCCAGTGCGTAATGCAATACAATTGACACTACACGCACAAGCAAAACATATCCTGACGAGCAAAAGAAATACGACATTTTTGGAATCATAGGAAACAATTTAGTGTTTCCGATGATTCCCCCAAAAATGTCACATTTCTTTTGCTCGTCAGTATACAATAACATTGTTCTAAATAACTTTACCTGTGTCCCCCACGCGAAGCTTGCTCAGTATTCTCGCTAGATCGTATCCACACTGAGAACACTCCACCGGCCACCTTCCGCTGTGTGCCTCTCCATTGTGACACATGTGCACCACTTCCGGTCCGTCACAAGGCGAGGGGGCGCTGACGCTGGTGAAACGTGAATGAACTCGGAGTAGAAGCTGGAGTGCACGGCTGGTTCAAACTCTCTCAGGACGACCGGAGCACATCTGTATGGAGTAGAGAACATTATAGAGACGACACTGCTTCCCAAACGCTGTGGTGTCCACCAGCCTTCCAGCAAGGTCCTAAGACAAATAATGTGCTCGCTTGTACGGGATTTCACGGCTGTAAGCCATGCATGAACTAGTGTGATCCCATTCCTTCGTTCATTAAACATTAGGTTCATGCGCGACTGTGAGATGGTCTGCACAGACCAACATAAACACTGTGTTTTGTTTTTGGAATGTCTAAAATAATATTTTTGATAAAGAGATTTGCTTTCTATGAATTAACCATTAACCGTGGATTAACCCTTTGGGTGTCGGTAGCGGTTTTAGTCGCGATGATTCCTACAGGAATCATCGCGACTAAAACCGCCACCGAGACCCCAAAAAAATTCACTCAATGAATTTGAATTTGAGTGTGAGTTCCAAAACGACGTACCTGAGAGGTACAGTAAGCAGTTCCACAGGTTGTTCGTCTGTCTCCTGGATACGGTACATGGAGGCCGCCCACAGATGTAGATGCCGGATCCGCGACTGTAGCTCTGTGATCACTCGCCGCAATCGCCCCCCAAAGTCACTGCCGTGTGTTAAGAGATCGCGGATAACCGCCCGTTTAGATTCATTGCCCGCTTCTGTTAGTGGTTTCAAGACAGGGTTGCTGTTTGAACACGCCAAAAGTAAGGACAGAGAAGTTGTCAGTCTGTGATGACTTTCAGTGGACGTAAATTGTGTTGTGTTAATCTTTGTTAATTCAACGCCAAAGAGCACAAGGAACATAGATACAAAGTAGTGTCAGGAAGAGGCGTAGATCAGCATGGAGAGAACATCTTGTTTTTTTCTTGAAAATGCCGGTGACCGCAAAGCCAAGGTCACTGTGTGCTACACAGAGGAGCAAACCATTCATGTTCTTCTTAAATTATCATACAGTCCTTGTCGCGACCAATGCGACTTTTGGTTCTTCCCTAAACTGAAAAGGAGGCTTGCAGGACGGAGTTTTCCCGCACTTAGGACCTAGCCAATACCGTAAATTCCGACCCTGAACTTCATCAGAATAGCACATCGCCTTTCAATTTCGCTCGAAGTAGCTCAAATTTTGCATGCATGGTGAAGGATAGTGTTATTACAAAATGTGCAAATATCAAGTAAATTGGGCCAACGGTTTTGGTTTTACGGCACAACTATCATTACTGTTTGATCACACCTCGTGTAAGCCTGTGACAACGATGTTGATTATCCATATCTACCTCAGAAACAAGTCCGCTTCGTCAAGCAGTACGTAAAGCTGATCGTCGTGAGAGGCCGCCAGCAGTGTGCTTGTGAGTTTTTCCGCGTGCTGATCCTCATAAAGGTCGTACTGGTGAAAGCGAACTCTGTTCACATCCGCTGGTGTCAACCCGTCTGCTTTCAGTGCCATCTGAAAAGTAATCAGCAAGTCAGACCCGTATGAAGTTGTATAACTAGGCGTAACCTAATAACGACATGGTTGTAAAAACAAGTCTAACTGGCACTAACTGACCTGCAGCTGGTGGTGGACGAGGTGCGAGGTGGCCAGATTAGCTGCGCGTGTGCTGACCCCGTGCACTTCGTAACCCTGCCGCAGCCACTGAAGACCCGCGAGGACTAGCATCAACGTCTTACCGGTTCCCGGTGGTCCTGTCAGAAACACCATCTCTGGGGATCGGTTGACAGCAGTAGTGACGGTGGCGCGTTTTATTACACGTCTGCCGTGATTTGGCAAAGCAAAAGTGACTCGTCACAGAGCAAAATGTCATAGTTGTTCAGCAGGCTTTTTGGTTAACACATGAAGAGATTGCTTGACAGTAGCTTTAACTCATTCTAACCCAACACCGAAATCCCCAAATTTTGCCGTTGTTCTCTGAAGACTGCATTGCAGTGCAGGACACAGATCGACCATGATAGTTCAAGGGTGATGCCAGAATAGCTTGGCGCCCATAGGCGCCAAGCTATTCTGGCATCACCCTTGAACTATTATGGTCGATCCTTATCTTGCTGTGGTGTGTCTGTGGTAGAATGAGTTAAGGGATCACTGAAAATTTATGTGAGATATCTGACTGAAAGATGTTCAATGGTCTGCAGGCCATAATTATGTGAGATAAGCGTTGGTAAATTGGTAAGTGCAATCACTCGGCGCTGGACAAACACACAGTTAGATCCCTCGATCCCTTCAAAGTCAAGGGATCTTTTTGTTTGTTTGTCCAGGATTGAGTGATCCCCCTTAGTATGATTAATAACCCATTACACCCTGAGCTGATTTTTTAAAAATTGCTTCTCGTCCTATGAAGGCTACAATACAATTCAGGAGACAGATCAACCATGAATAGCTTGGTGCCTCAGGCGCCAAGGTATTCTGGCATCACTAGTAAACTAGCACAAGTCAAATTTATTTCAAGCAATATTGTATAAGGCTGAAAAGTGTCCACTTTAAACCCATGACACGTCACGACATGATGTGGATCGACCATGATAGTTCAAGGGTGGTGCCGGAACTGCTTGGCGCCTGTAGGCGCCAAGCTATTCCGACACTACATTTTAAACAATCATGGTCGGTCTGTCTCCCGAAATGTGACGCAGACATCGAAGGATATCTTACAAAATAATAAAATAATAAATAAAAAATAATAGTAATTTAATTCTCAGGATGTATCTACATAACATGTATTGTAATGCGTGAAAGGGTGGTCAGTAATAAGGATGAGAATGATGAGGAGTAGGTGGAGGACGACGACGCGGCGTTGCTGAGTTTTGATGTACCCAACGGAGAAAGAAACACGCTTAGAAAAAACGGTACAACCTTTTTGGCAGTCACCTTTTTGGTCTGGATTGAGTTTTGATGAAGACGTACCTGTTGAGGAGATCTAGCTGTGCTGGAGTCAGCACTATCCTGGACAGTCTCTCTCCGCTCTCCGACACCGCCTGGCCCAGGGTCCGTACCTCCACTCGCGGGGGGATCACGCAATGAACAGTGACGGTAGTGGCAGGTCCAGCCACCCTGCAAATACAGTGCAGTACTACACTGGTTAAACGAAGGAAATCACATGTTATGTTTTTCTGTTGTTATTTGGTTGTTAGACCTTTTTCGGTTTGGTTTGGTTTGGTTTGGTTTGGCTTGGTTCGGACTGGCCTGCTTTGGTTTCGTCTTGTTTGATTTCTTTTCCAGCCTTTCTATTCGTATCTTTCTTTCAACATATTTAGTTACAATATTACTTTGTCTTCGAGTAAACCCTTGCACCTCCAGTACACGGGCTTGCGAGGGTTCTTTTGGAGATACAGGAATAGCGTATTACACCAGTACGTAACAGGCAGCTTTGCATGATGTCTCAATTGCAGAACTCCTAGTCTTTGTTTGCCCCACCTGGCCACTGCGTCGAGGTAAACTTCCCGAGTCATGTGAGGATCCACAGTGTCCATCCGTCGCCCAAACCAGACTCCAAGCTCATTGATAACAGAAGACGTAACGTCCCACGGTGTCTCTCTGTTGGACAGCTGGTCAGAACACACACACAGCTTGACGGCTGATGCTGTGTCCATTGCGCCCAGAACGGTGCACAGTTTCTGCCAAACATTAAAACGTACGCGTTTAAATATCAAGAAAATCTACCTGGCCAATGCGCACCAAGCAAGTGCAAAATATATTAAACACCGAATACCAGCAGTTTAATTCAGCGTCATTTTGAGACTTTTTTCACACCAAAATCATATCGTTTACTCTCCTTCTTACGTGTTTGTTACAAGACATCTACGGCTAAGTCTGGAGGTATTATAATGAGACAGGGCCTAGAAGAGGCATGACCCAATTCAAAAATAGGTATGGCAAAAATATACTGAGGCCATAGTGCGTCAAGAGGAGGTATAGCCATACCCCCAATGCGCAAAAGGCCATCGGGCCGATGCCGGCCGCCGTTAGCCCGCGCCCCGCTGTGAGCGGGCCAATGGCGGCCGACGTCAACCCGATGGCCTTTTGCGCATTGGGCTATTCCTACGCCACTGCCAAAAATGTTTGTGTGAATCGCAGGAACAGTAAATTCAATGGAGAATATGTAATACCTGCAAATACTTTTGCCGTACCTGTTCCAGCCTGGTATCAGCAGTCAGCACTAATCGCAGGAACAGTAAACGCAATGGAGACTGTGTAATACCTGCAAATACTTGTGTATCTTTACCTGTTCCAGCCTGGTCTCAGCAGTCAGCACTCTGTGAAGCTGCGCGCTGGTCACGTAAGGCAAAATCACGGTATTCTTCACAATCAGACCCGGGGCAATGTCTTTTATCAATTGCCTCAACACCTTTTCTCCTTTCTCCAGCTGCTTTAAAGCCGTCAGCATCCTTTTCACCACATCAGCATCGCGCTCTGCTGACGTCTTGTGCAGGATGTCAGCTTTCAGACCCACTGATTTCACCTCTCCGAGTAGAACTCCGCGACGACTGTGCACTAGCAGAATGTCGAAATCTCCGCGCTGGTAATCTTTCGGCAGATCTACGATTGTCGGCAGTATGGCAACCGCAGAGGCATAGTGTGGCTTGCTGAGGTAGTCTGAGAAGCTCAGCTGCGACACGATGAACATGCCTTCCTTTTGCTCGGCGCCAAACTTCTGCAGACAGTGCAACACGTGTTGCTGGGCAAAGTCGTCGCGCGTAGCGCTGTCATCTACAGGTTCTGGTTGCGGGACATTTCCACCGCCCGGAGATGCGGCAAAGGGCATTTGCGTGCACACTCTGTAGGTTGATGTGGGCGGGTATCAGCCTTCTGCAGACGACGTTTGGGCTGCGATGCATGAGAGATCGTAATCCCTGACCAAGTTAGTAAGTAATTCCTATTTCATGTTCCTCTTGATAGTGATGGGGGACAAGAACCTGACCAAGTCACTACGCAAGCGAGGCATCTTGCGTTATGGTTTGCAAGCAAGGACTTATTCGGGCCGGCATCAGCCACTGTCGACCCGCGCACAGTGGTGCGCGGGCCGACAGTGGCCAATGTAGGCCCGATGATCGACCTCGCGCGCACGGCTAGGTTACGCTCTCTCAAGCCGCCAGTAACTTGCGTGATGGCTTGCGCAGTTTTGAAATAAATCCTAAACCTAAGCTGTTACTCCTCCGCGTGTAAAAAAAAAAGTATGGTTGTGTTGTAATATTTTATGGACAATCTATAAAGGAAGCATTGGTGAAAAGTTACGAATTCCTCAAATGAACCCTCAGTTGTCACATGGCACGTGAAGGCTCGGTTAGGGAATTGAATCGGCGTGAAATATAACATCACCGCACTTCAGCGGGTGCCTTTATTCATACTATCAGTGAAATGTAAATCTAGATTGACAAAAGGAAAGCTGCGAGTTATGTCCCCTGACAGTGGATCCGAACCTGTAACCCTTTCATCCTGATACACTATTGCTTGAAATAAATTTGACTATGATAGTTCAAGGGTGGTGCCAAAATAGCTTGGCGTCTCGGGCGCCAAGCTATTCTGACACCGCCCTTGAACAAAAGTGGTTGATCTTTCTCTTTTTATTAATCTGCAATGTAGCCTTCATAGGACAACACGCAATTTTTCAGTATTATTATTGTTTTGGTGGGTTTTTTTATTATTTAACCTCAGGATGTAATGGGTTATAGGCTGGGATCCGCAGGGACATAACGCATGAGGCTTTCAATAGACTCGCCGCGGCCTCTTTTAGGGGACATGACTCGTACAGGTTTCCTCATGCATACCAGTTGTCGCAGAGGCGCTCGTATCTTTACAACTGCCTTGTGTCGGCTTGGCCGTCGGAACAGACGCGTGTGTGGAACCGCCTGACCCCGCAGCACGAGAGGACGCGGCTTTTCTTGTTGGTATAGAGTGTACTGACGGAGGCAGTGCTACCAGAACGGGTTGTCCAGCCACTGTATCTACGGCGTAAGGCACCCGATTAAAATACACGGGTGGCACGCAGTATATCTGTCTCATGTGGTCCGGGTACAAAGAGCGGATGATCTGCCTCCAGTCTTCCATGGTGCTGACCGACATCTTTCAGGTTATTGTTGGTATTTGTTAGGTCATCACAGCCGGTTTAGGTTCATCTAGCAATGGTAGTATTAACAACATGTACGAAACTTTAAACGGCCTCAGTATAACATGCCAGAATGACTCCTGCGCAAGGTCGATCCTGGGTCACTTTGGGCTAAGTGACCCCGGTTCGGTCTAGTGTCGAAATTTTACAGCAGAACGTGACTTGGGCCCGTCAGTTTGGCAAGGGGTCATTCTGGCGTATTAATTACACAAGGTACTATCAGTGTGTGTATGCACTTTAGTTCTTCCTCAGTTTTCTTCTGCGTTCAGATGTCGGTCATTTCATCAGGCACATTTGGCCCGGATCATTAAAAGTTAGCGTGTCCAGCATTTCGAAATTCAAGATCGAAGAAGAATAACTCTTCAGGTTTGACACCAGGCTGGAACCACAAAGGAAACGGTCGCATTGCCTGGCACTTCACACACTGAGAAAAACATACCTTCGGTTAAGACTACATTCGGGTCTCCGATTTTATGGCTGAAGTCGTGACATTTTAAAACTCACAAACCAGCTCATATCTTGGCCTCAGCTTTATCAAACACGCTTGTGCAATGTCTTCTTAAACCCTAAAATCACTGACCAGCACATTTCTTTTGTCCTGCAGATGAAGCACTCTTGGCAGTTCCGTTTTGTTCGGAATCAGTCTTGTCAACGTTAGCACACCACTAGCAGGTAGCTACTGCAATGAACGTGTTGAAATCTGATACACTGTATTGTCTACCTCACCTCTCAACGTCAGTTGTTTGGTTCACACTCATGTTTTCCTTGTTTCATTCAGAACTACACTTTATCAGACCACAGTGAGGATCAATGCCGGTGTGAATAAAGTCAGCAAGCGTTCGCTCATGGAAATAGATGCCTCTTACAGATTTAACTGCCTTGTTATTGTACTGTACACAATATGATCGGGAAGTTGAAGTCATAGATGCCTACACAATATGCAAACACCGCCACACAAACACTCACTGTCACTGTGCGCTACAATAACCGGAAAGCCGGTTTAATTTTCTATTATGACCCTATACATCCGTGACCTTCACGCTGCGTTTCGACCCTGCAGTAAGCTCCTGGGGTAGAGTTTGTCGAGATTGTTCGATTGTTTCACCCAGAGTTCTGCGCCAAGGGTTAACCAACCAGAACTTGTTTATGCGTCAGATTGTACACCCACCATTGAGCTCTCACAAGTTCAGTCTTTGTCTACAATGTGTTTGTTTGATTGTTTGTTTGTTGTACTTTTGTTTGTTGTACTTTGCTTAACTTCTGATGCACTATAGCTTTCAACTGTGAGAGTGTAAGGGTGGTGCCAATATATCAATTCTCGCACCACTCGTGAACTATCATGGTCTATTTATCTCCTCAACTGCGATGTAGACTTCAGAGTACAATTACCAAATTACAGAAATCTGAAATTCTGCCTCAGTGGGTTAAGTAATGTCCTCTATGTTTACATAGGACCGAAACTGATAATGCATTTATGGTCATTACAGACCACTAAACAAATATAAGCTCTACTCAACGCTGTGCCGGATATAAATTAAATCACACATGAACAAAATGCATCGACAGAAATGCATTGTTTCGTGGATAGTGTGTTGCTCTGCTGCTGGCATTTTACTGCGGCCTTTAGTATCAGCAAAGACCCTGTACATGTATACATTACAAGATCTGTTGTAGGAAATGGGCAGTTTTGTACAAACCGAAGGATGACCGATTTCAAAGGGCGCAGACTGAAACCATGCGGTAAAAAAAAAAAAAGTCTGAGCTCTACCGCGTGAGTTGCAGTACCTATTTAAAAACTAAAAGCGAGTATGTTATTTGAGTGGCCAGCGGCTGAAAGCAGATAGCCGCAGTGCAAGCAGTAGGTTGGTGGTTGGTTAGTTCGAGGTTTAACGTCCACGGCACCGAAGTGATACTACAATGGACGGCCCTTGGGGCGGGTTATGGGGGACAGGGAAATCTATTGCCTATGGAGCACGACCTGAACACTGATCAATTCAGGAGCACTGCAACAGTGTCACTGACTTTGATTTACCAGGACCTTTCAACGGACATGCTATGGAACAAGCCCGCCTTTTTTCCCTGGATTGCGAGTCCAGCTACCGGGGCCGGGACGGGGACTCGAACCCACGACCCGGCGATTCCCTTTGCTCTCTTGCTCCGACGCTTAACCGCCTGAGCTATTTCGGACTCTGCAAGCAGTAGGTGGGCGGCCCATGTGTATATGGCACACGACGTACTGCATTTTAGGGCATGTCAGCGACACAATGACACAATGACACAAAGACCGTGGCTGAGAACTGGGCTCATTTGCATGAGTGAGCTTAGTCCTGCTACAGCCACTAAGCAAGGTGCTCCGCTAGCGGAGCACTTTGCTTAGTGGCTGTAGCAGGACTAAGCTCACTCATGCAACTGCCCTGATGACCTGTGGTCCAACCATAACAGTTTCACGCAAATACACCGCCACATCGCCATTTATTTTGTACTGCATACAACACATCATACTGAATGTTGGTTTAAATCAATCCAGAATGTAATTCAAAGAAACGCCGTCCAGCAAAGAACAATACACTTTGTAATGAGAAACAAGTACAACCAGTTTACTTAACTGCGGTTTTGTGCCTCTTTTTCTTTTGAATACAAAGCGTATTATTGTGTTGCCGCTATTCCGGATACGCGGCATCACAATAGCAGTATCCCGGCGGATGTGGTTCGTCGCGAATGAGTTAAAAAGCGTTCCCAGTTACATTCTTGATGGGAATTTGGGGGAGGGGGGGGGGGGGCGGGGAGCATCTATAGAGCGGTGCGGTGGATGGGGGAGGAAACCATTACGAATTCACGATTTATTTTTGTGATTCAGAAATCACGATCCCCCCAAAATATCATTGACATACAAAGAAAGAGACCACGAAGAAAGAAGGCGCTGCGCCATCCCCTCATTTCACTCGGGCAGAAACCTCCAGCAAAGGGGAGGAGGGGAGGGGGGGTATGGGGAAGGAAGAGATGTGTGGCGGGGATGGGGGTGGGGAAGGTCAGTGGGGTGTGTGTGTGTGTGTGTGTGTGTGTGTGTGAGGAGGGGGGGGGGGTGTTACGCTTTGGAAACTAGTCTGGATATTTTTGAACAGAGACGCCTTTCAATCACAACATTCTTCAAAAGAATCAAACGAGGAGGAGGCAAAGGGGGCGGGGGGGGGGGGGGGGGAACGTTAAACGTTTAGGGCTTAACGTCTTTTGATTTCATCTGAAGCTGATTTCAAACACGGGGCGCACAAAAGAGGCCTGTACAAATCTTTCACCCCACCTGGGTACGGGGGAGGGATTATCTTTCTTTTTCTTTATTTTTTTTTTAAACGTTAAACAATTTAACTGTCACAGTTGACACATCGTAAATTCCTCGTGAAATACGCAACGATCATCCCATGTCTGTGGACCAGCTGCGGCCGAAGTCAGCCCGAGGCCGGAACTCCAGTTTCAGCTGTGCACATACATCGACCAAAGCGGGACGTTTTGCTCACTGGGTAGATTCTCACGAGCCCCTCCAGGGTTGGAACCACGGTCTACTAGTGCTGTGCTAGCCGCCGCCGTATCCATTTTACTGGTACCAACAAAAACTCTAGCAGCCTGAAGCGTAGGTCGAGATCGATCACTACTTACAAAATCCTTCGGTCATCCCGGGCCATTCTCTCCGCAAGCCCTGTAGCAAAACGTCTCCGGACACACGACGGTCGATCTCTCCTTACTGGGCTGATGGATGTATGATGGTTGTGGGATTTATGAGAATGTATGCATCTTGTTAGGAATGATGGCATCCATTCCACAGAACATCGCTGAGACAGAAGGGCCATAGTACACAGTGGGCCTCCCCTGCAGTCCCATCTGTTCAAATGCCTTAGTTTTAGTCTGTCCCAGTCATCCCCTAAACAACACTACCGCCCACTTTGCTGCACATTTGCCATGCACAAAATCCCCCCAAAATAACCACATCACCAGTCTCATTTCCTGGCTATCAACATGATTCTGTACCAACCCTACATCCAAGCGCAGCCAAAACTGGTATACACCTCAAATCACCAGCCGCTTGGCAACTCAAACTAGGCCAAAAAGAATCCGCTGGTTAAGCCAAGACTGGTTTGAATCAAAGCACCAAACATGTCTCCTCTCACCTATCAAGAGATTTTAAGCAAATTCTAACATACTGCCTCGGTACAAAATGCCAAAGAACGCAGAAGATTTTTTTTTAAAACACCGGTCCTCTTACTGCCTCACCTACCTCATTTGAATATATAACGTGACCTGTCAGAGAAACTCTCCCACCTGAACACCATTTAATCTGCCATCAGTGCAGTCCTTAGACACTAGCTAAGTCAAACCCAAAGTGACACCATGGAATGTTGCTGCATCTTTATGTTATGGCCCATTATGTGTAGCGCGTCATTGTAGCGTTCACTATGCTGTTTATGTTTTGGATCATGCATATCTGATGCCATGAAAAACAGACTAGATATTGTCAGATTGTCTCCAAAATTGGCATGTACATCAAGTGATGTAGCTGATTCTCAGAAATGTTGCATTTGAGGCACAGGCACATGAAAGTATTTTTTTCATATTTTTTCATTACCCACCCTCCTACTTTTTCTGTTTTCCAAGTTTACACACACATGCAATACAGTCAAACTGACTACCGGTGGGCTGGACAACAGAAAAAGGTTACCATAACACTGACATTGATGAAAAATGAGCTTTCAGACCCAAGGCCATTTCCTTGTGTATCTCAGGGCAGCCAAAAGACAACACCCAGGCATCCTCATTGACCCTGTTGTCTAGTGACAGCAAGCAGGAAGAGGACTGTAACCAGCTGCCATGCCCTATATGCTGCTTGCAATCTGCTCCTCAGACATATGGCATGTGGTGCCTCTGACAGGCCATAGTACACAGTGGACCTCCCCTGCAGTCCTATCTGTTAAAATGCCTTAGTCTTAGTCTGTCCCAGCCATCCCCTAATTTTTCAATCCCCAAAACAACACTACCGCCCACTTACTGCACATTTGCCATGCACGAAATCCCCCCCCCCCCCCCCCCCCCCCCAAATAACCACATCACCAGTCTCATTTCCTGGCTATCAACATGATTCTGTACCAACCCTACATCCAAGCGCAGCCAAAACTGGTATACACCTCAAATCACCAGCCGCTTGGCAACTCAAACTAGGCCAAAAGAATCTGCTGGTTAAGCAAAGACTGGTATGAATCAAAGCACCAAACATGTATCCTCTCACCTATCAAGAGATTTTAAGCAAATTCCAACATCCTGCCTCTGTACAAAATGCCAAAGAAGGCAGAAGATTTGTTTTGAAAAACACCGGTCCTCTTACTGCCTCACCTACCTCATTTGAATATATAACGTGACCAGAAGCAGTCATGCAGGGTAAACTCCACGACTAAACGCTTACCTTTGCAGCTGAGCAGTGCATTATTCCATATACACACTTAGCTTAACCCCTTCAATGCTGAAAAAATGGACACCACACTAGTGCAAGAGGTATAGATCTTCATGAGGCCCCGCAATTGAGGGGGCTCATGAGGATCTGTGCCTCTTGCTGAAACCACATCATGTCCATTGTTCAGGGGATGGCTGGAGCTCTTTCGCTTTGAATTTACACAAATTTCAGACATAGAGTGTACGATCAGTGACAGTGGAGGGGTTAAATCAACATGCACACATATATGCACCTGTACACACGCACACACACACAAGTATGCCTACACATATTCGCAATCAAACACACATAGCCCCAGATGAGAAAGAGCAAACAACCTTTCAAAACTTGTCACAGAAAAAGTGTTACGTACATCACATCACATCACAGTGGATGTTTTGTGTGTTTATACACAATGTACATATTCAAAATCACCATAATTCCTTAACCTTTTACTGCAGTCACATGGCAAACTCCACAAACAGCAATAGGCATAGACCCACATGAGCCCCCGCAGTTGCGGGGGCTCATGTGGGTCTATGCCTATTTCTGCTCTCATTTATATTTATCAAAGTGGGTAGGTTATATGGTGGCCAACCTTCGAAATTAATCATAGCCATTTGCAGTGAGCAGATTACACTTCAGCATTTAAACTCATTCCACCTCACAATACTTCACAAATGTGTTTATTTTATACCACTTCTGTAAATGGACTGATAATATCACATTCTAGAAATTTGTCAACTATGTACAACATAAGTCTCTGGTTCATCAGCCATGAAATATCAAAGGTGGTGCCTTGAATAGCTAGGCATGTATCCAGTTGCATAATACAAGAACTACTACTGCACACAACTAATGAGCAATCTTGGTGGATCCATTTCCCGCAGTTGGTAATGGTTGTGGAAACAATCACACTTCATTAGAGATCAGTTGTTCTAAACAGCACAGTAAAAAAGACAGTCACAAATAAGATGAAATACTTTTATTACATGTTTTCAATCTGGGCTTTGAAAAAATATTATATTCATAAAAGTTTTCCAGCACTCTGTTTTTGTTTCTCACAAATACCTGTTGTGTATCTCCTATTATGTTACAATTATTATTCACGTCCTCGGAGACATAGATATGTTGTATGTCTCTAATGTCCTTCACTCAGCCTGATCCTGTCATGTGCAAGAGACACAGATTCTCTAAGATCATAAAACTGAGGCGTCAGGTCTTGTTCGAAAGCTACCTATATTTTGCCAAATATCTGCAATATAGCATCTTTATCCTCATTTTTACCATGCTTATAGAACCAGTAGAAACATTTGGGATTGTTATAGAAACGGATTATTTGGTACACATCATTAGGATTCACAGTCATGTCTTTCATGCAAAGAAGTACCCAACGGAGAAAGAAACACGCTTAGAAAAGACGGGTACAACACAATTTATTAATATTTCGGGTAAATACCCTTTGTCAAAATAGACAAACAAACAAACAGAGAGATTAGCCGCTACTTATCTTCATTGGCAAAAGGAATGTGGCAACTTGAGGGCAACCCCATTTAATATCACCATTGTACAAGTTTATGCCCCAACAACAGACTATGGCGATGAGGAAATAGAAGACTTCTATGACCATCTGCAAGAAGTTCTGGACCAGACCCCCAAGAAAGACATTCTTGTGGTGCAGGGAGACTGGAATGCCAAAATAGGAGAGGATGCTGCTAGGAACTGGAAAGGCACGTGCGGACGCTACTGCAATGCAGAGACCAACGACAGAGGCTTAAGGCTCCTGGAATTTGCCAGTTCAAATGATCTAAAGCTGATGAACACGTTTGGCCCGCACAAAACATCCAGAAGGTGGACATGGCACAGCCCGAACGGAGAGGAAGTGGTATGGGCATGTCACGCGTTCAGCAGGGCTTGCCAAAACAATCCTGCAAGGCACTGTGCAAGGAGGACGAAGGAGAGGAAGACAGAGGAAAAGATGGGAGGACAATATCTCAGAGTGGACAGGACTGAAGCTGGGCGATACGCTGAGAATGGCAGAGAACAGAGAGGAATGGCGGGAGCTGGTTGTTAAGTCATCAGTGGTGCCCCAACGGTCGGCAAGACTACGGGATATAGATAGATAGATAGATAGATAGATAGATAGATAGATAGATAGATAGATAGATAGATAGATAGATAGATAGATAGTGCGTGCGTGCGTACGTGCGCGCGCGCGCGCGCGCGCGCGTGTGTGTGTGTGTGTGTGTGTGTGTGTGTGTGTGTGTGTGTGTGTGTGTGTGTGTGTGTGTGTGTGTGTGTGTGTGTGTGTGTTTGAAAACCGCTCATGCAGCACTTTGGCATTTTGGCGGCTTATGTCTAAGGGAGAGATGATGCAGACAGTGAACAATCAATCGATTTAACGGCTCTTAACGCCTGCTTGGTTTTGTCACTTTGCAGCAGCTAGCTAAGCGGCGTTCGTGTTTCAAGATTCCAGGTACACCCGATTTCTCCAAAATATATCCTTGCTACGTCGAGTCATGTGTATATTATCATTCCCCCAAAATTACTTTTTTTAAACACACACACACACACACACACACGAACGCAAGATAGCCCCTACAAAATAAAGCAGCAGCTGTATGTATTTACTAATAATTATGTCCTCTTACACGGGTCACAGGCAGTCACAAAACTAGTGACTCATCCATCCAAACATCTAGTCAGAGAGACAGCCTGGTATAGATCGACCGCCGCCTAGGGACTGCAAGCTATTCTGACATCTAGTCAGAGAGACAGCCTGGTATAGATCGACCGCCGCCTAGGGACTGCAAGCTATTCTGACATCTAGTCAGAGAGACAGCCTGGTATAGATCGACCGCCGCCTAGGGACTGCAAGCTATTCTGACATCTAGTCAGAGCGACAGCCTGGTATAGATCGACCGCCGCCTAGGGACTGCAAGCTATTCTGACATCTAGTCAGAGAGACAGCCTGGTATAGATCGACTGCCGCCTAGGGACTGCAAGCTATTCTGACATCTAGTCAGAGAGACAGCCTGGTATAGATCGACCGCCGCCTAGGGACTGCAAGCTATTCTGACATCTAGTCAGAGAGACAGCCTGGTATAGATCGACTGCCGCCTAGGGACTGCAAGCTATTCTGACATCTAGTCAGAGAGACAGCCTGGTATAGATCGACTGCCGCCTAGGGACTGCAAGCTATTCTGACATCTAGTCAGAGAGACAGCCTGGTATAGATCGACTGCCGCCTAGGGACTGCAAGCTATTCTGACATCTCAGCAAGCAAAGTTCCTCGGACCCACGCCGGCCGCAGTGGGCCCACGCACGATAGTGCGCGGGCCCACTGCGGCCGTCGTGGGCCCGAAGACGTTTTGCTACTGGGGTTCACCCTGGTCGATCTACATCTGTCGTATCATGCGAGGGCTTTATCGATTAATTAATTAATTAATGTACGCTCAGTTCTTAAATGGCGGTCTGACACACACACACACACACACACACAAACACACCCTGACAATGTCATGTTCTCTCATGTTAGTGGAGGCACAGGGACTCCGCGCCACACGTATAAACTCGTGTACATGTATGTCTCAATACGCTACAAATCGTATTTAGGGCGGGGCCAAGGACACCTACTAAAAGTCCTGGTTAGTAGGTGTCCTTGGGCGGGGCATAACCTGTGTACGTCCTCCGTGACTCGAAGCCGCAGTAAGGGCATATAACCGGTGTAGGTTTCCATTGGTTCAGAGCCGCAGACACGGGAAATAGCCCTTGCATGGGTTTCCATGGAAACAAAGGTGCAGTCAAGGGATACAACCCGTGTATGTTCCCATGGGCTGATATAACTCGGGGGGGGGGGGGGGGGGGGGGGGGGCAAAGAACATGATTGTTCAGATACTGATAAAAACAATGACGACAACAATGTTCCAGTGGCTCGACAGCCAGCAGTCTTCACTTTTGGTAACTCGTGTATATATATATATATATATATATATATATATATATATATATATATATATATATATATATATATATATTATATATATATATATATATATATATATATATATATATATATATATATATATATATATATATATATATATCCAATGCGCAAAACGCGCATTCTGATTGGGTATAGGTTTCCATATATTCGGTACTGCTGTCATGGGAATAGCATGTCCGTTGAAAGGTCCTGGTAAATCAAAATGGCACAGTTGGAGTGCGCCTGAGTTGATCAGTGTTCAGGTCGCACTCCATAGGCAATAGATTCCCTGTCCCCCATAACCCGCCCGTCAGGGCCGTCCATGATCACCTCGGTGCTGTGGACGTTAAACCCGAACTAACCAACCATGGGGATATAACCCGTGTATGTTTCCTCTTTGGGATGGGAGCCGCAGTCTCGTGTATAACTCGTGTATGTAGATTTCCGGGGGCACAACTCGTGTATATAGGTTTCCGTAGATTCAGAGCTCGCGTAGGTTCCTCGTCTAGTACGTGGTTGATAAATGACGCGAGGTATGACTCAAAGCCATTTGTCGTGGTTCACTGACACTGTCGTTCAACGAGGCACGTCGAACATGATCAATTGCGCAACACATCGCGACACAGCAAGCACTCTGTCCTCGGCGTCAACGAAGTCTTCGCTCTGTTTGTCATCTCCCCTCTTCCTCCCCGGCAAGTAGACCACGATTTTTCTCTCCAGGCCCAACACAGAGCTAAAGTGGGTCACGGTCACCTTTAGTACAAAAGAACATATAATAATGTTCATAAAACATAGCGTGTTGTAAGGTCACGTCAGGTCAGGTCACGTCACGTAAAGTAACGAAACAGGAAAAGCAGGTCAGTTCCTGACGTGACGAATATAAGCAGTAAAATATCTCTCATGCCAGACCGCAACACAGCGCAGCATAATAGTAACTCATTCGAGACGAACGACATCCAGATACGCGGCTGAAGCCGCGTATCCGGATGTCGTTCGTCTCGAATGACTTAACGCAACATAATAGGCAAGACTAGACATTTCGTTACGTAACAACGTGAGAGGCGTAACGCCAAAATACTTTTCATCCCAGATTCACCCGGGGTCACCTTGCTAATGCTCTCCCTCTCTGACAATTTGATGAATTAGGACTACAGTCTCTTCTTTGTTATGATGTCTGCAAGCGTACCATGCAAAAAGTGGGAAAATACACGCAAGCTCATATGCCTACATAGAACCTTTCAAGACCACTTTTACATAGGTAGCATCCCCACACTATATTTCCTAGTCTTACCGCGCTAAGCTTTCTGGGATATCCTAGGTACCGCTCCAATTTGGGGGAGATTTGGTCTTTGTCCAAGTCATAAAAACAGATTCCAAAACAGATGCTTTTCACTCAAAGTACAAACATTTTACTTCAAACATTTTCCAATTTTCAAACACTCGTTGTTACGGACTATTCTACGGTTGTCACGAAGGTTTACCTTTACATCGTTGCCCGTGAAATGTTGGAAGCAAGAGCCGAAGCGCGCAAACGTTAGCACTGGATGTCCGGATGTCACCGTGTGTGGACTGCACTCTGAAGACATTTTTGTTCTGGTGAAGCAGTTTATTTGGCAAAACCTACATTCATAAAATTGAAGTCATGGACTTCAAATATAACTTGACTCTGCATCTCATACCATTCAGATGATGCTTCGTTTTGTGTCCCAAACTTTGACGTCACACATGTATCCATTTGTTGTGCGAATTCCCACGGTCCAAAGGCTGGTTACACAACAAGGTTCCATGTAGGTTCCATGGAGAATGTTGATGAAAGAAACAACTCTGTATTTTGCCGACTATGACCGAGCCATCCAAGAGATATTAAACTATTCGGTGAAAGCATTTGTTTTCATGGAATCTGTATCAATGTTATGTAGTGAATGAAAGGAGTGAGCTGTAGCACAGTACTTGTGTAGTTGGAAATAAAATCAAAGAGTAGATATTATAAGCTACAATCAGATAAATGCACTGGTGATTTCTTTAAAACCTAACTCGGTTCTAACTGTTATTAGTACTGCTCAGAACAACTGCAACGTTTCCGTGCTAATTTAGCTGTTAAGCTGCGGTTCCATAAGCACGAATCCGATCCGGACCAGATGCGGTGATGCAATTTCCCTTCAAAAATTGCGTCATTTTCGTTCGAAGCTGGATGTGAATTTGTTTCCAGATCGGGCATATGGAAACACTCAAACATGAAAAGGACTTTCACGAACTTTTCTGTTTCGGACCCACTTCCGATTCGGATAGAGTTCGTATCGCATTCGTGTCTATGGGTCACTCACCTTAATCTAAGATGCGTCCGTGCAATCGCTGTTAGACTATGTTGTCGTTAAGTTCGGAATTTACCTGACAGTCTGACGGCTAGAGGGCTAATTGCATGTTGTGCAACCGGCACCAGGTTTGTCTGCTTGCAAACATTGAATGAAAAGTTTATGACATAATGGTTGACCAGTATTGCTGATGTTGTGACTATAAAACATATTAGTGGAGTGTTCGTATACTATCATTTCTAGACAGACCTCGCGAGTCCCATGCTCAAAC
Organism: Semisulcospira habei; assembly: GCA_036245525.1. NCBI lineage: Eukaryota > Metazoa > Mollusca > Gastropoda > Semisulcospiridae > Semisulcospira > Semisulcospira habei. Next base: position 10,780,614 of record BTPG01000008.1, on the reverse strand, counting down.
TGTTAGATTCATAGTCACCTCGAGCTTCGCTCTCGGTGACTATGAAACAAACAGTTTGAGAATGGGAGTCGCTCGGTCTGTCTAGAAATGATAGTATACGAACACTCCACTTCTATGCTATAATATAGAAGACACTTTGTGGGCTGGTTCATCCCATCTTGTTTTGAATTTGTTCAGATGGCCCACAGTATGAAATGAACACAAACATGCTAATTGTATTGTCATAACAACGCGAAAATTTTGAAAGTTTCTACCATGTCGTTTCTGGTCATAAGGAAACTTTCGAATTATTCAGTAATATATGTTTGAAATTTGAGTATTCCAATGTCACCTTGTCAAACATAGCAACGGCAATGGCGGCTACTGCAGTCTCCCACTTTGTCTTGTCGCAGTCTCTTTCTAGAACAAAAGTCGGTATCCCGGCGTCTCTTAACCCGAAGACAAAACCGCAAGCTGGTGTCGTCACTTTACCCTCGCCGTCGATGATTTCGTCGCGCAGTTCGGAGCTGCGCGTGAGAACGATGACGTCACGATACTGGAGAAGCGGTGGGCTAGAGGCGAGTATAGTTACGTCGCCGGTAGTCGCCGTCCTGCTTGTTGGCGATGAAGATTTCACTCCTGGGTTAACAAAGAAACAAACAAAGAAGACCAAAATCATGGGTTGGTCGGTTGGTCGGTCGGTTAGTTGGCTGGCTTCCTAATTGACTGATTGCTTCGCCGTGCAATACAGTAATTAGATATCGCAACTGTAGCCTACACACAATACATTTGACACTACACACACAAGCCAAACATATACTGACGAGTAAAACAAATGCGACATTTGTGGAATCATCGGAAACTGATTCCAAAAATGTCGCATTTCTTTTGATCGTCAGTATACAATAACATTGTTCTAAATAACTTTACCTGTGTCACCCACGCGAAGCTTGCTCAGTCTTCTCGCCAGATCGTGCCCACACTGAAAACAATCCACCGGCCACCTTCCGCTGTGTGCCTCTCCATTGTGACACATGTGCATCACTTCCGGTCCGTCACAAGGCGATGGGGCGCTGACGCTGGTAAAACGATGAATGAACTCGGTGTAGAAGCTGGAGTGCACGGCTGGTTCAAGCTCTCTCAGGACGACTGGAGCACATCTGTATGGAGTAGAGAACACTATCGAGACGACACTGCTTCCCGAACGCAGTGGTGTCCACCGACCAGCAAAGTCCTTAAAGTACCATTACGCATAAATCTAAAGACACGTTTCAGCACCAGTTGTGTTTGTTATGCCTTGTCGACACACCTCATGAACTTTAACAGCAGTTTGGACACGCAGCAAAAGCACACGCGTAATAGCACATATTTATTCTGCGCTGCCGTTAGCGTGTCAGACTATTTTTAGCTGTTTCTCCCACGGATAGCGTTCTATTTCTAGAACGGAGTGGAGTCATTGTCAGGTTACTTGATATAAAGACGACGTGTGCTGAACTGGACTGTCCTGTGTCTAAATGAACCATAACATTACCTGTGTGTAGTGTGCAATCAAAACCATCTGTTACATAAGTGTATCTTTGAAAAGTTACGGCGGTAGTGGGCCTTAAATCGAATAATGTGCTCGTTTGTACGGGATTTCACTGTTGTAAGCCAAGAACAAGTGTAATCCCATTCCTAATCTACATTCGTTCACTAAACATTAGGTTCATGCGCGACTATGAGATGGTCTAGTGAGACCAACACACACACTGTTACGTTGTAGTCGTGATCGTAGTATGATATCACACCAGACGCACGGACGTAGTGTTCTTGTAAAGAAACTTCACTCAGCTGCAACTCGTCACACGTGGCACAAGGTTGTAGACCACTCAGGAGTAAGAGTTCCAACAATATTTTATTGCAGCGATGCGATCTCCACACAATGCATTCACAACTGCACCAACACTGATACACTGTCTCCTCTACAATGCATCAACACTTTTGACACACTGCGTCTCTCATACAATGTACACACATACTTCCTAGCACGGTCTTTTATACTATTACAGATTTCCAGAATCTAATGGGTAGACCATCGAAACCGATGATGTCGTCATTGTGCATGACTTCTATTTGTGGGTGCGGGTGTGGCTGGCCAAGCCAATCCTGGAGCCACACCTGCGAGGGCAATGGGGGCACTGGAACGTAGCTGTAGGGAGAGTCGACGCGGTCTTTCTGCGAGCTCTGGCACTGGTGATCCGTTCGCGCCGATTGTGTTCAAAGAGCTTGCAGGCTTTCCTGGTGGAGGCACGCCAGCCGGATCTGTCTTGTGCTTGTGCTTCAAGTTCCTTTACCGGGAAGACGCAGTGCTTGAGCTTGTCTCTTATGCAGTCTTTGGAGCGTTTCTTTGGCCGTCCTTGCTTCCTGTGGCCTTTTGAGAGTGCACCATACAGGAGTTGGCGTGGCATGCGAGAATCATCCATGCGTATGACATGACCTGTCCAGCGGAGTTGTGACTTTAAGATCAAGGCTTCAACACTCACTAAGCCAGCATTGTCCAGGACTTCCAGGTTTGTCACCTTGTTTTGCCATTTGATGCCCATGAGTGAGCGCAGGGATCTCATGTGGAAATGTTCAAGCTGCTTGAGGTGCTTTCTGTACAGCGTCCATGACTCACAGCCGTACAGGAGGCTGGGGAGAACTACTGCCTTGTAGACTTTGATCTTGGTGGAAAGCTTGACGTTGTTGTTATTCAACACACGAGTGCGCAGGCGACCCAGGGCTTGGCTGGCTTTGCTGATGCGAGCTGCGATTTCCTTGTCGATAGTACCGTCAGAAGAGATGATGCTCCCAAGGTACCTGAACTGGTCGACAGTCTTCAGCTCGGTGCCTTCAATGTGCACTTTGGGTGGGGGGTCTCTTGTGCCTGGGGCCGGTTGGTGCAGGACCTCGGTTTTGCTGAGACTGATGGTGAGGCCAAACAGTCGAGAGGCTTCCGAGAACCTGTTGACGATGGTCTGGAGGTCAGACTCCGTGTGCGCCATCAGCGCACAGTCATCGGCAAACAGCGCTTCAAGGATCAGTCTCTCGATGGTCTTGGTCCTGGCGTTCAGTCGACGGAGGTCGAAGAGAGAGCCGTATAGTCTGTACTTCAGGTACACTCCCTTCTCAAGGTCGCGTAATGCATGGGTCAGGACACACATTAAGAACAGGTTGAACATCACGGGGGCAAGAACACAACCTTGTTTCATACCGTTGGAAATGTCGAAGGGTGCGGATGTGTGGTCGTTTGACTGGACAACTCCTACCATTCCATCATGTAAGAGGCGGATGATGTTGGTTAACTTCCTGGGGCAGCCGAGCTTTGCGAGGATGACCCAAAGCGCTTCTCTGTTTACAGTGTCGAATGCTTTGGTCAGATCTATTAAGACAGCGTAGAGGTCCATTGCTGCTCAATGCATTTCTCCTGGACCTGTTTCACAGAGAAGACCATGTCGACTGTGCTGCGGCCGGGTCTGAAGCCGCATTGAGCCTCTGGGAGTGCTCCCTCAGATACAGAGCTGATCAGGCGGTTGAGGATGACTCTCGTAAGGATCTTGCCAGCAACAGACAAAAGTGAGATCCCTCAGTTATTGGCACAGTCTGCTTTGCTGCCCTTGTTCTTGAACAGGGAGACGATTGTAGCATCTCTAAATTCCTGTGGCATGTTCTCCTCTGCCCAGACGCATGTCAGAATGTTGAGGAAGGCATCAAGGGTCTCAGGTCCAGCTGCCTTGAAGAGCTCTGCGGGGATGCCGTCCATGCCTGCAGCCTTGCCGGAGCTAGTCTGTTTGGTCGCTTTCTTGACCTCGTCCAGGGTTGGCGGGAGGTCAAGGTCATCCAGTGTCGGCTTCTGGGGAATCATGTCCAGGGCCGCGGGATCGACAGTGGAAGGCAGGGTTCAGCAGATTTGAGAAGTGTTCTCTCCAGCGCTCAGTGATGCTGCCTTTGTCCTTTAGCAAGGTGAAGCCGTCGGCGGATTTCCAGAATAATTCAGCAAATTCGCACAACACAACCAATCAGAAAAGAAAACGTAACCAAAACTCATTAATATTGATGAAAATGAATTCACTAGAATGAGCTACCAAGTTCCACTACTATTTTAAGCGCCTTTATTACAGTGTTACAAAATGTTGTCGGCACTTTGACGTCATATATGAGGTCACTAGAAGATCGCGACCCTGCTCGAACCTTCCAGTCTAATGTAAGCCAAACTTTACAACACTGTAGCGAACTCCGCGTCACAACAAAAATCGATCGCAATTCTCAGTGCAAAAGAAAATGAATCCTACTAAAAAGGTACGTAATTCTTATCCAAATAACTCAAATGAATATCGGTTCTTTTCTATGATTAATACAGAGATGCTCTCAAAGAATAACACAACCACCAATGTAACAAATACTAACAATTTCACGTCAAAATTCAAATCAAATCAACTACTCTAAAATAATCGTCTCACAGTTCATTTAAAATGTCCTGGACAAAGAAGTGTTCCTTTAAACTGCTCTGCTCAGGTAATCCGCTCCAAAGTTCTGTGAACCCTTGATAGACTGTAATTTAATGTCAAAGTTCTGCAAGAACATCGCCAAATCATGAGATGGGCACAGTTCAGATAGCTCGTTTTGATGGTCCAGGGTCGAATACTGTCCGCTTGTTGAGTGTACGATAGTCCATACGCACCAAATTGGATTCCTCTGGTTATTTCACGATGACCACTGGCGACTTGGACTCCCTGATGACCCTCAGCTCTTCCTGTTGTGTCTGGGTCAAGTATTGACCGAACTGGATGTCTTCTACGCCCTTCTGGTGGCGGAGTTCATTATGGTCGAACAGGTTCTCGTCGTCAAGTCTCTCGTCAGCAGTCAGACGCACCGATGCCGCTTGTTGTGGTTTGTCCTGACGCCCTCTCTCGACGTATTTGTTCAGCAGATTCGCGTGGTAAGTCTTCATCTTGCTGTTGACCTTGACTCTGTAGTCGTTGATGCCAACCACTGTGTCGACAACGTACGGTCCCTTCCACTGGATCAGGAGTTTGTTTATGTCGGTAGGGAGAAGAATCAACACCTGGTCACCTGTCTGGAACCGTCGAGGTTTGGCTTTACGGTCATAGTAATGCTTCCCCTTGTTCTGCATGTCCAGCTGCAATCTGCGTATTTCCGTGTCTTGTTCCTGCCGCAGACGCTCCAGCTTGTTCTGATGGCTGACCTTCAGGTCTTGCTTCCGTTCCTGCAGAACTTCATCCAGCCCTCTGTCGAGATCGTCGATGGTTTTCTGGTGTTTACGTGCGGACCCCAGCTCCTGTTCCTCTCTCTCCTTCTCCTCCTCCTTCTTCAGCTCTGACATCTCCTGTCTCAGCGGCGCCCTGTCTCGCTCGTGGCCCTTGTTCACCTGTCTTCCCAGTGACTCCATCTGGTCTTTTTGGCGGCGCTCGGCTTCGTGCCGCAGACTGTCCAGCTCCTGCGCCTGTTTTTGCTGCAGACGGTCAACGCCTGCACGCTGTTTCGCCTCCAGCCTCTCTCGCTCGCTGGCCACGGCGGCGTCCACCTGGTTCTGCAGTCGCTTCAGCGTCGTGCGCTTCTCTTTCTCCATCTTGTCTGTATTTACCACGGCTACTTCTGTGTCGTCTTTTGGAGGGATGGTCTGGTGACTCTTCTATGCTTGACTTCTCGTGGTAACGGCACAGGTTTCAGGTTTCCACTCAGAATCTGGATCCTCTGCGTTTCTGGCACCGTCAATGTTCCCGATGATAAGGTCGTATACTGGGGTCTTCACGCATAACAACTTCATATCTCCTGTCAGATACGGGGTGTTGACACTGACCTTGGCAAGGGGGATGAGGGGTGTCCACTCCTATAGCTTCTGGTCTTCAGCTACTAGGTCTTCTCTCATGATGACGCCGCTACAACCGGTGTCTCTCAGCACTCTCACTGATGTGTTGCCGACGAATCCTGACACCACCGACCTGTTGGGCACTTCACTCTCAGGCAGAGCGATGTTGGAGGTTAAGAATGTAGCTCCATCGCCAACTGAAATACGTCCACTCTTCCTGAAAGACTCGATCATCTCCGGTGTCGCCCGCCTTTCTCCAGACTCAGAGTCACTAGATGGCGTCACATCATTGGCCAGTACAGCGGCGGCTCTGTGTTGAGACGTGGTACCATTTCCGCCTGTTGTCCCGCGATCTTGGTTTGGCCTTCTGGTGTTATCGCCTCGGGGAACATCCTTGGAAGGACACCGTATCGCCTTGTGTCCCTTCTTTCCACAAAGGAAACATGTCAGGCTCTCCATCGGCATGTGTTTCCGGGTGTCTCTGACGTCATGGTTTCCCTCTGCTGGTATAAACACGCGCTGCGGCTTACCAGGCCCGAACTTCATGTTGTGGGCGTACAGGTATCTTTGAGCGAAGTCTGCAAGGGCCTTGTGAAATGGTCCTTTTGCTCCCTGAGGTGGCCGGCCAGGTCCTTAGAACATGCGCTGAGAACTTGTTACCTGATGATGAGGTCACACAGGTCCTTGTTTAAACCAGCCAGCTCTATCCATTTTTCCAGGTAAGTCGTGATTTTCTCAATGAATAGGCCGGGTGTTTCTCCTTCCTCAGGCTTGCAATTCCGGAATCGTCGTCTGTAACCCTCTTCAGTGAAGTCGTACCGTCTCAGCAGGGCAGCTCTCAACTGTGAGTAATCCTCGGCTTCTCATCTCTTGGCAGGCGGGTGTATAATTCAAGCGCTTTGCCGGTTAAAAGTGCGCTCAGTTTGACGGCCCAAGTCTCTTGATTTCACTTGTTGCTGCTTGCGAAGCGCTCGAACCGCTCCAAGTAAGCGTCCATTTTATCTGAATTTTCTGCTAAAGGCGGTAGTTTTGTTGCACGGGCTGTCTGCTCTCTGCTGGCTAAGGCTGCTGCTTCAGTTGTCCTCTGGCTATGTGCCTCTAATTCCATTTTCGTGTTGTCGCTGCCTCTTCTCGCTGAATTTCACGCTCTTTGGCTCTTTCTTCTCTCTCCAGTATCTTTTCTTCTCTCTCCAGCTCTTCTAGTCTCTTTTCTTTATCTCTGCCCAGTCTCTCTCTCTCTCTCTCTCTCTCTCTCTCTCTCTCTCTCTCTCTCTCTCTCTCTCTCTCTCTCTCTCTCTCTCTCTCTCTCTCTCTCTCTCTCTCTCTCTCTCTCTCTCTCTCTCGCCTCTCGCTCTCTCTCTCCTTTTCTCTGTCCAGTCTCTCCTTCTCTTTCTCCTTTACAAAACTCCAGGAGTTCAGCTCCCTCGAGTCCACATTCCTTTCCAATCCTCAGGAATGTCTCCATTTCCGAAGTCGCCATCTCTGCGTTTCACTGCTGGCTGTTGCCTCCGGCTACCCTTTCCACTGAGCCAACTGTTTAAGTCCTTTCGGAGGTGCCAAATTGTTACGTGGTAGTCGTAGTTTATGATATCACACCAGACGCACGGACGTAGTGTTCTTGTAAAGAAACTTCACTCAGCTGCAACTCGTCACACGTAGCACAAGGTTGTAGACCACTCAGGAGTATGAGTTTCAACAATATTTTATTGCAGCGATGCGATCTCCACACATGCATTTACAAATGCACCAACACTGATACACAGTCTCCTCTACAATGCATCAACACTTTTGACACACTGCGTCTCTCATACAATGTACACACATACTTCCTAGCACGGTCTTTTATACTATTACAGATTTCCAGAATAATCCAGCAAATTCGCACAACACAACCAATCAGAAAAGACTTACTTACTTACTTACGCCTGTCACCCCTACCCGGGTATAGGCCGTCGACGAGAGACCTCCAGCAACTCCTGTCCTGTGCTTCTCCTTCGATTCTACTCCAGGTGGTTCCCAGTCTCTTGATGTCTGCTTGGAGGTCTCGACGCCAGGAGTTTCTCGGCCTACCTCTTTTCCTCTTTCCCTGGGGGTTCCATGACAATGCCTGCCTAGTGATACTGGAAGCTGGCTGTGCCCATGGTTGTATCCCTGGATAGAGAGAGGCGGCTCGGTCCTATGGCTTCCGAAGACTTCCGGCTTTCACCACAGGACGTCATAAGTCTTCTAGTAGAAGAACCTTCCTCCTCCAGGAAAGGAATTACTGTTAGTCTTTTTGTCGGCGTTTTTGTAGCTATTTCCTTTTTTGCAGGGTGGGGAAGCTAACCCCACGCCCAACCCCCTTACTAGGAGGACCAGGGGTTTTCTGTCGGGGTCACCTTCCCTTAGACCATGTTGGTTCACGGCACCTTATTTCATTCGGTGCACCCCTCTCACGAGGGACCCCCTATCCACCACCCAGGGGACGCGCCTCAACGCCGTATGGTCCCAGCGCGAGGATCAGAAAAGACAACATAACCAAAACTTATTAATATTGATGAAAAAGAATTCACTAGAATGAGCTACCAAGTTCCACTACTATTTTAATGGCCTATAATACAGTGTTACGAAATGTTGCCGGCACTTTGACGTCATATATGAGGTCACTAGAAGATCGCGACACTGCTCGAACCTTCCAGTCTAATGTAGGCCAAACTTTATAGCACTGTAGCGAACAACGCGTCACAACAAAAATCGATCGCAATTCTCAATGCAAAAGAAAATGAATCCTACTAAAAAGGTACGTAATTCTTATCCAAAATAACTCAAATAAATATCGGTTCTTTTCTATGATTAATACACACATGCTCTTAAAGAATAAAACAACCACAAACATAACAGTATTTATAGTTCTGTACTCCAGACAAACACTCCCATATGGTACCCACAAGGAACTCATGCGGGAAGATTAGTGGGAAATATTTGGGAAACCTAATGGATTACCACTGGGTTTTGATTACGAGTGCAAATGGGATCCCAGTGGGAAAAAGTGTGGGATCCGCACAGGAAGTCCCACAGAGGTCTGTGGGTTCCAAGTGGGAACCGTGTGGGTTCACAGTGGGAAACCTCTGGTAGCATTATAGTATTAACCCACTGTCTTCCCACATTCATTCCTGCCCCCGCACCTCCATCCATGCATGCAGCTCGATTCGCCTTTCACTCAAAACAGTTTGCTTGCATCGAGGTGCGTGTAATAACATAAGACTATTCGTCCAAAGATTGACATCACTATTTAACATGGAAAGAGAATCAACTGACGTGGTCTTGGACTGTGATTGCGATTTCCCCCAAACGAAGTCTCCAAATGTTTTTGAACCTGTGCATTTATTCGCCTTCGTTTACTTGAATAAGAAGACATTGTGATCTAAACAAGTACAAAAAAAATCAAAGAACAAAGTAGCTCTGTATACGTACTTGCACAAAGAAAACTTTTACAGAGAAAAGAATGAACAAAAATACCGTTTTTTCTTCTTCTTTTTTTTTTACACTATGCACTGCACTAGATGGCGGCTAGAATCGGAAATGCACTGCGCAGAATAGACTGGCACATTCGAACAAAATATTAAACAATTCAAAAGGTTATAATTATGTAGACTTAGTACTTCATTGCGGAAAAAAAATCAAATATATGTAGATATAACTAAAGAAAAGAAAATAATACGTTCCTGGCAAAATAAATTTTGCAGAAAACTGCTCCGCAGTATGTACCGTGACGTCAACACAGCGCGCGTGCTGCCAGAATAATAGATCTATTGGCACACGCGCATGCAAGTGGGAATTTCCCACACAAATCCCAAGGGGACCCGTGTGCGAATTTTCATTGTCTTGTGTTTCCCATAGCCCAAGGAAAGTCCCACACGTTCACCAGGTCTTTCCCGTGTTGGTACGATGTGGGTAAGAAGTGGCCCACACTATCATTGGTTTCCCACTCAATACCCCCACGGTAACCTGCCGGACATATCTGTGTGTGTTTGTTGGGGTGTAGTTTAACACAACCACAACCGTATTTTGAGATTTGAGAAGAAATTTTGTGAAATTTTGTTCTAAAAAGAGGGGTAATGTTACGTTTGTGGTTGTGTTATTCTTTGAGAGCTTGTGTGTATTAATAATTTAAAAAAAAACAACCGATATTCATTCGAGTTATTTTGGATAAGAATTACGTACCTTTTTGGTATGATATATTTTCTTTTGCAGGGAGAATTGCGATCGATTTTTGTAACGCTTAGTTCGCTACAGTGTTGTAAAGTTTGACCTACATTAGGCAGGAAGGTTCATATATGACGTCAAAGTGCCGGCAACATTTCGTAACACTGTATTAAAAGCGCTGAAAATAGTAGTGGAACTTGGTAGCTCATTCTAGTGAATTCTTTTTCATCAATATTAATGAGTTTTGGTTACGTTTTCTTTTCTGATTGGTTGTGTTGTGCGAATTTGCTGGATTATTCTGGAAATCTGTAATAGTATAAAAGACCGTGCTAGGAAGTATGTGTGTACATTGTATGAGAGACGCAGTATGTCAAAAGTGTTGATGCATTGTAGAGGAGACAGTGTATCAGTGTTGGTGCATTTGTGAATGCATTGTGTGGAGATCGCATCGCTGCAATACAATATTGTTGGAACTCTTACTCCTGAGTGGTCTACAACCTTGTGCCACGTGTGACGAGTTGCAGCTGAGTGAAGTTTCTTTACAAGAACCCTACGTGCGTGCGTCCGGTGTGATATCATACTACGACCACGACTACCACTTAACACACACCATGTCCACTTCTTGGAATATCTAAAATAATATTCTTGTTAAAGAAATTTGCCTTCTATAGATTATCCCTTTGATTGTCGGTAGCGGTTTTAGTCGCGATGATTCCTGCAGGAATAACAACATCCTGACATCATGCAGGAATAACAACAGCCTGACATGCAGGAATAACAACAGCCTGACATCATGCAGGAATAACAACATCCTGACATCATGCAGGAACCATCTCGACTGAAACTGCTGCCGACACACAAAGGATTATTCCAGTGAATTTGAATATGAATGTGGGTTCCAAAACGACGTACCTGAGAGGCACAGTAAGCAGTTCCACAGGCTGTTCGCGTGTCTCCTGGATACGGTACATGGAGGCCGCCCACAGATGTAGATGCTGGATCCGCGACTGCAGCTCTGTGATGACCCTCCGCAGTCGCTCCCCGAAGTCACTGATGTGTGTTAATAAGAGATCGCGGATAACCGCCCGTTTAGATTCATTGCACACATCTGCCAGTGATTTCAAGACAGGGTTGCTGTTTGAACATGCCAAAAGTAAGGACAGAAATGTTGCTAGTCTGTTATGACTTTCAGTGGATGAATATTGTGGTTCTGCAATCTTTGTTCATTCAGCGCCAAATAGCGCAAGGAACATAAACAGAAAGTGGTGCCAGCAAGAGGCGTAATCAGCATGAACCCCAGCAATGCGGGGGCTCATGAGGATCTGCGTGTCTTGCAGTTTCATTGTGTGAACTTTTTTCACGGTAGTGAAAGGGCTAATGTAGTGGGGAAAAAATACATCGTTACATTGTGTTAGTATGTACCGTGGATTCTTTTAGAGGATACTATTTTTTACCCCCACCACCCCCCACCCCCCACTCCACCCCACCCCTCTCCCCGCCTTTCTGCCATCTGTTCCCGTAGGTCCCTTAACTTAACTCAATCGAGACGTGCCGCATCCGGATATGCAGCATAACGCCGCGTGTCCGAATGCAGCATGTCTCGAATGAGTTAACCCTTTGCGTGTCGGTAGAGGTTTTTTGTCGCGATGATTCCTGTAAGAATCATCGCGACAAAAACCGCTACCGACATGCAAAGAGTTAACTCTCTCAAACACACCACCATCGCCAATCCTCTACCCGTGGCCCACTACCCACATCCTCATCATTCCTGCACATACCATTAGGTTTGATTTTAGTTGCGCTAACCTCAGAGGCACGTCCGCTTCGTCAAGCAGTACGTAAAGCTGATCGTCGTGAGAGGCCGCCAGCAGTGCGCTTGTGAGTTTCTCCGCGTGCTGATCCTCATAAAGGTCGTACTGGTGAAAGCGGACTCTGTTCACATTTGCTGGTGTCAACCCGTCTGCTTTTAGGGTCATCTGAAGAAAATCAGTAACAGTGTAAAGTGTACAATGGGCATAAATCTGGCCAGAGGTACAAACCATCGCACCAAACTCTGTGGAACGGTGGTCGACCTGTTGAAGACAACCTTGTTTTGGACACCGGACAACCGATTAGGACACGAAGACTTGGCTGTGTCTAAATCGGTGTCGGTGTTGGTATTTGAGAATAGTGTAAGCGGCAATGCATTTGTTGAAAATAATTGCTTTTTCATTGGTACGAGGTCAAGGTTGTTGCCATTTTTGCTTCGGTTTTTTTCAGTCATTGTTTATTGAAAAAACAATGTATGCATCACAGTACAGAAGACGCACATTCAAAGCATAATAAAACAATATCAGGGCATTGTCGTGAAGGTGGATTACTCATAGTGTCTTCAGGATTGCGATTCAGTGACTATTTTGGTGACTCTAGTTGACAAAATCCCACCCCCACCCCCTTACCCCCTGACAATATTTTGCGCGGAAAATAACCAGCTGTTAGCCAAGTATGAAGCTGTATAACTAAATAACTGGATAACGATATGGTTATGAAAAGAAGTCTAACTGGGTCTAGCTGACCTGCAGCTGGTGGTGGACGAGATGCGAGGCGGCCAGATTAGCAGCTTTCGTGCTGACCACGTGCACTTCGTAACCCTGCCGCAGCCACTGAAGACCCGCGAGGACCAGCATTAACGTCTTACCGGTTCCCGGTGGTCCTGTCAGAAACACCATCTCTGGGGATCTGTTGACAGCAGAAGTGACGGTGACGCGTTTTATTGCACGCCTGCCGTGGCTTAGCAAAGTCGATATGTCCATTTTCGAGAAAAGCGATGAAATATACAACGAAAATCTGCCTCCAGAAGTGTGAGGCAGACCTAAGAAGATACCTTTTTCTTAATTCACCCTCAGAAGAGTAGAAAAGATGATTAGTAATAAGGATGAGAATGATGATGAGAGGGAGGACGACGACGCGGCGTTGCTGATTTTAATGAAGACGTACCTGTTGAGGAGATCTAGCTGAGCTGGAGTCAGCACTATCCTGGACAGTCTCTCTCCGCTTTCCGACACCGCTTGGCCCAGAGTCCGTACCTCCACTCGCGGGGGTATCACGCAATGAAGTGTGACGGTAGTGGCAGGTCCGGCAACCCTGCAAATACAGTGTAATATACTAAGGAGCAAAAGAAATGCGACATTTGGGGATCATCAGAAAAACACTTTCGTGTTTCCGATTATTCCAAAAATATCGCATTTGTTTTGCTCCTGAGTATAATACACTCACTCTGGTCAAACGCAAGAAAATAACATGTGTTTTTTTTCTGTTGTTGTTGTTTGACCGTTAGACCTTTTTCGGTTTGGTTTGGTTTGGTTTGGTTTGGTTTGGTTTGGGCTGGGTTTGGCTGGGTTGGGTTGGTTGGATTGAGTTGCTCTGGTTAATGTTACTTTATTTGCTATTAATTTGTTTGGTTCGGTTCGGTTCGGATCGGACTGGCCTGGTTTCGTTTCGTTTTGTTTGGTTTCATTTAGCTTCGTTTCCATTCCAGCTTTTCTATTCTTATATTTTTCAACATCTTTAATTACAATATCAATTTGCCTTCCAGTAAACCAATGCACGCACAGTACGCGGGCGTGAGAGGGTTCTTCGTATTAGAGTATTACACCAGTACGTAAGAGGCACCTTTGCACGATGTCTCAATTGCAGAACTCCTAGTCTTTCTTTGCCTCACCTGGCCACTGCGTCGAGGTAAAGCTCCTGAGTCATATGAGGATCCACAGTGTCCATCCGTCGCCCAAACCAGACTCCAAGCTCATTGATAACAGAAGACGTAACGTCCCACGGTGTCTCTCTGTTGGACAGCTGGTCAGAACACACACACAGCTTGACGGCTGATGCTGCGTCCATTACGCCCAGTACGGTGCACAGTTTCTGCCAAACGTTAAAACGTATGCGAGTAAATATCAAGAAAATCTACCTGGCCAATACACACCAAGCAAGCGCAAAATATATTAAATATCCAATGCCAGCAATAAAATTCAGTGTCATCTGGTTTCGCACCAAAATCATATTGTATACCGTCCTTTTTGTCTACCGTATTTAAAAAATACGATAGACTTTGAAATGGGACTATTCGGGGCGCATTCCGGAGCATGCAAATGACGTTTTTGGCGTGCGGGGCAGAAATTCTGGCAAAGAAGTAACTAGATAAAAATGACGTCACGTCTAGCTACGCACACCTTGCTAGAGAACGTCTTTGTGTGTGTGTGTGTGTGTGTGTGTGTGTGTGTGTGTGTGTGTGTGTGTGTGTGTGTGTGTGTGTGTGTGTGTGTGTGTGTGTGTGTGTGTGTGTGTGTGTGTGTGACAGCGACTAGAGCCCACGTTTGAGGACGGACAAGCTTGACATTTTAGGATATTGTCCCTAAAAGAATTATCTCGGGACCGTTTTTTTTTCTCGATGTTTTAAATTAAGATGCTCATTGGCGAAAAAATGGCTGTTTCACAAAAACCTGTTGGTCCACAAAGGAGTCCGTAATGTTTCTTATTTTTTACTAGATATTTTGCGTATAGGTAGATAAAAGGGACATATTGAATGAGTTCGTTAACCAGCATTGTACCTCTAGAAGTTTTTGAGTGATAATTAAATATGTTTTGAAAGAAAATATATTTTCACGTTTTGGGGATTAATTTCACGAATTATATAGGTTAATCTTAAAACAATTGAATCTTTTTTTACGATAAAAATAAAACAATCTTCTCATTAATAATCGCATGATTTTTCGTATATGGTATTTACATAAACCTGCAGTTTGTCTCTGCTGTCGGGTACGATTAGATCAGTTGTGACCTGTATGCCCTAGGTGTGAAAATCAGACAGTTTTCTGCACCACTTTTTCGGAGTCATTTGTAAAACAGCTAACATAACTTTAATTTTTCTTTTCCGAAAAAAAGCTATCTTCTCATTAATACCCGCATGATTTTTCATAACAGTGTTTGCATAAGCCTGCTGTTTGTCCCGGCCCTGGGGTAGGATTAGGTCAAATTGTGACCTGTAAGCCCTAGGCGTGAAAATCAGCAAGACAATTGCAAAGTTGATTCTCTGATACGCCAAATGTTAGTACTTTTATGAGTGACGTATAACATCGAGTCGTCACTATGAACACGGCGTCGTAGGACTAATGATGCCATGACGTGAAGCTTGAAGTGACGTCATTTCGCTGCTTGTGCTATCATTCTTCTTTAATCAATCCAGACCAAAAAGGTGACTGCCAAGTGTGTAATATGCAAAGAAGTACCCAACGGAGAAAGAAACACGCTTAGAAAAGACGGATACAACACAATTTAATTTATTAATATTTCGGGTAAATACCCTTTGTCAAAATAGACAAACAAACAAACAGAGAGATTAGCCGCTACTTATCTTCAATGGCAGAAGGAATGTGGCAACTGAAGGAGGTGACGTAAAATAAAAGAAAAGGAAGAACAAAAGTGCGGAAAGAGTAAAAATGACGTCAACGAAAAATCGTAAGAGAGAGACTCGGAAAGAACCTGAACACGAGAGACAAGAGTGTGTGCAAGCACGTGCAGGAGCGAGCAAAAGAAAAGGCGTGTAGGTGAGGCCAGAGAGAGAGAGAGAGAGAGAGAGAGAGAGAGAGAGAGAGAGAGAGAGAGAGAGAGAGAGAGAGAGAGAGAGAGAGAGAGAGAGATGGAGAGAGAGAAAGAGAGAGAGAACGAACGGGGAGTACCCTTGGGCACGAAGTAGGCTGAGTGTCTAATACACAAAACCTGCTAAACACCAACCCGAAGGCAAACTTTATATCACCTTCAAGTTGAGGACTACCTCGGGAAAAAACGGAAGGACCCCGGGAAAAAAAAAACCCAGCATTTAGCACGGTACACAACAAGTAATAAGTCATTAAAACAAAGCAAATAATCAAATTCAGTAAGAGAATATTGGTATAAGTGGAGAGTAGGTAGTTGTGAAACCGTCTTCAAGGGTAACTCAAAAACAAGGGGGGGGGGGGGGAGAGAGAGAGAGAGAGAGAGAGAGAGAGAGAGAGAGAGAGGTGGCGGGGGTGGGGGGGGGTGGAGGGGGGGGTGGAGGGGGGGGGGAAGGAGGAAGGGGAAGAAGGGAAAAGGAAAAAGCGTAAAGAGAGAAAGATGGCTAGAGAGAAGTGTTAAAGGGGGTAGGGGGGGGGGGAGGAGAGAAAGAGGGAGAGAGATGGGGTCTCCATCTCGCTCTCTCTCTCTCTCTCTCTCTCTCTCTCTCTCTCTCTCTCTCTCTGGCCTCACCTACACGCCTTTTCTTTTGCTCGCTCCTGCACGTGCTTGCGCACACTCTTGTCTCTCTGTTCAGGTTCTTTCCGAGTCTCTCTCTTACGATTTTTCGTTGACGTCATTTTTACTCTTTCCGCACTTTTGTTCTTCCTTTTCTTTTATTTTACGTCACCTCCTTCAGTTGCCACATTCCTTCTGCCATTGAAGATAAGTAGCGGCTAATCTCTCTGTTTGTTTGTTTGTCTATTTTGACAAAGGGTATTTACCCGAAATATTAATAAATTGTGTTGTACCCGTCTTTTCTAAGCGTGTTTCTTTCTCCGTTGGGTACTTCTTTGCATTCTTCTTTAGAATAGGTATGCTACGCCAGACCACAGAGCTTACGAATGGACCTCACCGAGCACGCGCCTCAAAAGCCACGCCCCCTAGCAATTGTTGCTGGGTCCCACAAGCTTTCCTGTCCCTTGGACAATATGGCGGACGTTAGCACGCGTGATTCGACTGAATGCGTTGCAAATTCTACAAGCCTACAGTTTTGCCCAGACACAAAGCTATGTCAAAAAACAACACTAGATCGAGGCAAAGCAAGTTTGCGTCAAGTTTCATTGATGCTGTTCGTATTTATCATACAACTGGCAGTGATTCCGTTCGAGTTGCATCTGTGTATCACCGGTCGCAGATCTACAAGAACGCGCCGATCCACACACACGGTGGAAAATGAGCATCAGCAAACACAGGTCACAGAAGCTATGAGTGCCTGCAGAGCCGGGTAGGTGTTTTTGTTATGGTGTTGCTTTAAAACAAAAGATACTCACAAACCAGATAGGTGAGGCTAGCGCTGGCAGAATTGTACAACAAACCAAGGGGAATCACTCAGCGCTGGACAGACGAACAGTTAGATCCCCTGCCCCCGCCTATCAGGCACCCATTCGCCAGCCCACAGAGAAATACGCAGGTATAGAACAAGACGATCATCTACATCCCTAAAAAGGATGCATCAGGTCTCTTATATAACCCATGTCTTTCTCCGGAACTTAGGAAGTAGGCAGGAGAAACATACATACACAAACACGAAGGTGCATTACTATATGTGGTCGGGTAAATACCCTGAATTCCCACAGTAGATGCACAGAACATTACACAACAATGTAACGATACAAATTTGCCTCGAGTTATACTGAGATACTCACAAACCAGATAGGTGAGGCTAGCGCTGGCAGAATTGTACAACAAACCAAGGGGAATCACTCAGCGCTGGACAGACGAACAGTTAGATCCCCTGCCCCCGCCTATCAGGCACCCATTCGCCAGCCCACAGAGAAATACGCAGGTATAGAACAAGACGATCATCTACATCCCTAAAAAGGATGCATCAGGTCTCTTATCCTTCGTGTTTGTGTATGTATGTTTCTCCTGCCTACTTCCTAAGTTCCGGAGAAAGACATGGGTTATATAAGAGACCTGATGCATCCTTTTTAGGGATGTAGATGATCGTCTTGTTCTATACCTGCGTATTTCTCTGTGGGCTGGCGAATGGGTGCCTGATAGGCGGGGGCAGGGGATCTAACTGTTCGTCTGTCCAGCGCTGAGTGATTCCCCTTGGTTTGTTGTACAATTCTGCCAGCGCTAGCCTCACCTATCTGGTTTGTGAGTATCTCAGTATAACTCGAGGCAAATTTGTATCGTTACATTGTTGTGTAATGTTCTGTGCATCTACTGTGGGAATTCAGGGTATTTACCCGACCACATATAGTAATGCACCTTCGTGTTTGTGTATGTATGTTTCTCCTGCCTACTTCCTAAGTTCCGGAGAAAGACATGGGTTATATAAGAGACCTGATGCATCCTTTTTAGGGATGTAGATGATCGTCTTGTTCTATACCTGCGTATTTCTCTGTGGGCTGGCGAATGGGTGCCTGATAGGCGGGGGCAGGGGATCTAACTGTTCGTCTGTCCAGCGCTGAGTGATTCCCCTTGGTTTGTTTAAAACAAAAACTTAGCACACTTATCCGAGCCATTTTAGTCCATCTTGTCTCATCGTAGCAGGATGGCAGTGCTGCTCAGCGCTCTCTATTGCTATTGCTGGCTGTGTTTACAGTGTCAGGCTGAGCTGATTACTTTTACTCACAAATAAAATCGATGTGTATGTGTGTGTGTGTGTGTGTGTGTGTGTGTGTGTGTGTGTGTGTGTGTGTGTGTGTGTGTGTGTGTGTGTGTGTGTGTGTGAAAGAGAGAGAAGGAGAGAGAGAGAGAGATTATTAATAAATAACCATGCATGTATGATTTGTATTTCAGGTTGAATGGTCACTGTTTTCATGTAATTGGGCATCAGAAAACTCTTTAGTATTTCAAGGCAGCTAAACTGTTTGACCCATGTGCCTAATCGAATGAGCTGCAGCAGCATGCCACAAGCCTGGGGAGCAACAGTATCAAAAGGCACCAAGATCGCATCTGTCCCAATAATAAAACCATGGTGTGCTAGCCAGGTCATCGGAGAAGCGGACGAAAAGACCCATAGCATGCCACATCAACACAAGCAAGATGTAAGCATTACCTAAAATAAAATCAAGATTATTATTAACTGATAATTTATTTTATTTTATTTTATTTTATTTTATTTTATTTTATTTTATTTTATTTTATTTTATTTATTTGTTTTATTTATTTATTTTTGGGGGGGGTGGGTGGGGGGGGGGGGGAATATGAGTGGTTTACATGCAAAAACACAACACACGGAAAATTATTGGTTCAGGTCATAAATGGCTGATTCACAGTGACACTTACAATTTAATAGCACAGAAATACTAGATTAAAAACTCATTTTCACTTTGTTATGAAGTCTTCAAAATTCGCAATCAGCAAAGAGTGAGAAACAGTCTATCGTGTGGTTGTAGGTGCTGAAAGTCTGCCCTTTTTCACTATACTTGTGCTTAAAAGAATGACCATTTGGCAACAAAAATGACAAAAGGCCAAAAACCAAACATATTTTAATGCAGTGTAGAACTGGAACAGGTTGTTTAGTTGTCTCTCCTTTTTTCTCACAAAGTCCACTCCAAATACTTCTTCTTCTGTTGGTTGCTTCTGCACACCTTTAGTTCTTTGCAGCCATGAGATGGGGTCATTCAGATTTGTCAAATTCTTGATCTGATCTCCTCCTCCAGCAGGTCTATCTTACTTTATCTTCTAGCTTGCTATTTCAGAATTTGCACTCTGCAGCCATGGCCAGGTAGTCTAATGGTGAAATCCCCAAAGTGGTGTTTAGGCGAGGGATGAGTGATAAACAAATTTTAAACGGAGGGAGAGATAACTGAATGCGTGGGTGGGGGAGGGAGGGGGGGGGCGGTGCCCGGTGGTAGCCGAAGTACTGTGTATAACTAGGAGGAGGATTTTCCGACTTATCAGAGATGGAGATTGAGAGTAGAGATAGAGGGTGGGAAAGTCTGGAAGCAGTGACAAGGCGTAGGCGAGGATGAGAGATTGGGTGGGAAGGGTGAGAGTAGAGGAGGTAGATGCGTGGGCGGTACAGGGGTGACTAAGAAACGGTACCGAGAAGTACACCAGTCATTCTGCTAGGGCAATAGCCGCAAGCAACAGCTAGAATTTGAATACTGGAAAATAGTGAGATGGACCATATGTTCAGTGACTGGGGCTTTGACGAAGAGGTGCAGAGTGCCCTGATCAGGGAAAAGTTCACCTCCAGGCAGGCACTACTACTAATGTCTGACGAAGACATAGACGCTCTGGCGCTGAAACGTGGGGACAGAGCAGTGCCTCCGTGCAGCTGTGGCCAAATTCCAGGTGGACAGCGGGGGTGGCCCACTGTGCGGCAAACTGGGAGTGGTAGCGGACAACAGCGGCCGTAGAGGGCCACAGTGCCTGCAGGACGCCATGATATACAGTACACACCACAGCGGTGCCGGACTGGATGAACGTTTGCGGGACAGCCTGTGCGTCAGTGGCAACAGTAGCGGGGGTATTGCGGCAGCAAAAGGTGGGCCCCACTTACGTATAGTAGACTTTCTGTCTTCAGCAGCAGTGGCAGAGGAAGAAGTGGCACTTGGGGGAGGTGTCACTATAAGGGTGAACAGCAAACCTAAGTTGGACAAAAAGTCTCCCCCGCCCACTGGATAGTGGCAAACAGCCGTATTATGGCGGCCCTTATGGACAAACCCACACCGGGTTTCACGCCGCACTCCTGCCTCAAGTACACGGCAATGGTGGGGGAGCTGGCGGGCAGATACACCTGGCAAAGTGTCTTGCTGTTCGACGATGAGTATCGTCAGCGGCAAGCGGCCGACGGATTCCAGTGGGGCACGGACGCCCCACACCTGTTCACAGTGGTGCTGCGCGACCGTACCCTGCGCAATCGGCGATGCCCGCTGGCTCACCTGCTCGCAGAACAGGAGGAGGGACGGCCGGACCGCGCCAACAACGCCCCCGCCTCTGGCAGGGAAGTGTGCCTGCAGTACAACAGAGGTTACTGCACCTACGGCGCACGCTGCCAGCTGGACCATGTGTGTGCCACCTGCGGAAGAGATCACCCGGCGCGGGAACATCGTGACACACCTGCAGCAGCGGCAGGTGGCAAACACTGGACAGCCTAGGACACAGCGCAGCAGGTTGCACAAGGCGAGGTAGGCCCCACCCATTCTAGCACTTCTTATCATAACCCTTATCCTGCACTAAGTCCATACAACTGTCAACTGTTAAGTTCTGAAGCGTCCATTAGTTCAAAGCTTTTAGTGTGGCAAGACGAATTAGCTTCTGATAAAGACAAAAACTTTCTCCTTGAAGGTATCGAACATGGTTTTTGTATCACAGACAAATATCAGACTTTTAGACATGTAGAGCAGAAAATCACACATCGGCCTTAAGAAAACAGAGTAGCGGTAGAAAAAGAGCTCATCGATCAGATAAACAAAGGTCATTATATTGTAGCATCTCAAAAACCAACCGTAAAAAGTGCTCTGGCAGCGAGCCCAAAAGATGACAATAGCATATGCCTGTACATGACAGCAGCAAACCTGTAGGCCATCCAATGAACGATTACTCAGTCCCTGAGACAGTAAAATTCCAGACGCTAGCAGACGCGTGCGGACTAGCCAAGTCCGGCTACTGGTGCGCGAAGGCTGACCTTAAGGCGGCATACCGATCTGTGTGTATCCATCCAAATAATTACCAAGTCACAGGCCTAAAATGGATGTTTACCGGCGAGCAGAAGCCTACATACCTGTTCGTTAGTAGGCTACCCTTTGGTAGTAATGTGGGCCCTTCGCACTTTCACAGCTCAGGCAGTTCGCAGATGTATGATACGGCGCGGCATGACGGGCCGGATAGTAGCGTATATCTACCATTTCTTCATAGCAGCTAAGTCCAAAGAGGAATGCACTCGAATGATGATGACGCTCCTTTCCCTTTTACGTAGATTAGGGTTCAATATTAGCTGGCCTAAGGTGGTGGGGCCTACTAAGGTTGTGGGGCCTGCACAAACCATTACATTTCTCGGGAGCCAGATCTGCACCCTCACAAGCACCTTGTCATTGGCGACGACAAGCTACAGCAACTTCACCAACGCTTGCAGCTGTTTCAAGGCAAAACACGCGCGACAAAGCAAAGCTTGCAGTCACTAGCAGGATCCCTTAACTGGGCGTGTCAAACCGTCAAGGCAGGAAATTTTTTTCTCAGGCGGATTCTTGATACGATTAAACCCCTTCAGTAGCAAAGACATAAAGCGAGACTCTCACGGGAGTTTCATGCAGACTTACAGTGGTGGCTATCTTATATGCATGTTTTTAAGGGCACTGTGTATTATGACTCACAAAGCAAGGAACACGTTCATGTTGATGCATGCAACATGGCGGCAGGCGCGTTCTGGAAAGGAGATTGGAATTATACACTGTTCTCTTCAGACATGCCGGCAGCCAAGGACTTGCATATTAATTATAAAGAAGTGTGCGCGGGCAGGCAGTCAGCTGGTGCGCCCCCTTATGGTGAGGGAAACAGGTAGTCATTCATACGGACAGCACGGTGACAAAGGCTATCATTAATAAAGGGCGCTCAAAAGACCGCTATGACAATAGTACTGTTGAGGAAGATGGCATGGGAGTGTGTGAGAACGAACTGCAGCGTGTCAGCGATGCACGTGGCTGGCAGTGTGAATGTATTTGCCGATACTATTTCCCGCCTTCACGAAGGACGGCTGGCCATGCTAGGACAATTGCTAACGAATTGGCACCGGGGCCGACCACCTGACACCCACCTTCTGAATCATGTCACAGCCAGCTCTTGCCTTTGTGCTGTCTAGGTACCGGGTCTAGGCTGAGACACCAGCTACTGCAGGAGGTGGCGGGATATCGTGCCAGTGCCTTTGCCGACAACACCAAGAAAATATATCAGACTCACTTGCGCTCTTATCTCAGTTTTTGTGACGAAATGAACATCCAGCCGGTACCGGTGTGTGAAAGTACAGTGGCGCAGTACGCGGCCTTCTTGGCCAGGACACTTCGGCCAAGCTCCGTGACACAATACCTCAACATTGCTCGCCTTTTGCATTTAGAATGCGGCGAACCGCACCCAAGACTCGTGGATGGTGAAAAGCACATTGCGGGGAATTGAGCAAACAAAAGGCTGCGCCCCTAACCGCAAAACGCCGATGACCCTGCAACTTCTTCTTCAGATTAAACAAAAACTTGATTTGTGCAGCTCGAGGGACTCTGTCTTCTGGGCAGCGATACTGGTTATGTTCTTCGGACTGCTTCGGCGATCCAATCTTTTCCAAGATGATCTTGCAGGCTTCGATCCTGGGAAGCAACTCACTAGAGACTGCTTTGTTATGAGTGACAACAGTAGTGTCACGATACTGGTTAGGTGGCGTAAGACAATTCAGAAACGCGAAAAAACTCTAGTGATCGCGCTACCTGTCATGTGCCCGGTGACGGCAGTGATCAGTATGTTTAGAGCTCTAGGCCCAGCGCCGCCTAAGGCACCGGCCTTCCCCATGCGGAGATCAGAGTTCAACAAACGGTTGCGAGAACTAACCTCTCCTGCTGAAGGGGTTTATACAAGCCATAGCGTGCGGCGTGTGGCGGGGCTACCTGGACCCTGTCTTGTGGAGTGCCTGGCGAGGTGGTGAAGTGTTTGGGGGACTAGAAAAGCACTGCATACCTATCATACTTGAACCAAATACCTCAAAATATTCAAGATTTCTACAGAAGTGCACTTATTCAGAAAATACCGACACCTTGAACCCTCAACTTTTCTCTCAGTTGGGTGAGAGAAAAAAAAGAAGAAGTTTTCCTGTGAGGTTTGGGCAGGAAACCACCAGTAAACCTACTGGTTGGGTTAGAAGTTGTCTTACATGTCTGATCTGACAAGCGAGAGTCACGGGAATAAAACGCCTCCGTTGTTTTGCCCAACTGACAGGAAAGGGTTCAGTGGTTCAGTGTATCAGCGTGAGGATGTAGTGTGGAGTTGAGCGTGAGATTGAGGTGTGATAGTGAGAGCGGTGCGCGCTGTTCTGACCAATCCTCGCCCCAGTTCTGGTCCGGAACTATGGCCAGCCATTAATTGGCCGAGAGGGGCGATGACTCATGTCAGAACAGGGGCGCACCGGTGGGAAGGAGAGAGTGAGGTCGGGAAAGGAAGGGGGGAGGGTGAGAGTGACTGGAATTTAAAGAGAAATTAAAAAAAAATTATAAACAGTATATGTATATAATCAACTTAAAACGGCAAACGTATTTCTAAAGCAGCACTCAATATTTGTCCACAGACCAGGAGACTGAAAAGAGAGCCAATGCCAGGGAATCAACAGGGTCGATGACATGTGTGTCATAACGAGGTCCCCAGTTGATCTCCCACAAGAACTGGATCGCCTTTGCTTGACCAGTTAGTGTCCAAATCCTGAAAAATTTGAAGAAAGAACAGAGAACTGACCAGTTCTAATCACTGGGTAGAGGGAAAAACAAACCAAAACAACAACAACAAAAAAGAAACTTGCAACATGAAACTTCCACATAGATCTAAATAGAAAAGCAAACATTTCTGACAAATGTTTTGACAGAATCTTTTCACACACTTATTTTTCAGCTGCAGCCGCATTTTATGTTAACGACATGAAGACACTGCCAAGAGTAAATATTTAGAAGTACTTCCTGACAGACACCTGCACAAGCGCAGCAATGTAGTTAATCCAAAGTTTATATTTATAGGAGCAACTCAAAGTGTGCGACAGTGGCCAGACAGGCATAATTAAAGTCAAATGCCCACCCGCTTCCAAAAATTCCATCATACTCGAGGCATGTCAGTTACCAGGATTTTGTGTGAAATTAGCTGACAACACTAGTGTGGGACTGAAGAAATCACATTCCTACTACACACAGGTGCAAGGCCAGCTAAATATTACAGGTTATTGTTTTCACCCAAAGGGATGTAAACTATGTATCGCAAAAATCACACAAAACATTCCATTCATGGCATCACTGTTTCACACTTTGTCAGCTTTCTACAAAGAACAACGAAAGCCTTACTTGGAAAGTGAAATGTCATCACAGAGTGTAAGCGAAATGTTAGGTATGCACCTCTGATTTTATTGTCAGCATATATACACAAAGATATACTTGCTCACTGGGTTCGCTATCCCAAAAATGCTGAGAAGAAAAACAGTGCATGAATATATTATGCTCATCATAAAGAGATCTTATGAAATGTGTGTTACTGTAGGAGTTATTTGTTTATTTGTGCTTGTCGTGATTTGTTACAATGAGTGAGTGAGTGCAGACTGAAGAAACGTAAGGGCATAAAACGTTGGTTATGGTGCTTCTGGAGAGTTAATTCCATATTTAAAATCCCACACACACACACATTCATCCAAGTGTGCAGATCAGTGTAGCGGTACTGCCTGATAGCGAGTGCTTGCACATTATTGAGCAGAAGGCCTACAGTACACACCGGCCGTGGTAACCCGATCGATGACTTATGTACCACTTCCGCTAGTGAATTGTCACAATTTTCAGAACAAACTAGAAAAATGACACTTACGGCATACAAACAGCTCTGCGTTTGCTCTTGTCCTCTAGGGCGGTAGTATCCCGATGTTGAGATGATCAGTGTGTGGTCAACAGCAAGTTCAGTTTTATTCAGCCGGGCCCATCACGTTGGTTTTGGGAGGGAAAAAAAAGCCAGAAGCTTTTCTTTGATGGTTTCAGGGTACCTTTCGTCCTGATTGCAGGTACCCCAATGGCAATGCCTGACCATTTCAGTGAAATGTATACGCACAAACAGTATACGTCACTTCGCCATTTCTTTGCTTAGTTACGAGAAAGCTTGTGGGACCCAGCAACAGGACCGCGCTGCGGCAATTTTTCTCTATTTTCTGATTGGCTGAAAATGCGCGCACTGGTGAGGTCCATTGCGGGAATCGCCGTGTGCCCGTCTTTATTTCCGTGTGCCAGTATGTGTGAATCAGTGTTTGAGTTAGAGTAGAAGGGGATGGATTCCTGTCGTTACACGACCCCACAGAACGTACTAATGTCGGTAAGCGACGTGTGTCAGTCTTTATTTGTGTGCGCCGACGTGTGTGTTGATCAGAGGTTGGCTTAGCGGAGGGAAATGGATCGGCATAATAAGCCTAAAAAATATGAACAACACTGAATGTTCCTAAAAGATAAATGCATCTGAGCTCCAAACAATACTGTAGACTTTGGGATGAAATCCTCATCTTGTTGTCTACCGTATTGAAAATACGGTAGACTTTATGAAGAGGCTGGTCGAAGCGCGTTCCGTAGAATGCAAAGGACATAACAAGCAGGCGGGGCTCATGGTCTCGCAAAAAGTAACAAGATAAAAATGACGTCACGTCTAGCCACTCTAACCTTGCTGTTGAACGTCGTCCAGTTTGGCGCGAAGCGCCGTATGTATGTATGTATGTATGTATGTGTGTGTGTGTGTGTGTGTGTGTGTGTGTGTGTGTGTGTGTGTGTGTGTGTGTGTGTGTGTGTGTGTGTGTGTGTGTGTGTGTGTGAGTGCGCGCGCATATGTATGTAAACACGAGAATCTCCGATACTACTGTACGCACAAACTTGAAGCTTATCAAAATACTTTATTAAGTGGGTGGCTAAGAGAGCCTCCGAGCATATTGTAACTGGATCTCTCATCAAAGACATAAAAAACCGGTTATATAAAGTCGGTTGACCCAGATTAGAGTCCGCAATTTTGATTATATGCACTTGAAATTTTGGATATGGATAGTTTAGAGAAAGACATTAGATGAGTTCGCTAGCCAGCTGTTCCTCTTCAGCTTTTTCGAAAATAAAAGTTCAAACAGGTTTTGTAGGCAAGCGCCATTCCACCTTATTCTTCAAAATGGCTGTGGCTACGCCAGACCACAGAACGTATAACCGGTAGGAAGCGCCGTGTGTCTGCCGTCTGTATTTGTGTGTGGCATTCTGCCGTTTGTGTTTGTGTGTGCCATTGCCGTACGGATCAGGCGGGGGGGGGGGGGGGGGGGGGGGGGTGGGGGGGGCATTATAGGGAGAGACTGAACGAGTTCGTCTCTCTCTTGGCTTGACTTCGCGAACGAAGATTTTATAGGAGTTGTCCACGACGCCTGCAGGCTTGTTCGTGGCTGCGGAGGCCAATCCGAGACAGGCAGGTTCGACCGCAGTGGCTGCAGGGGAAGGTATGGCCAGGGTTCTGAGCTGCAGCATCTCTGTTTTTTCTCCTGAGACGCTTGTCCTTAAGGCTAGCTCTGCGAGAGTCCTCAAAGGAGACAGCTGCCTTGTAAATGGTGGAGCGCCAGGTGTCATGGTCCGCAGCAAGCGAAGACCACTGGTGGTGGTCGATTTGGCAGGCACTAAGTGACTTCTTGAGACAATCTTTGTATCTCTTCTTTGGTGCCCCTCTGTCACGGTGTCCAGTAGCAAGCTCGCCGAACAGGATGATCTTTGGTAGGCGATGATCCTCCATCCTGGAGACATGCCCCGCCCAGCGGAGCTGTGTCCGCAGCAGCAAAGCCTCGATGCTCACAGTTTCAGCCTGTTCAAGGACCTCGACGTTGGTGACATAGTCACTCCAGTGAATGCCCAGGATGGTACGCAGGCAGCGCTGGTGGAAGCGTTCGAGGAGTCGTAGTTGGCTGCGGTAGAGGGCCCAGGACTCGGAACCATACAGCAGGGTGGTGAGGACCACAGCTCTGTACACGCTGATCTTGGTGCCTGTTTTCAGCTGTTGGTTGTGCCATACCCGCTTGAAAAGTCGCCCGAAAGCGCTGTTCGCTTTTGCCAGCCTGCTGTCAAGCTCCTTGTCCAGCTTGGCGTCCGACGTGATAATGCAGCCAAGGTAAGTAAACTGGTGCACTGACTTTAGTTCAGACTCGCCAATGGTGATGTGAGGAGGGCGATACACTGTCTTGGGTGCCGGCTGATGGAGGACCTCTGTCTTTTTCAGACTGACCTCGAGTCCAAAGAGCTGGGCAGCATCTGCGAAGCAAGACGTGATGCGCTGCAGGGCTCTCTCTGTGTGTGCAACGAGGGCAGCATCATCAGCAAAAAGCAGCTCACGAATCAGTTGGTCTAGGGTTTTCGTGTGGGCCTGCAGTCGTTTGAGGTTGAACAGGCTGCCATCGAGACGATACCTGATGTACACTGCATCGTCATCATCGAGGTCCACTGTGGCCTGCTTCAACATCATACTAAAAAAGATGGTGAAGAGGGTCGGTGCCAGCACGCAGCCTTGCTTTACGCCGCTGAGAATAGGGAATGGTTCTGAGAGGTCATTGTTGAGTCTGACCTGGCCTTGTTGGTCCTCGTGTAGCTGGACAATCATGTTGAGGAACTTTGGGGGACAGCCAAGTCGCTCCAGGATCTGCCACATGCCTTGCCTGCTCAAGTTCGTAATCCAGCGTTGTACCTCTTCAACTTTTTCAATAATAATTAATTCATTTTTGCAAGTTTGAGCCACTATTTACTCCCAGGCCAAACAGTCAGCCCTGGAAGAGGCTGTGTGGAACAAAACAGTCAGCTCTGGAAGAGCGTGCCTTAGGTAGTTGTGAAACCTTCTTCAAGGGTAACAACAACAAAAATAATAAAACGGGGGAAAAAGACGGGGCGGCGGGGGGGGGGGGGTGGAAGCAGGGGAAGAGAAAAAGCGTAAAGGGAGAAAAGAGCGGGAGGGGGGGGGAGGGGGGAAGAGAGAGAGAGAGAGTTAGAGAGAGAGAGAGAGAGAGAGAGAAGGGAAGAAAAAGGGGAGGGGGAGGGGGGGGGAGGGGAGGATAACGGGTAAAAAATACTATCAAAAAGCCACCCGTCATAATATCGTGACGTAATAATAATAATAATAATAATAATAATAATAATAATAATAATAATAATAATAATAATAATTTGTTAAGCGCTTATTCTAAAAGTAGCTCTAAGCGCTGATACAATGAAAAGGCTAACAACTAACACGCACACACAACATACGCACACACACCACACACACACACACACACACACACACACACACACAAACACACACACACATACACACACACACACACACACACACACACACACACACACACACACGTGACAGTGATGATGAATTGTGCATGGCTGGGAAAATGAACTAGCAAAGGGCAGCGTTGTAGAGGTGGGTTTTAAGATTGTAGATAAATGTTAAAGATTCAACCACATAGGGGACAGACAGTTTTAAAAAGAAACTATTAATGCCGCCAAAGAAATTCTGGCAAAGAAGTAACAAGATAAAAATGACGTCACGTCTAGCTACGCAAAACTTGCTAGAGAACGTCTTTTTGGCGCCAAAGCGCCGTATGTGTGTGTGCGCGCGCGCGCGTGTGTGTGTGTGTGTGTGTGTGTGTGTGTGTGTGTGTGTGTGTGTGTGTGTGTGTGTGTGTGTGTGTGTGTGTGTGTACACAAAAGACCTGAAATGGGTGACTGTCATTACCATCCTTATGGAAAATGAGTGTGTGTAAAATTTTGGGTGCCCAAGTCAGACACCCATTTTTTCTGAGGGTTGTTTCTGCATTGTGTTGCTTTAAGTTGTAAAAAAAATTAAAAAAAATCAGTTTTTCCCATTTCAAGGTTTTTAAACGCACTTGTGTGCTTAAAATGCACTCTGCTAGTGTGCTTGAAACTGTCCCAGCATTGTGTGTGTGTGCATGCACAAAACCTGTAAAATGGGCGTGTTTGTGTGACATCACCCTTCTCATCTATAAATAACTTAATAGCTGATATGGGTCGACTGCGTCGCTGAGCCGAATTGAAACGGAGAGATACGAAAGGAAGGGGGGTGGGGGGAGGGGTGGGGTGGTGGGGGTGGGGTGGGGGTGGGGGTGGTGGTATTTTAGTTGTTTGATGGAGTAAATTGTTTATGTTGCTACAAAATGAGGTTTGTTATTTGAGGGTGTGGTTGTTTTTTTTTTTTAAAGTGTTGTTGTGTTGTACTTCCGGGGTGATGTGGAGGGAGGTGATGTCTAGTTACAAACTTAAGAGCCATATATTCGTTCGCAAGCGACTTAGCCTATGATATATTCGTGCGCCGGTTGCTATGAAGTGAAGTGATTGTATGAGTGCTCAGTGTGGGAGAGGACGTATAGACTTTGGGTGAGGCTGCTGTTGTCTTGTGTCTTTTGGTTCAACCTGTTGCTTTGCTTTGTTTGTGGGGTTTGTTGGTGTTATGCTTTCGTTTCGACTGCAACTCCTGTCAGATTGTATGCACAAATTGATTGAATGCAAATGACGTCACACAGTCGGTGTCGTTAGGTGCGTCGTCTGCTGCAGTCGGTCGTTTAGTGAAGTATGAAGAGTGCAGGCTTGGATGGACCATTTTCCGATGTAATGCTAGGTCAGAGAAAGAAAACCTAATGTTGCCAAAGGGTGTAATAGTAAAGTATTGTTTGTGTGAATGCTGCCCGTTTGAGGGAAGGACTGGAAAGTCGAGTGCTGAGCGAAGAGAGAAGGCGACAATGGGAAAACTATGATATCCAGCACTATTACGTTGGAATAGATGCATAACAGCTACGACACGCCTGTAAATGAAAACACTTTAACATTAACAAGAGTTGAGTTTAAAGAGGTTTTAAAACAGTTTTAATAAAAACTGTTGCCCGACACGCTTCTAAAACAACAGTTTCTTAGTTTTAAACCTTGTACCGCGCCATAAACGCCGCGATTGCTTCTCAGTCTTAGCTGTCCTATAGTGTGGAATGTGGGACTTGGCCAACTGGATCCATTTGGTATCCCCACCCGGGTCTGCCCTGGGGGACTTGGGTGGGGTTAACTACTTTTTAGTTCCCAGAGTCACCCTGGTCAGCCCTACATGGTGGGTTTTCCTCTCTATTCTGGGGCATGTGTTTCTGTCTACCTGTGGTCCATTCACCTGTATTTTCCTATTTTAAACTCTCCCTACTGTCTGCACTGCCTGTAGCTCTTGATATTGGATGTGTGTTGCTAAATGGTCTTGGCTTTATTTAGGCCCCCATATTGTAGGTTTATTTAACGTATTGGACCGGCTGGCGACATACATTCAATATTCTGTTTGTTTGGTTTTTTTCACAAGCAGTGCAGGCACGTCCTGAGAAAGCCTTGTTGCTGTCAGGAGGTTAAGCAATGATCAATCAGTCAATGGATCCATTTCGTGCACTCCAAAATGTGTATTTGTGAGTGGTTTGATGTGCAACTCGGTGCGCGCCTCTGAAATGACCTACTGATTCCAGGGATAATGAAAATCTTTCATTCATTTTATTCAGCAGCTCTAAAATGAAACCAAAAGTGATGACCCCCCCCCCCCCAAACCTTCACCCCCCCCCTCCCCTACCCCCCTCTACCCCCACAACCCCACCCAAACAATCATAAGAAAATCAACCAGAGGTATGTTTAGTGAGGTATTTGTTCACTGTGTGTTGTGTCATTGTGCTTGACATTTTTAATGCAGGAAAAAGAAGGAATATACTTTAAGTTGAAAAAAGAATGACAACAATCAAATAAATGTGGAAAAGAAGCATCAAATATTCCGTGAACTTTACCTTATTACAGACACCTAATTTTCTTGAGATGTCCATGCTAAAATGAATGATTTGACGAGGACACCCATTTTCACTGTAATGCCAGTTTTTGTGTGAGAGGCACCCACTATATTGGTAGAAACCCATTTTTTCTCCATCCAGTGGCTCTGTTTCTAAAAAATGTCTATTTTATTTTAAGTTGTAGAGCTTAGTTACAAGGTGAGTTCTAAACATTCGCATCAACTCCAGAGCCCTAGAATAAATAGAAACATGGGAACCCATTTTCACATAAAATGGTAGGTAACCCACTCTGAGGCTTTTGTGTCCGTGTGTGTGTGTGTGTGTGTGTGTGTGTGTGTGTGTGTGTGTGTGTGTGTGTGTGTGTGTGTGTGTGTGTGTGTGTGTGTGTGTGTGTGTGTGTGTGTATCTCCCTTACACATTCTTAATACACGAAACAAAAAAAAACAAAACAAAACAAAATTATATACAAACAAAAAAGCGCCTATCGGCGTAAATCAATGGCCAAAACTGCAATTCCTTATACACACGATGAAATCCCACTGGGGAAGCCAAAACGAACATAGACGTAACGAGATTTACTCATTCGGAAAAAAATATGTCACTCGATCAACTGTTTAATTTCTTTGTCTTTAGCGATTGTTTCATACGTTCTGAAACATACGTTTTGGATTCCTCATTGGGATAGTCGTTTTTTGTTTGGATATAAAATTACATAAAATATATCAAATACATAATAAAAACTAAAATTACGTCATCACAAATGACGTGGGTGTTTTTTTTTTTTTCCTAAACCAGTGACGCGTATGCACTGTGCCTCTTATATAGCTCTCTGATGCATTAGCAAATCTGCGAGGATTTTTCAAGAGGAGATATTTCAACATCAGAAACAGCTAGGCCAAAGACAACAGGCAGAGACCCTTCACAGCGCGCATATAAAAGCGACTTTGTGGGCTATGGCTCTCACATAGAAAAGACATTTTGGGTAATGATTCATCCCATCTTGTTACGTGTTTGTAACAAGACTTCCACGACTAAGTCTGGAGATATTATTATAGCATAGGAGTGGAGTGTTCGTATACTATCATTTCTAGACAGACCGAGCGGCTGACAATTCTGCAACTGTTTTCCGCGCGAGGTGACTAGTTTGCGAAGTGGCTACAGGTTCACCATGATATCCCAGAAAACTTAGCGCGGTAAGACTATGACATATGTAAAATTGGTCTTGAAAGGTTCCATAACGAGATAGGGCCTAGAAGAGGTATGACTCATTTGAAAAAGAGGTATGGCAAAAATATACTGAGGCCATAGCCGGTGCGTCAAGAAGAGGTATAGCTATGCCATTCTTTACCCACTGCCAAAAACGTTTGTAGAAATCGCAGAAACAGTAAATGCAATGGAGAATGTGTAATTCCTGCAAATAATTTTGTAACTTTACCTGTTCCAGCCTGGTATCAGCAGTCAGCACTCTGTGAAGCTGCGCGCTGGTCACGTAAGGCAAAATCACGGTATTCTTCACAATCAGACCCGGGGCAATGTCTTTCATCATGTGCCTCAAGACCTTTTCTCCTTTCTCCAGCTGCTTTAAAGCCGTCAGCATCCTTTTCGCCACATCAGCATCACGCTCTGCTGACGTCTTGCGCAGGACGTCAGCTTTCAGACCCACAGATTTCACCTCTCCGAGTAAAAATCCGCGACGACTGTGCACTAGCAGAATATCGAAATCTCCGCGGCGGTAATCTTTCGGCAGATCTTCGACCGTCGGCAGTACGGCAGCCGTAGAGGCGTAGTGTGACTTGCTGAGGTAGTCTGCGAAGCTCAGCTGCGACACGATGAACATGCCTTCATTTTGCTCGGCACCAAACTTTTGCAGGCAGTACAACACGTGTTGCTGGGCAAAGTCGTCGCGCGTGGCGCTGTCATATACAGGTTCTGGTTGCGGGACATTTCCATCGCCCGGAGATGCGGCGGCACAGGGCATTTGCGTCCACAGGCTGTAGGTTGATGCGATGGTGTTGCTCGGGTCTCCGCCTTCTGCAGACGACGTTTGGGATGCGATGCATGAGAGATCGTAATCCCTTACCAAGTTAGTAAGTAATTCCTATTTATGCCCCCCTTGTACATATAGTGATCGGGGACAAGAACCTGACAATGTCACTACCCAAACCTTTAAATAGCGAGGCACCTTGTGTTGTGGTTTGCCAAAGCAATCAAGGGCCTATTTCGGGCCGGCGTCGGCCACTGTCGGCCCGCGCACAGCCGTGCGCGGGCCGACAGTGGCCTATATCGGCCCGATGATCTCGCGCGCACTAGGTTACGCTCTCTCATACCGCCACTACCTTGATGCTGGCTTGCGCACAGTTTTGGAAGAAATCCTGAGCCTAATAGTCCAGCAGCTTTTCGCAATTTCTGCAGACTAAGTAGTTCGTCAAAAGAGTAACAATGGTTTGCAGGTACGAAACGAAAGTACTAATGCCATATAGTTTATGCATGGCAACAATATTTGTCCTTAGGATGGAGACATTTTTGTAGAAGTGTTTTTCGAAAGCTATTTTTCGATGTGAGGGAACCAGTCCTCGTACACCGCCCGGATAAGGTGCAAGACATTTTTAGTGCATAACATTGAAAATTTCAAGCATACAAGTTACAAGTTTATTCCAGTGAGTAAATTAAAATCATCAGCAAGTAAACATGCATACATATATACGATAAAATAACTTTAAAAGTATTATTTTTAATGCGGTAAGCATAGTCGCGTCGCTAGTTTCAAAATGGCGGTCAGCGAGAAGCCTTCTAAAGAAGTCAATCAGACGCGCACGGTTGATGAAGCTTTACTTTGCTCCTGAATTGAAACAGAGATTATTTTCGATTTGAACATCTTATCAACGTCAAATACGTTATTTTTCCTGGTCTTGAAAACAGCCTTTTCCATAGAACTCGGTCTTTTGTGGGAGGAAAGCATATCGAAAGTAAACTCCCTTTGTGCATGTTGTGCAATGTGTCTGCCGACCATCTTCAACATTCTTTGGCCGGATACAACATGCATGTTGTTCGTCTGTTTTTCAGCCTAACGGCTCTAAGTGCAGGTCTGCTCTTTTTTTAAATTTATTTTATTAGTGGAGATGGGATTTTTAACTGGTCAAGCACACTCGTATCCGACTGGTCTTAAGCACAAGCCAGGCAGAGTGAAATCCATCTCCGAACCGTTTCCATCAAAATCACCATGTTCAGCTAAACACCTAAATATAAAATTTTAGTTTTTGCAACCAATTCAACCAATCCGCACTCAAGTACTCACAAGGACTCTTATGATTAAGCTTTATCAGGACTGCATGAGACACAATACAGATAGTAGCCCTCTCTATTATATTACATGTTTTATTTATTTATTTTTTATTGATTCATGTATGTATTCACTTACATATTTATTTATTATTTATCCTTTTAATTATGGATGGAAGGAATTCCTTGATGCACATGATCACTATAGTGGTATGGTAGTGGTCACCAAGGAGAGAAAATTTGTTTTCAATATGCATACATCTGTGCATATTCATAATCTATCCTTTACTTAACATGCATATTTATAGGTCCCAGGTATCCCCAACTTATTTTATTAATTTATTATTTTTTTGTTTGTTTGTTTGTTTGTGATGTATGTTTGCACATACATCAGCATAAAATGATTGATTGTACATTGTTTAACGTCCCGACAGCAACAAGACTTTCTCAGGACGTGCCTGCACTGCTTGTGAAAAAACCCAAACTAAACAGAATATTGAATGTATGTCGCCAGCTGGTCTAATACACTAAATAAACCTAACTAGACCCTTTAGCAACACACATCCAATATCAAGAGCTACAAGCAGTGCAGACAGTAGGAAGAGTTTAAAAAAGGTAAATACTGGTGAATGTACCAAGGGTAGACAGAAACACACGCCCCTGAATAGAGGGGAAAACCCACCCTGTGGGGCTGACCAGGGTCACCCTGGGAACTAAAAAGTAGTTAACCCCACCCAAGTCCCCCAGGGTAGACCTGGGTGGGGGACATCAGCATACAAGATGAGAACATAGATATACACATATATGATGTGAACATAACATGTACACATATGGTAATAGGTGCATACCACCCGCTCCCCACCCCACATACAAAACCACAGAACAAACATCTGTGCATGTTCATAATATATCCTTTACTTGGTATTCATATGTCCTAGTTATTTAAATTTATTATTTATTTTTATTTGTTTGAAAAGTAGGTTTTGTTCATATGCTGATGTTCACATACACATATATGGTAATACTGCCCACTCCCAACCCCACTCCACAACCAGAGAACACCCACCAAACGACACTTACATCTGTGCATGTTCATAATCTATCCTTTACTGAGCATTCATATGTCCCAGGTATCTTGACTTACTTTATCTTTTTTATTTAACCGCCATGAGATGGCATTGGTCGCCTGCTCGACATTAAACCCAAATAAGTATATATTTAAATTATTTATTTATTTTGTTTGCTTGTAATGAAGGTTTTGTACATACACATCAGCAAACAATGATTGATTGATTGTACATTGCTTAACGTCCCGACAGCAACAAGGCTTTTTCAGGACGTGCCTGCACTGCTTATGAAAAAAAAAAAACTAAACAGAAAATTGAATGTATGTCGCCAGCCGGTCAAATACGTTAAATAAACCTACAACATGGGGCCTAAATAAAGCTAAGACTGTCTAGCAACACACATCCAACATCAAGAGCTACAGGCAGTGCAGACAGTTGGGAGAGTTTTAAAAAGACAAATACAGGTGAATGGACCAAGGGTAGACAGAAACACATGCCCCAGAATAGAAAGGAAACCCACCCTGTGGGGCTGACCAGGGTGACCCTGGGAACTAAAAAGTACCTAACCCCACCCAAGTCCCCCAGGGCAGACCCGGGTGGGGGCATCAGCAAACAAGAAAATATACACATATATAGATGGTAATAGGTGCCATACTGCCTGCTCCCAACCCTTACCTAAATACACACATAAAACCGCAGAACAC
The DNA here is from genome assembly GCA_036245525.1 of Semisulcospira habei. NCBI lineage: Eukaryota > Metazoa > Mollusca > Gastropoda > Semisulcospiridae > Semisulcospira > Semisulcospira habei. Next base: position 10,744,284 of record BTPG01000008.1, on the reverse strand, counting down.
CTACCAAAAGAAGGACATACACATCTGTGTATGTTCATAATTTTTAATCTATCCTTTACCTAGCATGCATATGTCCCAGGTACCTTAGACTTACTTTATCTTATTTATTTAAATTATTTATTTATTTTGTTTGTTTGTTTTGTTTTGTTTGTTTGTAATGTAGGTTTTGTACATACACATCAGCATACAGATCAAGAACATACACCATGGTGCCCCTGTGCATGTGGCCACCAGTACTATTCTGTCAGATCTGTCACACCCAGCCAATCATCTCTTCGAGCTTCTGCCCTCTGGCCGGCGGTTTCGTGCTTTTAAAGCCAGAACCTCTCGATTCAGATGCAATTTTTTTTTCCAGAAGCTGTCCTCAATACATCACCATGCACGGAACAACGTGATTCCATGATTTGTGACATATGACTGATTTGTGTTTAATATTGTGTTTATCTATCTTTTAGTGCTGTATATAGGATGATCGCCAACTAAGTGTATGACATGATGAATGCCCTACAAGTGAGGACATATTTTACTGTCGCCATGCCACACAAAAATCCTTGTAACGTTTTACTTGGTGAATAAATGTCTTATGTCTTATACACGTACATGGTAATAGGTGCAGTATCACTCGCTCCCAACCCCAATCCAGTTACACACACAAAACCGCAGAACATCCACCAATGTACATCTGTGCATGATCATAATCTATACTTTACTTAGCATTCTTATGTCCCAGGTATCTTTGACTTACTTTATCTTATTTATTTAACTGCCATGAGATGGCCGTAGTCTACCGCGCGGCGTTAAACCCAAATAACTATTTATTAAAATTATTAATTTATGTTTGTTTGTAATGAAGGTTTTGTACATACACGGTAATAGGTGCCATACCGCCCCACTTTCAACCCCAGCCCACATACAAAACCACAGAATACCCACAAAAGACATGCACAATTGTATACTGATGGGCATTAGTGGACTGTAAAATCTATATATAGAGACTTCAGGTTAAGCAAGTGGCTTGTATTGACTGCCTGTATTTTAGCTGCCCACCTACAAATTTCATGTGTCCAGTTAACCACACTGCACATGCAGCCATCAGTTCTGTGAAAAGTACTGTTGGCCTCATGCACAGGGGCACCAAAACTTAGAGATAAGGCCACACCTGATAACAATAACAATACTAATAATAATATGCCTACTCAGCCACTAGTTCTGTAAACAGCACCTTTGTAAACAGTACCAGTGGCCAAATGCACACATACATCATGGATGTTGCTACCACTGATCACTTCAAACAATAGGCTGCCCAGTTCACATTTTGATACCGTGAACTAGCCTGCACATGCAGTCATCAGTTCTGTAAATAGTACTGGTGGCCACATGCACAGCGGCACCAAACTTAAAGGTGAGGCCAAAACTGCCACCTCAAACAAAACCAAACACTACCTACACACACATATCAATGATACAGTCAACCTCTGTGTGCGTTAGGGGGAACACGCTTAAAGTATGTGACTGTAAATCTTACAGCGAAATGTCAAAACCAGTAAGAAGATAATGTAACAGCAACAAGTACATGTATTTTGTAAACCACTCAAAACATGACAACTCATCGAGTCTAATGGTGTTATGAGTGGGTGATGGAAACACTGAAAGAAATAGTACGTGTACATTATAAAGTATGTGCCTCCTTCCCCCCCCCCCCCCCTCCCATAACTAGCTGTTTATCATAAAACATAGATATCTCATTCATTTGATCACTTGACTGATTTATTAAATCATCTCTGTGTCACCTTTCTCCGTTTTCTTTCTCGTTTTAATCCCAATATGTCAGTGCTAATGTCAGCTGCTAAGAATCCTTGCAGCGAACTGCAAATGTCTATATGCAGACAAACTGCAAATAACACAGCAGCAAAATAAGTTCCTCTTTTGTGCAGTAGGCTACTGCTAGCAAGATAGGGTTCAATTTTAAACAAAGCATTGCATGAACTTCCAAGCGTGTTCACATTGTGCTGTGTATTTTTTTTTTCAGTGTGAAGTGTACTGTACCATCAGTGATCACTGAGACTGCAAAATTGGCACTGGCAGTGATCGCACATCACAACATAGCTTGTCAGTGCAACTGATTAAAATAAATGTTACTGCTGCATAAAATAATTAATCAAGTTCCGAAACTTCGCTCAGCCATGACAGTTAAAACCAAGTGGTGTGGCACTCTTTTTCTTTTACAGAATGCAGCATAGGTTTTGAAGATAGCGTTTGTGTTGTGGGTTACGTTTTGTTTTGGTGCTGTGTTGTCGAAATGAAACGGGCAAAGCGATGGTAAAGTGAATGGAAATAAACGTGACAAACCTTTATCAAGCCGTAAAAATGCACACAGCAACTTGACACGTTTGCTTTTTTTTTTTTTTTAAACAAACAAGCTTATGTAGAACAAATAAAAAAGAACCCGTCGGCAGACAGAAATTCACGTCCGCGGAGACGGCATCACGTGATGTTTTGATCACGTGATTTTGGGATACCTTATTGTTGCGAAACGATATTAATTTTGCGTTCAAGGCAAGCGTTTTCGTAATTGTTTCTTCTCTTAATATATCTAAGTGTGAAAATATTACTTTAAAAAATGAAATCCTTTTAAGTGACATAGTGCATACTACCACTGAATACAGGAACAATGAGACCCGTGTAAACTACTGATCCCCTGTAAACATGGCCGCTACGTTCCTAGTTTCGTCTGCAGCCATACTGGAAACAAAATGTGCTACAGAAAAATGTCTCCATCCTCCGGCGGTTTAAAACGAGTGCGCACTGCTTTTATTCATACTAGACTTCATTTTGATATACCCAAACCTTTGTTACTCTCTAGAAAATCACTATCTCGTAAACGGCTGATCGTCTATGAAGGGCAGCTGCTAGACTATAAGTTTGTTCACCTCCGCAGGCTAATGCTGGAGACTGGTCGGCTGTTAACCCTTATCACACTGAGGCTAAAAGCTTCAAATTTGTACACTGCCATATGCAAGCTACATTATAGTACTTACAGATAAGGATGCAGACCAATGGCTTTAGTTCAAGGGTAGTGCCAGAATAGCTTTGGCGCCTAAAGGCGCCAAGCTATTCTGGCACTACCTTTGAACTATTTTAGTCAAACTTATTTCACACACTGGTGTATTCCGAATGATAAGGGTTAAAGCTAACATATGGCGTCTTAATGGCTTAACCCATTAGTTCCCAAGGCCGCATTTCCAAAATGTTGTAGGTGTCGTCTAACAATTATGCAGGAGATGCATCAACCATGAATATTCGAGGATAGTGCCAGATTAGTTTGGCGCCAAACTAAACTGGCACTACCCTGGAATTATCATAGTCGATCCATCTCCTGCTGTAGTGCGTCGGGGCTAAATGGGTTAACATCGTTTAACCCTGCCGGAATCACCGCGACAAAACGCGCTACCGACAGTCAAAGGGTTAAATCGTATTGGTCAAAGGTAGTGCCTGATCAACGTGGCACCTTTGGGGAAATAAAATTGTGCGGAGCGCTACCCTTGAGATGTCACGGTCGAACCTCAGACTCTGACTGGACTGCGTCAGTGTTTGGAATGTGAACCAGATTTCTTTGGAAGTTAACCAAATAAAATGTGCCGAAGGCCTTCAAAGCCAGTCTTGAAACAGATTCACCAGAAGGCGTATAAAAAGTGTGGGGTTTTTGTTGTTGTTGTGATGAAATCGTAGTTGGTTATTTGGTTATGAACGCATTATAAATGAAGCTTGTCTTGGGCGCATTTATAAAAATAAAGAAAAAACGAATTCCTCAAATGAATCCTCAGTTGTCACACGGCACATGAAGGCTCGGGTAAGGAGCTGAATCGGCGTGATATATAACATTGCCACGCTGTGAATAAGTGCCTTTAGTTCTTCTGTCAATGAAATGTAACGCTAGATTGACCAAAGGAAAGCTGCGAGTTATATCCCCTGACAGTAGATCAGAACCTTTAGCCCTTTTTCATCCCAATACACTATTGCATGGAATAAATTTGACTATGCTAGTTCAAGGGTGGCGCCAGAATAGTTTGGCTTCTCTGGCGGCGCCAAGCTATTCTGCCACCAATCGGCTTGAACAAAAATGGTTCATCTTTCTCCCAATCTGTAATGTAGCTTCATAGGACAATACGTTGGTGTGTCAAGTTGTTGTTGTTTTTTTTTCTTTTTGTTGTTGTTGTTTTGTTTTTATTTAATTTAGCCTCAGGATGTAATGGGTTATAGGCTGGGATCCGCTTTCAGGGGACATAACGCATGAAGCTTTCAAAAGACTTGCGGCCTCATTTAGAAAACATGACGGCTCGTACAGGTTTCCTCATGCATACCAGTTGTCGCAAAGGCACTCGTATCTTCACAACTGCCTTGTGTCGGCTTGGCCGTCGGAACAGATGCGTGTGTGGAGCCGCCTGACCCCGAGGCACGAGAGGACGCGGCTTTTCTTGTTGGTATAGAGTGTGCTGACGGAGGCTGTGCTACCAGAACGGGTTGTCCAGCCACTGTATCTATGGTGTAAGGCACCCGGTTAAAATACACGGGTGGCACGCAGTATGTCTGCGTCATGAGGTCCGGGTACAAAGAGCGGATGATCTGCTTCCAGTCTTCCATGGTGCTGACTGACTTCTTTCAGGAATGCTGGAATTTCTTATGTCATCACAGTTTAGATTCAGCTAGCAATGGTAGTATTAGTAGCATGTACGAAACTTTAAGTGGCCTCAGCATAACGCGCCAGAATGACCCCTGCGCCAGGTCGATCCATGAGTTTGGGCCAAAGTGACCCCGGTTCGGTCTAGTCTAGAAATTTTACAGCAGAACGCGACTTGGGCCCGTCAGTTTGGCAAGGGGTCATTCTGGTGTATTACTTACACAGGTAAAGTGATTGCCGGTATGCGCTTTAGTTCTTTCTCAGTTTTCTTCTGCGTTCAGATGTCGGTCATTTCATCAGGCACATTTGGCCCGGATCGCAAGTTATAGGTTAGCATGTCCAGCATTTCGAAATTCAGATCGAATGGTACTTCACACATTGACTAAAACGTACCTTCGGTTAAGGACTACATTTCTGGTCTCTGGTTTTTATGGCTCAAGTCGTGATATTTTAAAACGTACAGACCGGCAGCCGATATCTTGACCTCGGCTTTATTGAACACGCTTGTGCAATGTCTTCTTGGCCGTAAGGTCTAAAATCACAGACCAGCACATTTTGTTTGTCCTGCAGACGAATCACGCGTGGCAGTTCCGTGTTGTTCTGAATCAGTCTTGTCACAATGTTAACACACCACTAGCAGGTAGCAGTTGAAAGTGTTGAAATCTGATACACTGTAGTGTCTACCTCTCCTCTCAGCGTCAGTTGTTTGGTTCACACTTATATCACGTTTCAGTCCTACACTTTATAAGTCTGTGGATACCGCGGAAACGCCGGTTTTATTTTCTATTCACGTCAACACATCCGTGGCCTTCACACTGCCTGACCTGTTACACTGAGTTGAGGTGTTTCGACCCTGCAGTAAGCTCCCGGGGTAGAGTTTGTCGAGATTCTTTAATTGTTTCACCCAGAGTTCTGCGCCAAGGGTTTGTTAAGTGTCAGACTGTACACCCACCATTGAACTCTCACGAATTCTTTGTCTACAATTTGTTTGTTTGTTGTACTTCTGTTTGTTGTGCTTTGCTGAACCTCTGATGCACTATAGCTGCCAACTGTGAGAGTGTAAGGGTGGTGCTAAAATAGCAATTCTCGCACCACTCGTGAACTATCATGGTCTATTTATCTCCTGAACTGCGATGTAGACTTCAGAGTACAATTACCAAATTACAGAGTATTGAAAGTCTGCCTTAGTGGGTTAATTAGTCCCGCTCTGTTTTTACATGGGCCCGAAACGGATAATGTATTCATGGTCATTACGGATCACTAAACAAATTCAAGCTCTACTCAACACTGTCGGATATAATTTAAATCACACATGAACAAAATGCATCCATAGAAAATGCATTGTTTTGAGGATAATGTGTCGCTTCGCAGCTGGCATTTTACTGCGACCTTTAGTTTCAGCAAAGATCCTGTACGTGCCTACTACATCTTAGGGCTCGGGAAGTTCCCCGTGTTGCCTAGGAGCGTCGGCGCGTCAGCCGCCATCTTAAGAGATAGGATCGTCTTCAGATAGTAGCGAAGTAGTGTTTCAACACGTGTTTTTTTTTTTTTTTTCATGTTTCTTCCTCTTTGGAAACAAACAAAAACATATTCTGGTTAGCGGTTTCCTACGGTGATGGCAAGACTTGCTGTTATTGCCTATAGCACGTCAGGACTTTCCCGACATTGAGTCCCGACAGCGATTTCACGCGCCTTAGTCCCGTATCCTCACATGATGGCCGCCACGACTAGCGTGATGACGTCAGCTTCCCGAGCCCTATAGGATCTTTGGTTTAAGGAAATAGGCAGCTTTGCACAAACCGAAGAATGGTCGACTGATTTCAGTCAAAGGGTGCAGAAACCATGAGGTGAAAAAGTTTTTTTTTTTATGATTTTTGTTTAAGTCTGAGCTCTACCAAGTGAATTGCAGTAAGCTAACAGCGAGTATGTTATTTGTATAACTATTGAGTGGCCAGCGGATGAAAGCGGAAAGCTGCAGTGCAAGCAGTAGGATGGGCGGCCCATGTGTACACGACGTACTGCAAAGTAGGGCATGTGAGAATGACGCAAAGGCTGTGGCTGAAAACTGGGCTCAGTTGCATGAGTGAGCTTAGTCCTGCGCCAGATCTAAGCAAAGTGCTAGCGGAGCACCTTGCTTAGTGGCTGGCGCAGGACTAAGCTCAGGCTCACTCGTGCAACTGCATGGCCCGTGGTCCAGTCACGCAGACACAGCCACATCGCCATTTATTTTGTACATACAACACATCATACAGCACGTTCGTTAAAATCAATCCATCAAGCCAGAATTAATTCAAAGAAACGTCCAGCAAAGAATAGTACACTTTGCAATGAGAAACAAGTACAACTAGTTTGCTTAACTGCGGCGGTTTTGTCCCTCTTTTTCTTTTAGTAAATACAAAGCTTATTTTTGTGTTCCCGCGCGGCTATTCCGGATAGGCGGCATCACAATAAAGCGCAGCGTGTGCCGGCGGATGTGATTCGTCGCGAATGAGTTAAAAAAAACGTGGGTTTTTCTTTTCGTCCCAGTTATTTTCTTGAGGGGAATTTGGGGGAGGGGGGGGGGGGGGAAGATAGGGCGGTGGCCCGGATGGGGGAGGAAACCATTACGAATTCACGATTTATTTTTGCGATTCAGACATCACGATGCCCCAAAATTAGCATTCACATACAAGGAAAGAGACCACAAAGAAAGAAGGCGCTGCGTCATCTCCTCATTTCACTGACAGGGGGGAAGGGGGGGGGGGCGGGGGCGTGATAAGTGAAAACATCCTGTTTATTTCGTGAAACTTTAAACAGTTTAACTGTCACAGTTGCCACATATTAAATTCCTCGTGCGGAATACGAAACGATCATCCCATGTCTGTGGACCAGCTGCGGCCGAAGTCAGCCCGAGGAACTCCAGTTTCAGCTGTGCACGTACATCGACCAAAGCGGGACGTTTTGCTCACTGGGTAGATTCTCACGAGCCCCTCCAGGGTTGGAACCACGGTCTACTAGTGCTGTGCTAGCCGCCGCCGTATCCATTTTACTGGTACCAACAAAAACTCTAGCAGCCTGAGGCGTAGGTCGAGATCGATAACTAATTATAAAATCCTTCGGTCATCTCGGGCCATTCTCTCCGCAAGCCCTGTAGCAAAACGTCTCCGGGCCCACGACGGTCGCAGTGGGCCCGCGCACAGCCCGAGGATTGATTGTACATTGCTTAACGTCCCGACAGCAACAAGGCTTTCTCAGGACGTGCCTGCGCTACTTGTGAAAAAAAAACTAAACAGAACATTGAATGTATGTCGTCAGCCGGTCCAATACGTTAAATAAACCAAGACACGGGGCCTAAATAAAGCCAAGACCATCTAGCAACACACATCCAATATCAAGAGCTACAGGCAGCGCAGACAGTAGGGAGAGTTTTAAAAAGGAAAATACAGGTGAATGGACAAAGGGTAGACAGAAACACATGCCCCAGAATAGAGAGGAAAACCCACCCTGTGGGGCTGACCAGGGTGACCCTGGGAACTAAAAAGTAGTTAACCCCACCCAAGTCCCCCAGGGCAGACCCAGGTGGGGGTGTGGGCCCGAGGAACCCTCCTTACTGGACTGATGGATTTATGATGGCTGTGGGATTTGATGAGAATGTATGCATCTTGCTAGGAATGATGGCATCCATTCCACAGAACATCGCTGAGACAGAAGCAGTCATGCAGGGTAAACTCCATGACTAAACGCTTGCCTTTGCAGCTGAGCAGTGCATTAGTCCATATACACACTTAGCTTAACCCCTTCAATGCTGAAAAAATGGACACCACACTAATGCAAGAGATATAGATCTTCATGAGCCCCCACAATTGCTGGGGTCTCATGAGGATCTGTGCCTATTGCTGAAACCACAATTCATCATGTCCATTGCTCAGGGGATGGCTGGAGCTCTTTCGCTTTGAATTTACAAAATTTCAGACATACTGTGTACGATCAGTGACAGTGGAGGGGTTAAAGCCACGTGCACACATATATGCACCTGTACACACGCACACACACACACACACACACACACACACACACACAGAGACACACACACACAAGTATGCCTACACATATTCGCAATCAAACACACATAGCCCAAGATGAGACAGAGCAAACAAACCTTTCAAAACTTGTCACACAAAAAGTGTTGCTTACATCACATAACATCACAGTGGCAGTCTTGCGTGTTTTATACACAATGTACATATTCGAAATCACCATAATTCCTTAACCTTTTACTGCAGTCACATGGCAAACGCCACAAACAGCAATAGGCATAGACCCACATGAGCCCCCACAGTTGCGGGGGCTCAAATGGGTCTATGACTATTGCTGCTCTCATTCATAGCTATGCCTATTGCTGCTCTTATTCATATCTATGCCTATTGCAGCTCTCATTCATATAATTATATGCCTATTGCTGCTCTCATTCATATCTATGCCTATTTCTGCTCTCATTCATATCCATCAAAGTGGGGAGGTGATGTGGTGGCCAACCTTCAATTTTAATCATAGCCATTTGCAGTGACCAGATTACACTTCAGCATTTAAACTCATTCCACCTCACAATACTTCACAAATGTATTTATTTTATACCACTTCTATAAATGGACTGATGATATCACATTCTAGAATTGTCAACTATGTATGACAGCAGTCCCTGTTGGTTCCGCCATGAAATATCAAAGGTGGTGCCTTCAATAGCTAGGCATGTATCCAGTTGCAAAACACAAAAACAACTATTACACGCAACCAATGAACAATCATGATGGATCCATGGTGGATCAATTTCCTACAGTTGGTGATGGTTGTGAAAACGATCACACTGCATTAGAGATGTTGTTCTAAACAGCAGAGGAAAAAAGACAGTCACAAACAAATAAGATGAAATACTTGTATTGCCTTTTTTCAATTTACGCTTTCAAAAAGATCATCTGTTTTTGTTTGTCACTAACACATGTTGTGTTTCTCTATTAGGTTACAATTATCATTCACGTCCTCGGAGACAGGTATTAGTTTTATGTCTCCAATGTCCTACAGTCCCTCAGCCTGATTGTGCAAGAGACACAGATTCTCTAAGGCCTCTTGTTGGTAGGAATCAGCCACATGTACATCATAAAACTGAGGCGTCAGGTCTTGTTCGAAAGCTACCTATATTTTGCCAAATATCTGCAATATAGCATCTTTATCCTCATTTTTACCATGCTTATAGAACCAGTAGAAAATTTTGGGATTGTCATAGAAACGGATTATTTGGTACACATCATTAGGATTCACAGTCATGTCTGTCATGGGGACAACATCCTTCGTCCAGAACTCAACATCATTGCGATGACCCCAGAAGGTCAAGTGTGAAATGCGAACAATGTCAAAGTTCCTGTTGACACTGATGATTCCCACGATGCGACGGAAAAAAGAGCTCATCACGTACAGCATCACAGTGGCAAGGGAGGCAATTCCCACAAAAGCACAAAAGCTGGATGTGGTGACGTCTCCTGTAAAATGAAAGTATGTGCTAGGAGGTAGTGCTCCTATAGTGAGAAGTGTCTGATAAATTTTGAGCCTTGACAGTACTCTGGTGTGCACTATATAGCGGAAAGTATAGATTTTGGTGAATTCCTGGTTTGAAGCATCGCTTCTAAGGGTAATGTCCTCGGCATCTGTTTTTGCATTTTTAGAGCAAGCCAGACAGTGAGATGATGTAATAGTTTGCAGCCTTCCATGTTGTCCATTCATCATTTTCAAAGGCTGTAGAAAGTTCTTTTTTGTCATGTGTCTGCCGAGGAGTCCCACTGTCTGCACTAGATATAACACTGCCATCTGAAACAAAATTCCATCATAGATTAAGGCCTGGTGATGATGTGCTTCAAAATAATATATTAACAGAGCCCTGAGGTTGAAATCTGACAATAGCTTTTTTGAGACTACATTAACCCACTTAGCCCAGGACCCTGCAGCAGGAGATGGATTGACAACTCAAGGGTAGTGAAGGCGCCAAGCTCATCTGACACTACCCTTGAAATTGAATTATCATGATCAATCCATTTCCTACAACTGGTACACAGTCGTTAGACAATGCTTCCAAACGTTTGGAAATGCGACTGTGGGGTTAAGGGGGTTAACGTTTGCAGAGTGGCTTGACTTCTGGAGGCATCAAGCAATAATGGTTTCTCTGACTCCAGTTGTAGTATTGCAGGGCTCATGGGTGCCATTGGTTCAGTAAGAAGCATCTATATTTTCGAAAGGTTTTCTCATCCCCCACAGCTCTCCCCACTCCCGCAGCTTATTTGCAGGCTGAATGTTGAATTTACATGGGAGAAATCAAGCCGGAAAGAAAAGAGTCGACTTCCATTACATGAATTTTAAAAATCACAGCTTTTCATATGCAAAATGATGAATATACTTAGAGATTCATCCTGACCTTATTAAGAACCTACTGATATCTTTAAATGTATTAAAACTTGCTGGTTATTTTTGTTTTCCGATTGCTGCTGTCGTCTACTTGTCACTAACAGAAACATTTGCAGGGCATACATGAAAATACCGTATTGTATCCATCCTGGTGGTTCAGACATGTACTTTTAACTCAAAACACTATGTGAGCATTCAGAAAACACCTGAGTTTCATTTGTTACCTTTATTATAGTGTTGATCAATGTAAATATTCTTGCTCACACTTTTGCAACCTTGACCGCTTGCACCAAGGAAGAATAACTCTTGCGAAACCTTCGCTGAGTTAATTTCCAAAATGGACGCACTGTAGAAGTTGGCAACGTAAACAACGACTACTATTAGAGCTCTAAATTGCACAAATCTCTGCATATTTATCGCCTGTAAACCCCCAAAGGTAAGAATAAACCACTGTCGTTCATTTTATTTGTTGTCTATGATATGTGCATAGTACTTTGCCCTATGAATTGTTGCAAGAACAACACATTTTGAACTTTTAAAACTTCGTTGCTGCAATTTGAATGTGTTTGAATTGATATTTTCAACAAAATTAGATCATTTCCGAAAATGTAGCAGTTTGCCTTGTCGTTGCATTTGCTCTTTATTAGCTTGTTGTGTGTATACGACACATGCTTACTGCAAAGTGTCAGATATTGCTGTTTTAAGTGTGTGTGCATCCGTTTCCGTTGTGCAGGTCTAGACGTGTTCATATACTAAACTTTACAGTTTATTAAAGACTGGAACGAGAAGTAATTTATTTTAGCACCAGAGTTTTCGTGTTACACTTTGGATTGAGAATGACTTTGCATTAAAACATTCGTGAATTATTGTCTTGGTGTTCTGTTCTGAAAAGACACTTTGCGTACTGCGCCGGGAAACAGGCAGGGGAGGTGGTCGGGTCTTGCCTAAAGAAAGTACAGTTGTTTCCCTTTTACCGCTCTCTCTCTCTCTCTCTCTCTCTCTCTCTCTCTCTCTCTCTCTCTCTCTCTCTCTCTCTGCGTGTGTATGTGAGCGCATGCGCGCATCAGTGTATGTATGCGTGTGTCCGCATTGTTTCAGCGTGTACATGTCTATGTCATTTATGACTGATGTAGCAACGGCAAGTTTAAAAACTTGTTCTGTAACCAATATGACTTTTACCGTTGGAAAGTAAAGGTTCATTTTCATTGTCTCTTTTTCCCTCCCCCACTCCTCGCTCGCTCTCTCTCTCTCTGTCTCTTTCTCAGTCTCTCTCTCTCTCTCTCTCTTTCTCTCTCTCTCTCTCTCTCTCTCTCTCTCTCTCTCTCTCTCTCTCTCTCTCTCTCTCTCTCTCTCTCTCTCTCTCACACACACACACACACACACACACATCTTAACCCCTAATTGTACATACGATCACCAGACAAGTTCTGCACAAAATTGAAAGGAGGGAAGTGAAAATGCAGGCAGATTTGATACACAGTCTTTTCCGCCCATAAATCCCCACCCGGGTCTGCCCTGGGGGACTTGGGTGGGGTTAGGTACTTTTTAGTTCCCAGGGTCACCCTGGTCAGCCCCACAGGGTGAGTTTTTCTCTCTATTCTGGGGCATGTGTTTCTGTCTACCCGAGGTCCATTTACCTGTATTTGCCTTTTTAAAACTCTCCCTACTGTCTGCACTGCCTGTAGCTCTTGATATTGGATGTGTGTTGCTAAATGGTCTTAGCTTTATTTAGGCCCCATGTGTTAGGTTTATTTAATGTATTTGACCGGCTGGCGACATACATTCAATGTTCTGTTTAGTTGGGTTTTTTTTTCACAAGCAGTGCAGGCACGTCCTGAGAAAGTCTTGTTGCTGTCGGGACGTTAAGCAATGTACAATCAATCAATCAATTTTCCGCCCATAACAAGGTTGGATATAACAAAAGTCAGATATAACAACACATTTTTTTAAAGGTCCCGACAGCTATCTTTCTAGGTAAATTACTTCGCTTATAACAAACTTCAGATTATAAACAAGAAAAAGTGGATCGCCTGATTTTTACTGTATTATGTCAAATTGTCCCCCCTATCTTAGTCTGTACTTCTTTTTTTTTTTTAAGTTCATTGAATTTTTTTTCTCAGAAATTCTTCAAGCTGCTTAAATTAAGTGTTCATTTTGTCAGGCAGTTACTTAACATTTAAACCCCTTTCACCCTGATACACTCTTGCTTTATTAAATAAATTTGAATACACTAGTTTAAGGGTGGTGCCATGATAGTAATAAATGATAGCTTGGCACCTGAGGCACCAAGCTATTCTGGCACCACCCTTGAACTAAAATGGTTAAAATATCTCCTAATCTGTAATGTAGCCCTCATAGGACAATAAGCAAATTAAAAACCTTCATCCTCAGGATGTAATGGGTTAAACACACAAAGCAGGTAGGTGAGGCTAGCGCTGGTAGAATAGTACACATACAGCACTGGGCATACAAACAGATTCCCTGCATCCCTCCTATTAGGCACGCAGTTGCCTGCATATAAGTTATAAGAGATGTACGTGGTCATCTTGTTATTTAACAGTCCGAAATAGGCGGTTAAGCGTCGGAGCAGGAGAGTGAAGGGAATCGCCGGGTTGTGGGTTCGAATCCTGTCCTGGCCCCGGTAGCTGGACTCGCAATCCAGGGGGAAAAGACAGACTTCTTCAATAGCATGTCCGTTGAAAGCTCCTGGTAAATCAAAGTGGCACAGTTGGAGTGCGCCTGAGTTGATCAGTGTTCAGGTCGTACTCCATAGGCAATAGATTTCCCTGTTCCCCCATAACCCGCCCGTCAGGGCCGTCCATCATCACTTCGGTGCCTTGGACGTTAAACCCAAACTAACCGATCTTGTTATTTACCTGCATATTTTTCTGTGGGCTGGCGATTGGAGGGGACAAGGGATCAAACCGTTTGTATGTCCTGTGCTGACTAATTCGGCTTTAAGGTTTATGTATGTATCTCCTGATAACATAATTTGTCATTTCTTTCTTTTTTCTTTGTGGTGTTTTGCTGATTTTTTTATTTTTCAAATCTTTTTGTCTTTTTCTCATGTTCTCCCTGTCAACATGCAATTACTTTTAAATTTTTTTGTGTTCAAATAAAAAACATCGATTTAGGAACTTGTTGACACCCTAATAGTGAAACGTTAATTTTCTCTTCCAAAAGCACTACTTTGTTCTTCCAAAATGAAATTACTGAACAATTGCTGATAAATGCTTCCTTGGGCGTGGTGGATTTCCTCTATATTTGACTTGTCTGTCGCTGTGTCAGTCACCTTTGCTTTTTGGGCTCCAAATATTTATCATGACTTCATAAGTTACAATCAAGCCTTTCAATCTGGAGCTGATCTTGGGCAGCAAAAGGCAAAGATTCTTATGAGCAGCCTGTAGCCACAGGGGCTCATAAGAATCAGTGCCTCTTGCAAGTAAATGCAGAGGCTCATTTGAATCAAAGCCTCTTTCACACACAAGCAGAAGTTATGATGATCAAAGCTCATTACATTTACAGTCTCTGTGAGTTATTGTTCTGTGCTAGATAAAACAACCCTTTGTAATTCATGCTTATTCAGTCCTTTTCACTCTGATGTTTGCCAGCTGTGCTATGGCGTGTTGATTGCTGTCTAAGATTAACCCATTTTAGCCCTGGATCCCTACGGCATGAGATGGCTTGACCATGCTAATTCAAGGGTAGTGCCAGATTAGCTTGGCGCCTTCAGGCTAATCTGGCACTACCCTTGAATTTGCATGGTCAAGCCATCTCATGCAACTGGTACACAGTCGTTACTCGTTAGGCAACACCTCCAAACGTTGAGAAATGGGACCTTGGGGCTAAAAGGGTTAATAAGTATTAGACATTGTTTATTGGTTGGTTTAGTTCCTTTCCTTTTTGTTATTTTGCTCTATGTAGATTGTTTAAGTTATTCGCAACGTGCCGCCTAGGAATACACGGCATAAGCCGCGTATCCGGAGGCAGCACGTCTCGAGTGAGTTAAAGAGGTCTTGGTAACTCAGTAAGTAGTGTGTGGTGTGTGTGATAGACTCCAGTTGCTTCCTTGTTTTTTAACCAGCAAATTTGACCCACAGTGAAAAACTGGGGTCTAGTTCCACATTGTTTTCTGCCAAAGCCAAATCGATCTTCAAGCCCCACCCTTTTGGTTGTTATTAGATCGTATAGCACAATCATCATCATCATCATCAGTCCCTTGCCCGAACTGGGCGTTGGGGGGACTGAAAGGCAGCAGCAACAGACAGTGCTCTCCACTGAGTTCTATTTTGGGCGGTGGCAAGCAAGTCTGGCATCTCGAGTTCGGTCCATTCTTTTATGTTTGCGACCCAACTCTTTCTCTGACGACCTCGCCGACGACTTCCTTCGAGAGTGCCTTGGAGGATAGTCTTGGACAAGGTGTTGTGTCGGGTCACGTGGCCAAACCAAGCAAGCTTGCGCCGTTTCACGGTTGCCAGAAGGGGTTCATGTGGGCCCACCAGGGAAGTGACGATGCTCCGTACATATTCGTTGGTCTTGTGCTCGCGGTACGAGATGCGGAGCAACTTCCTCAGGCACTTGTTCTCAAAGGCCTGGATTTTCTTTTCTGAGTCTGCAAGCAGTGTCCAAGTCTCACAGCCGTAGAGTAGAATAGACACTACGAGGGACTTGTAAAGCCTGTACTTGATGGTGAAGCTGATGGAGTTACTTCGCCATATCCTGTCCAGCCTGGCCATTGCGGATGTTGCTGTACCTATCCTGATACGGATCTCTGCTATGCAACTACCGTCTTTGGACAGGGTGGCTCCCAAGTACTTGAAGCTATTGACCTCTTCTAGCTTCTGGCCGTTCATGTGAATGTTGCTGCTGCTGTCGCTTGTGGTGTTGATCATCACTTTGCTTTTATCCGTACTGATCTCCATGCCATAAGACCCTGCGCTACTTGAAAGTTTGTCTGTCAGGTTTTGGAGCTCACTATTGCTGCCTGCCATGAGGTCAATGTATAGCACAAATGTAATTCTTTATCCCTGAAGGCAACTATTGCCTATTGTGTAGTTGTCTCGTCGAGAGACTGTGCGCTTACCTTGACAAACAGTCGTGATAATTTATGCCCTCAAAAACGAGGTTCCTCGAGACTCGGAAGGCAAATATGCTGCAGGGTGCCCTTCAGGTCAAATGATTTACAAAGTCCTGAGGTTTTTTGTTTTATCAAAGTATCTATGCATCCCCAAGTGCTTACCACTGTGTCGGATTAACCCTTTTAGCCCCAAGGTGCCATTTATGAAATTTTGGAGGCGTTGCCCAACGACTATGTACCAGTTGCAGGAGATGGCTTGACCATGATAATTCAAGGGTAGTGCTAGATTAGCTTGGCGCCTGAAGGCGCCAAGCTAATCTGGCACTACCCTTGAATTATCATGTTCAAGCCGTCTCCTGTTGTAGGGATCAGGGGCTAAAAGAGTTAAGGCTTCCAGTCAGGATGACTCAACAGAGGATTAAACTCAGATGATTTACGGCGTTTTAGGAGTAGATTTATACTATGCATATATTATATGGGCTAATGGGGCCAGCCCAAACCGGCAATACACGTTGATCTCTCGAGTCCCTGCAGCTACAGGGGCGCATGCAAACCATTGCCTCTCAGCAGATTGGGTCAGCCTACTGAGGGATCGTCAATGTGGATATATGCGATGTACATGCAGCATTTGGGTAAAGGAGACCAATCCAGACAGGCCACCAAGAGACAGATTCTCACGAGACCCTGCAGTTGCAGGGGCTCATGAGGATCCATGTCTCTTGCAGATGGACTGGGATGGCGGAGGCTACGGGACCGTCAAAAAGAGTATTGCTCAGAATGGAAACAAACATCTGCGGGACATTGATGAGCCTGACGAGTCATTTTAGGTGTCTGTGAGAACGGCAGTCATGCTGCATTTTGTAGATAAACGTTAGGGCTTAACGTCTTTTGACCACCACGAAGGTGTTTTCAAAGACGGGGCACCGAAAAGAGGTCTGTCCAAATTTTTACCTCAGCTGGGTTCGACCCACGACCATTCGGACGAGAGTCGAGCGCCCTACCACCGAGCCACCCAGCTCTAATGAGAATCTGTCTCTTGCTGGCCTGCACTTTGTAGATGGAGTATGAGTTACGCTTTGTTCCTGCTTATTTACCGGGAAAGATAGGACTGGAGTAGATAGATACTTGAACTTGTGTGCACTAGAGCGCTCAACGGCCTAAAACATGTACACACGCTTACACGCACAAAACCAGCTTCATTTTCCAACCTCGCTTATGCGTAGTCAACTTTATTGCCATAATATGGTCATTGCCGGAGAACGATTCTTCTGTTTTGACCCCCACCCGGGTCTGCCCTGGGGGACTTGGGTGGGGTTAGGTACTTTTTAGTTCCCAGGGTCACCCTGGTCAGCCCCACAGGGTGCGTTTTTCTCTCTATTCTGGGGCATGTGTTTCTGTCTACCCGAGGTCCATTCACCTGTATTTGCCTTTTTAAAACTCTCCCTACTGTCTGCACTGCCTGTAGCTCTTGATATTGGATGTGTGTTGCTAAATGGTCTTAGCTTTATTTAGGCCCCATGTGTTAGGTTTATTTAATGTATTTGACCGGCTGGCGACATACATTCAATGTTCTGTTTAGTTTTTTTTTTTCACAAGCAGTGCAGGCACGTCCTGAGAAAGCCTTGTTGCTGTCGGGACGTTAAGCAATGTACAATCAATCAATCTTCTGTTTTGACTCCGTCAGGAGAGACTGGCAGCATTCCAGTTCGCTGTCTTGGGGATGCCCTCTCTGATTAACGAATGTTTTAGTAAAGCACACACAGCCATAGGGTTCCTAGATAAGGTCAGATGGAGCGTGCTCTTTAGCTTATTATTGTGAGGACGCGTGTCGGGGCTTATTTGACATTTGCTCCAAACGGTTACCCTGTCAGGTGGATTTATTTGCCTTGTACACTAAAAATTGACCCCCAGCAGGTGGATTTGTTTGAGTAGTATGCCACAGTTTTACCATACCGGTTGACCAACAAGGTCGATGACTAGTTGCAAGTCCTCAGTTTCGGCTTGTCCACCGGGCGCGAAATTGATATATTTTCCCAACCGAGTTCCGTAACGCAAGCTCCACGCATATTTCTGCCCGATAGGCAGAACTATGCGTGGAGCTTGCGTTACGGAATTCGGTTGGGAAAAGAAATTGCGTGCCCCAGCCACTGATATGGGTAGGAAGTTCCTTTTGGGCTGTCTTCATTGTTTTTTCTTTTCTTTTCCCTTCCAGAAGATCGTCGACAAAAAAAAAAAAAAAAAGCTGGACAACAGCCAGATCGTTGGTTCGTTAAACTGTCGAAACTACATTTCGAAAATTTTCAGAGCTGTCCTCAGACGGCTAGAAGTCGATCCCTATTGACTAGTTGTGATGTTTCAGAGCTGAATCTGAAAGCTGTGACCGGCTCAGCAGGTGGTTTGATCCTTTCGCTGTATCTATTAGTATTATCACCTTTTCACTTCAAAGGTTAGGTAAAGCCTACACGTTATAATCGTCTTCAAAGCAATGCGTCCAATGTCATAAATAGGCTCTGCGAGTTGCGCGCGGGCGGTGATTATGTGCACGTCGCGGGAAATGAAATGACCGTGACCATGGCAACTTAAAGGTATATGCCGGATGGACATGGTGCCGCTCCCCAAGTGTCAACCTTTTAAATCAGGCGGTCACTGCTCTTGATCTGTCATGGTCAGTCCGTCCCCCGCGTTTATTGCCGATTGAAACTAGAAAGACAGACACACTCGAGTGCTGGTGTATGGTTTTGAACGTTACGTTCTTGAGTTTAAGGCCCAGCATCACAGACCAGCACATACACGTTGACTTGCGAGTCCCCGTGTGTTCATTAAGGTTAGTTATGGACGGTCCTGCGTTCTTTATTAGATTAATTCCCTACGGAAAGTCCAATATTTGCCCGCGCTCAGCGGTGTCAGGAGTTCACAGGGCCCTTGAAAGTGATACTGCACGTTCAGAGCTCTTTGGGAGGGGACCACACTAGTTTCCGCGTCATCATATATTTAACGCCTTAACAGTTACTAAGTGGGCGGATGTAAACGGGTCAGCAGGAGGCACAGATCCTCATGAGCCCCCGCATTTTGCGGGGGCTCATGAGGATCTTTGCCTCTTGCAAAAGGATAGGATGAGTGCATTGGGTGTGGAGTGTGTCGCGCTGTATATATCGCTTTTATTCAAATATATAAATTGACGGCGACAGCTTTGTACAGACACCTGACGTCGTTGATAGTACCGATCGGTTATATATATATAATGTGCCTGAGAGACTGCGGCTAATGATAAACCTACTTCGCCCCGACGCACTTCAGCAGGAGATGGATTGACCATGATAACTCAAGGGCAGTGCCAGATTCGCTTGGCGCCATCAGGCTCCAAGCGAATCTAGCACTACCCTTGAATTATCATGGTCGATCCGTCGCCTGCAACCGCTACATAGTCATTAGGTAACACCTCCAAAATATGTGAAGTGTGGCCATGGGGTTAAATGGGTTAATTTGGTTTTGCTTTGTAACGCACGACGTGGCTGCAGTTGAACTCTGTAATCGGCAGTTATTGTATCACACAGATACACTTAATCTCTTATACTCCCAGAACTAAATGACTTCCATCCTGTAGAATGACAGTTATTTAGTTCTGGGAGTTTAAGTTAACGTGGAACTGTGTTACTCTGTGTTGTTTAGGGCATATGTGGTAAGTCAGATTGTGTAGATGCGTTCAGAGCTTTCGATCCACTTTTCAGGCGAATTCTCTAGCAAAATCCTTAGCGCAGTAACCCCGAAGGTGAAAATCCCCGAATTTTGGAGTTGTCCTCCTGTTGCACTATGAACACGCAAAACAACTGAGTCTAGTGATGGTTTTCTCTCGTGTTTATTTCAGTCTAAAGAGCATTGTCTGGGGTTGGGCAAGACCAACCACAGACTACAATTCGGTCGTTCTCTCACTATTTGCTCTCTCTTCTACTTTCGTCCATCTCACTCACTCTCTTCTCACTCTCCTCTCGTTGTGTTCCCTCTCTCGTTGTGTCTGCTTGTGTGTCGTGTCCCCCAGTATGTATATACCCTTGCCCTTATCAATCATCTTCCCACTTAGGACCCGCCCTTCGTTTAGGGCCGGTGCCGTTACGTGATTATGGCGTCCCCGCGGCGTGCGGATGTCCCGTTAATTAGATGCCACCCACTTCCCATATATATAGTAACAGTTTCCGGAGGGCCGGCCCGTTATCTTGATTAGGGCTGCCCGGCGAGTCCGGTAGTTACATACAGACGCTACCCATATCGCGCGTCACCGGAAACTACATCCAGATGCCGGATGTGGAGGCACGCGTCAGTAGTGTAACATTCCTCCCTAACCCGAGAAAAATACATTCCGTTCAGGATTATTTTTCTATCTTGTTCAGGAGGGTTTACACTTCGGGACATAATGACAATATAATTCCACATCATTACACAATCAAAATACATTTCAAATCGGTGCGTGATATCTTGTCCAATTATAACAACTATTCCATCCAAATACATATAAAATAAAAGATAAAAAGTTCATTGTCAACACTGAAATTGTTCGTCTCTCATGGGCACCGTTGCGCTCACAGTCCCAACATAATTCATCCACCTCAGGTCGCCTCATTTCAAGGCCGGGTAGAATTTCACGACTGGCGATGTCGCCTTCAGTTCCACCCTGTCTTCCATCATCAGTGCGGAGACACTTGCTCCGTAGACGTCATTGTCGTCCGCCACAGTTGTAGCCACCGATCCCGGGTCCAGTGTAGGTCGAGTGACCTCACTATGCCATCGCCTAAGTCTCGATAAAGGGCCAGCTTTTAACACACAAAATATCGGGCTACTCCCACTATTTCGCCTACAATTGACATGATTACTGCCATTACGTAATAAATTATAAACGCTATCTGCTAAACCCAATATCCTGAGACAGAGGACGAACCTCATCTTGCACGTCTGCAAAATGTAATTTACACCCGTAGTCGTATATTCATACACCCAAAACTGCATTATCTGCACGATTTCCTGATTGATCCTCTCTCAATACCACTTGAGAGTTGCATTTTAAATGAAGCCTAAAGTAGATCTCCTATAGCCTTTAATAACCGCCTCACCCCTTTACTCCTTGACTTAGGCAGGATTGCGTCCACATGCTTTATCCTATCATCATCAGAGTTATCTGATGTGCCTTCGCCCGAGCTAACATCAGCCGATTCTGCTTCGACTGTTTGTCTCCTGTTCTGGCGTCTAACCCATTTTGCTAACTCCATGAGAGGTATGTCGTCTTCTGAAGACGAGTTCTCACGTTCCCTTCGCTGTCTTTTGATCCAACTCTCTCTTGAAGGTAAGTCGCCTACATCTTCACTGCCACTGGAAGAGCTGTCTTCCGGTGCGATCGCATAATTAGTCTTTCTGAGGGGCCTAATTGTTTCCGCTGAGGGTTTAGGCCACTCATCTAATTTAGCGAGTCTTATGTGCTCTGCATGCACTTTTACTACTTCACCAGTCAACTGGTTCCTGATCCTGTACGTTACTGGGGTTGTTTGCTCGACCACTCTATAGTAAGGTTTCCATTTGCTGTCTAGCTTGTTTTTCCTTTGATTATTTTTATAGTACACTGGGTCCCCGACTTTAATTTCGTCACTTTTGACCTGTCGGTTTGCATATTTGCCCCCAGCTTCTGCGATTTCTTTATCCTTTGGTGCACCTGGGTGAACAATTTGTGCTGTTGTTCTAAGGCTACCTTATGAAGGTCCTCTCCGACATATTTCCGTCTAGGCCTCAGTATGTTATCTAATGGTAACACTGGATCTCTGTTATACAGTAGAAAGAATGGAGAGCACTGAGTCGTTTCTGAAACGCTAACCCTGTATGCCGACAACGCATGGTTTATGTGCAAATCCCACGTTTGGATATCTTCCTGTATTTTCTTCGACATGATATCATTCATGGTACGATGAAATCTTTCTACCTTAGCGTTAGACTGTGGATGATAATAGCTCGTCAAGACATGATCTATGTTTAGTTCACTGAGAACCTCCCTCATGATCCGATTGACGTTTTCTGTGCCATTATCAGTAACCACCTGCAAAGGACAGCCGTGTCGAGGAATTATCTCATCCATCAAGATTTGAGCAACAGTTTCTGCCGACTTATCTGGTGCTGGAAAGCACTCTGGATATCCACTGTAATGGCAAACAAACCCTAAAATGTACTTGTTCCCAGACAGACTAGTAGGGAATGGACCCTGTATGTCTACACTAGCCTTTGCAAACGGATATGGAGGAACGTCCATTTCCTGCACTGGGACTTTCTGTTTCTGCAAAACCTTTTGCTGACAGGTAATGCAACCGCCTATGTACTCGTTCAACCCCCTGTACATGTTTGGCCAAAAATACTTCTGTTTGATGGTGTCGTAAGTCTTGTCAATGCCCATGTGCCCATTTCCGTCATGATACTGGTTTACGACATGCCCCACCAAATGGGATGGCACCACTAATCTGGCTACTGGATCGTCATCAATATTCGACAAGAAATACAAGACATCTTCTATGAACAAATACCTCCTTTTTACACTGGCCGGTGCTTCCTCGTTCAGTAGCTGATCTTTCAACTTAACAATATCTGGATCCTTGTCTTGCTCCGTGATCATATTGAACCCTGTCACCTCTACCTTTTCTAAAGTTTCTCTCGGATCATCCGTCTGACAACTTGCAAACTGCTTTGGTCTAAACTGACTAGAATTAATCACCCCTATCTGGAACGCATTGTCGCTCACTTCCGTAACCATTTCTTCCGTCTCTTCTGATACTAACTCCTTTCCGTCTGTTTGTGGCACTCTAGACAACAAATCAGCCAACCCATTCTGTCGCCCTGGAATGTACTCTATAGTGCAGTTGTACCCTGCGATCCCTAGCGCCCACATCTGAATCTTCTTATTCTGCATGGGTGACTCTAAGAGATACTTCAACGGTTTGTGATCTGTGCGAACAACGAATTGCGCATTGTGCAAATAGTGGTCTAACTTCTGTAATGACTTCGGCATGACTGCAAACTCAAAAAGTCCCTTGTGACAAGCGAAAGCCGTTTTCTCACTACTCTCTTGATCCGCCATCTCTACCTGCCAGTATCCCGATTTCATGTCTAACCTTGTGAAATATTTTGCCTTTCCCAGCAAGGACAAAATATCGTCTATGAGCGGTAGTGGATACGACGACTTCTTAGTAATCTCGTTTAGCTTTCGAAAGTCAACGCACAACCTCTTTGAACCATCCTTTTTGGTTACTACTACTAAACTGAAAGACCATGGCGACATTGATCTTCTGATGATCCCTGCCTCTAACATCTCATCTACTGCTTTGTCTACTATCTCTCTATCCTGTAAAGGAACGCGGTAAGGTTTCACCCTTATTGGAGCGTGGTCTCCAGTGTCTATGCTCATTTTGACAGTGTTGGTGCGCCCTAAGTCCAGATCGCTACTCGCGAACAAATCGGAATGCTCCGATACCAGTTTAGTGACTGTGGACCTGATTGCGTCAGGCGCATCGATTTCTGTCAGATCAATGGAAGCGACTTCTCGTTCTTCCGTTCTGTTAGACACTGACTCTACCTGACTTACGCTGTTTGCCCTGCCTACCACACATCCCCTTTTTAGCCTGAACGTTCTGTTGGTGTGATTCACAACTAACAAAGGAAATGCCCTACCTTTGTTTCTCACTACCCCGCTCATCACAGATAGTCCTGGCTCTTCTGCAACAAACACCCTATCTGTCGCTGAGACTTCTAAACATTCTTCCTTACTGAAGTACTGTGTACTCTTTATTCTAACCTGACAAATCTCCGCTGTATGTGGTTTCAAAACTCTCGTCTTGTGTACTCTGACTAACGAAGATATGTGCATGTCTTGTTCGTAAGGTTCATACGCATTTCCGACCCTAACCTTTCTCAAATCGAAATAAATGCGTGCTCCGTTCTTATCGAGCCAATCGTTTCCCAAAATGAAATTTCTATTCATCTCTTTCACTACATAAAAACGATGTTTGAACGACTGCTTTTCAATTTTGAAGTCCAGTTCTATACTGCCTACAACTCCTAACGCTTCCCCACTGACTGACTGTAGCGATACACTTCTTTTCTCTAGCCTTGGCTTGTTCTGCAATTTTTCATACGCCTTCTTGCTAATCAACGATACTTCCGCCCCCGTATCTATGAGACTTCTAAATTTTTGACTTCCTACCTTAAAGACTATGCATTTTGGACTCCCCGCTAAGTTGATGCTAAAGGATCTACTGTTTCCCCCGTTCTGCTCACCGGCTTCTCGTGTTGCAGAACGTTCTAGTTTTCCTGTCGCTCCTGTCCTATCCTAGCCCTACATTCTCTTTGTCGGTGGCCGTAACCCCCGCATCGCCAACACCGCGCGTGTTGATACCTTTGCTGTGGCAAAGACGACTTTTGCTGACCGACTGCGTGGATCCGCCTAGGCTTGCAATCGCGTGCCTTGTGACGTGGCCGTGAACTGCATCGAAAACACCCCCTATCTCTAGAGTGATCCACTTCCATGGGTTCTTCCCTGCGATACTGGTCTACTGTGGATTTGGTCACAGTACTTTTCTGTTTCACTCTAAGATCAAACATTTGCCGAAAATTCTGTTCTGTTACGGCTATGCTTATGGCTCGCTCTAATGTGGCTGGCGCTTCCCGCATGACTTTCATTTTTAAGTGGTCATGCGTAAGTCCGTCTATAAAGCAGGCTATCAATTGCCTGTCTTTGATTTGACCATCCTCGTCAGGAAAAGCTTCCTCCCCTAACGATATCAATCTTTCTGCGAACAATGGAACGCTTTCATCTTTCCCCTGTCGGGCTCTCTGTAGGAGGGTCAGTGCATGCTGTTCGGCCCTGAACTCTCCGAATCGGACCGTTAGCTGTTCTTTCAGTTCTTCCCAACTATTGTTCCCGTTGGTTTGAATAAACCGACCAATAAAGTCGCTCACCGCCCCACTACTCGCCTGATATGCGACCAAGGCTTTCCTCTCAACTATATTCACAAGTGCAGCATATTTTCTATTTTTGTCATCCATTCTGCACACTTTTTCTGATCTCCATTGAAGGTGGGGATCAGCTGTGAAATTGATTGTGCATTAACAGCGGATGACATCCCCTCTATCTGAGTACCTAATGCGGCCAACACCGGTTCAAGTGGGTGTGGTCCTCCTACATATTCTTCTGCCATTTTCACTATAACTACAAAATATTGCTGGCCCTTACTCAAAACTGTAGCGATGACACAAAAAGGTCACTCACCTGTTTGTCCAGCGTTGGTGACGGTGGTTGTGGCCCAAGGTCGTTTCGTCTGCGGCCGGCTCCTTCTCAGTCTCGGTTCACGATCTTCTGTCTGCCTCTCGTTGCGTCTTCCATCTCGTTCTGGAATCTGCTAAACCCGTTCTGACATCCTGGTTACGCGGCACCAAAATTGGTTGTTACGTGTTGCACTATGAACACGCAAAACAACTGAGTCTAGTGATGGTTTTCTGTCGTGTTTATTTCAGTCTAAAGAGCATTGTCTGGGGTTGGGCAAGACCAACCACAGACTACAATTCGGTCGTTCTCTCACTATTTGCTCTCTCTTCTACTTTCGTCCATCTCTCTCACTCTCTTCTCACTCTCCTCTCGTGTTCCCTCTCTCGTTGTGTCTGCTTGTGTGATGATGATGATGATGTTAAGAAGGGACATGGACTTCCAGCTCTCGCTGATTTCGTCCGGGGGGGGGGGGGGGGGGGGGTGGGGGTTTATCCTGTCTGTTCGCCGCTGACGCCCGCGCATCACTTTTGTTTTTTCTCTCATCATGTCTGCCCGCGCCCCAGGGGGCTGGGTCGTTGGGGAGAGCCCGTGCTTTGGTGGACGCATATGTCCACCGTCTTGCTTGGGTCCTCCTTTCTTGCTTGTTTGGTGGTGTGCTCTTTCCTCTCCCTTTTGTTGATGGTCGCAGTCCAGGGCCCGGTACTCTCTGGCCCCGCCAGCCGAACCCTCTTCATGTTTGAGGGGGGTTGATTTTTACTAACCCCCCTATATGTGTTTCTGTATTTCTCTGGAGGGGGGTGATGTACCCTCCGTTTTCCCAGGGAGTGCATGGACGAAGGATGCTACACCTCCCTGGGCTCCCTATTTATTTTCCCCCACCCGGGTCTGCCCTGGGGGACTTGGGTGGGGTTAGGTATTTTTTAGTTCCCAGGGTCACCCTGGTCAGCCCCACAGGGTGGGTTTTTCTCTCTTCTGGGGCATGTATTTCTGTCTACCCTTTGTCCATTCACCTGTATTTGCCTTTTTAAAACTCTCCCTACTGTCTGCACTGCCTGTAGCTCTTGATATTGGATGTGTGTTGCTAAATGGTCTTAGCTTTATTTAGGCCCCATGTGTTAGGTTTATTTAATGTATTTGACCGGCTGGCAACATACATTCAATGTTCTGTTTATTTTTTTTTTTTCACAAGCAGTGCAGGCACGTCCTGAGAAAGCCTTGTTGCTGTCGGGACGTTAAGCAATGTACAATCAATCAATCAAACCTATTTATTTTGATGGGCGGCGACCGTACTCAGGCGAGCGGGGAGTCACGCGGTGTCGGAGTGCCATCGTGGGTACCTCGACCCCCTGGGTTCTCAAACCCCCCTATCTCGCAGAGCGGACCTTCCAGGAGTGTCCTCCCTGCGCCCCAATACGTGGAAGATGGACCCCGGAGCCGGCCGCCAGCCCCCGGGTGCGTCCCACCGAGCTTCGGTGGGGGGGGGGGGGGCCACAGTGGCCCGCCGCCGGCCCCCGGGACCCTCTCCCCGCTAGGAGGGGGGCAGTTGGTCAAAAAGCCGCCCGGCACGACCTATGGGGCTTTCCCTCCGAGCTCCTGGGGGGGGGGGGGGGGGGGGGCAATCTTAACGTGCCGGTCGGCGGAAAAATAAAGGAAAGTAACTTCTAAATACAAAAAAACCACCAAAAAAAAAAAGGGGTGGTATGATGGATGGTCCTCGCGCGCCCTCCCCCCCCCCCCACGCCCGGATGGCGCCCCCGGGCACGGCGGTGGCCTCCGCCAGCCCGGGAGGATCCACCCGAGGCGGGGGAGGAGAGGGGGCGGCTCCGGGCCGGTGATTGATGATGGTGGGGTTGATGATGTCTTTTTTATTAACCGTGGGGAGGTGGGGCGTGTGCTGGACCATGAGATGAGATGAGGGTGCGGGTGACCTGTGTTAGCTGTTCGGCCCTGCCGGGCCCACGGCCACACTTCGCGAGTGGATAGTGTGAGGATAAGTGGGGAGGGGCCGTTGGGGGACGGGGTCCGCCACCGCGTGACTCTGGAAGGGTATTATCCTGTGCATAAGTCGCCGCCCATTATCTATATTTATAAGGAGTGCATTGACGTTGGATGCTAAACCTCCTTTAGTTGGACCTGGTTTATTTAAGTGGTTTGCTCTCCTTAGTCCAGGCTGGGCTCCAGCCGCCCGGATTTACCTGCTCTCTAATGGCTCTTCCCTTTTTTCCTTCCCGGAGCCTGATTGCTCGGCCCCAGGAGGCCCGGCGGTGGGCTTGGGTCCCGTCAGGGTGCCCCACGGTCTCCGGGCACGGTCCACCTGAGTGGCGGTTGTCCATACCCGGCTACCGCAGCTCCCCGCGGTCCCGCCTCGGCCGGGTAGGGTTGAGGGTGGTGGGGGCGTCCCCGGCGGGGGACTTGGGGGAAGAGAAAAAAAAAAAAAAAGGAAAGAGGGGAAGGGGGGTTTATGAGTGAGGTGACATTTTATTATCTGAGGGGGGTGGGGGCGGGTGCTCGGACCGTGAGATGAAAGGGTTGGGGATGATGGGTTCGCCCTCTCCCCTTCCCCGCCACCCCCCCGGCCTTTATTGGAAGGGCGGCGGGGCGAGGCGGGCGTCCCCGGAGTGGATAGATACCAGAGGTTATGGGGTCGTGGGATCGGGTCGAGAGAGCAGGCACCGGGCAGTTCTGGGAGACCTGGCTTCGTGAGAGCCACCCACTGTCTAGGGTGCTATCTTTTAAGTGCCCCCGGGAGGGCAGTCCGGGCGGGGTGGTTGTGATGGGGGTGGAGAGTGTGGGGTTGAGTTGGGGTAGGGTGCAATCTTTATTACCTTGGGGGGGGGGGGGGGGGCGGGGCGGGTGCTGGATCATGGTTGATGATGGGGAATGATTGGTGGTGGGGGGACCCCTTCAGTCGCTCAGTCTTGCATACTTTCGTTCTTCCTTCTTTTATTGACCTTGCATACACTCAGTCTTACTTCCTCTTCCGCTTCATTCTGACACCCTTCCTGCCCGGCCGGGGGACTGTCTAAATTTGAGCACTTCGGGCCCGGGGGTGCTCGGACGACGACGAGAGCTAACCCCCGAACTCATCGCCATGGTCTAGGACCATGAGCCTTCCATGCTATGGGAGGGGGCAGGTGGGGTTCTATGTTTGGTTATATGTACTTAACTAAGGGGTGTTTGTTGATTAGATGTATTGTGAGTTTGGTGGTGGTGCACCAAGTTGCCGAATCGGGATTTATGAGGCCTTCTAAGGTAAGGGGGGTGTCTAGTTTTTCTTTTATTGTGGTTCTGGTTTCTTCTGTGTGTTGGCATTCTAGTAGGATGTGTTCCGTTGTTAGCGTGTGGCCGCACATGCATATTATTTGGTTTGGAAGGACTAGGTATCTTTCGCCCCCCAATCGGATTCTTGTTAGTCGGGATTGGTCTTTCCTTTTTCCTTGGAAGAGAATGGGTTTGTTTTTTAGTTCCCTCGCGAGGTTTTTTCTTCTACCTTTTTTGTTTTGTTGAAATTTATCTACCCATAGTTTTTGAAAGGCGGGTCGGAGTGCCTTGGATCTTTCATTTGCCGACAGAGGTAGGTTGAAGAAGGTCGATTCTTGTTCGAGGCCTTTCTTCGCCACTCTGTCGGCGCATTCATTGCCTGGGATCCCCACGTGAGAGGGGACCCACATGATTTTGATTGTTTCCCGTGTTCTGATAGTTCTGCTGCTTGAGCTCTGATCAGATACGTAAGATCGTCTCTGAACGAGTCTAGGTTTTGAATTGCTTGGACGGCCGAGAGCGAGTCCGTTACTATGAGTATGCGTTTGCTTTTGGGGAGGTCGCTCTTTATTACCTTGTATGCTCCTAAGATGGCCGTGAGCTCTGCTGTAAAGACCGCCGAGTGGTCAGGTAGTTTAATGGCCCTATCCGATTTGTCGGGGGCGTGGATACCTAGTCCGGTTGCGTGTGTGGTTGGATCGTGGGACCCATCTGTATATATGAATATGTAGTCTTTGTATATGGTGTCCTTTTTATACTAAACTCTAGTTTCATTTTGGGCCCATCTTCTGATTTCAGATATTTGGTTAAGTCCAGATCTACTTCTATTTGAGGGAGTTTCCTGCTTGTGTGTCGTGTCCCCCAGTATGTATATACCCTTGCCTTTATCAATCATCTTCCCACTTAGGACCCGCCCCTCGTTTAGGGCCGGTGCCGTTACGTGATTATGGCGTCCCCGCGGCGTGCGGACGTCCCGTTAATTAGATGCCACCCACTTCCCATATAGTAACAGTTTCCGGAGGGCCGGCCCGTTATCTTGATTAGGGCTGCCCGGCGAGTCCGGTAGTTACATACAGACGCTACCCATATCGCGCGTCACCGGAAACTACATCCAGATGCCGGATGTGGAGGCACGCGTCAGTAGTGCAACACTCCTAGGGTGACGTACACGGTTGATTAACTCATTCAATGCGTCCCGCATCATGAGCTGCGGAAGTGTCGTGTAGCGTTGCCGCCGACAACGCTATGCGGAACTTTCGCAGCTGTTAACGCCGGGCGCCTTGACTGTGTTAAGATATGAAACGACCATGATAGTTCAGTGGCGGTTTGTCCTTTTACTAGCACTGCCATTCAGTCCCCTGTTTTATGTATCATGACTGGTGTCATTGCATGGATAAATGATTTTTTTTTTAGTGGGTGTGCTGACTCCGTTTAATTTAAGCGCGATCCCAGCAATTCTAGGCAATAATGAGAACCGTTTGAATCCAAAAGCTAGAAGTTAAGCCGACTTACTTTGACTTAGCAGTTGGAAGTGCCCCCACCCCCCACCTCCCCACCCCCCTCACCCCACCCCCGTCTGAGTTGCATGAGAAAACTTAGATCCAGCGCAAGCCTCAACGCCAGTCCCCGAGCACCTTCCGTAGTGGCTAGCGCGAGATTGAATCTGTCTCATGCGGCTCACCGCAGTTTCATTGTTTGCTGGAATAAAGTCCTGAGACTTTTATGCACGAGTCTGATTCCCCCCCCCCCCCACCCACCCCCCCACCCCACCATCTCCCCTCTCCCCCGTTTTGCGGAATTTGCCCATAAAGTCACCTCTTTTGGCCTCTCATCCCTGCCGGGCGAGTGTTGTTTCACTTTCCCCAAAACACACTATCGCCCAACGCCCCTTTGACTACCTCCGTCTAAAGCGCACGGAGTTGCAGACCTTCTTCGTGATTGTAGTGTAAAGTGGAGTTGATTTCATAGCACCAAGAGGCATAGATTTTCATGAGCGCCTGCAATGTGATGAAAATCTACGCCTCTTGGAAATAACTGTAAAGTGGGATCGATTCTTTGACCAATGAGCAGCATATTTAGATTCTCATGGGCACCTGCAGTTGCATAGGCCCATGAGAATCTTTGCCGTTTGCAGAGGGAAGCCACTTATCCGCAAGTGTGATACACCGTGGGCTCAATCAAGCGACAAGGAAAATCTCTACGTCCGATTTCGTAATATTGTAGTCTGTACAGCTGGCGTGCG
This sequence comes from Semisulcospira habei, assembly GCA_036245525.1. NCBI lineage: Eukaryota > Metazoa > Mollusca > Gastropoda > Semisulcospiridae > Semisulcospira > Semisulcospira habei. The sequence continues at coordinate 10,713,311 of BTPG01000008.1, read as the reverse complement.
AGATCGCAACTGTACAACTTTTAGACAGCGCTTATGCAGGCAAACCTCGCGCTGGGACCATATGGCGTTGAGGCGCGTCCCCTGGGTGGTGGATAGGGGGTCCCTCGTGAGAGGGGTGCACCGAATGAAATAAGGTGCCGTGAACCAACATGGTCTAAGGGAAGGTGACCCCGACAGAAAACCCCTGGTCCTCCTAGTAAGGGGTTTGGGCGTGGGGGTAGCTTCCCCACCCTGCAAAAAAGGAAATAGCTACAAAAACGCCGACGAAAAGACTAACAGTAATTCCTTTCCTGGAGGAGGAAGGTTCTTCTACTAGAAGACTTATGACGTCCTGTGGTGAAAGCCGGAAGTCTTCGGAAGCCACAGGACCGAGCCACCTCTCTCTATCCAGGGACACAACCATGGGCACATGGAATGTCAAGACCATGTACCAGAGCGGCAAGGCCGCCCAGATAGCAGCGGAAATGCAAAAGTACAACCTTTCCCTGCTAGGTATCAGTGAAGCCAGATGGACTCAGTCTGGCCAGAAAAGGCTGTTAAGTGGGGAGATGATTCTGTATTCAGGTCATGAAGAGGAGAATGCCCCCCATACAGAAGGAGTAGCATTCATGCTGTCACCAGTGGCACAGAGAGCGCTGATGGGCTGGGAACCTCTTGGGCCAAGAATTATCACAGCAGCCTTTAGAACCAAGAAAAAGCTCAAGCTGAACGTCATCCAGTGTTATGCGCCCACCAATGACAGTGACGAGGAAGAGAAACAAGAGTTCTACGACCGACTCCAGAGTGCCGTGGACAAATGTGCGGAGCGAGACATCACCATCGTCATGGGCGATTTTAATGCCAAAATAGGGGAGGACAACACCGGATACGAAGAGGTGATGGGAAGACAGGGACTAGGCTCAGAGATGAGTGAGAACGGGGAGAGGTTTGTAGACTTTTGTGCTCTAAACCGACTTGTTATTGGAGGCAGCATCTTCCCACACAGAAGAATACACAAAGCAACTTGGGTCTCACCTGACCATACAACAGAGAACCAAATAGACCATATCTGCATTAGCAAGAAATTTAGAAGATCCCTTCAAGATGTTCGAGTGTGGAGGGGAGCAGATGTCGCCTCAGACCACCATCTGCTTACCTTAAGAATGAAGCTCAAGCTAAAGAAAAGCCGCACAGAGACAACAAGAAGACAGCGCTATAATGTAGGCCTCCTGAGAGAAACTGGAGTTAGAGAAGAGTTCAAACTGGTGCTGTCCAACCGGTTTCAAGCGCTACAGGAGCTAGTAAATGAAGAGGAGGCGGTCACCACAGAGCAGCAGTGGAAGGCAGTTAGAGAGGCACTGAACTCAACCTGCAAAGACACTGTAGGGTTCAGGAAACACCACCACAAGGACTGGCTGTCGGCACAGACCTTGAAGAAGATAGAAGCGAGGAAGCAGAAGAAAGCAGCGGTCAACAACAGTCGCACGAGAGCAGCCAAAGTAAGGGCACAGGAGGAATACTCGGAAGCCAACCGCGAGGTGAAGAGGAGTATCAGGGCAGACAAGAGGGCCTACACAGACAGCCTGGCAGCAGAGGCAGAAAAGGCAGCAGACAGCGGCAACATGAAACAGCTCTACGACATTACCAGAAGATTGTCGGGTAAGTATGGCCATACAGAAAGACCAGTAAAAGACAAAGAAGGCAAGCCTATTGCAGACAGAGCAGACCAACTCGACAGATGGGCCGAGTATTTTGAAGAGTTACTGAACAGACCTAGCCCACCCGACCCCCCCGACATCCAGCCGGCAGAGACCGACCTACCCATTAGCTGTGACAGGCCCAGCCGGGAAGAGATCAGAAGAGCAGTGGCATTTTTGAAGAATGGCAAAGCAGCAGGGCCAGATGGCATCCCAGCGGAGTCTCTGAAAGCAGACCTAGAGACAACAGTGGAGATGCTGTACCCACTGTTTGGAAAGATCTGGGAAGAGGAGGTGATGCCAGCTGACTGGAAGGAGGGGTACCAAATCAAGCTTCCCAAGAAAGGCGACCTCAGCAAGTGTTCCAACTACAGAGGAATCACCTTGCTGTCAGTACCAGGAAAGGTCTTCAACAGGATCATCCTAGAGAGAATGAAGAGCTCCGTTGACCTCCAGCTGAGAGACCAGCAAGCAGGATTCAGGAAGAACCGATCATGTACAGACCAGATCGCCACTCTCCGCATCATCGTGGAACAGTCTCTGTAGTGGAGCTCCCCGCTGTACGTCAACTTTGTGGATTATGAGAAAGCATTTGACAGCGTGGACCGAGAGACTCTGTGGAAACTCCTACGACACTACGGTGTACCCACAAAGCTCGTCCGCCTGATCAAGAGCAGCTATGATGGCATGACATGTCGCGTGATCCACGAAGGGCAGTTCACCAGGGAGCTCCAGGTCAGAACTGGTGTCAGGCAGGGGTGTCTGCTGTCTCCGTTCCTCTTCCTACTGGCCATAGACTGGGTCATGAAGATGACCACAGAGCACAGACGAAGTGGAATACAGTGGACACTGTGGACACAGCTTGACGACCTCGATTTTGCAGACGACTTGGCATTACTGTCCCACACTCGTCAACAAATGCAGGACAAGACCACGAGGCTTGCTGACATCTCGTCCCATGTGGGCCTCACCATCCATAAACAGAAAACAAAGACAATGAGGCTGAACACAACAAGGGAAGAACCAATCTTGCTTGCTGGCACCCCGTTGGAGGAGGTGGAGTCCTTCACCTATCTCGGGAGCATCATAGACAAAAAAGGCGGCACTGATGCAGATGTCAGAGCACGAATCGGTAAAGCCAGAGCAGCCTTTCTCCAGTTAAAAAAAAGTGTGGAGTTCCAGAGAGCTGTCACAACACACCAAAGTCCGGATTTTCAACTCCAATGTAAAAGCAGTTCTCCTATATGGAGCAGAGACTTGGAGATTGACAAAAACCACAGTCAACAGAGTACAGACCTTCATGAACAGTTGCCTTAGAAGAATTTTGAAAATCCACTGGCCAGAGAAGATCAGCAACGTCAGACTCTGGGACAGAACAGAGCAGATAACAGCAGAGAATGAAATTGGGTGAAGAAGATGGGGATGGATCGGTCACAGCCTGAGAAAGCCAGCTTCCAGTATCACTAGGCAGGCATTGTCATGGAACCCCCAGGGAAAGAGGAAAAGAGGTAGGCCGAGAAACTCCTGGCGTCGAGACCTCCAAGCAGACATCAAGAGACTGGGAACCACCTGGAGTAGAATCGAAGGAGAAGCACAGGACAGGAGTTGCTGGAGGTCTCTCGTCGACGGCCTATACCCGGGTAGGGGTGACAGGCGTAAGTAAGTAAGTAAGTATGCAGGCAAAATTAGCATTGAATGCTAATACTTCTTTTCTCTTTTTTTCTCTCACAGGTTCTGGTTCATTGTTGTGTACACACGCATGTATCTTAATTGTGCACTATATCCGTGTAAATTAACCTGAACCAGCAACGGCGATTTCAACCAAACCATTCACCGTTGTAAAATAAAGAATCAGTGTCACTGACATTGTCATTGTAACATTTATAATTGACGGAACTTTGAAATCCCTGGGATGAACCGGTGCCATAAATGCTGATCATGGTTCGTGCGCTGGCTGGCGGCACTACCATTCAGGCGTATGGCAAAGTTGATGCTTTGTAAAGAGAAAGTACATCAAGCTACCGCTAATTTCGCGCGAGTTTGGGAAGGGATGGAAGTGTAGATGGTCCTACAATATGTGTGTGTTTACAATTAACCCTTTTGGCCCCAAGGTCCCATTTCTCAAATTTTGGAGATGTTGCCTAACGACTATGAACCAGTCGTAGGAGATGGATTGACCATGATAATTCAAGGGTAGTGCCAGATTAGCTTGGCGCCCAAAGGCGCCAAGCTAATCTGGCACTACCCTTGTATTATCACGGTCAATCCATTTCCTGCTGTAGGGATCCGGGGCTAAAAGGGTTAAGACAGGTATGAAACGTTTCTGACCACGTACAGTATGGCATGAACTGCAGGCGTACACGACCAGTTTCACAGCTATGCTTGACTGCCGTAGTCACCAGTCCAGATCTGCCGTGCAACATCCGCCAAATTTTCTCCAAGATGATGCACAGATCCGCATAGGCCCCCTCGCGCTAGCGCGGGGGCTCATGAGGATCTATGCATCTTGCTCCCCTCACTTTTTTCCTGTGTTTCTCACGCTGACGTGGTCATGAGTGGTTCGACGTGCGACATTGGCTGTCTAGCGTCAAACAGCAATTAACCCAGGCGGTATGCCAGTAATGGGTGTTGGCCCGCGCCGGGACTGTTTTGCTTCGGACTAATTCAGTACAATGCCCTTGTTTGATAAATGCAGGTAAATACTCCTGTTTGAAGGAGCACGGGAGCTTTCTTTCTCCAGCAGGTTCAGTTAGCTACGTGGAAAACCGGTTAATCCTATTGCCTCCTCAGACAGTGAAACCGGATGTCAGTGTTCACAGATCTAGAAGAAGCTGTATTCTGTGCCTGTGGTTTTGCATGTGATTTCATGCAGGCAAGAAGCAGAGATCCTCGTGACCCCCTGCATCCTGCAGGGACTCTTGAGGAGCTATGCCTCTAGCAGACGGCACTGTGATGGCTGGGCGGACAATATGGGTTTGACGATTGATAGTCCGGTTATGTGTGGTGTGATCGGGCGCGTAGCTTGCTCATGCATCCAGTTACGACGTACTGAGCCTCCTCGACACAAGCGTGAAATTTCGTCGTCGGTCCGATAGTCATTTGTTTGCTTCTGCGATCGTTGTTTTTTTTTTTTGTTGTTGTTTTTTTGTTGTTGTTTTCGGATTCAGATGGGTGTGTCGCACAGAAAAATAGGTTTGTGAAACTTGTAGGTTTATGTCACTTCTTTAATTAAAGTCGCGCGACAACAACTCACGGCTTGAAGGCTGTAGAAAAAGGCCCAAGTACGGGGTTCGTATTTGGTTGTTTAATCAGCTTACAATTTACGTTGATTAAACTTTTTGTAACCTGTGCGTGTACGCAACTTGATAATGAGAGATTCACTGATAGATTGTTTGGGTGTAAGGTCGTGCTAATAACAGGGTATATCTCACAGCAGTGTTCAATGAGAACTCTCGATCAAGTATGTGCATGCGGGACTTGAATGTTTTCGTCCCAAAGTTGTTAGAATAAAAAAAAAAAAATACGAATTCAAAGGGGCGATTGACGGTGCTGTTGAAATGTATACTGCCTTTTGTTTTCACACCATATAGCATTCGCAGGAACAACTTCACAAAATATATATAAGATTTGTCCTGATAGGACTTTGGTCTTTTAAGCCGTCTGTAACGTGCTTGAGTTACGGAGAAACAGGAAGCCGATCTCATTGTTGTCTTCTATATTTGTGGTTGTTAACCCATTACATCCTGATTTTGATTTTTAAAATTCTTTTTAGTTTAGTGAGTTGTCCTATGAAGGCCACATTTCAGTTCCGACGATTAACTGACCATGATAGTTCAAGGATAGTGCCCCTGGGCGCCAAGTTGTTCTGACACCACCCTTGAACTGTCTTACTTACTTACGCCTGTCACCCCTCCCCGGGTATAGGCCGTCGACGAGAGACCTCCATCGACTCCTGTCCTGTGCTTCTCCTTCGATTTTCCTCCAGGTGGTTCCCAGTCTCTTGATGTCTGCTTGGAGGTCTCGACGCCAGGTGTTTCTCGGCCTGCCTCTTTTTCCTCTTTCCCTGGGGGTCTGGTACATGGTCTTGACATTCCATGTGCCCATGATTGTGTCCCTGGATAGAGAGAGGCGGCTCGGTCCTTTGGCTTCCGAAGACTTCCGACTTTTACCACAGGACGTCATAAATCTTCTGGTAGAAGAACCATCCTCCTCCAGGAAAGGAATTGCTGTTTGTCTTTTCGTCGGCGTTTTTGTAGCTATTTCCTTATTTGCAGGGTGGGGAAGCTACCCCCACGCCCAACCCCCTTACTAGGAGGACCAGGGGTTTTCTGTCGGGGTCACCTTCCCTTAGACCATGTTGGTTCACGTCACCTTATTTCATTCGGTGCACCCCTCTTGCGAGGGACCCCCTATCCACCACCCAGGGGACGCGCCTCAACGCCATATGGTCCCAGCGCGAGGCTTGAACTAGCATGGTCAAATTTATCTCATGTGAGAGCGTATCCGGATGTAAAGGTTTAAAAATGATAGGTTGCGTTGTCAGTGTGTACTCGTCTGTGATTTTATACCTTACGGTCCACAATCGTAAGGTCCAGAGTTCTAGACCAGCACACGTATGAGTCAGAGGGGGTGGTGGATAATGTAGGGAAGGGTTCATCATTACCGACCAGGTTTACATATTTACACCTACTGCGTTCAACAGGCGGTTTAACACATTCTACCCCAGGACCGAAATCCCCAGATTTTGAAGGTGTCCTCTGAAGGACTGTATTTAAAATTTAGAGATAGATCGAGTATGATAATATAAGGGTGGTGCCAGAATAGCTTGGCGCCTACGGGCGCCAAGCTATTCTGGCACCACCCTTGAACTGTCATTCTCGATCTATGTCTTGCTGTGATGTGTCGGGACTGAAAGGGTTAATTGTGTGTCGTTTTAAATTCTAATGGATATTGGCTGCTAATGTTCTGTCAGCTGTTCATCGCAAACATAACTAAGTATTCCGAGCGTCATGATGGAAATTGCTAATTCGCTGTTATAGTGGTCCTGTGAAATATCAGGTTCGCTTCATTTGCATTTGATTTCCATCGACAAACGACATTAGACCAAAAACATGTACATAGATACTAATGGTTGTGTGTGTGTGTGTGTGTGTGTGTGTGTGTGTGTGTGTGTGTGTGTGTGTGTGTGTGTGTGTGTGTGTGTGTGTGTGTGTGTGTGTGTGTATGAGTGAGGCCTTTTGAGCCAAATTCCACCTCAGTGCATTCGGGCAACTGTGTGGTATCAGCATTGCAACAGTCGAAACATCACCCTTTTTTAAATGATTTTTTTAATTTTATAGTCTGTGTAGTAAGTTCGAAACATCACCCTTTTTAAAATGATTTTTTTTTTTTTTTTTTTATAGTCCGTGTAGTAAGTTGTCGCATTTGCTTAACAAATTCAAAGGAACAAGATTTATATTTTCTTGTGAACCCCAGAAGATTTTTAATCTAGATTTTATGATCCCTCCCGTAGTTCTGAAAAAGGCTTATGTCTATATGTAACTCTTGTTCTGGTGAGTGACGTGTAAGAGTTTTGATTTAGCTGCTAGAAATCATGTCACCGTAGTGCGGTGCCACCCAAACGCCCGCCTCTTTTTTTATATCTTAAAGACTATAAGTTGCCTCCATGACTTAACCCATTTAGCTCCAGGACCCTGCATCTGGAGATGGATTGATCATGATAATTCAAGGGTAGTGCCAGATGAGCTTGGCGCCTTGAGGCGCCAAGCTCATCTGGCACTACCCTTGAATTATCATGATCAATCCACTTCCTGCAACTGGTAGATAGTCGTTCAGTAACACTTCCCAAATTTGGGAAAAGCGCCTGTGGGGCTAAAAGGGTTAAACTGACGACTTTGGTCCCGTGTACCATAATGTTTTTTGTCGCAGTGGCTTTGGTTGTATTAGTGTCACAGTCATGAATTACTTTTCACTGTTGCGTCTCAATACCAGCTCGGCGTTGCTTATGCCCGTCACTCGGCCAGCAACTCGATCCTATCTACAAGAGACGTAGATTTTTATGAGTAACTGCAGCTGCAGGCTCTCACAAGAATCCGTGCCTCACGCTCGCAGACATGGTGCGCTAGTCCTCAAATGAAGAAAATGTTGGAGATTCCACTATAGACGTAACACAGTAAATAGCCGTCGTTCTTCTTTGTAACGAGACGCGAGCGTGCCATTCAGGACTGCTCCTCACACTATCATGAAAGAATACAATTAATCCCTTTATTGAACGGCGAACACGGGCGGGTGGATGTGACGAAAAGGGGGACTAAATTTAGACGGGGATTAAAATGTGACTATCACTATTTCTTGTTGTCCGCCTCGGCGACCCGTTTTCATGAGGTGTGTTGGCGGTATGGTAATTTTCCTTTAGACCTACATAACTGTTTTATGTGATTTACGATTGCGGGATCTGCGGCGTACGTAAACCAAAGGTCCTCGGGCCGACATCGGGCTCAATCGGCTTGCGCACAGTCAACTAAGCCCGACGACCTACTGGGTTGCTGCCTCGCACCCAGCGCCAAGAAACGGCTGAAGTTGGATTTACCGTGTTGCTTAACACATTCTATACCAAGGACCGAAATCCACAAATTTTGAAGTTGCTCTTTAAATGGAAAGGCTTGTCTTACAATTCCAGAGACAAATCAAGCATGATAGTTCAAGGGTGCTTCCAGAATAGCTTGGCGCCTATGGGCGCCAAGCTATTCTGGCACCACCCTTGAACTATCATGCTCCCAGCTCGATCCATGTCTTGCTGTGGCATGTAGGGGCTGAATGAGTCAAAGGGTTCTGCGGACATAGGTTGGCACGTAAAGAAAAACTTTTCACGCAAGAAAATGAAAGTGCCTGGCTAGCCCTACGACTATCATCTCCAACAAACCAGGCTGATCGATCCGTCTTTAGCAGCTCGTCCTTTTTGCTTATCCCTGTCCATGGTTCGGTTCGTCGACTTTGCTCGACGTCTTCAGCTTCAGCCCCTTCACTGACAGTGGACGCAGTCTTTTCGAAGTCATTATAAATTCAACGTCCAACAGCCCTAGCTGTCGAAGAAACATAGATACAAAGCGGTTTTAGCAAGAGGCATAGATCCTCATGAGCACCCGCAATTGCAAAATATTGTAAAAGCAGTTCTCCTATATGGAGCAGAGACTTGGAGATTGACAAAAACCACAGTCAACAGAGTACAGACCTTCATGAACAGTTGCCTTAGAGGAATTTTGAAAATCCACTGGCCAGAGAAGATCAGCAACGTCAGACTCTGGGAGAGAACAGAGCAGATAACAGCAGAGAATGAAATTGGGCGAAGAAGATGGGGATGGATCGGTCACAGTCTGAGAAAGCCAGCTTCCAGTATCACTAGGCAGGCATTGTCATGGAACCCCCAGGGAAAGAGGAAAAGAGGTAGGCCGAGAAGCTCCTGGCGTCGAGACCTCCAAGCAGACGTCAAGAGACTGGGAACCACCTGGAGTAGAATCGACGGAGAAGCACAGGACAGGAGTTGCTGGAGGTCTCTCGTCGACGGCCTATACCCGGGGAGGGGTGACAGGCGTAAGTAAGTAAGTAATGATGATCTATGTCTCGTGCAGTTGGATTGTGTTGACTTTTTCTCGGCAATGAAGGGCTTAGTGGCCTACATCGCTAAACCACCCGATTCGGAATCGGTCCGCCAGCGAGCCCGTCCAGACGTATGCAGCAAAGATTCCACAACTGACGGAATCGCGTTACAAGATTGGAGACGCGTTTGTCATTAAACTTAAATATAGTTTACCCTGTTCTAGAAGTCCTGGAGTCTTATTTTATTTTGAAATATTACCTCACGCCACAGAGATGCCCTGTGAAGGTACAAGAACGTAAGTGTGTTTTTGTGAAAAGCACGGTTTTCATTGTGTTACAATGAAAATCGTGCTTTTCACACAAAAAAAGACTTGCTGTCTTTTGCCATCGCCGCGTAGAGAGGGCCGGTCAGGGTACTATTTCAGTGATTATCACGCAATAGGTCCATGACAATATTCATATTTTATAAACTGATCTACGGGCATACAAATGTACAAATATATTCTAAGTGTTTCTGTATCCTGGTAAACTCAGTCGTGCAGTCAACTTGAAAGCAATTACCACCAAGTGACTTTTGAATTATTTATCGTTTTCATTTTGATTCTGACAAAAGCCCCAAAGAGCAACACGGAGCAGAGCTTTGTCCTAACACTATCAAGGTTTTTAATGGCAAGGTATATCGGGAACACAATGGAAAGGAGTTATCACTCAGAACCTGCTGATAATTCGGTGAACAGGTTTCTTTCTAGTCGTGCAGAGGTAAAACTGAATTGGAATGTAATGCCCCAGTAGCAAAACGCCCTCGGGCCCACTGCGGCCGTCGTGGGCCCGAGGACCATTGCTTACTGTATCAATATCAAAACCAAAGTTATTAAAGTTTGGTTTTGATTTTTTTCTGTTCCAGTCTCATGCTGATCTGCCTGTTAGGTTCGCCATTAAAAAAAAACAAAAAAACTGTCTTAAATGGATCGACGATAGCGCATAGGTATTGCCTTCTAGCTAGCCGTCGTCTAGCGCTTGCAGTGTATGCAGGGCCGGATCCAGGGGGGGGGTGCTTTGGTACTACAGGACCCCCCACCCACCCACCCTCGGCTTAAAAAAAAATCATTTACTACCAGGCCACAACATGATCCGAGAAGGAGGGGGGGGGGTGGTTTAATGTTATTACAGCACCACCACCCCCCTCCCCCCCGCCTTTAGGTATCTTCGGACCCTGAAAGCACCCCCCCCCCACTCCCCCCCCCCCCCACTTTTTTATTTTTTTCGGACCCTTGAAGCATGCGCCTCTTCTCTGCCCCCCCCCCCCTTTCCTCCCCCCGCTTTTCGATTTCCTCGGACCCTGGAAGAGCACAAGAGCACGCGCCTTTTCTCTCTCCAACTCCCCCCCCCCCCCCCCCCCCCCCCCCCCGCTTCTTTTCTATTTTTTTTCGGACCCTGGAAGCACGCGCCATTCGCTCCTGGACAGTATACAGTTTTTATATTGTCGTTCAGCGCCCACCCACCCGCTTAAAAACTGATTGATCCGGCGCTGGTAAGAGTTGAACAGATTCAGCACCTGGCAATGACGACTTCCTTTGCCTGGTGATGAAAAAGATGTCAACCTCTGCCAGAAAAGGTACAAACTTCTCACGAGTTCTTGCAGTTTGCAAGGGTCCATGCCCGTCTGTGCCTCTCGCGTTTGGCCAGGACTGTTGTAATGGTATTAGCTGCAGCATTATCACAGTTTGCTCTAGAAAGGGGGCTCTTCCTTTGTCAGTGCGTGTGTGGTGTGAGCCAACAGCAAGTCGGGAGTGGTGCATTGTGCTTCTCACCTTTACGTGAAAGGCCCTTAAACGACTTAACATTACTTTCACTGTGCCCTATTTATTTACTTACGTCTGAGAAACAGGCATAGGAACAACTGAGCAGTGCCTACTAGCAAGAGGCAAGGATTCTCATGAGCCCCTGCAATTACAGGGGCTCATGAGAATCTATGCCGCTTGCAGATGAATTGAGTGAGTGAGGGCTGCTGTTGGAAAATGATCCGGCCGTCGATAGTCTAATGAGAAAACGAGTCGGCGCTTCAATAGTTAATGGGAAAACGAGTTTGAACAGTTAGGTGTGCAGAAAGTCTTAATGAAAACAGCCCGTCTCAAGTTCGGGGTTAACGTACCAACTTCGCGCTCAATTACGGGTTTGGTTTCATGCTGGAATCCCAGAGAGATTTGTTTCTATCGAGGAGAAGAGACATAAATGATTTCTGAGTCTTCCCGACAAGAGACTTGTAACTGTACGTGTCCAGACGTGGTCTTGAAGGTCTATGTCTTTTGGGCGTAGACGATGAACAACGAGGAACCGTTTCCCGCTTCTGTGTTTGATTTTGTTTGTAGGTAGTTCTTTCACTTCCCAGAGCCAATCTGCACGCTTGCCGATGATTTGGTAACGCCTGAATATCATTTTAGACAGATTGAAATAAAATTCGCAGCAGTGTAGTAGTAGAAAAACACACCAGAGATAAATTTCGAAGGGTGCCTCATTCGTCTTCTTAGAATCCTGATTTTGAATAATCACATATTAGAAAGCATGGAACATGTTGCGACTGTGCTAGCTTCAGAAATCTGGTGGGGGCTATCTCCTGCGCTTGGCGCCGCCCGAAATATGTGTCCTAGTCTGTGATTTTGGACCTTACGGCGACTAGCGCCGTAAGGTCCAAAATCACAGACCAGCAAACTGTGTCGCTGTCGTGACGCAAAACACGGTACAGTCACTCGATCAGAGGTTGGTGTTGGAAGGTGAAATGGTGAAGTGGTCAGTTTTGAGTGGATAACGTGGGGCAAACGATCAACACGTAGCATAATCCGAGCCACCGAATTACCACCAGGGATAAGCTGGTCGCTCATGTCAGTGGAGTCCGTTCAAAGGCGTGATGGAGTGCGTGGGTCAGGTTGGAGTGACTTTTGTCGCTTGTAAAACTATTGCCGTCAGTTGCATGGTCTCCCTGGGTCTGATTACAGCAGGTTGCAGCCAACCAGCTGAGAGATGCCGCGTCACGTGTTCACAACACTTAACACAGCACGCGGGAAATATGTCGCAAGGGTAACGCACGCAACAAAATCCCTCCGTGTGTGTGTGTGTGTGTGTGTGTGTGTGTGTGTGTGTGTGTGTGTGGTAGCTGTCCTCTGAACTACACTTCAATATGGAGATTTCGAATTCATGCAGCTTTTTAGGATCGCCACTGAGAGGCGCACTTTCCGCACTGCCGCTAAAAAAAATTGCGTGTGCTTTGACCCTTTACTGTTGTTTTTGTCGATACTGTCACCCATTGATACAGTGATGGTAATTTGGGTAGCCTTTTGAGAGGGTCCGACAGTGTGGTGGCCGGCTAATCACCAAACACCTCAAACTCGTACTCGGGTCTCAAATGTCACAATTCTTTGATTACTCCATGACAAGATCTGAAGGAGTGTTGAATAGCCAATGGTACTTGCGCACACTGGTTGTCTCCCTTGATTCGCTACCGCTACGGCGGTAGCGAATCGAGGGGGACAACCAGTGTGGGTACTTCCATAGACCGTAGTCTCGAAGTCTGTGGCATTTCTCAGAATTACTGCACATTGGTGTCGACCGCCATGAGGTTTAGGGTTGAACTTTGCTGTTTGCCTTGTCTCATACATCTTTCATATTACAGTCCGTGTAACATGCCTACCTTTTCCAGGGCGATTCTACAAGCTTGTCGGATTTTTACCGGCGTATCAGAACGTTTTCTTTTGACAGCATGGTGGCATTAACCCCATAATTCCCGGAGCATGCCCGCGAACACCACTCACAACTGCAAGAGGCATAGATCCTCATGAGCCCCCGCAGTCGCGGGGGCTCATGAGGATCGATGCCTCTTGCAGCCTTCATTCAGTTATATCTGCAATTTTCGCGAAGAACAGCTACACTGCGACGCTTTCAAAGATCTCAGTCTTAATCGCTGGCATGCAGTGAAGGGGTTAATATTACCTGCTGTGTAGTTGGTACTTACCCATATAAGCGTCAAAATAAGGTGTCGCTCACCGATAAATGAACCCCAACAACCAACACTTTTAGATTTAAATGAGATTGTTTTCTAATTTCGTCATGTTATTAGTTTAACCCCATTATGCATGTAGCCGCCAGTATTGTTTACGTTACCGGCGGTTGCAACCAGAAGGGGGTTAATGAACAGCCTAGACCTTCTGCTTCACGTCGGGTCTAACAACCTCCCATTAAAGTGTGTACTTAAATCGTCATGTAGCGTCAATTTACAACGGTATCGAATTGGCTTCGATGACCTAGAAACAGCCCTGCAACAAACACGTCTAGTTTCATTCAGTTTGTTAACTAGTATTGTTAAGTCCCAGGAACATGGATTCAAAGTGGTGTCAGCAAGTCATAGACAGTCCTAGATCCTCCTAAACCCCCGTAACTGGGTCTATGTCTCTTGCAGTTGGATCGTGTTGATTTTTTTCTCAGCAGTCAAAGGATTAACATTACTTTAAAATCAGGCATACCCCCCTCGTAGTTTTCAATTCAACGAACGTAGGTTTCACAGTCTCGCGCGTTTCCTTTGAAAACGCGTTGGCGCTGCTCTTGCACTTTTTTTTGTTTTTTGTTTTTGTTGTTGTTGTTGACCGAACTTTCCATAAAACAGTAAACTTGGGTTATACCAATGTGCCTGGAGACCCACACATTTTTGACTGTATGCGAAGTTTGTCATGAGCGAAGCAAATTACTTACAGAAAGTGTGGTGGGGACTTTTCAAGAAGTGTTGTTATATCCGAATTTTGTCATATCCGACCTTGTAATAAGCGAAGTCGACTGTGCTCTGTATAATGTACGACGCAGCATATCCGACCTTGTAATAAGCGAAGTCGACTGTGCTCTGTATAATGTACGACGCAGCATATCCGACCTTGTAATAAGCGAAGTCGACTGTGCTCTGTATAATGTACGACGCAGCATATCCGACCTTGTAATAAGCGAAGTCGACTGTGCTCTGTATAATGTACGACGCAGCAACACTTGATAGCAACAACAGCAAAAAAAACGTTTCTGTAAATCGTTCCTCGTTGATTTTCACGCCTGTTGACTTTTAATCTGCTGGTACATTTTCAAGTGCTAGTGTGCATTACAAGCACTTTCCACGCTTGCACTCTCGCAGCGAAATCCATCACTCTGCAAGAAGCATAGATCCTCATGAGCCCCCGCAGATGCGGGGGCTCATGAAGATCTATGCTTCTTGCTGGCCCAACTTGCATTTGTATGGTCAATGTGTGCGTTAGGACTTTTCATCAAGCGAGCAGGTAATTGTGTACGGGTATCCAAAAGGTGCCTCAGAGTTCCATAGCGCGAATCTATTTTCATAGAGGAATTGTTTGTGTGGGTTTTCGATTTCGATAGTTATTCACGGTGACTCGGTCGTTCATGTCCGTTATGAAAATGCTCGACGATAGCAACGCGAGCTTGTCTCTCTATGTCTTTTGTTGTATTTTTCGTTTTTTAACCCATTCAGCCCTGACGCACTACAGCAGGAGATGGGTCGACCATGATAATTCAAGGGCAGTGCCAGATTAGCTTGGCGCCTGTCGGCGCCAAGCTAATCTAGCACTGCCCTTGAATTATCATGGTCGATCCATTTCCTGCAACTGGTGCATAGTCTTTAGATGACGCCTGCAATATTTGGGAAATACGGCCGTCGGGCTGAACGAGTTAAACCAAGTTCGTTATAGTCTCAATAAAACGGAAACACAAACCTGTCTCAGTCGTACCATTACACAAAAATGGATTCAAGAACAGTCGAGACGTGCAGGTGCTATCGTGCATAACTATCGAGAACCGACACGGTTTTGCAAAACAACCCCAAAAATGAATTTATTTTTTTTTTTTTTTTTTAAATCCGTTTTGGTCTGCAACTAGGCGTGTGTGATTGTAAAATATAAACGTAAACGACTCTGCTTATAATTACGTTATTATTAATAGTATTTGTAGTATTAGTATTATTATGCCTAATTGTAGATCTAGCTGTTACAATTGTTAACATGGAAACTAGGAGGCTAATTTGGCCGAATTGAAACCTGCTAGTTCTACTTTTCTGGTTTCTTGATGCATTGGTGGAAGAAAACGGGAAGGAATAAAAAAAAATATTTACTACAACATAATCGTCCCCGTTCCTGCCCTCGTCTTCTGAACACTTGTGTGTGCTGGTTTTTGATTTTGGACCTTACACCTTGTAGCGGCAAGATCCACAATCACAGACCAGCACTCACTTATGTAAGATAAGTGTCGGCTGTCGAACAGTGTTTGTCTTTATTTCCAATCCCGCCATGTCATCAAGGACATCGTGTATTATTTTAAGTCACTCTGCATTTGTGTGGGCCGGTCTGTTGTTTTGGAGCTTACAGTCGTGTTGCATTCTTGTGCTGGCCTGTGACTTTGAACCTGACGGCCTTAAGGCCGTCAGGTTCAAAGTCACAGGCCAGCACACACTTCTGTTTCCTAAAACTCGCTGTCATTGGGTGTAAAAGTGAAGTGAGCATCGAAACCTAAAGAAAACTAATTTAAAGCCAGAAGCGTTGGTTGCGGGGTGGTTGGCGCCCTCGCTGTATGACTGCGGATCATCGCTGAGTGTTGACCCCTTTAGCATCTACGGACGATGCCGTTCGGTGGAAAGGCTGGCGTCGTCAGTGGCAGTGAGGGAGTTAAACAAGGTCCTTTGTGTAGACCCGTTTAATCTCATCGCGTTATCGAAGGTCATCATGTGACGTTTGAAAACGCGCACGTGTTTGGTTCGTTCACAGGGACGAGGCAGGAATGCGCTAAAACGGATGTGACAACGTGAGCTTCGCCGTTGCATTATATCATTCATTCATTCATTTTATGCGTTGTTTGTTTGTTTGTTTGATCTTTGTAAATGCTGATTAAGTCTCTTCCTGTCTCTCCCCAAATTAACCCCTTTTCTCTGCCGGGGCAAGGCGGACGCTACCCAGTTGCAAGAGACATAAACCCTCATGAGCCACCGCGACTGCGGGGGCTCATGAGGATTTATGTCTCTTGTTAGACCTTTGTTCCTTATGCCCATTGTGTGTGTGTGTGTGTGTGTGTGTGCGTGTGTGTGTGTGTGTGTGTGTGTGTGTGTGCGTGTGTGTGTGTGTGTGTGTGTGTGTGTGTGTGTGTGTGTGTGTGTGTGTGTGTGTGTGTGTGTGTGTGCGTGTGTGTGTGTGTGTGTGTGTGTGTGTGTGTGTGTGTGTGTGTGTGTGTGTGTGTGTGTGTGTGTGTGTGTGTGTGTGTGTGTGTGTGTGTGTGTGTGTGTGTGTGCGTGTGTCCCATTTCATCTGCGTTCTCCACGCGAATGTTGGTCAGCGTGCTGTGATGTTCAGCGCGAAATCCGTGATCACCGGCGGCGACCTGTTTCATTTTTTTTCCCCCCACCGATTTTTGTTCCCGTTGCAATCATCGTCTGCATGGCCATGGTACAAAACAGCGATCTGAAGAAATTTTTTTTTAAATTTCGAATATCGGCAACAGTTTTTGCATGGACGTACAGCCCTTGAATTCCTACACCACCGACTTTAGGTAACGGTAGCACTTGAGTGCTGTATTACTACACACACATATGGCAATGCCAGTGGGGTAGCTATCGCGTGTGCACGCCCCTTTTATGACAGGGTACCCCTTTTCGAGCTCTCCACCCCTTGATCCATACTTTCCACCCGTGTCGCACTCCCCCATTGATAGGTTCGGTACGACTTCGAGCGCTGCTTGCTTACCTGTTAACGCGTTTTCGTCGCGTGGCCCGGAAGATTGCGTGGGGGAGGAGGGGGGGGGTTGGCGTTCACAGACTTTCGCATGCAAGAGGCATAGATTCTCATGAGCCCCTGCTTCGCAGGGGCTCATGAGAATCTATGCCTCTTGCATGGTCGAGATCTGCCCCATCTGCGTACCTGTATCTTCACTTTTCCAGCGGGGAAAATCAAGTCATACTGTATTCATTGCCTCATTGCTGGCGGAGTGACTTTGGCTTGATATTAAGTATCGGGGTATCAGTCGCTATCCGGCTGGGGCTGTCTTCAGTTGGCTTGGCCTTTGCGTTTCATTTCTAACAGTAGATGATCGGAGACTTGGACTCTTGAGTGCTGCAGTGAGAGATGTATCGTTTCTGCCCAATCCATCGTCTTTATCGGAGTTCAGATTTCCTGTACCGCTCATTGAGAATAGGTTCGACTGCTGTGTGAGTGGGATACACAGTATACTTCAGATATAACAAATCGCCAGGGGGCCCAACTTTTCTTGTTATAGCAGAGAAGAAGAAGTTTGCTGTAGGCGGAGTAATTGTACATGGAACAAGGGCTGGAGAAAGTGTTGACTTATCCGACTTCTATTGTGTCGGACGTTGGTGTGAGCGAAGTTGACAATGCCAGGCGACAGCTAGAGGCGCCGATATGATTAGTTCTGCTGTCACGGTCGAGGCGTCTCCCGCCGCACCGTGTAATCAGTGCTTAGTAGGGAATTTTGCGTTGCGGTCCTTCTGAGTCCCCGCAACTGCGAGGGCGCCTGAGGATCTACGTCTCTTGCAGTCGGGCCGTGTTCACTTGTTATCGGCAGTCAAGGGGTTAGCGTTGGCAATGACATTAAAAAAAAAATGATTCATATGCAACTCCGTGGTGTTTACCCTCACGGCTTTTTGATCTGGACATGACAATCGTGATAAATGTGTGTGCCAGTCTGTGTTTTGGGAACACTTTTCGGATCTGTTTAGAAAATGGTCAGGAGTGATAATTACATTGCGTGCAGGTCTGTGATTTTGGACCTTACGGCTACTATGGAGCCGTCAGGTCCAAAATCACAGACCAGCACACGCCCGTCCGATTTCAGTCTTGGCACCAGTCAACAATGCGTCATCGGCCGCCCCGTAAATAATAACTGCGGTGCCAGAAAACAGCAGACAAATCCTACAGCGTTGATTTTAGATTACTTGGAGACAAACCCGGCATTTTGTACAACGATCAGCAGACAAACGGCAACACTGACAACAGTGGCCAACAGAGGTACATTGTGCGGCGCGAGCGCGTTCGTCGACCCAAGCTTTTGACTTCCTTCAGTACTGGGATATACACAAGATGCGCTGGTCTCATCCTGCACAGGGCTCATGACAGTCTATGCCTTTGCTCTTGCCGATTGGAGTGTCTGGCAGAGGGACTTAGGGGCAAACCGTATGTTCCTCATACTGTTCCTCATAAAATGAAAAAATAAATTTAGCTGATCTTTCAGCAAGACGCAATCGATTCCCTTGAGCACCTTCAGATGCAAGGGCCCATTAAAGTCTATGCCTTCTGCAGATGGAAGCGCATGGCTATCTATCTGAGAATTTTTGAAAAGGCTTATGCGATTCTGTGCTTTTTGAAGATGTTAGGAATTGGATGAAAGAAACTATCACAAATTTTAATGACAGAGAGAGCCTGTGATTTAAGGGCTGGTGAAATTATGTGCTTCTTTCAGATTGAAGCGATTCGATGAAAGACTACTGATCCGACAAAAGGACAATTTGTACACGGGCCCTAAGAGAGAAGACGATTAATTGAGTACCATGGTGTGCGTCTGCTTGCGTGGATTTGTGGCATCTGTCGGTGTACAGTTATCATCGGACATGATCTGGATATGTCGAGGTCGAACATCAAGTTTGTCACGCGATGGACATGTGTCACGTCTGTCACGCGAAGGAGATCGAATGCCAAACGTAGAAGACAAACTGTATCCGGTCACGGTGTCGTGACCCAACGCTCAGAAAGCCATAGGGCCGATGTCGGCCCGACGGCCTTTGCGCACTGCGGGGGATAGCCTTCTTCCTAGCCATTCTGATGTAAATGTATCTTATTTCCAGTCGCGTGTAGAAACCTTCTTCCTAGCCATTCTGATGTAAATGTATCTTATTTCCAGTCGCGTGTAGAAACCTGTGGGGGTGCTTGGTGCAGACAAATGTTTTTTTTTGTTTTTTTTTGTCTACCGTATTTAAAAAATAGGGTAGACTTTGAAATGGGGCTGGGTCGGAGCGCATTCCGGAGCATGCACATGACGTTTTAGGCGTGCGGCGCAGAAATTCTGGCAAAGAAGAAACAAGGTAAAAATGACGTCACGTCTAGTTAAGCAAACCTTGCTAGAGAACGTCTTTTTGGCGCGCGTGTGTGAGAGAGACAGCTACTAGAGCCCGCGTTTGAGGATGGACAAGTTTGAAATTTTAGGATCTTGTCCCTAAAAGAATAGCCTCGGGACCTATTTTTCGATGTTTGATTAATATGCTCATTGACGAGAATATGTCATTTTCACACAAACCGGTAGATCCAGACTGGATTCCGTATTTTTTTTTTTTTCTTATTTTTACTAGATGTTTTGCGTAAAACTAGATAAAAGGGACATATTGAATGAGTTCGTTAACCAGCATTGTACCTCTAGAACGTTTTGAGTGATGATTAGATATTTTTGGAAAAAAAAATATTTGCACGTTTTTGGGATTAATTTCACGCATTATAATTATGGGCTAATCTTAAAACAACTGAATCTTTTTTTACGAAAAAAAACAATTTTCTCATTAATAATCACATGAATTTTCGTTTACGGTATTTACATAAGCCTACAGTTTGTCTCGGCTGCCGGATACGATTAGGTCAATTGTGACCTGTATGCCCTAGGTGTGAAAATCAGACAGTTTTTTGCTGAACTTGTTTGGAGTCATTTGTAAAACAGCTAACATAACTTTAAATTTTCTTTTTCGAAAAAAAACTATCTTCTCATTAATACCCGCATGATTTTTCATGAACAGTATTTGCATAAGCCTGCTGTTTGTCCCGGCCCTGGGATAGGATTAGGTCAAATTGTGACCTGTAGGCGTGAAAATCAGCAAGTAAATTTCAAAGTTGAATCTGTGATACGTCAACTGTTAGTACTACGATGAGTGACGTATAACATCGAGTCGTCACTATGAATATGAACACTAAGTCGTGGGACTAATGATGCCATGACGTCGTGAAGCTTGAAGTGACGTCATTTCGCTGCTCGTGCTATCATTCGGCTTCTTCAGAATAGCTATGCTACGCCAGACCACA
This sequence comes from Semisulcospira habei, assembly GCA_036245525.1. Classification (NCBI taxonomy): domain Eukaryota; kingdom Metazoa; phylum Mollusca; class Gastropoda; family Semisulcospiridae; genus Semisulcospira; species Semisulcospira habei. The sequence goes on along the minus strand of BTPG01000008.1, from coordinate 10,692,940 downwards.
GAGCTTACAAATGGCGGGAATCGCCGTGTGTGCGTCTTTATTTATGTGTACCAGTGTGTGTGAATCAGAGAGTGGGTTAGAGCAGAAGGAGATGAATTTCTGTCGCTACACGAGCCCACAGAACGTACTAATGGCGGGAAGCGCATTGTGTCCGTCTTTATTTGTGTGCGCCGACGTGTGTGTTGATCAAAGGTTGGCTTAGAAAAGAGGGAAATGGATCAGCATAATATATATGAACAACTCTGAATGTTCCTAAAAGATAAACGCATCTGAGCTCCAAACAACACGGTAGACTTTGGGATTAAATCCTCATCTTGTTTTTAAGTCTTTTCTATTTATATAAGGGACTTTTTAAGACGGGTCGCGGTGGGGCGAATTTAATAGCATGTCCATGATGTCAACGGCGGGCAGGCTAAACCTCTAATAATTGAAGTAACAAGATAAAAATTACGTCATGTCTGCTTACGCTAACCTCGCTGCTGAACGTACATTTGGCGGGAAGCGCCGTATGTGCGTATATAGGTAGGCCTATGTGCGTATGTATGTATTATGTGCGTATGTATGTAAACAAGAGAATCTCCGATATTTCTGTACACACAAGCTTGAAACTGTTTATGGGAAGTCGGTTGACCCAGATTAGAGTCCGTAATTTTTGTCATATTTACTTGAACTTTTGCATATAGCTAGTTTGGAGGACGTTGGATGAGATCGTTTGCCAGCTTTGTATCCTTTCAACATTGTAATACCCGCATGATTTTTCATAAACATAACCCCCTACCCCCCCCCCCCCCCCCTCTTTGAAGATGTGTGTGCTAGTCAGTGGTTTTGAACTTCACGAAGGATCCGTCAGGTCCAAAATCACATAGCAGCACACATTTTTGTGTGCATTTTGCATACACGGCATTTTCCTTTTGGCGTTACTGCGTTTACGCCGTTACTAGTGAAGCACAGATGTTAATATATTTGATTTTGTCCTGTAGGAGACATGAATTTGTTTGTGACAACAGCATATAGATAGCCATGTGCATTTGTGCCTTTCGCAGACTAGGGCACTTTTGTCTTTTAACGCATTACATCCTGAGGCTGATTTTGTAAAATTTGCTTCTTCTATGACGGCTACATTACAGATTAGGAGACAGATCAACTGTTTTAGTTCAAAGGTGGTGCCAGAATAGCTTGGTGCCTCAGGCACCAAGCTATCCTGACACCACGCTTGAACTATCGGTCAAATTTATTTCATACAATGGGTGTATCAGGATGAAAAGGGTTAATGGTGTACGTTCGATAGCAGAAAGACGGATACGTAAATAATGTTCTTAACAGCGACACGCGCGTAGACTCGCAATGATCCTTGGCAGCGTGAGGCATAGATCCTCATGAGCCCCCGCAGGCCTGCGGGGGCTCATGATGATCTATGCCTTTTGGACATAAACTGGCGTTTGTTGGATTACAAATGGCTTACGTGTGATCCCGAGGGGGTCGGGCCGTAGGTCCTCACCTAGCAGGGTCCCCGTGCCGCCACAATGTCCGCGTCAGGCGTGATGTATAGCAGATATCGCCGTGACCAGTCATCTGCATCATTGCTTACGTGTTCTGCAGGATTACGCTCAGAGAAGGGAAGATGTAAATGGACCAGCCAGAGGCATACATTCTCACCAGCCCCTGCAGGCTGCGGTGGCCCGTGAGAATGTATGCCTCTTGCAGATGAGTAGATTTTCTCGCTAACAGATTACTGTACTTGTAGATCACCCGCTCAGTATCACATTCTGGTGTATTTCGACAGTAGATAGACATAGACTTTGACAGACAGTACAGATACTTGATTTCACGCTATAGACCACAGAGATCTATACACCTTTTGGAGATCTTCCCTGATCGTTAGATTGCTAGCTAGCTTGATATCCGTAGATCGTTCTAGAAATCCGGCACCTTACATGGACAGTAATGGATGGAAAGTTTACTCGATGTCCACGCAGTCTTTCTATGGAGGCAGCAACTTGCTTTTAGTGTAATGAGTAATGGGTGGTTGGTTTTTTTTTTTTTAACCGGCTGGCGATATTTGTTTTGTTGGTTGCGACTCGTGTTTTGATTGTGATACGCCACTGTTTGAAATATATTTCACTATGATAGTTCAAGGCGCCAAGCTATTCTGGCACCACCCTTAAACTAAAATGCTTGATCTGTCTCCTAATTTGTAATTTAGCCTTCATGGGACAGTAAGCAATTTTTGTTAAATCAGCCTCAGGATGTAAAGGGTTAATGATGAATCGCGGGCGCGTATTGCGTAAGTCTTTGCTGTTATTAGTACGGTTGAGCAAAATGCAAAAATAATAAGCTTCTCACAAATCCGGGTCCTCCCAATGCCAGATGACCATGGGCATTGTTGACGTGGGTGCGACAAACACTTAAGGACAGAGGGGCGAACGAACGTGGAGGGGGAGGGGGGGGGTGTAGGGGAGGGGCGTGTCCGTCAGACTGCAAATAGCGCGATCCTACCAGCACAGATAGTAATTACTTACTGACGGACTCCTGTGAAGGCCCTTCCTCCTACTTGAGGCATAGATGCTCTTGAACTCCTGCACAGATCTAACCGTATACAAATACTTAAACATCAACAGATTCTTACGGTCCGTAAAGTAGTAAGGATGAAATTAAAATGGAAATGTTTGATCCGAGCCATGTCCCTTCTCGCTTCGCCGTTGTGAGGCCAGGCCGCCGCCCCCCTCAACGCAAGAGAGTGACCGAACGAAAGAATGGACAAGCAAGACGGGTGCTTGCTTGCAAATCTGCATTTGGAACCACGGAGCCGTTGGGGGCTGCTACGGTTCAAGGCGCTGGCGAGAGCCTCCAGCGATGGGTAGAACTTTGCCGACAATGTTTGAATCGTCCAGTCTAATAGAAATATAAATTCCTTGGTTTATCCATATCCTGTTGCACACTGGTTGTTTCCTGGATTCGCTACTGCTGATAATCGGTAGCGAATCCAAGGAGACAACCAGTGAGCTGTTGAAGTGTGTCAAGACTGCATGTGTTACACGTTACTCAATACTACGGTCGATAAATAGGACACATGGAAATGGAAATTATTTTGTCATTCCGCTTGTAATATAAACACCCAAAACTGAGATCACATGCATACGAGAGGTACATGTATCCGACTTTTCCCCTTGCTTTTTTTTTTTTTTTTCATTTATATTACCTGGAATTGTTGGTGTGCGAATCAGATCTCTTTTTGTGAGGAATGTGCATTGTGCACCTGTGTTCTTCCAAGCCGGAGTTGAAGCCCGCATATTTAACCGTCGACAGTTAGCAAAGTCGCCCATTCACGCTCGCTTCAGTACTTTGAGTCGCTGCCAATCACTGTTAACGACGCCGCATTCAACAAGCATGGTTTGATATTGTGTCATTGGCTTGTCTTACATGACCAGCACTGTCGTTATTAAAACATGACCCCAAGTCAGCCACCTCCATGGCGAGAGGCACAGATTCTCATGAGCCGCTTCCGTCTTTAAGAGGCATAGACTGTCATGACCCCGTCCATTTGCAAAAAAAAAAAAACCAACCCCAAAACACAAAAACACGTATATTTTCATTATTCGCTGTCATCTGCTTGAGGCATAGTCTGTTATGACCCGCGTCTGTTTGGGAGAATCATAGATTTTCATGAAGTCATAGCGCAGAGTGCCGTGATCCCTTCCATTTGCAAGAGGCATAGAGTGTCATGAGTCCCGCGTCCATTGGCCAGAGAAATGCATTTCAGGAAATGTGGATTTTGATGTGCCCCTGCAGCCGATCTAAACGTATCAAGTGGCATAGATTCTCATAAGCCCCTGCGGCTAACGCCGCAGTGGCTTATGAGAATCTATGCTTATTGCTGTAGGTAGAGATCGGCTGTAGCTACTTTCATGTCTACACTTCAGACGGGGGAAGTGATGGGGATTTAAGCCTGGAAGTGAACAGTGCTGTTTGCGGCCTGCCAGCCTAGGGTTTATCTGCAGGAGGTTTGTTGATTCAGTGTTAGTTTGTCAGACGGCAAGGAAACACCATGGAACTGTGTGAGCGCCTCCCACCTCCAGTGTGACTGACCGGGCAAGATTTTCGGTTTTCGGCATGAACGGTGAAAATTGGAAGAAAATAATATCTTGTGAGACTGGAGGAGAAAATCATTAAATGTTGTTAACAAATAAAACCTCTTTTCTTTTTCGACGTTTTCATCTTTAGGAACAAGAAAACACGTCAGTTGCCATGGAATTGTGTGGACACACGAGTCAAGTCTCTGCCGTGGATCAGCAGGATAAGTTATGTTTCGATGTTTTTGAAAAATAAGTTTTCTGTGGTGGATGCGTTCGTAACAGTGCATGCAGGGGACTTCGCACGCTTACAGTGAAATTATGTGAACACTCCATCTTCAACGTTTTCGAAATCGTCAGCGATGGATACATCCATATAAGAGTGTATATTATGTTTTACCGGAAACTGCACAAGAAGACTGAAGATTGGTGAATATTCGGTCATTCCTCCGGCGTCGTGAACAGGTATTGCCGGAACACACAACTCCCACTAGCCTGTGGTATTATCTTGTCGGACACATGCATTTCGGTAGGATTGATTTATCTTTCGACTTAAACAACTATTGGAACGTACGATTAACCCCCGTGCACATGCCGCCGCCGGTACTGTTCACAATACCGGTGGCTGCATGCACGCGCGGGTTAAGAATCTGCTTGCGGGTAGGTGCGTAAAAGACTGTGTAGATCTTCCCGGCCCTTCACACCCACACAATGCAATTACGGCTGTTTGCTTTCGCTGCGGAGACACCTGTGTGTGGAAGAGAGCGGATATTAGCGCGGTTTACGATCGCTTGTTGGCTTTATTGCTGTTACTTTGTACTTCGGTACCCGTTCCAGGGAATGTGTGACTCCGCCAACAGTCTACAAGCCATGGATTGGCATCTGCAAGAGGCGTGGATTCTCGTGAGCTGCTGCGACGCCAGGGGCTCACGAGAATCTACGGCTGTCGCTAGAACTAGATCGGTCTTTTATTTTTCGTCTCTCCTCATCAGATTAAGAAAGGATGTGTGACCGCGCGAGCAATCTGGCATACCGTACATACCATTTGCAAGAGGCCTAGATCCTCGTGAGACCCTGCTATTGCAGGGTCTCATGAGAATCTACGCCTCTTGCTGTAAACGATCAGCCTCTTTACCGTACATCTCTCCAGCGCAGATGGAGAAAGCTGAACGTATCGACGGATGAATGATAATGTCCATCTGGTCGCGGAGTCACAGTGATCTGGCCAAGCTGGCCAAGACGCTACAGCAAAGTAACGATCGTACGAAGCAGAGACTGAAGCAGCGAAGCTGTCCTGATGGCGACCTCAGGCTCAGGAGGACCAGGTCATTGTCGCCAGGGTTTCCGTCCTCAGTGGGAGGGTCCAGTTCGGCTGACGACGCACTGAATGCGTCTTTGAGGGATAGACTGAATGTGTCTGTAAAAGACAGACTGAACGAGTCCGTAGCGGACAGACTGTATGATTCTGCGAGCGACAGTCTAATTAATTCTGTAGACACTAACTCGGAGAGAGGGTCGGATTTACTCTCGCCTTTGTCACCAGAGTTTTCAAACCCAGCTGTAAAGGACAGCGGACTGAATCGGTCTGCGGACACGAACTCTGCTTTACTTTCGCCTCTGTGTCTTGTGCGCTCCAGACATATTTCACACTCCAAGAGTGAGAGTGATTCCGGTGTGCCTGCTATTACCGTGACTTCACAAGACGCAACAGACGATCCTGTTAATGAAACTGTTTCTTTTTATACTGAAGACAACACGGACTCTGTCTTTGAACGCTCCTTGTCATTAGACAGTAATGTGTCATCGTCTGATTCTGTTGTACCTCAGCCTTCTACAGCAAATGCGTACTGTACGAACACCACTGCACACATGCCTAGTTCTCAGACTTCACCACCATCAAGACATCTGCGGGATGTTCATCAAACGTCTACAGCAAGAGATGTTTCACATCCTTCTGCGTGGAAGAAATCACCAACTCCTATAGCTTCTTCTCAGTTGAGGAGAGGAGGCAAGAATGTGTTGACAGTACACAGTTCAGATCTATTGAAGAATCAGACTAATGTGACGAACGGTGTTCCTGTCTCCCCTCGTCTGTCTGCCAGAAGCCCCGATTTGCTCCGAAAGTTGAAAGAAGTGACATTTTCTTTAGGATCTACAAAAGCCGACCGTCTGCAGAAGCGAGAAAGTACCTCTAAATCGCCTGTGTGTGAGCTTGAATTGAATCATGCCACAGACGTTTCAGACCAAAATGCAGAAAATGATCACGAACAGAATGACATGCGTATAGAGTCTTCTGTGCTTTTGTCTACAACAGATGTGTCAGGCAGGCCAGATGTCACGCCAGATGTCACAACATTAAGTGAAGTGCATGACACTGTACCGCATCACGCCAAACACGTGGTCAGATTAGATTCAAACAGAAATGAAATAGTCTGTCATGCTGACAGTGAGTATAAGCACACGATGGCGGCTTCGGTCCCACCACATCTGCCAGAAGGTGAGCTACACTCTGAGTTAGTGGAAACATCAAGTGAAGTACATTCTAATTCAAATGCCTTACCATGTGCTGTTGAACAAACAGTACACACATCTTTAAAAGGTGTGTCTGTTTCGAGCCGCTGTGCATCAGTTTTACCGTCACCTGATGCTATGCAGCAAGCGGAAAACTTTGAGTCTAAATCAAGTGATGTTTTCTCATCAACAACAGTTTCATCACCGAGTGCTGCACTAAGCGTTTTGAATGCTGGGTCCATGTTGAATGGCACACCACCGGAAGCACACACGCGAGTTGAGGCTGGATGTTATGGTGAATCAACCGATCGTGCTCTTTCTTCGTTTCCGTCGCCCACTAAGCTGACGATCCGTAATGTAGACTTGCGGTTTGTGCCTTTGAGTGCCATTGGCATTGTAGTGAGCAGCGGTGGCAATTTGTACGGGTTTCAGGACACGACAATGCCGCCGCAAAGTGAACCTAAGGAGCGTCCAGCAGCTGGCGGAAACGACGGCATGAGTAGTGTGCAATATGTGCCAACTTCTCCCAGTCCACCAACAGGTCTTTCCTTGTCGCCTTCCACGCCGACTCCTGAAGATGATTGCTTACACGACGTTAAACGCAGCCACGCAAACAATCTGAAAGATGAGACTAAATGCGGGGGAAACCTTTCATGTGACAGCACTACGTGTTCCAAGACGGACATTGTTGAAGGGAAGGCATCTAGTGTCTCGCAAGTGAAAACGGTTTGCTCTGAAACTGAAAGCATTTGTGATGAACAAGTTTCACATAAACATGACAGCTGTTTTAGCTGCAAAGCTCATGTCTGTGATAACGCTAATAAAGTTGTACGTGAAAGCTGTCCTGGTTCCAGCACTAAGAACACTGTTGTTTCAACCGACATACCGTTAGAACACGCTAAACACAATAGTTTGTCAGCAGCTTTTGGGGAAAGCAGTCAGTCTGAACACGCTGTACAAAGTAAGTGTGATACCTCTGATGTCAGTGTGCCCCCTGTCTTGATACCAGAAAAGACATCGCCAAATGATGGTGATCCAGAGCATCAAAATGCAGAGCAAGACCCTGGTACGTGTGACAGGAAGGATGGCTTAGACATGTCCCTGCCTGGATATAATAACGCAGACATGCTTCTTTTTCTGGACAACGTGGAGACAGATGTTGCTGACAAACAGCCTGAGGTACTGGACACACTGCCGTCCGGAGATCATGACACTACGTGTCTGCCGCCAGAGGACAAGTCTCTAAGGTCATCTTCATCAGGCATTGAAGCTGACTGCCGCCATTCGCCCAGTCCACCTGATCCACACGCAGACTGTGATACTCCAGATACGGACGGCCATGCTGACGCAGGCCTCGATGTCTCAGAATTTGTGTTTACTGTCGGTGACTTGAGTGTCGTTGGAGAGCGCGGCAATACTGTGGGTCGTGATAGTAGTGGTGAAGCGATGACATCTGGCTCTTCAGTTTTCCCAGCAAGCCCTTCCTCATTCCGTTGTCTGCATTGCCATAACACCAGTAACGACCTCTCGTTACCGTCAGTCCACGACAGCCGGTGCACTGTGGGTTGTTCAGGCTTGGAAAATGACGAGTTGGATACCAAGTCTGAGTCAGAGTCAAAGACTTTATCTCCAACTTCGGTAACTAGAAGAGAACACTTGGGTGGGTTAGGATATTTGTCTTATTCCAAACATCTTCATTACAAATCTGCGACGCACTATGCGAGTAGATCTGGAGTGGCAGATTCAGCGACATTGTCTCGTTCTGATTTATGCGAGTCAGAAACAGAGTCGGTGACTTCGGCAGTGTCGGCCTCTGTGCAAGTCTCTGTGACTGATGTCAGTGAAAGAAGCCGATGGTCATCGCGGCCTCACAGACGGAGAACTGGTGACAGACGTGAACGGTCAGGGTACAGGGACGACAGATCAGATCACAGAGATGAGAGGTCGTGTTATAAAACCGACAAATTAGAGTTCAAGACGGACAAACACGGTCGTAGAAGCGGGAAGCATAGTCCTCAAACTGATCGGTCCGGCGGTGCGAATTTCGCGACACAGTCGGAATCGTCCCAGTCGTGGAGTACTTCCTCCGTTGACTCCCTCCTGTCAGACACTGGCAGCAGCTGTGCAGCGGAGGTGTGGCACTACCTGACGTCGTCCTCCTCCAGACAGGGCGAGCGGCACCAGCACGTCAACAGGCGGCGACTGAGGAAATTCATCAAACATTTACAGCAACAGCCTGAATCTGCTTCGTCGCAGGGTGAGGCAGGTTTGTCCGAGTTTAATAAAACTGTAGCTGAACTTCAAGAAATGTGTGTTTCTCTCTCCAGACACCTCGAGTACGAGCGCCAGCAGCAGAAACACGAGCAGCTACAGCAGGAGCAGAAACACCTCGAGCAGCTCCAGAGACTGCACCAGCAACACCGGGAACAACTCCAGCTGCTACAGCAACAGAGGCTCAAACAACAGCAGCAGGTGGCTGAGGATAACAAAACACGAGAGGAAGACGAACCTGGTAAGAAGAATCTCTCTCTTTCAGTTTCCCCTCAGCGGAGATCCCCTATCCCAGAAGTGCCCCGCCGCTCACAGAAAACATCCCCAGTGCCAGAAGTCCCCTCCCCACCCCAGAAAGTGTCCCCTGGGAACCATGAACACGTGTCGCTTTCGGAGCTGAAGGCCCAGGTTGCGCTAGACCTAGACCAAGCGCTGCTGTGGGAGGACTACATCGAGAAGGAACTGCTTGGTCGCAGTCGGCTGGACGACGACGAGGAGGTGGCCCTTGAGCGGGCGTCCCAACCACGCACCGACACCCGTGACGTAGTCACATCCAGCGAGGACCCTCACGTCGTCTCCGAGAGTGAGGAAGCGTGGTCCGTCAGGTCCCAAGTCAGGGCCTGGGAGAGAGCTTCTCCTGAAGACAGAGCGTCACAGAGGACGTGTGAAGAAGACGTGGAGAGTGAGATGGAGACTCCAGAGGAAGCTGTCATGAAGCTTGACGAGGAGTTTGACAAGCTGCTGGTGGACATGAAGCCCCACGTCCTTCAGCTGCCGCACAGAGCAGGTAAGGCAGTTTGTTTTATAATAATAATAATAAAAGTGTCTCCATCACTTAACCCTTTGAGTGTCGGTAGTGTTTTTACTGTCGCGATGATTCCTGCAGGAATCATCGTGACAAAAACTGCTACCGCCACGCAAAGGGTTAACAGCTTTGAAACAGTTTGAATGTTGTAAAATAAAATACGTTTATGCTATTTCCTTGCTACGTAGGAGGGTTTCCCCAACGGGCGACACTTACGTTAATTTTAAGTCCCTTGTGCCTGCAGCCCTGGTACTGTTTACAGTACTTCTGGCAGCATGCAGAAGGGGGTTAATCTTCAAGGCAAGCAACTGATTGTGTGTACTGTAAGGAGAGAGGCGTTAACAGTTAAAAGTTAAACGTTGTAAACGGGCACATTAGCCAGAATTACGACTGCCTTCCGCCCAGCTAATGCCGCCACTCCAACCCGACTAGCCAACCGGCCCAGCTACCCTAGCCGCCCAGCCTCGACCCAGACTCATGGAAACCGTAACACTGCCATTTTCCGGACCATAGGACTTGAACAGTTATTGGACAACCACACTCTTAAAACTGCTACTCTTCTTCCGAATTAGCAGGGAGAGGTAAATTCCGACCAGCAAGAGATGAATGTTCGCTCATGATAAGCTATGCCTTTGGAGATGGGTCTGTATTGCAGCTGCATGGAACGTAGTGATACCATCCTCAAACCCTTCACACCAGCAAGAGATGAATGTTCGCTCATGATAAGCTATGCCTTTGGAGATGGGTCTGTATTGCAGCTGCATGGAACGTGGTGATACCATCCTCAAACCCTTCACTTTTACCAGACGAGCAGCAGACAGGAGAGTATATTAGGCCGTGGTCTAACAGCAAGAAGTATGAATTGTCATGTGCCCTGGCGAATGCAGAGTCTCGTGGGAATCTGTGTCTCTGGCAGGTGGCTCGGTCTCTGTCGTTCGAACTTGGTGACAATACCCTCGCTTACTGCGTCGCCTTTGGCATCTAAATATTTGTTAGAGACAAGCACCCATTATCCACTTGAGGTGACCAATATTTTCCTAGCAGCATATCAGGCTACCGAACACCTCGTTTCGTAGTCAGCCATAGGCTTAAACTCACAATATCTCCTCCGTTTGAAGAGTAGATGTGGAAGCAAATGGACTTGGCATCCCACTACAAATTGCTTCTGTCTTTTGACTAGACCCTATGCATTTGAAGTCAGAACTGGGTGGCTTGAAGACTGCATGGACAAGGTGCGAACACAGTAACGACAGGTGTCACGTGCATGATTGAGCTTAGTCCTTGCTTAGTGGCTGACGCAGGACTAAGCTCACTCATGTAACTGGTCCCTAGTTCTTACTTTGTCAAGTGCGCTAACATTCTGGAACCGGCCATCTAATATCCCTATCTGCAAGTGGCATATGTTTTCATGAGCCCTGGCGGCTGTAGAGGTTTATGAAAATCTCTGTTTCTTGCAGACGGAACGTGAGAGACTTTTCATGGTGCCAAGAACTAAACCTCCAAGCTCTTTCTTTGTCCAGTGCACTAACTTTCTAGAATCGGCCATTCATTTGTTGCCGCTAAACTGAACGATTCCTCCGGTCAAGCACATAATGGGCAAAAGGTTTTCCCAAAAATGAAGGTGATTTACACAACAGCTCACAGGCGCGGAATCGCCAGTGAAGAACACCTAAGACGCAGTCAGGTGGACTGATGTGAAGAAATGACATGCTGTTTTTTAAAAAATATGGATCAATAGGTTGTCATTAGCCCTTACGTCCGCAAAGACCTCGTTAGGATATATCTCAGAAAGGTTTGGATGGGGATACTTTGCACAAGGAGATTCCTCGGCTGGCGTAAGTTCTTACTCCAACCTTATCCCGAAATTGCAAGCTTCTCTCGTAGTTCTGCCGATGTTGATAGTCGGAACAATGCGCGGAGCTTGCGTTACGGAACTCGGTTGAGAAAATAAATTACGCGACCAATGCTCTGATACAAGCTTATCCCGTTAGGCGGGTCGTTAATGGACTTGCACCATGACACACGGTTAATATTGTTGAAGGATGAAAGGCAAAGCCTTTGATGGGTTATTATATTCAAGCACATAACGGGTGTCGTGTTGACAGTGGGTGACAAATGGGTCCGCTCGACCAGCACCCTCGTAACGCGGCGCTGATTTTCCTGCTTACCTGTAAAGACCTCCGCTGATAGTCTGTCAGCTAAGACTGTTCATCTGCAAGAGGCGTAGATTCTCATAAGCCCCTGCGTTCGCAAAAGATCGGTCCCATTTCATTTACATCATTCTGTTCTTTGAAGAAATCGTTGGGGGTGGGGGGGGGGGTTGTTGCTGTTGTTAACCCATCACATCCTAAGGCTGAATTTTGTTTTATATATTTGCTTAGTGTCCTATGTAGGCTTCATTACAGATTAGGAGAGAGGTCAACTGTTTTAGTTCAAGGGTGGTGCCAGAATAGCTTGGCGCCTCAGGCGCTAAGCTATTCTGGCATCACCCTTGAACTAGCATAGTCAAATTTATTTCAAGCAAAAACCTCAAGTGTTGAGTTGCAAACACATTAGTCCTCGACACAGACAAAACCAGCCCATATGTTGCGAAACTCAGTGATAACAACAACGTGTGAAACGTGATTGCACGGACCCTCGCAAGCAATGTCAAGTTAAATCAGTTTGCGTGCCCGTAAAGACGTAATCGATACGGTCAAGCATTCCAAACACTCGTTGGAATTTGAATGACCAGGTGGCCGTGAGTTTGAGACGCTCCTCGACGGAGCGACAGACCAAAGCTCGCGCAAACGCTTGGTGGTCAAATGCATCCTGTTGTAACAGGGACTATTCTTTCGATGGAGGACTGATCGCCTCAGTTATTAAAGAATGTGTGAAAATGTTGAGTAGCTCCAGTTCTGACGCCATTATTCTCGCTTTTCTGTTAACTCTTTCGAGACGTGCCGCATCCAGATACGCGGCATAAAGCCGTGTACACGGATGCAGCACGTCTCGAATGTGTTAACAGTGAGGTTTTGTTTGCAACGAATAACGCCCAACAACGAACGAGAGCGAAATTATGGCGGATAATAAACCATCTTAGTTCTATCAAAAGCATATTCGACACTCTAAACATCTCCAAGAAGCATAGGTCTTCATGAGCCCTTCAGGCTCATGAAGATCTATGCCACTTGGAGATGTTTGCAGTTTTGTCTATGCTTATGGCACGGGCTGACCATGCGCCACGACTTCGCTGGCGTTCATTGTTGGGGGTCGTTCGTTGCAAACGAAACCTCATTAATAGCTAGCGATCAGGATTGTTAACTGTATTACAGCGATAGACACAGGAAGACACTGATGCACGTGCACAATCACATTTCACAGATGTGTATACTGCTGTTTAGTCTTGTAGAATGTAGACAATACGGCTGTCGCCAGTCCCGTCGCCCTCGTTCCCTCCATTATTTTCTATCAGTGCCCTGGTTGTAGCGCATTATGTGGTCGAACAGAGAAGCGTCATTATATTTGTTTTATGTGTGCAGTATGCACCGTGAGTACCCCTCTGTTTTCACATAAATTATCTGATAAATTGTAAGACGCGACAGTTTGTCCTCGCTCAGACATCTCATAAAACATTGAGACCTTTCCTGTCACTCGAATCTGTCTGCGTTTGTGTGTTCGTGCTTTGTGTGCTTTGTGTGTGTGTGTGTGTGTGTGTGTGTGTGTGTGTGTGTGTGTGTGTGTGTGTGTGTGTGTGTGTGTGTGTGTGTGTGTGTGTGTGTGTGTGTGTGTGTGTGCGCGCGCGCGTAATAGTGGGTGAGCTGGGAGGGGAGAGTTCTATATAAATTGCTCGAAACTTGACAAAACATTTCATACAGTTCAGTCGACAGATCGACCATGACATCAGGGTGAAGTCAGAATAGCTCGGAGCCATTCCGTCACCACCCTTGAACTATCATGACAGATCCACATCCTGTCGTAGTGTGTCACTTACTTCTATATTCCCGGCAGACAGAAGCGTATGTCCATTTATTGCCAATGTAAATCTTCCACCTTGAATAGGTTAATGCTCTTCACCTGCACTATGTCTAACTCCCGATCCCATTCTATACTCGAGAAACACGGCCGTAAAACGTGTCCAGCAAGAGGCATAGACCCTCATGAGCCCCCGCAAATGCGGGGGCTCATGAGGATCTATGCCTCTTGCAGTTGTGCTGCTGTTGGAGTGTACATGAATCGTCGCGAAAAAAAAGTTTCTGTCTGCCAGCTGAACCGAGCGGCGCTGGAACTAGCGCCATATCCCAAAAACGTTTCACGGCCGCGCGGCTTTTATGAGCGAGAGTGTGTAAAGTGGGCCTTTAAGTGGGGGTACAGTTGATTCGGAACGTACGGTGAAGTTAGTCTTTTTGGTGGCCCTGTCAAGTCGAATGTAACAATGCGTGCACCTTTAACGGGTTTCTTAGCACGCTGTTAAACGGCCTTTTCTCCTTGTGTAAAAGACACTGTTGTCTGCTTGGTTTTTTTTATGCGCAGTCTAACTTCGAACGAGCCTATTGTTAATGTCCGTCTACATAAGCTTCCTCCTGTTTAATTCATTGTTGGCTCATGTGCGATAGCGAAAGAGAGTCGTTGATTCTATTTAACCCTTCGGGTGTCGGTAGCGGTTTTAGTCACGATGATTCCTGCAGGAATAACAGCCTGACATCATGCAGGAATCATCGTGGCTAAAACCGCTACCGACATCCAAAGGCTTTTATATTTTATTGGTTTGTGTGTGTTGTTGTTGTTTTCTTCTCCTTTTTTTAACTCTATGTGTGTGTGTGGGGGGGGGGGGGGGGAGATCTTTGTTTCTATCGTGTTGTCAAACCTTGTCAATGTTAATTATACCCATGTCAGTGGTAATTAACAGGGATGCCCACATTCAATGCTAGAGGCTAGCGGGTTTGAGAGATAGCATTATATCTGTAAGGATACTCTGAAGGACCAGCCATTACATTTGTCAAGCGTGTTTCTTTAGCAGTATTGAAGTGGGAACAGTATACACTGCTGTAAATTGGTTCGGCACTTCTGTCAAGGACATGGACAGGGAGATAATCCAGCGATGATATTCGACACACACGTCTATCTGGAACGTCCAGCAATGAAATGCTATACACACACATGTCCACGTTGAAGACTAAATCTGCATTGTCCAGTCGCGCGCTGCGTTGGGGATCAATCCGTTGAAAATTACAGTGTTAACCCTTTGGCTGACGGTAGCGCCTTTTGTCGCGGTGATACCTGAAGGAATCACCGCGACAAAAAGCGCTACCGACGGCCAACGGGTTAACTCTTCTGAGACTCTTCTGGGAAAGGGGGAAGCGAGGGAGGGGGGGGGGGGCGCAACTAGAAGACATGATATGGGCTTTTATCCCCACCCCAACATACACCCCCACCCCCCACCCCCACCCAAAAAAAAAAAAAAAATCTTATTCTCAAATTATTGCAATGACGTAAACGCCACCAAAACAAAACAAAAAATACCTTTAACCTTTAAAAGCAAATTGTTGTCATTGCAAAGCTCATATTTTTTGTAGATACTTGGGTTTAGCTGGATGGTTGATTTACTGGTTGGCTGGTTGGTTTTGATAAATGCCTTTGTTGATTTATATTATTTGTGTGCTGGTCTGTGATCTGGGACATTACAGCCCAATGCTGTAAGGTCCAAAGTCACATATCAGCACACGTTTCATGTTTTTGGTCATTTTCACGCCGACGCATTGGTAGTTTGGGGGATTTAGCATTGTTTATTTGTTATATTATTATCATTATACGATAACTTTTTTTCCCAGATCGCCAGAAATGCGCTGTGTGGATCAAGAAACTTTGCGAGCCTCCGTCTTCGGGCATTACGGGCAGGTGAGTCTGTCTTGACGGAACGAAAGGTCCTTGGGCGGACATCGGCCTTGATTGGACCGTGCAGTTCGACTATGCCCAAGTCGGCCTGAGTACATTTTTCTCACTTAAATGACTATTATTGTGTATGTGTTGAACATTTTTCTTCTTCTTCTTGGGTTTATTGAACATTCTTTGCATATCTGGTAGATTATGGTGTAGTGTGTATGGTTGAAAACGCGAAATTTCTGTGTTTTCAAATTGAACCTTGTCCTGCACGAATAGCAGAATAGAAATTGTACGCCTAGATTGCAAAAGAAGTCGCAACACTTTTAAGAAAATGCAAAACTCCGACGTGCCCCTCGTGTAGTTTTGGAATTGTCAACTTCCCGCAGGACATCGATTCTGAGCACTGAATCTGATTCAAACAGGATTCTTCACCAAAGTTGATTTGATTGTCTTTTTTGTTTGTTTTTTTCAGTCAGTTTGAAGAATTAGCGCACAGCTATACATCATTTTTTTTATCTATTCTAGTCCAGCTAATATTAGAAGAATTTTTTTTTAAATTAAAAAAAAATAAAAATCGAGAAACACTGTGACGAACGTTATCTAACAAATCAACAATGCTTTTGACACATGCTTGTTTTAGAACGTTTCTATTTTTTCCAAACGTTTTTGTCTCACGTTACGACGTAGCCAAGGTAGGGTCGGCGAGAAAACCATTGATTGATTCACTTTATGAAGTATGTGCCACAAGATTTTCTCGGATTAGAAACTTTTTAGCTTTGACCCCCTGTACGAGCGAGTGATGGTAAAAGCGGTATCTAAGTACCTTCATACCTGAATATCTGTTTGGCAAGGAGAGCGCATTGGTGACCCGAACTCACGGACAGTCCTTTAGATGGGTCATATTTCTGCAAGAGGCATAGATTCTCATGAGCCCCTGCATCGCAGGGGCTCATGAGAGTCTACGCCTCTTGCTGATTTCATTTATGCCTATGCTCCTGCTCAGTGGAAGTCATAGGAGTTTCAAGTCTGCGGCTCATGGTGGCGGCAGTGTCAGCTTTGCTACCTGTTGAGCAATGAACTGTGGAAAAAAATGCTTAGGTTGAAAAATCAGTGATCTACGTTGAAAAAAAAACCACTGATATAAATGGACTGGCCCTTGCCAGCAAGAGGTCTTCTTATAGTCTTATGTGCCCATCAGCGTGCAAGAGTTCATGACAATATTTTAAGGATTTGTGCCGCTGGAAGATTAGCAGGATGGGGAAGGACTTTACGGTGTATTTTCACACCGTTGGCTAGACTTAAAGGTGTATTTTCTCTCTGTGGGATATAACCTTTGATGGCTCCATTGGTTTTGGAACATTTTCAAATTTAAACGTCCAAATATTAAGTGCTGGTGTGATTTTGGACCTCACGGCGCCACGCTGTAAGGTATACAATCAGACCAGCATACAAATTACTCACGCATTTAGTAATTATCTCTTAACATCCTGGGGCTGATTTTTTAAAATTGTTTATTGTCCTATGAAGGCTACATTACAGATTAAGAGATAGATCCACCGTTTCAGTTCAAGCGTGGTGCCAGAATAGCTTGGCGCCTCAGGCGCCAAGCTTTTCTGGCACCACCCTTGAACTATCATCTTGGCAGCAGATCGATAGACCTTGGCAGCTCAGGGGATAACCCTTGATCAGTTTGGTGCCTAACTGCGCCTGGATGGGCCGACAAGGTAGTGACGCATGCATGGGGTTTGGTTTGCAACGAACGACTCCCGACAGCGAACGCGAGCGAATCACGGCTGACAAACTGCTTGTACCATAAGCATAGACAACACTCCAAACATCTTCAAGAGTCATAGATCCTCATGAACCACGAGGGCTCATGAGGAGTTATGCCTCATGGAGATATTTGAAGTGTTGTTATCCGCCGTGACTTCGCCTGCCTACTTTGTTGTTGGGAGTCGTTCGTTGTAAACGAAACCTCACCATTATCCTGTATGATCGATCCACTACCACGCTTGGTGCTGCAGTTGAAAGAGATACAGTGTGTATGGAAATGGAGGGTTTTTTACGGGTTTTTTTTTTCCGCTGTAGCTGAGTTGAGTAAGTAAAAACGAATAGAACTACATTAAAGAAATCAGGTTTAAGCCACTCAGTGTGCCATGGTTCAGTCGTACTTAAGCTTGTGTCCGTTGGGGGGCACTCTTCATTCAAACCCGCTTGTTAGATATTTTTAACAATATGATTATCGTTTTCCTTTAGCGCTCTCAATCCTTCAATTCCGGGCGCCTTTTAACGAATTCAGATGTCAAACTAATTAGACGCGGCCTCTGATCTCTCATGGTCAATCCCACATTGGTCGTCTCCCTCTATTCGCTACCGCCGATCGGCGGTAGCGAATCGAGGGAGACGACCAGTGTCGTTCGATCCAACGCCCACTGTATTGTGTCAGAGCTGAATGGAAAAGGAACTCTTTTTTTTTTCAATAGATCATCAAGTGTGACTCATTGACAGAATAATATTGCAAGTCCGGTGTATCCTGTGTCAACAATTAACAACGTCTACAAATTGTATCGTCGTCAGCTTGTTTGCACGTGACTTGTTCGTGACGTCAAGGCCTTATTATGTTTGCTGTACAAGAGACGCCTCGCAGTGAAGCTTATTAACCATTTTCACCCTGGTACACCCATTGCTTAAATTAAATTTGACTGTGATCGTTCAAGGGTAGTGCCAGAATAGTTTGGCGCCTGAGGCGCCAAGATATTCTGGCACAACCCTTGAACTAAGACGGTTGATATGTCTCCTGATCTGTAATGTAGCCTTCACAGGACAATAAGATTTTTTTAAAAATCAGCCTCAGGATAGCACTGCTTAGATCTGTCTTCTGGTGTTCATGCTAAACATAGTACACACTTCTTCTCTCTCTCTCTCTCTCTCTCTCTCTCTCTCTCTCTCTCTCTCTCTCTCTGTGTGTGTGTGTGTTTGGAAAGGGGTGGGGGGGGGGGGAGCAGCGGTTGAGGTGGTAGAAATGAGAGCTGCTACTCAGTCTTTTCTCTCGTGTATCTAGCTTCTTCAGACCCTGTTTTGTTGGGCTCGCAAACCATTTCTGTTTTGATTTCGGAATGAAGAAACTGGCTCTCTTTACCTGGACGCACGTCCCTAACTTCTGTCTGCGTAAATGCTCCAAAACAAAGGATGCGTGAATCGTTATTAACCCCTTCCCAGCCACTGCACGTACATTTATTCTGAGCTCTTTGTTCATTCAACGACCCAAAGCCAACACAGTCCAAGAAACATGGATACAAATTGGTCTCAGCAAGAGGCATAGATCCTCATGAGCCCCCGCAGTCGCGGGGACTCATGAGGATATATGCCTCATGCATTTGGATCGAGTTCTTTTTTTACTCTCTGCAGTGAATAAATTAAAGAATAACAGGGTTAGCAAGTCAGACAGGGGATATGTCACAAAATCTGAAGAAAAAAAACCCCAAAAAAAACCCTGCAGCGATGACTTTGTGGCAACATGACAAATCACACAAGTTGTCGTCTTCGATTGCTTCAATCAGCGGTCAGGTCGTGAGGGTTTTGACTGTACGACAGCTGCGAGGCTTAAGCAGAATCCGTTGAAATTCTTGCAAGTATCCAGAATCAAACAGTCGGATTTCGTCTGGTGTTTTAGGGCGTTTTCTAATTTGTGTGCTCAGGGTTAAGTTGTCACATTTAAAGTGCGTCTGGTTTTTTTTTTTTACTTACCTGTGCGAGTTTAGGGGCCACCCGAGCACTGAAGACGTTATCAGATGGGAAGCCTATCAGATGGTAACCCAACTTGGGCGTGTTCCAACACATTAACCATTTGATTGTCGGAGGGCAGCGAACAACGCCCAAATGCAAGAGGCATAGATCCTCATGAGCCCCGCGGGGGCTCATGAGGGTCTATGCCTCTTGCTGACCCGAGTCAAAATCCGCGTGCCTTTAGCAGACTGGTTTATCCCTCAAATATCGGCGATGGGTTTGGAGACACTCTGGCCGGTAGCATGTAATGAAATGTAGCACTCCGATCTTGGATAGTTACTATATGGGTATCTATGCCTCGTGTGACCTAGGCCGACTCCAGCTCTACCTCAGATTGAGGGGGCGTTCTAGGTTATGAAATGCGAATGTTCACAAGCAGAAGATCAATGCAAGACACAACTGACCTTGCGTGCCTCAGGCCTCCCGTTTCTGTGCGTGTATGACGCACTAAAATTCAAGATCTCGTACTGAAAATGCGACGATAAAGTAGGCAGACGCACGGAAATTCAGCCCATCTGCGTCCGAGACGCATTATTTTATTTATTTATTTTGAAATAGCATGCTAATGATTCAGCATTACTGGTCCAATTTCTTAACCCATTAAGGTCTGCGTACCCTCCAAATATTCCGCCTGAAATTCCGCATGAATCCCCGAAATTGCGGGGGCTCCTGAGGATCTATGCCTCTTGCGGGCACCAATTTGAATCCTTGTTCCTGGGACAGTTAGGGCTTTTTGGTGCTAAGTTAACGAAGATAACACAAACAGTCAGCGTCGGCTGGCACTGAACTTCGTATTGAGAGCCTGTGAAAACGTGAGCCCCGTAATACCTGTTGCATTTTGATGAAACTGAGACGAATTTGGATAGTCTAACAATTTGTCAACTCTGTAGTTGTGTGTTTAAAAATGGACAATTCGTATGCAGTTCTGTGCGTAACTCAGTGGAATTGAGACGTCTTTCAGTTTAGCAATTAGCGCTAATGTGTGTAACAGTTGAAAATGCACAATTTGTATGCATTTCAGTACGTATTTTAGTGCAATTGAAACACATCCGAAGGCTCAATTAATTCTGTAGTTAATTTTGTTGTGTTTAACTCATTCAGCCCGACGGCCGTATTTCCCAAATTGTGGAGGCCTCATCTGATGACTCTGCACCAGTTGCAGGCGATAGACAGAACATGATAATTCAAGGGCAGTGCCAGATTAGCTTGGCGCCGACAGGAGCCAAGCTAATCTGAAACTACCCTTGAATTATCATGGTCGATCCATCTCCTGGTGTGCGTCCGGGCTGAATGGGTTAATACTTGAAAATGCACAATTCCCATGCATTCCATTTAGTCACGCACCGTATTTCTGTCCCCGAGAAGCACCAGAGAGTGTTGCAATTAGACAAATATATATATTGGCAGTGGTACAGTGATCGGATTACGGACTGGGAATATGAGATGTCGGACACATTTGTCCCTAAAGACCGAGTGCCATATATCAGGGAAGTGTGCGCACCAGTCGGAGGAGATGGACCTCGGTAGTTCAAAGGCTGTGCCAGATTCAGAGGAACCAAGCTAATTGGAAACTATCTTGTAACCCTTTAAATACCATTTGTCGCAGATTGTGCTTCTCAAAACTTTGTTAATTCAACGTCAAAGAGCCACAGCCGTCCCAGGAACATGAAACAAGAAGCATAGATCCTCATGAGCCCCCGCAATTGCGGGGGCTCATGAGGATCTACTATGCCTCATCGTGCAGATGGATAGTGTTGACTTTTCTCGGCAGTGAAGAGTTAACAGTTCAGGTCAATGCATTACACGCCACCTTGTGCCAGTGGTGAGTTGGTTAACCCTTATCATTCGAAATACACCACTGTGTGAAATAAGTTTGAATAAAATAGTTCAAGGGTAGTGCCAGAATAGCTTGGCGCCTCCAGACTACCCTTGAACTAAAGCCTTTGGTTTATATCCTTGCCTGTAAGTACTATAATGTAGCTTCCATATGGCAGTGTACAAGTTTGAAGCTGTTAGCCTCAGTATGATATGGGTTAAGGGGGGGTTGGTGAATTTGTGTGTGTGGGGGGGGGGGGGACACACAGACACACACACACACACACACACACACACACACACACACACACACACACACACACACACACACACACAGATGGGAGGGGGGTTGACGCGGTAAAATCCTAAATAAGATCGCTGACTATTCAGATCAGTGTGGCAAGATCCTTGTTAAGATCGGGGACTATATTATTCAGATCAGTGGGTTAGATTCATTGCACGATAGCTTTGCAAAGTGCATTTATCATGCTCATAATTCTTTTGTATTCTTTGAGCTGAACACGTCACGCTGTGTTTGTTATCAGATCGTCTTGCATGAGGAGCCTTTGGTCTTCACGTCTTGTTATTCTTGCTCTGTGGAATCACCTACAATCTGCAAAAGGCATAGATCTCTACACGCCCCTGATAAAGATGTTCGCCTCTTAACCCTTATCATTCCGAATACACCAGTGTGTGAAATAAGTTTGACTAAAATAGTTCAAGGGTAGTGCCAGAGTAGCTTGGCGCCTCTAGGCGCCAAGCTATTCTGGCACCACCCTTGAACTAAAGCCATTGGTCTCTATCCGCCGTATCTGTAAGTACTATAATGTAGCTTGCATATGGCAGTGCACAAATTTGAAGCTTTCAGCCTCAGTATGATATGAGTTAATGGCACGCATTTATGACTTTGGGGATTTGTGTTGTTCTCGTGTTGGAGCTTACCGAACTTACGACCGTATCTTTTACCTTATGACTGTGCCATGCCACATACGTTGTGTTTCTTTAAGCATAACAGCAAACACATCATTTATCCACGTGAAGCATAGAGCTATATGAGCCCCTGCAGTTTGTATGGTCTTGTATAGAAATATGCGTCTTGGAGGCAAGAATTAGTTAGATTCGCGTCTATCTAGCGTAGGATTAGTCATTGAGTTTTAGCATTCGACTCTTTATTTTCTAAGGGAAAATTGCGCACATTTGTAATGATAATAATAGTAAATAATAATTCAACACTGATATATGTATACCTACAATAACATTTGTATACTGCGGTAATCTGACGAAATGGCATTGGTTCTAGTTAGATTAGATTCGCATCTATCTAGCCTAGGATTAGTCATTGAGTTTGGTATTCGACTCTTTATTTTCTAAGGGAAAATTGCGCACATTTGTAATGATAATAATAGTAATAATAATTCAACACTGATATATGTATACCTACAATAACATTTGTATACTGCGGTAATCCGACGAAATGGCATCAGTTCTAGGCGCATTGAACATTGAGACAAGCGGAGAAAACAAAACACGTGTACACACAACACGTACAATAAGATATACTGAAAAAGGTCGGCTTGGAATGACAGATATTAAGGAAGATGTTAATACAATAACATAGCAACAAAACCCCAAGGTGCAGAACACCACGGACTAGACGCTTAAGTTGGCTTTGGGAGTGACAGACTGTGCCTCCTGGACCCATCGCGTTGTCATTTAACTCATTGTGCCCGAGGTACGAAATACCCACATTTTGGAGTTATCCTCTGAGAACTGCATTACAATTCAGGAGACAGATCGACCATGATAGTTCAAGGGTGGTGGCAGAATAGCTTGGCGCCTATAGGCGCCAAGCTATTCTGCCACCACCCTTGAACTATCATGGTCGAGCCACGTCTTCCTGTGGTGTGTCGCGGGCAGAATGAGTTAAACTCCGGGCTTAGCATGCTGGGGTCAATACGTCGGTGTTTTGATCCACGGCGGTATTGTTTGCATCGTTTGTTTATAAAATTCAACGAATGTACCGCTGTGTTGGTCTGTTGTTTTAACACCCCCCCCCCCCCACCCCACTCCACCCCTACCTCCCATTTTAACTCCTCCATTGCCGAGGAAAATTGAACAACATCCAGACGCAAGCAGTATGATCCTTATAAGCCCCCGCAACCTCTCGCGGAAACCACGTTGTATTCGTGTTCCTTTGACGGCTGGGAATCTTTGACGTTGACTTTACAGTGATTTCAAAAACACAGTGTGCGTCCACTGGCAGTGAAGGAGTTAATGTCACATGTCAGCACACTTTAACTCTTTAGGCCGACCCCAGAATTATCACGTCCTTGGTGATCAAGCACAAGGCGGTTAACAAGGGGTTTTCACAACAGTCTTTGCGTGTTATTTTCAGTGTGAACATTTTACTGTTTTTGTAGGCGCTTGTTTTTGTGTTTCTCCCCCTTGTATAAACACGGTTTCTGCTTGAAGACGTTCCTTGTCTAAGGTGTGGATTTGCTTTGATGACTGATGACGTCTCTATAGGCTCAAGTACAATTAGAACGGGGGACGAAACTAATGCCTCGGTTCTTCTCGACAGTTTTGAATACTGTCCCACAGGTTAATCCCCAGTGGTGGAATTTCTCTGTATGAGGTTCAGGGATAGACGGTAAATATGATCTATTAGGTACCGATGAGATGAGTATTAGTGAGTATCTTGCAGGCTGCAGGGGAGCGTTTGACTCTATGCCTGGTGCAGTTGAATGGGAGTAGGTACAAACGTCAACATTCTCAGGTAAAGAAGTTGCCCTCTGAAGACTTACGAGTGTTAAGTGTGGTGCCAGAGTAGCTTTTCGCCTGGAGAGTAGTTTTCAATCCTTTCAGTCCCGACAATACAACAGAAGACGAATCGACCATGATACTTCAAGTGTGGTGCCAGAGTAGCTTGGCGCCTGGAGAGTAGTTTTCAATCCTTTCAGTCCCGACAATACAACAGAAGACGAATCGACCATGATACTTCAAGGGTAGTGCCAGAGTAGCTTGGCGCCTGGAGAGTAGTTTTCAATCCTTTCAGTCCCGACAATACAACAGAAGACGAATCGACCATGATACTTCAAGGGTGGTGCCAGAGTAGCTTGGCGCCTGGAGAGTAGTTTTCAATCCTTTCAGTCCCGACAATACAACAGAAGACGAATCGACCATTATACTTAAAGGGTAGTGCCTGAGTAGCTTGGCGCCTGGAGGCTACTCTGGCACCACCCTTGAAGTATCATTGTCGATCCGTACTCATATAACGTCTTCATTCGTTGGAGGAGCAGATGTAAGTGGTGCCGGTCCCCACCACCAAGAGGTATAGATTCTCATGAGCTCCTGCGGCTGTAGGAGTTCATGCGAATCTTCGCCTCTGTACACAACTAGAGGGTCCTGCTAATGGGAATGGCGGTAGTGACTTGCACCACGTTAGACATAAGGTACTATGCGCCTCTCCATAGATCTGCAGCAGACTCACTATCAATCTTTGTTTCAGCTTTAGCACGTCACTCCATCAAGATGACATGCGTCAAGCGTCTAAATGATGCGTATATCGCGCCAGTTTGTAAAGACAAAATAATCAAGCCGGTGTAACGCACCAAAATGCCAGATAACCCGGGGTACGCCAGAGTGATCGTGACCGAGCTGGTGTGCGTCATTTTCAGTCTTACGTCTGGGTACTCGAAACAAATTTCTTACGTTCGCCCCGAACACAGAGGTCACAAAAGCGTCACTCTGAAATTAAAGCAGACGCGAAAGGTCCAGCCCCTAAAGCTAGAATCAAACCCTCAACCAGCCGCGCGCGTTGATGACCTGAACGTGTCGTACACGTAACCGAGGGCCCAAAGTTCAGTCAACGGCCGGCCAAATGTCTAGGAAACGATCCTTCAGTTATGAATTATGCCTTGAGCAGTTCTCTTGTTTGTTATTTCTCGGGTCTGCCCTGGGGGACTTGGGTGGGGTTAACTACTTTTTAGTTCCCAGTGTCACCCTGGTCAGCCCCACATGGGTGGGTTTTCCTCTCTATTTCTGGGGCATGTGTTTCTGTCTACCCTTGGTCCATTCCCCTGTATTATCCTATTTTGAACTCTCCCTACTGTCTGCGCTGCCTGTAGCTCTTGATATTGGATGTGTGCTGCTAATAGGCCCCATATCGTAGGTTTATTTAACGTATTGGACCGGCTGGCGACATACATTCAATATTCTGTTTATTTTTTTATTTTTTTTTCACAAGCAGTGCAGACACGTCCTGAGAAAGCCTTGTTGCTGTCGGGACGTTAAGCAATGTACAATCAATCATTGCTATTTCTGCTATGTTTTTCGTTGACTCTAGCTCTTATTCTGTGAGTTGTTTTTGATATTGTGGCTTATGGTGAGTCCATAAAAGTTACAGATACCTTTGTGTCGTTGACCTCAGCAGAGAGGGTGGAAGAATTTGAATGACGTTCAGAATCCATGTTTTGGCCAGCACATTGTCGTACGGCTTATGCGAAACCAGATAAGCTTTGGATATTGAGTTGTCGTTGACCTCATACATCAAGAGTGGAGGAAAGAAAAAAAAAACTGAAAACATGTTGGATAAGTGTCCAGTACCCCTAAATATTGTAGGAAGAGCTTTAACTCATTGTACCCCAAGACCGAAATCTCCATATGTTGTCGTTGTCCTCTGAAGACTGCAGTGCAGTGCAGGACACAGATCGACCATGATAGTTCAAGGGTGATGCCCATAGGCGCCAAGCTATTCTGGCATCACCCTTGAACTATCATGGTCGATCCGTATCTTGCTGTGGTGTGTCTGGGGTGGAATGTCCTAGGCATGTAGAAGAGTTTCTGTTGGAACTGTTCTTAATTGGACGAACTTTTGATCGGCAAACCTAGATCGGACGAAGATCGGCGATCTTTTGCTTTGTTTCTTAATTGAGGTTGCGCGAACCTAGGCGAACTTCAGCAAACCAGGTTTGCCATGGTTCTCTTTCTTAACTGAAGTGCTTGATTCTGCGTACTTACTGTCTGCGAAGGTGTTCAAAATGACTGCCGCTATGCCGCTTCGCGATTTGAACGATGTTTGTTTTTGTACTCCTTGCAGTAGCGACCCCACAAAAAGCGTTGCGCCTCCCACAAATCAATATAAAAAAAAATAGGTCTTGTTCTTCGCACGAGTGAAATATCGCCGTCCGCTATATTTGTTTGTATCGGTGACTGTCTTCTTATCTCCAACGCAGAGCCCCACCCGGGTCTGCCTGGGGGACCTGGGTGGGGTAACTACTTTTTAGTTCCCAGGGTCACCCTGTTCAGCCCCACAGGGTGGGTTTTCCTCTCTATTCTGGGGCATGTGTTTCTGTCTACCCGAGGTCCATTCACCTGTATTTGCCTTTTTAAAACTCTCTCTACTGTCTGCGCTGCCGGTAGCTCTTGATATTGGATGTGTGTTGATAGATGGTCTTAGCTTTATTTAGGCCCCATGTGTTAGGTTTATTTAACGTATTTGACCGGCTGGCGACATACATTCAATGTTCTGTTTAGGTTTTTTTTTTTTTTTTTTTTTTTTCACAAGCAGTGCAGGCACGTCCTGAGAAAGCCTTGTTGCTGTCGGGACGTTAAGCAATGTACAATCAGTCAATCAATCAATCCAACGCAGAAGAGGGTAAAAGTTTTGACCAATCAGAGAAAAGGTTCGCCTTGGTTTGCTCAACACGTTGAGCGAACGTTTTCCGACAGCGAACTATGGTTTGCCGAGGTTCGTGAACTACTTCGACTAGGTTCGTCGTATCTTTATATCGTCCAAATAAGAACCAACCTGGTTCGCCCGAGATCGCGAACTCTAGATCGTCAGAGTTCGCGAACTAAAGTTCGTTTAATTAAGAACATGCTTTACACGCAAGGAGGAATAGAAAAGTTGTGTTATGTGTAAAGAAAGTGCAAAAGTGTCATAGCTGATTCAAGACAACATCGACAAACCCGCTGTACCGTCACATTTTATATCGATCCAGACCCGCCATGGAGCAGATCGCTTTAACCGTGCGGCTCCTGGCCGTGAGGCCCAACATCCCTCATATGTGCTGGTCTGTGATTTTTTCAGCCGTAAGGTCCAAAATCACAGACCAGCACATCCAGTCTGTCCTAGGGTGGCAGGCTGTCTTGCACGATCGTGAGACAGTCGATTGCGCTATCTGTAATGTCCGCCTGGGCTGCTTTTGCGCTGCTTAAGATTTACGAGGTGGTCCAGGCGGGTGTTATTGGGGCCGGCGGATCTGCCCTGTTCTGTACACGGGCTTTAGCGAGGATCAGACGCGAGGAGGGCGCGCTCATAACTAACTCAACAGTGAAGTGGACAGACGATAGATCGAACCTTGTTGCCTGTCGAAGTAGCGTGTGATGGTCTGTGATTTTGGACGCTACGACGCAAGCGCCGTAAGGTCCAAAATCACAGACCAAACACACACACACACACACACACACACACACACACACACACACACACCGCACACGCACGCACACACACAAGCACACGTCGGGGGGGGGGGGGGGGGGGGGGGGGGGATCGGGGGCTGTGTGTCTCCTGAGTCGATCACTTACAGTGTTGTTTGTCAGGGATGGATCGACCGGGGTTGTTCAAGAATACTAACTAAACTTGACTTTAAACTCTAGCACTCCTGGCGAAACAGTGAGTCGATCGTGAACACGCTAGTTTCAGGTTATCGCTCCCAGCTAGAATACTGCCTGACTTTAACCCCTTGGCAGCCAGTGGTCGCATATTGTGTTTCTGACACCTTTGTTAGTTCAGAGTCAAAGAGCCCCAGCCGTCCACGCAACACGGGCGCAATGTGTCAGCGAGAGGCATAGATCCTCATGAGTCCGGCTCGGCAGTTGCCGGGGGGGGGGGTGGCGGGGGGGGCTCATGAGAGTGCGTGTCTCTTGCAATTGGATCGTGTTCAAGTCTTCTCTGCTGTGAAGGGGTTAAGAACATTAAACTGAACTTGACTTAACTCCGTACCGCGGGCAAGGGCAAGGGTCGATCGTCAACAAGGTCCAGCAACTTCACTGTCGCCTCCAGCCAGAATATTGCCTGACTTTAACCTCTTCACTGCCGAGAAAAACTGAACGCCACCCAACTGCAAGAGGCATAGATTCTCATGAGCCGCCGCAGTTGCGGCGGCTCATGAGGATCTAAGCCTCTTGCTGAATTCACTTTCCATCCATGTCCTTTCGACGGCTGGAGATCTCTGACGTTGAGTTTGCACGGGTTTCAGAAACACTGTCCTCAATATCTAGCAGGGAAGGGTTAACCCCTTCACTGCCAGTGATCGCAGGCTGTGTTTCTGACGTGTTAATGGCTTGTCGTCCGATTGCCACACGTGATGTAGATCACGGGTAGTCTTTGATTTACGCTTACATCTTGAGAGGTGCAACGCTGATCACGGCATTTTGTGAAGATGTACATTGCTTCGATCTCTACCCAGCGAGAGGCACAGTTTCGGTACTGTCGTGTCGACAATACTCGCTAATCATTGCTCGTAGGTCTTTGTTAATAGACGCGGGTAATACTGACGTTCAACCGCTATCAGCGCACAGACGCACAGATTGCGATCCAGCGTATCTCTTTGGTGTTCTGGGATACCTTGTCCTTTGTGCGTCGGTGATATATTTCACACGATTATCTCATACAACGGACACGGGCGGATTGCAATGACGTACAATATCCAGTAGAGGTATGACCACTACGGGCGGTTCGCCCGTAGTGGTCATACCTCTACTGGACATTGTATGGCGACGCCCGTAGTGGTCATACCTCTACTGGACATTGTATGGCGACGCCCGTAGTGGCCATATCACTGCTGGACATTGTATGGCGACGCCCGTAGTGGTCATACCTCTACTGGACATTGTATGGCGACGCCCGTAGTGGTCATATCTCTATTGGACATTCTATGGCGACGCCCGTAGTGGTCATACCTCTACTGGACATTGTATGGCGACGCCCGTAGTGGTCATAACTCTACTGGACATTGTATGGCGACGCCCGTAATGGTCATACCTCTATTGAACATTGTATGGCGACGCCCCTAGTGATCATACCTCTACTGGACATTGTTTTCCGAGAGTGTACCCCCTTTTTCCTGTGGGCCGTTAAAGGCTTTCCGTTTCCGGAAAACGGAAATTTTCCGGTTTTGCCGATGGACAAATTTTGACAGAGACGGAAAAGGCGGAAGGCCGTCCGTCCCCGGGACGGAGAAATAAATGAACTTATGCCTGCTGTGTTTCAAATACACGACCGACTGTAGAGCGCCTGGGACGGATTTTGTCATGCTGTCCGTCCCCATGACGGACAATTTTAAAGCCTAGCGGAAGGCCTGGGCCTTCCTATATATAAAACAAAAATACTTTGGCCATACCTCCCTCAGGGCCACCTTCATATTGCAAGGTAGGGCCGATGCGTAGGAAACGTTACACTTACAGCTTGGTAGGGCGCAAAAATGTTTCTCGCGGTTTCACACCGCAAAGCACTATCATACATTTCACACTTTTTCAAAATCACCTTAACATATTTGAGACAGAAATTGCGAAATGTATAGGATATCATTAGATCGGGCGTGACGATTTTAACTCATTTTGCCCGAGGTACGAAATACCCACATTTTGGAGTTATCCTCTGAGAACTGCATTACAATTCATGAGACAGATCGACCATGATAGTTAAAGGGTGGTGGCAGAACAACTTGGAGCCTATAGGCGCCAAGTTATTCTGCCACCACCCTTGAACTATAGGCGTCAAGCTAAACTGCCACCACCCTTGAACAATCATTGTCGAGTCATATCATGCTGTGGTGCGCCGCGGGCAGAATGAGTTAACTTCAGATATTCACATCAATACCGCATATCCGATCATGGCTCTAATGCGTGACAATAAGTATAAGCTTCTCACATTTTTCACTGTCACGTTAAATGCACAACGTGTCAAGCAGTGACACCAGGCACTTTACCAGCTTGAATTTTTTTTTTATTAGAAAAGGGAAAGTTGGTGCTGATCTTCATCTTTACCTCAGATATGTGTTGTTGTTGTTTGTTTTGTGTGTGTGTGTGTGTGTGTGTGTGTGTGTGTGTGTGTGTGTGTGTGTGTGTGTGTGTGTGTGTGTGTGTGTGTGTGTGTGTGTGCGTGTCTGTGATTTTCCTTGCGGTTCAGAGCCATAACAGTCCATAATCTTAGTCCAGAACACAGTTACTTCCCCATATGGATCAGAATATTTAGAAATCTGTCCTGTGAAGGCAAAAGACGGCAAGTCGGTTATTCGTGAAAAGCCAGATTTTCCCAGTAATTTAACCCTTTTAGTCCCGACGCACTACAGCAGGAGGTGGCTCGACCTTGATAATTCAAGGGTGGTGCCAGATTAGCTCGGCGCCTGATGGCGCCAAGCTAATCTGGCACCACCCTTGAATTATCATGGTCGATCCATCTCCTGCGACTGGTTCACGGTCGTTATGTGACACCTACAAAATGTGAGAAATGGGACCCAAGGGTTAAATGGGATAATGAAACTTCCGCTTTCACAGATAATGGACTTACTGTCTTCACTGGGCAGATGTACTAACCTCTGACATAAATGATGGCGCAGGCAAGCCGGTTGTATGTTCAGCGTACCTCTGATCATGTTAGGACCGGGAGTCTTTCACTGCAAGGGTTTGTTGTAGCGAGATTTGTGACAGTATAACAATTGTCAAATTTAAAATAAAAAAAGCACTTGGACACTCGCTGGTGTTTCAACGTGCCTCCGAACAAAATGTTTGGTCATCACAAAGCTCAGGGAGATCCCCCCCCCCCCAACCCCTTACCTTCCACCCACCCCCAACATAAAAGCTTTTGGCCACTTTGCCATACAACAATACAATACGATTTTTACAACAATTTGGCACAAAGCTAGTGGAAACTGTATTGCGTTTTGTTACAACCAAACATACGAAGCGCTTTAAGCACGTTTAGATTTTTTTTTTATATACGTCCACGAGCTTTGTAACAATTGCGACATTGTCACCAAGCTCGTTACAACGGATATTCGGGGAAGTACGAGCGAGCTATGAGCAATCTAGCGTGACATACTACTATCAAACGCCCGTACCATGGCCATGACGTCGTCTGCAGTGTATTGTGTTTCGCGTCGTTTAGCCTCGGTATCTCCATACGGTGTGGATGTATGGTGGTTGGGGATGATACGTTCTTCGCTAATCCCCCGTACTGTGTGTCCCGGGGTGGGCTTATAGCCCACAAATCAGCACTAATACCGCAGGTGGAAATTTTGTATCTGCACCCACAACATATTCTGTGACTGAGGCACGCATGTTTAAAGAGGCCGACAAGTGGTATAGATCCTCATGAGCCCCCGCGCCTGCGGGGGCTCATGAGGATCTATACCACTTGCATGTGGGCAGGTTGTGTGTTCACATTCTGCTGTATGGTATTCATCTGGTAGGCGATTATGAAGGAAACGATGTGTAAAATGATTGGGGTTGGTCCTTTTTTTGATGGATTTACTGCTAAGGGACAAGGTACCAACACTGAATTTGGCAGTTGCTCGGTACCACTTAATGGTACTGGGACTTAATGATTAAGCTTCACTGCCTTTAAATTATTGGTTGTTCTTTTGATTGATTGAGTTAGTACAAAGGTACAGTACCAATATCGAATTTGGCAGTAGATCACTACCTACCATTTACCGATAATGTGGCTTAATGATTAAGCCTGAAATTATTGGTTGTTCTTTTCATGCATTAGTTTACTACAAATGTACAAGGTACGAATGTGACATTTGACAGGTACGAATCTTGTAAGCTATCGATTGTTATGTGATTGTTTAGTTTTGTACAAAAGCTGAAGGACGTCTTTTTTTTTTTTTTTTTTTTTTTTTTTTTTGGGGGGGGGGGGGGGAGGTGATCTGTACAGTTGATCTGTACCATTTCATGGTAATAGGGCTTGATGCTTACACTCCAGCGCCTTTAAATTACTGGTTGTTCTATTTGTTAATTAATTTTCTACCAAAGTGCCAGGTACGAACACTGGAGTGTGCAGTTGAGCAAGGTCCTCCGGCCGACAACAGGATTAGTTGGCCCATGCGCAGTAAAGAATCAGCCCAAGGATCTTTTTCTTACAGGCTGTTGTTGTTTGTTTGTTTTGTTTAGGTTTTTGTTTTGTTTTTTGTTTTTGTTTTGTTTGTTCATCGTGACCAAAGGCGCTACCGACAGCCAGAAAAATAAGCCACAGTGTTTTGTCTCTGGGAAGTTTGGGACCGCACATCGCGTGAAACTCCGGTGCCCACTCTTTAACTCATTCTACCCCAGACACACCACAGGAAGATATGGATCGACCATGATAGTTCAAGGATGATGCCAGAATAGCTTGGCGCCTATGGGCGCCAAGCTATTCTGGCATCACCCTTGAACTATCATGGTCGATCTGTGCCCTGCACTGCCATGCAGTCTTCAAAGGACAGCGGCAAAATTTAAGGATTTCGGTGTTGGGGTAGAATGAGTTAAAGCTTGCTTGTCTGCGATTTTGGACTATACGGCTTTCAGCCGTATGTCCAAAATCACAGAGCGGCACACAACTGAAAAATTAACTTGTAGTTGTGCTGGTAATGAAGACATTTACCGATGATTTCTTTAATGAAACGATCATTGATTACTTTGACAGTACTGTCTGTGAGGCATTCAATCTGTCTTGTAACTTTATGCCGAAAGTAAATGATCCGAGGAGTTAGCGACCTGGCACGTGGTCAAACTTGAAAACTTGCTCGTTGAAGGTCCTGATATGTGCGGGTCTGTAATTTTGAACCAGTCCAGCACACACGTCATTGGACTCTATATAACTCTACAATCTGCTATAACGGCCTTGTGTAAGTCTACCAGTTTCTTTTAGGCATCAGACTACTCATTTACAATTGTCATCAATATTTTTATAACAGTTTTTTTTTCTTTCTCTGCGAGTTTTTTCCTGCTTGCTTGCTTGTTTTTGTGTTTTGCTTGTGTGTGTGTGTGTGTGTGGGGGGGGGGGGTTGTTTGTTTGTTGTTTGGGTTTAGAGTTTTTGGGGGGAGAGAGGGGGGAGTGGGTGTGTTAAGGTTGTTGTTGTTGGGTTTGTTTGTTTTTTGTCGTTGTTGTTTTGTGTGTTTGTTTTTTGTTTTGTTGTTTTTTGTTTTTTGTTTTGTTTGTTTGTTGTTTTGTTTGGGTTTTTTGGTTTTTTTTTAGGGGGTATGTGTGTTTTGTTTTTTCCTTTTTCCTTGGTTTTTTTTTTTCTGTTTAGGTTAGTAGTTATCTTCTTTAAAGTTTCCCTTGCGCCCGCGTACAGACATGTAATATTTTGATGTCATCAGGACCTAATAAAAGGTTGCATGTCAGCGTCAATCGAAAAATTTCAGTAACACTGAATAATTCATCTTTTTGTGATAATAGGTGAGTGCCAAAATGTCTGATCCGCCCGTCAAAACGTCTAGACATTTATTTTTCGGTATTTCTGTTTAGTAAAATCTGTTGGCTCCTGTACAGAAACCCTCAAACAATGTACTTTATAATAGACACTTGTCACGTAATCTTCTGTTTATGCCGCAGTAAACTCGATATTATTATCATCGGATAATCATTGTATAAAACGGTTTTGTTCAGTACGCTGTGCGTGATAAACTTATATCGTGTAGTCTCAGTATTTATGGAAGGAGCACAGATTTTCTTGAGTATATGTGCCTCTTGCTGAGAAGAGATGGAACCAATTTACATCATTTCAGCCGCAGGAGCTCATGAGAATCTTTGCTGTTGACCCATTTATCATTTATTTTTCAGGCGGGGGAAAATGAAAATCATCGATATTTGACCCTTTTAAGTCCGGGTCCCTATAGCAGGAGATGGCTTGACCATGATAATTCAAGGGTAGTGCCAGATTAGCTTGGCGCCTTAAGTCGCCACGCTAATCTGGCACTACCCTTGAATTATCATGGTCAAGCCATCTCCTGCAACTGGTACACAGTCTTCTGGCAATACCTCCAAAGTTTGAGAAATGGGACCTTGGTGCTAAAAGGGTTAAGATTGTGAATGGAGTAGACACAAGAGAATGGCGTCGTCCTGTTGTTGGCTCTAGTGTTATTAAATTCGAGTTTAATTTTGAGCATCGTCAATAATGTTACCGACACTGCTTTTATATTTTTAAGATAACATTTTTGTGGAACAGAATCTTCTGATTTACGACCTATGACTGACACTGACAGAGCTCTTTAATTTGTGTCGCACCAAGCCCGAAAGAACACGCTCAGACTGAGAGGCAGCAAAGCTGATCTTGGTCAGTGAGCGACATAGATTCTCATGAGCCCCTGCAGTCGCTGGGGCTCACGTGAATCTATGTCGCCAGCAGATGAAAAGATTTAATTTAGGTGCCGTAATCATAAACTCCTGCCACCATGTCTTGTATTGTAACTCTTTTCTATGGAGTAGCTTACGGCCATGTGGAACCCTTAATAGAGCTGTCAGTTATGCATTTTCAAGGTATTTCGGTTTCACCTGTGACAATAGAATTTTGAACTTTGTCAAAGATAAGGATTTAACGAGACTGGCTATGAATATAAAAGAACATGGGAAATTGTTTATGAACTATGCCCTGAAGAGAATGTCCTATTCATGTATTATTGTGTTCAGCTGTGTGTTTTGTTGTGGGCGTTTTGTTGTTTTTGTTGTTGTTTTTTAGTTTGGGTTGTTGTGAGTTTGGTTGTTCTGGCTCTAGTTGTGTGGTTGGTTTCTTTGGTTGTTTAGTTTGTTTGGGTTTTTGTTTTGTTTTGTTGGGTTTTTTTGTGTTTGTTTTTTGTGGGTTTTTTTTTGTGTGTTTGTTTTTTGTGGGTTTTTTGTGTTTGTTTGTTTGTTGTTTTTTTGGTTTGGTTTTTTTTTTTTTCGTTTTTCTTTTGATTGTTTTTGTGATTTTTTTTGTTATGTTTGTTTGTTGCTTTGTTGTTTGATTGTTGTTTTTTTTCGGGGGGGTGGGGGGCTTTATGTTTGTTTTTGTTTTGTTGGGGTTTATTGTTTCGCTTTGTTTTTTGGAGAGGTCTTTTTAGGGGGAGTGGGTGTTTTTGTTGGGGTTTTATTGGGGTGGGGGGGGGGGGGTTTCGGAGTCGGAGGGGTAGAGATTGTGTATTCGTCTGGCGAAGGGTGGAGTCCGAGTGGGAGGTGGGGGTGGGGGGGGGGGGGTAGATAGCGTCAGCGGTACTGGATTTAGTCTTGCGGGTGTCTTTACTTACACGACCCTAGAGTCAAAGACTGAACCGTCAGTGACGTCTATGATAAGCCACGCAGTTGCACGCTCCTTGCTAGCAGTAATAGCTAGGGTATTCGTGTTGACCTCGACTGCCGGCAATAGCTGATGAGAATCTGTACTTCATGCCGGTGGATGCGTTTTGCTGGAGATGTAGGACTGGAAGTGGTGTGCTGTTTTCTTGCCTTGCTTTTCACTCTATTACTCTTCAACACCCATCTTCCGTATGCAAGAGGCACCCCCCCCCCCCCACACACACACACACACACACACACACCCCACACTTTGGTACCGGTTTCAGGCCACTTTAATACAAGCGATCAAAAATCTCTGTAACTTCAGTAGCTGAACTGGCCCTTCGTCTGTCTTGTACTGTGTTTGTCTTAAATGGCGTAAATCCGTCTCTGTTACGTGAGTGTGCGTGTTGGGTTTCAGTTCACGGCGCTTTGAGTCAATTCGCCCAAAAATTGAGAAAAAGCGCCTATATAATAACGGTATTATTATTATTATTATTATTATTATAGGTTCTCATGAGCCCATGCGACACCAGGGGCTCATGAGAATCTATGCCTCTTGTTTGACATTAACACTCCCCTCCCACGCCCCCTACATACTTCTCCATTTTTCCCTCGTACAGAGGGAGGTGTGGAGGGTTAAACTTGTTACTGCTGTTTGTGGACGGCACCCGCGCTACCGTTACGCGCTGGTCTGCCTAGATCCCCCGCACTTAGTCAACAAACTATAGGAGGGGTTAACTCCACTAATCAGCCTTGATGCCTCCAGGTTGCTTACGTTCCCCAGCCACTCCTTTCCTTTTTTGCAAAAGGCATAGATTCTTATGCACCCCTGCAGGAGCAGGGGGCTCATGAAAATCTGTGCCTCTTGAAGACAGCGATCAACCCCATTTGCACCCTTGAAGCGAGGATTCATTTCGGGTTGACTCTTCAATTGTCCAGGTTGCATGTGTTTCTGTGGCTTTGTTGTTGGCACAAAAGATTTCCTCTTGATCTATACCACCCTAGAGCTGTTCAATAACGGCTGATCTGGGACCATTCCTGTTGAACAGCAGAGACCAGCAGATATCACCGTCATGATTAGAATGGGAGGGGAGATCAGCCTCGTGATTAGAATGAAAGGAGAGATCAGCCTCATAGAAGGGGGAGATCAATCGCATTATTAGGATTAAACGGGTGGATTTAGAGTGCATTCTTCTAATTTCTTAAGTTTCACGGGTGACTCCACTGATCGATCAGAATTGTTCATGGTCACAAAAATTTAAGCCACCACAATGATTTCAAGTCCACTACCTCTTTGCTTCAGTCAAATGCACTTTTTTTCCCGGTTCAACAACCGTTTCCGCACTATAGATCATTTTGTTGGTGGATGGGTAAGAACTCCTAAACAAAATTGTTAGTTTCCAGTACGGTAAAGTTATGTATTACGAAGAAAGAATGTCCTGGGGTAGAATGTGTGAACCGTCACCTCCCTCTTGGTTCGGCCAGAAATTCACCTTTTCGCCCGCAATAAAGTTATACCCGTGTGATTGTCTGCTCCTGTTAGTAGCTGTAAATGGCTGTAACGCCTCTTTTGGGACATGGATATTTAAGGTTTACATTACCACACAATATGGAGCAGAACTAGCCATGCATTACCCATAAACTGGCACATCTGAGTTCCAAGGACGCTACGCACCGTTTCACATCACGGTAATATCATTCAGTTCTGATTGTATTTACTGCAAATAAATGAAGGATTACTTAACAGTATGTCATTGTCTATTCAGTTTGAGCTTTTTTGTGAAAATCGGTGTAGATTTGGCAGGATATAAAAATCACGAAAAAGTCATGAGCAGCAACATTCGGCTGTACCTTAACTCATTCTACCCCAGACACACCACAGCAAGATGAGGATCGACCATGATAGTTCAAGGGTGATGCTAGAATAGCTTGGCGCCCATGGGCGCCAAGCTATTCTGGCATCACCCTTGAACTATCATGGTCGATCTGTGTCATGCACTGCAGTGCAGTCTTCAGAGGACAACGGCAAAATTTGGGGATTTCGGTGACGGGGTAGAATGAGTTAAAGTCGTCATCTCTTTGCTGTTACCACGGTGATCTTAGGAGATTACAAAATCTTTGGCTGTCCACATCTTTTTGTTGCTATATCCTTAAAAATATAAAATGTTGTCGAGAATTCTGAAAGAGTGTTGTTATAGCCACTTTCGTAACGTATCCGACGTTATTTATAACAAACTCGCCTGAATGTAAATCATTCAAGGCGCCCCGTGTCAATAGCCCCCACCCGGGTCTGCCCAGAGGGACTTGGGTGGGGTTAACTACTTTTTAGTTCCCAGGGTCACCCTGGTCAGCCCCACAGGGTGGGTTTTCCTCTCTATTCTGGGGCATGTGTTTCTGTCTGCCATTGCTCCATTCACTTGCATTTTCCTTTTTTAAGCTCTCCCTACTGTCTGCGCTGCCTGCAGGTTTGATGTGTGTTGCTAAATGGTATTAGGTTTATTTAGCGTATTAGGCCGGTTGGCGACATACATTCAATATTCTGGGGGGGGGGTTTTGTTTGTTTTTTTTTGTTTGTTTGTTTTTTTTTCACAAGCAGTGCAGGCACACCCTGAGAAAGTCTTGTTGCTGTCGGGACGTTAAGCAATGTACAACCGAACCGTACCCGTGTCCCGTGTCAATAGCTGCGAAAGTGTCGTATGGCGTTGCCGCCGGCAACGCTTTGCGACACTTCCGCAGCTATCGCTGCTGGGCACCTTGACTGAGTTAACACTGAAGCCTATGGCGGAGTTTTCCAGACTTTATAGTCAACCCGTCACGACTATTGATGCGAAAGATTGGTCTGTGTCTCCATGATAGTTTTACTGCCGAACAGCTTGTCTCCCTAGCACTGCCTTTGAACTATCAGGGCCGATCCCACACGGGTTGCCTCCCTCCAGTCGCTGCAGCGGCAGCTAGCCTTTGTGGGTGTTAATCTATTTTATGTTGTAGTACGTCAGGACTGATAGCGTTATCCCTTTCCTAACGACTATGTACCAGTTGCGGGAGATGAATTGACCATGCTAATTTAAGGGTAGTGCCAGAGTAGCTTGGCGCCTGAAGGCACTACCCTTGAACTATCATGGTCAATCCATCTCCTGTTGTAGGGATCCGGGGCTTAATGGGTTAAAATGACTTTTTTTTACCCTCGTTCTACGCGTATATAATATCTCGTCGTCACTCAGAAAAAGGAGATGAATGTCGTGAATGCGAATAACGAGTTCCGGTTATTACATTAATTTCTTGACCTCGGCGCAGAGCACGTCGTTATACGCGAAGAGCATTCCGCCGTCGTTCAGGCACTACAGAAAGGGAAAGAGAACTTTTACCGCTGATAATCCCCGTGATCCCACCACTCTGCTCGATCGCTGGCTAAGCCTCAGGTCGAAATTCGCCAATGGCCGATTTGTCCTCAGAAGACTACATATTCCGTGAGACACCGATCATGATAGTTCAAGGGTGGTGCCAGAATAGCTTGGCGCCTACAGGCGCCAAGCTATTCTGGCACCACCCTTGAACTGTCATCGTCGATCAGTGTCTTACATTGTGTCAGTGCTGAATGAGATGTCTGACGACTACTTACTTCAGAGAAACAGAGACGTAAACAGGAGACGAGGTCGATGGTCGTTTGATTCTCATGAGTCCCTGCGCCCTGCGTGAGCACACGCGAATCCGTGTCTCTGCCAGGTGGAGAGCTATGGTTGACTGACTTGACTCCAGACAGCAAGCGTTGGTTTGCTGATGGCTCTATTCCTTATCTGCCTGGCTCTGTTTCAAGGGGACAGGTTGACAGTCAGTGATGTCTGTCACTCATCCGATCGTGAGGGTGTGTGCTGGTTTTGTGGTTCTTCCAAGGCGCCTTGAGCTAATCTTGCACAGCCCTTGAACTATCTTGATCGATCTGTCCCCCCTTGTAGTGCCTTTGGGTGTCTGTGCGAGACTGACGAAGAAAGGCACGGTGGACCTGCTGGACGAACCTCGCAGAGGCGTCTGGCGAGTGTGTGTTGATATACGAAACCGCGAGTCAGCTCCCTCGCGCAAGCACTACTAATGTGATTTTAGTATTAATTATGTGTATGTTCGCGCACGGGGGAGGGGGAAGGGGGGGGGGGCGGAAGGAAGGGGGGGGGGGGGTGACTCGCAGTTTCGTATATCAACACGCACTCGTCGGGCGCCTATGAAATCTCTTGCTGCGGCGTTCTGTCACTCTCCTGTGCACACTGGTTGTCTCCCTCGATTCGCTACCGCTTTACAGATTTACAGTGGTAGCGAATCGAGGGAGACAACCAGTGTGACTCCTGTGTTGACACAAGGTTTAGTGCGTCCGTCCTTTGTCAACACGGTCTATCAAGGCAGATCATCGCACTAAGATGTGACTAATGGTGTTGATGAGTCTTGTTCTCTCCTGCTGGGATGGCCTAGCCCACACTTACGTTGTATCGCCGTCTCCAACGCCAGAGTCAAGAGATGGATCGACTCACACTGGTTGTTTCTCTCATTTTGCTACCGCTGATCAGAGCGAATCGAGAGGGGCAGCAAGTGTGGGCTCGACTGTGCTGTCGCAGGGGTCCGTGCCAGAACAACGTGATGGCTTAGCAGTGATGTTCTCACCATCTCCTCCCCCCCCACCCCCCACCCCCACCCCACCCCTAATCCCCCAATGCTGTCGTATTCGGCTTTGTACGCGCCTTCTGCAGGCACCATCGATTTTCCACAATCCTTTATCTTGTAATTTTTTACGTCGTTATTTACACGTGATAATGCCTTTCATAAGTTTGGAGAGCAACTATATAACTACGTACCAGCATGGGAGATGGATCGGTCATGATAGTTCAAGGATAGTGCCAGGTTGTATAGCTTCGGGTCTTTCCAAACTGTGTACCAACCTTTGGATAGTTATGTGGTAGTACCAGATTAACTTGGTACCTGCCTGATCCGGTACCTGGTACCTGTAACTATCCTGCCTGATCCAACTTCTGTTGCGGTGTGTACACAACGTGAATTTTTATTTTGGTACACCAATTTCACGTTTATAAAGACCCCAATGTTTAAAAGATGATACTATATATTATGCAAGAGTAATAAGGTGCGAAATATCTTTGTCTGGTTTCAGGAAGAATCGCAACATGTACTCCCAGCTGATGCTGCACATGCTGAAGCGTGGAAACATCCAGGGTCCCTTTGATAAGAAACCAGATGAGGGGCAGCTCCAACCCTTGCCGCCATACATGGTGAGTGTTGTAGTACTGTTACGCTGTGGTTGGCGAATCATTACTGTATATATGACTAGCCAGAAAGAAATGTAATAGAAATCGAGGTTCGGACGTTTCACGTGAAAATTTTAAATCAGTTCAAGTTTGTTTCTTTGTTTTTTGTTCGTTCGTTCGTTCGTTCGATGTTTGTTTGTTTGTTTGTTTGTTTGTTTGTTTGTTTGAGAGCAGTGTTTACAGCAACAAAAACGAAATGCCTCGGTTCATGTATTTCCAGTACATGTGTTGTACATGCGGCATGTTTGTCTTCTTCGTCCCACTGCTCATTCGTCCCGCCTTATATTGATAATAGCCTAACCCATTGTGTGTTCTGTTCTGTGATTTTGGACCCTACACTTTAACCCATTCAGCCCCGACGCACTACAGCAGGAGATGGATCAACCATGATAATTCAAGGTTTGTGCCAGATTAGCTTGGCGCCATCAGGCGCCAAGCTAATCTGGCACGACCCTTGAATTATCATGGTCGATCCTTCTCCTTTAACTGGTACAGTCATTAGGTGACACGTCTGAAATGCGGCCCTTGGGTCAAGTGGGTTAATAGCCGTAAGGTCCAATATCACATACCAGCACGCATAATTATAGAATGTGGTCAGGTTCAGTACAGAATCGCACGTGTCTTTT
Source organism: Semisulcospira habei (assembly GCA_036245525.1). Classification (NCBI taxonomy): domain Eukaryota; kingdom Metazoa; phylum Mollusca; class Gastropoda; family Semisulcospiridae; genus Semisulcospira; species Semisulcospira habei. The sequence continues at coordinate 10,651,589 of BTPG01000008.1, read as the reverse complement.
CCGCTGGCATGGTCAGAACCAGCCTCACCCTTTCTGGGTCTGGATGTCGGAGGACGGCCCAGAGCCTTCGCCGGACTCGGGAGAACCGTGTGTCTACAAGTGGCGCGCGTCCACACGAAGAGTTGGCCGGGGAGTGTGTGGGAGTGTGTGTGGTGGGGGTGTGGTGCACGTGTCAGCCTCTGGGGCCCGCTCGTGCGGCACGTTCGTTTCGAAATCATCGCGGCCGTTTGGGGCCCAGCACTTTTCGCCTGCGCCGTTTGGGGCAAGTCTGCGAATCACTGCATGGTACCCGGCAAGCAGTGGCCGTAGGGTCGACGTCGGCCGCTGTCGGCCCGCGCTGTGCGTCCGACGTCACGTCAGCCCGTGGGCCTTTTTGCGTACTGGGTAGTTGGGTTTCGGTTTTTTTTTTTTTTTTTTTTTTTTTTGGGGGGGGGAATTGTTTGTTTGTTTATTTGTTTGTTTGTTGTTGTTGTTTTAGTTTTTTTTTTTTTTTAGCTACTTTCATGGAATGGCTTTACCAAATATTATGTTTGTTGGTTTGTGATATTATTACCTTACGGCTAAGGTTCTCAAGATCCAAAGTCGCAGACCAGCACGGTTATGGTGTTGGCATGTTTTTATTTATCTTTCTTTAGATTTTTTCTGGTGTCCAAGTATTATTTTAATGTTTTGTTTTCAGGCGTCTTTCGTTATGGTTTTCGCTGGCTTTCGCCTCTCTGGTTTTTGCACCAAAACATATCACAGTATGCATGGTTTGAGCCAGGATAAAATTGGTTGGCATTGACGTGTTAACCAATCACATCAAGAAAGAAAGAAGGTTTTCACTGATTTTAATTTGCGTTTGAACACGTTTTATGTGGTTTCTCGTTCGTTCTCACGATACGCTTGTGTTTTGGTGCACATCCATTGCAAAAGGGTTGACTTCTTAAGTAGTTGCAGTTGGGTGGTTTTCAGATTTTCTCGACACTGAACGAGCTAAACAAGTGGCCTGTTTTTCATTTTTGTCTACCGTATTTGGTGTGTAGAGTGTTCATGGAGAAGTAGTACCTTTGACTTTTCAGCCAGCAGCGCCTCTTGGGGCAGGCGGGAGCACTGGTCTTCACATGGCACTCAACTCTCACAGCTGGCTCCAGGTCCTTTACCTAGCCACACCCCGGTAACCGCTTCTGCTGGCGGGCGAAACGTTGTGAGGGGCTGACGCGTCTCTCAGTCAGTTGAAATACTTGGAGAGGAGACGGGCGCCGCCAAGTTCGCCTAAGCCCATTGAAAGGACTGATGGAAAAGCAACAGAATAAGAATAACATGCCGGATCGGTCGGGGCCCGGATCACCAACGACCGCGCACCCCATTGGAGGTCTCCAGGGTGGGGGCGACAAGTGTGTTACTGGAACCAAACCCACCATCAAGCTGCCCACGCAAGGAATAACTATCGGAACTTGGAACGTTCGCACACTCTACCAGTGCGGCAAAGTGAAGGAACTCACCCACGAGTTGAAGCGCTATCGCTGGGACATTGTAGGACTTGCAGAAGTTCGATGGACAGGCTTCGGAGAAACAACAACAGATGAAGGCCATAAAATCTGGTTCAGCGGAAAAGAAACCAAGCACGAACATGGCGTAGCTTTTATCGTAAGGAAAGAGGTGGCTGGAACTGTCATCAGCTGCACCCCCGTGTCAAGCAGACTAATCTCCATCCGCATCTCCGCCCGACCGCACAACATCACTATCATTCAAGTATACGCTCCAACAGCAGATCATGATGATGAAGAATTAGAAGAATTTTACGAACAACTGGACAACATCATCAAGAAAACACCTAAGAAAGACATTCTGACTGTCCTCGGTGACTGGAATGCTGCAAAGATCGGCCCTGACGCCTACCAACAATGGGCAGGAACAGCTGGCAAGTTTGGCCTTGGAGAAACAAACGACAGAGGCCTGCGACTTTTAGAGTTCGCACAGAGTCACCGTCTCACCGTTGCTAATACCCTCCATCCACACAAGAAGTCAAGAACAGTGACATGGCAATCGCCAGGAGGCCTGGTCCATAACCAGATTGACTTCATCTTGCTGCCTCGACGATTCAAATCCAGCGTTAACAAAGCACAAACGAGGTCCTTTCCTGGCGCTGATATTGGCAGCGACCACAACCTCGTCCTTACTAGCCTCAAGTTGAAGCTGGCATTGAAACGAGATAGCAAGAGCCCTCGCATCAGATTCGACCTCCAGAAGCTAAAAGACCCGGAAGTAGAAGAGCTCTTCCAAGCCCAGGTGGGAGGCAGATTTGCAGCCTTGGCTACTTTGGACTGCGACGTAGACACCCTTGCTGGAAATAAAAGAGGAAGGTGTTACTTTCTACAGCAGAAGAAGTGCTGGGGAAGCAGAGGAAGCGCAAACAGCCCTGGGTCACCGATGACATCCTCGATCTCTGTGATGAGAGGAGAGCCTGGAAGAAAAAGAGAGGCCAAGACCTCACATCAGCAAACAAGTACAGACTTGTCAACAAGAAGATCAGGAAGAGGATGAAAGAAGCCAAAGAAGATTGGATTGAAGACCAGTGTTGTAGCGTGGAAGAGGGCATGGCAAACGGCAACAGCAAGAAGGCTTATGAAACGCTAAGGACCCTCACCAAGACTCAACAGCGAACAGCCACAGTCATCGAAGACAGCAGCGGCCAACTCCTTACGGAAAACACTGCTGTACTAAACAGATGGACTGAGTACTGCCGAGACTTGTATAACTACAAGGCTGAGCCAGACACCAGCATCCTCCAAAACAACCAGGCTGGGGCCAGGAAGGCTGAAGACCTGCCAGTGTTAGCTGAACTGAAGAGGTGGAAGCAGCCGTACGCGGCCTGAAGGGAGGAAAGTCTCCAGGTGTAGACAACATACCTGCTGAACTGTTGAAACATGGAGGAGAAGTAACAACGAAGGTCCTCACTACACTCTGTCAAAAGATCTGGGAGCAAAAGAAATGGCCAGTAGAATGGACACAGTCTCTAGTGATCCCGCTCCCCAAGAAAGGAAACATGAAACAGTGCCAGAACTACAGAACTATCAGTCTGATAAGTCACCCTAGCAAAGTAATGCTTAGAATCATTCTCAACCGCCTCAAAACTTTCGCCGAGGAACTGCTGGCAGAAGAACAGGCTGGCTTCAGAGTTGGAAGAAGCACTGTAGAGCAGATTTTCAACTGCCGCGTCCTGATCGAGAAACATCTGCAGCATCAGCGCGAACTCTACCACAACTTCATTGATTTCAGGAAAGCATTTGATCGCGTCTGGCACGACGGACTCTGGCAAGTCAGCATGAGATCGTTCAACATAGAGGAGGGACTGATCCAAATGATAGAAGCGCTTTACAAGAACGCCTGCAGCGCGGTTCTACTTAACAATCAGTCAGGCGAGTTCTTCAGGACGACGATCGGTGTCCGTCAAGGATGCCTGCTCTCTCCTGTCCTTTTCAACATATTCCTGGAGAAGATCATGCAGGAAACCCTCCACGACCACCATACTTCAATCTCTATTGGTGGCAGATCCCTGTGCAATCTTCGATTCGCAGACGATATTGACCTCATGGCAGGCAGCAATAGTGAGCTCCAAAACCTGACAGACAAACTTTCAAGTAGCGCAGGGTCTTATGGCATGGAGATCAGTACGGATAAAAGCAAAGTGATGATCAACACCACAGGCGACAGCAGCAGCAACATTCACATGAACGGCCAGAAGCTAGAAGAGGTCAATAGCTTCAAGTACTTGGGAGCCACCCTGTCCAAAGACGGTAGTTGCGTAGCAGAGATTCGTATCAGGATAGGTACAGCAACATCCGCAATGGCCAGGCTGGACAGGATATGGCGAAGTAACTCCATCAGCTTCACCATCAAGTACAGGCTTTACAAGTCCTTCGTAGTGTCTATTCTACTCTACGGCTGTGAGACTTGGACACTGCTTGCAGACTCAGAAAAGAAAATCCAGGCCTTTGAGAACAAGTGCCTGAGGAAGTTGCTCCGCATCTCGTACCGCGAGCACAAGACCAACGAATATGTACGGAGCATCGTCGCTTCCCTGGTGGGCCCACATGAACCCCTTCTGGCAACCGTGAAACGGCGCAAGCTTGCTTGGTTTGGCCACGTGACCCGACACAACACCTTGTCCAAGACTATCCTCCAAGGCATTCTCAAAGGAAGTCGTCGGCGAGGTCGTCAGAGAAAGAGTTGGGTCGCAAACATAAAAGAATGGACCGAACTCGAGATGCCAGACTTGCTTGCCACCGCCCAAAATAGAACTCAGTGGAGAGCACTGTCTGTTGCTGCTGCCTTTCAGTCCCCCCAGCGCCCAGTTCGGGCAAGGGACTGATGATGATGATGATGATGATGATTTAAACAAGATGAAGATTTCATAATAATAATAACAATAATAAAGGAGATTTGTTAAGCACTTATTCTAAAAGTAGCTCTAAGCGCTGATACAATGATAAGGCTAACAGCTAACAAGCACAAACACACACACACACACACACACACACGACATACGCACGCACATACACACACACACACACACACACACACACACACATACACACACATACACACACGTGACGGTGGTGATGAATTGTGCATGGCTGGGGAAATGAACTAGTGAAAGGCAGCATTGTAGAGGTGGGTTTTGAGAAGTTATTTAAATGAGGAGAGCGTTTGACAGTTACGGACCGGGGCGGGGAGGCTGATCCAAGTGGTGGGGCCAAGATGGGAGAAGGCACGATCGCCACGTGTTTTACGTTTAAAATTGGGAAGGCGAAATTTACGTGTGTCAGAGGAAGAGCGGAGGGTGCGAGATGGAGTATACAGATGGAGTAAGTCAGAGATATAAACAGGAGAAGTCAGGTTGATAGAGTTGAAGCTCACGCTGGACAGTTTATACAGAATGCGTTCTTGTACGGGCAGCCAGTGGAGTTTTTCAAGGGCAGGGCGGATACGGTCACGCTTACGCACGCGCAAAACTAAACAGGCAGCACTGTTTTGCACTCTTTGCACTGTTTCATCCCAAAGTCTGCCGGATTGTTTGGAGCTCAGATGCGTTTATCTTTTAGGAACATTCAGAGTTGTTCATGTTTTTAGGCTTATCATGCTGATCCATTACCCTCCTCTCCAAGTCAACATCTGATCAACACACGTCGGCGCACACAAATAAAGACGGACACATGGCGCTTCCCGCCATTAGTACGCTCTGTGGGCTCGTGTAGCGACAGGAATCCATCTCCTTCTACTCTAACCCACCCTCTGATCCACACACACTGGCACACAGAAATAAAGACGGACACACGGCGATTCCCGCCATTCGTAAGCTCTGTGGTCTGGCGTAGCATCCAGCTATTCTGAAGAAGAATAATAGCACGAGCAGCGAAATGACTTCACTTCAAGCTTCACGTCATTGCATCATTAGTCCCACGACGCTGTGTTCATAGTGACGCCTCGATGTTATACGTCACTCATCGCACTACTAACATTTGACGTATCAGAGAATCAACTTTGCTATTAGTAGTAGTAGTAGTAGTAGGAGAAAAAACAGAGATGTCGAATCTCAGAACCCTGGCCATACCTTCCCCTGCAGCCACTGCGGTCGAACCTGCCTGCCCCGGATTGGCCTTCGCAGCCACGAACATGCCGGCAGACGTCATGGGCGACCCCTATAGAATCTTCGTTCGCGAAGTCAAGCCAAGAGGAGTAGTAGTAGTGTAAGGACAAAATAGGCCGTGAGGCCTTGCAAATGACCTTTCTTTCTTTAATTACTTTATGGGTCTGTTATGCATGCACATTTTCCTATAAATCATTCATCATAGAAATAGAAAATCTCTTTAAATTTTGGTAATTCGTACAGCTGGTTTTTAAAAGAATTTATATTAGATGCTTTTTTACAAAAAATGAAACTGGTAACTCATTCCAAACAATGGCAACTCTGTTAGAAAAACAAAACTTCCGCAGGTCAGTGTTGCAATGCCGTACAAAGATTTGCCCTTCAGGGTTTCGGGTTCTGTCACTAAACGGTGCTGCAAAAAATGTCGTGTGTCCGTCTTTATTTCTGTGTGCCAGTGTGTGTGGATCAGAGGGAGGGTTAGAGTAGAAGGAGATGGATTTCTGTCGCATAACGAGCCCACAGAGCGTACTAATGGCAGGAAGCGCCGTGTGTCCGTCTTTATTTGTGTGCGCCGACGTGTGTGTTGATGAGATGTTGGCTTATAGAGGAGGGAAATGGATCAGCATAATAAGCCTAAATATATGAACAACTCTGAATGTTCTTAAACGATAAACACATGTGAGCTCCAAACAATACGGTAGACTTTGCGATGAAATCCTCATCTTGTTTGTTTGTTTGTTTGTTTGTTTGTTTGTTTTTTCTTTAAACGGTTCTAGATCTACGTGATAAGATATCGGTGAACATTGGGTCTGTCTTGACTTTGTTGTTTTGTCTGTTGCAGTCTATATATTTCGATGAACCTCTTGACAAGGCAGATGGAGAGGTAAGACATTTCACAGATCTGGCTTTGTAGGAGTGAGTGAGTGCGTGAGTGAATGTGTGAGTGAGTGAGTGAGTGAGTGCGTGAGTGAATGTGTGAGTGAGTTAGTGCGTGCGTACGTGCGCGCTTGTGGATAGGTCGCACACATCTTTTGTGGAGCACAAAAAAAGAGCCAGCCGCATGGGCTGCTCCTCAGAATATTCATGCCAAAACATTTTCATGTACCTCAGCAGATATGTGTGACTGTGCTCATTACACCTTCCGCCAATGTATCACCGCGTGATGTCTGTTTGTCAGAATGAGAAGCTTCCAGACTGGGTAGAGGGAGAGCTGGCAGACACGATCGGATCCTCCGTTTTCCGTCACTCAGACTCCGTACGGGGAGGCAACCCGGCCGCCACCTCCACCTGGGTGTCCCAGGCCGGGTCGTCACTGCGCAACGCTCGCCAGAGGTTTAACGCCGTTTTCTACTCCGTCAACAGCCGCAGGCATGGGTGGTTTTCGCGTCTGAGCATGTCCGATGAGCTGCATGGCATGATGGGAACTGACTAACCGTCAACCAGGCTTTGTAAAACAGGCGGCCAGAGATGTGTTGTCCTTGACGAACTGCGACTTCCAGTGTTTGATATAGTTCGTCCAAGGCACACGTCTCCGGCCGCCTGTGTTCAGACCTTGTTCAGTGCATCCCCTGGCTGGCTTGTTTAGATGACCTGCTTATGGCCGTCACCCTGCTGAGTCAGCATTAACCTTTTGCGTGTCGGTCGCGGTTTTAGTGGCGATGATTCCTACCGGAATCATCGCGACTAAAACCGCGACCTACACGCGAAGGGTCAAGAGCTGTGATAGGCACCTCCAACAGTAGCTCATTTTCATGAATCGCAAGTTCATTTTTGCTTAGGTGGAACAGAAACTAATTTTAAAAAATAACGCCATCCCACCCCCGCTACTAAAGGTTTCTGGGTATGTGCGGATTCGTTTTGCTGACCTTATTCCTCTACTAAAACATTAACAGTCCAGCCCGTTGTAAGCTCAGCAGGTCTAATGAAACTGGAAGTAACATTTTTCTTCTTCTTCTTCTTCTTCTTCTTTGAAGCAATGCTGTAAATGTGAATAGTTTTTGTGGGGATAGCTCAGATAATATTAATGCTGCTTAAACTTGAGCTTAAATCCTCAAGCTTACGTCTCAGTTTGCACATTTTGATTGAGTTCCTTGTTTTGCACTCGCAACTTTAATAATTTTATGCAGCGTTTGTGTTTTTAATGTCACACATCCCACTTTTATAATAATAATAATAATAATAATAATAATAATAATAATAATGTACATTTATATAGCACTTAACCTCCTAAGCGCTTTACAAGATCAAAAAATCACAGAACAAAAAGTACAAGAAAGAAAACGCTACAATAAATGTTACAAAAACTAAAGTGACGCATATCAAAAGCTCACACTCACACAATCACACACACAGTTACAGGAACAGTTACTGCCAAAGATTGCTAACGCACTGAAAAAGCATCTAACTATACGCATAAGAAAACAGATAGGTCTTGAGCAGTGATTTGAAAGCAGACAGAGTTGGAGCATGTCTGACATGGGCTGGAAGGTCGTTCCAGGTGACTGGACCGAAATAAGGAAAGGCACGCCCATAGTATTGCAGTGAAACGTTTACTGCTCTCGCACTTGTGTTTTTAACCTATTTAGCCCCGAGTCCCTACAGCAGGAGATGGCGCCAAGCTAATCTGGCACTACCCTTGAATTATCATGGTCAATCCATCGCCTGCAGCTGGTACATCGGAGTTAGGCAAGACCTTTGAGAAATGGGACCTTGGGGCTATAAAGGTCAAGGGCGAATGTGTTACTGTAGTTTGTGCAATAACCCAGATCACGCTGTGATATTAGATTGACTTGTTGCGGTTTGATTTCAGGCCTCACACCAGCATGGGCATCAGTCTGGACAAGGACCCCGGCCTTTCTCCCATCAGAGGCGACTACCACCGCCACCAGGGCTACTCCGCTGTGAGTCCTCTTCCCCCCTTTATATTTCTTTACCCGTACACCCCCCGCGGCCGCATCTCTCAAATTTTGGAGGCGTCGCCCAACCACTGTGTGCCAAGTACCAGGAGAGGGGTCGACCATGATAATTCAAGGGTAGTGCCAGATTAGCTTGGCGCCTGAAGGCGCCACGCTAATCCTGCACTATCCTTGAATTATCATGGTCGATCCATCTCCTGGAACTGGGCGTTGGAGCTAAATTGGTTAGTGGGTTATAGATCTTCAAGAGACGCTCAGTGGTCTTTATCAGCCAGAAGCATTTACCCTAATGAGCTCGACCGCCTGCAAAATGCATGGGCTCCTCAGGATGATTTGGAGCTGTGCCTCTCGGCTTCTGTCTTTTACGTCAGGCTTTCTCGGAGATGAATCGTCCTTGTTTCGTTTTTTTTTTTTTTCTTTCTTTCTTTCTTTTCAGCAGGACAGTAATCAGATATGCGCTGATTTTATTTTTGGATCTTTTGCGGCTCAAGGCTGCATGGTCCAAAATCTCGTATGAGCTCACATCACCCCACAGCTCGGTTGATGCTTGAATGTTAACTCATTCGAAACGTGCCACCTCCGGATACGCGGCTTATGCCGCGTATCCGGAGGCGCCACGTCTCGAATGAGTTAACACCTTGAGCGCTACAGACGATACCGTTCCCCCCCCGTCATAAACTGAGACCACCATTTGGCTGGTTACAGCCACGTCAATGATGGCCCGTAACTCCTTCACTGCCGAGAAAAAGTGAGCACGATCCAACTGCAAGAGGCACAGATCCTCATGAGCCCCCGCGACTGCAAGGGCTCATGAGGATCTATGTCTCTTGCAGAGACCAATTTGTATCCATGTTTCTTGGACGGTTTGGGTTTTTGGTCGCTGAATGATAAAAAAACAATCAGAAACTCAAACATACGCACAGTGGCAGGGAAAAGGCGGCTTTTTTTTTTTTTTTGGGGGGGGGGGGGAGAAGGGGGGCGGAGGGGGGGGGGGGGCAGGCGGAGGGGAGGGGAGCGGTGCCGTCAGCAGCACACGAGAAGCTGAAGCGGTTTCATTCTTCACGTGTTTGGTTCATGTATTGGTCACTTCTGTCATTCCCAGTCGGTGTGTTGTTGTGGGTGCATGGCCTAGTGTCATGATTCACTTCATGTAAAACTCACAGCATGTGTTTCTGTAATTCATGCATGTACATCCGACTGAGTTTGTGCGCATACATGTAATCGTTGTTGTTGCATTTTGCTGTGAAGTGTTTCTGTACCCGCTTCACCTCAGTCCTTTCTAGCGTGGGTTTACAGTGTATATCTATTTGTCTGTATGTGTGTTCGTGTCAGACTTACGGTTTCTTTGTCCAGGCAATATTTCTGATACCTGTTGACCAGTTTTGCTCACACGTATTCGATCCTTGTTGACATTTGTTTCTGTTTGATCTATTTTTTCACAGCTTGGTCTGTTTCCGTTTTGTTGAATTCACTTTATCCATGCATTGCTTTCCTCTTGTTCACCACACCCAAGGTCCTCCAGCTGGCGTTGGCCAATGTCCGCCCGCGCACAGCTGTGCGCGGGCGGACGGTGGCCGACGTAAGCCCAATGGTCTAGCACATCATGATGTGCCTCTTTCGATCTGTTTTGCCCTGTACACTCGTAAGAAGATTGAAAAGACCTTATCTCACGGCGAGATGTATGCACCGTATTTTACCACAATATTGGCTGCTTCACTACAGTAGGGCCTACACATACCAAGGGGAATTACTCAGCGCTGGACATACACACAGTTAGAGGCGCCCAATCGTCAGCCCACAGAAAAATACGCCGGTAAAGAACAAGACTATCGTATACATCCCTTGAGTAAGCTTCACTACAGACACAACTAATGCACAGACGTTTGTTGTGACCACAACAGGTGCACAGAGTACCATTACCACCATTTATTGGGGTAATTAAACCCTGCCTGACACATCAGCAAACCTGCAATACTGGCTCCCATTTAGTATTTAAAAAAAAATCATAAATATTAATGAAGAGCCATCATTGTTGCGTGCATCTCACATCGTGTGCTGTATGTGGAGTATTGCTATCTATTGAAGCTGTCACGACATGAGCTGTCAATCAAACTATGTGTTAATCGTATCGGTTCTGACATGGTGACTTGAACATACAGTCGCAGGACAAATCAGAACAAATCCGTGTGATTAGTTTCAATCATCGTGAATAAATGACACTAATTACAGGATTGTTCCGGTTAAGCTTTGTGGAAATCGTGACCGCATTACAATCGGTTGAATAGAATTGCTCGACACCGAATGTTCATTTCTGGGGCATGAAAGCACGTGATAGTTCTTGCCGTGTGTGTGTCTGCAGTGAAGACTGACCATCCGCAAGAGGCATAGATCCTCATGAGCCACCGCAGTTGCGGTGGCTCATGAGGATCTATGCCTCTTGCTGACCCCATGAACACCAATGTTCGCTTGAAGAGGAAGAGGTTGTCGGACAATCACTCTGTGGCGGTGATGTTGACAATTTAATTATTTTTGCTTGGCTGTGGTTACAATAGACCCAGTCTGAATAAATGAGTGTTGGTCTGTGATTTTGGACCTTACCGTCTAGAGCTGCAAGGACGAGAAGCACAGACCAGCACACAAATTAAGGTTTCCTTCACACAAGATTATCAGAGTAATGTGTATTTAAAACCTATCTGATCGTTGATAAGTCTTTAATCGGTTGGGGGATTTGTCTTTCACTATAACAGTAACACCGTGATTAATATTCCTTTACCGATACCTGCCATGACGTTCATTCAGGTGTGGTTAGTAATTTGATTTGTATAAATTCTCACGACTTTTGACAGTCGCTGTACAGAATTATATTTTGCCATCAAAAGTTGACACTGGGTAATTGTTTCGGTACCATTTGCAAAACTACCATTTGTGATTAGCTGGCAATTGACTGTTTATAAAGTCGAATTGCTTTGAGTCTGTGAATGGCGATTTGAGCATTTCAGAAAATCTACATATTATCGTTACTTATCTTAATATGCATGTTTATCACGCACACCGGAATAATTCAGTTAGACTAAAATGGTCATCCGGGCCTAAATAAACTTGAAAAGCCAAATATAATAATAATAATAATACAGCGCTTTTCTGTAGAGTCTCTCCCCACTTACACAGACTGGGACCGCGTCACAAGTGATTACACACACACACACACACACACACACACACACACACACACACACAAAATAAAAATAATATAATGGCAAGAAGAAAAATCACATTTTTTTTTAAAGTTCAAAATCAGTCCAGGCATACTAACTAGTCTTTCACAGAACACGCATATTATGTTTACTGTTGCACCATCCAGAATCACATGATGGTATTAAAGCAAATTAACACTGATACGTCAGTTTAGAAAGAGATGTTTTCGGGTTAAGGACCGAGAGTGTCGGGGACTGACAAAATATCAAAGGAAGACGTACGAGAGAAAAAAAAATTAACGTTATCGATATGCTTCACCTAACCAGGACCATGCACTCAGCATTTTAACCCTTTTAGCCCGGCCCGGGACCCTGCAGCAGGAGATGGATTGATCATGATAATTCAAGGGTAGTGCCAGATGAGCTTGGCGCCTGAAGGCGCCAAGCTCATCTGGCACTACCCTTGAATTATCATGATCAATCCATCTCCTACAACTGGTACATAGTCGTTAGGCAACACCTCCACAATTTCAGAAGTGGGACCTTGGGGCTAAAAGGGTTAAGATTCAGGCTTTACTTGCTTAGGACAATAAATTAGAAATTGCGTACACTTCAATACTTGCGGTAGCGGTCAGCCTACAAATTCTTTGTACAATGAAAGGATCAGGTGATAAATGCCTGCTTCAAGTGGTCAAGCCTGTCGATACGTTTGAGATAATAATAATAATAATAATACCGTTATTATATAGGCGCTTTTTCTCAATTTTGGGGAAATCGACTCAAAGCGCCGCGCCTGAAACCAACACACACACTCACGAAACAGACACGGATTTACGCCATTTAGACAAACACAGTACAGACAACGAGGGCCAGTCAGCTACTGAAGTTACAGATTTTGATCGCTTGTATTGAAATTTGTAAAGTGGCCTGAGACCGGTACCAAGTGTGGGGGTGGAAGAACCGAGTACCGGAGAAAGAACCCCGACGGTCCGCCGAATTAACGGTGACACTTACCAGAGGAGAAAAGTCCAACGCCGGAACCCGGTATCGAACCGCTCACCTTTGGAATTGGTGGCAGGCGCCTTAACCACTGCGCCACGGACCGCCCAAAAAAAAAAGATACATGAAGAGTTGAACTCAAGTCTAAAGGCAGGAACACGCTGGACCGCATTTGAAAATTGCCACTCTCGGGCGCTTTGCTTTACAGACTGCCGGTATGTGCCAGTTCAGGAGACGAAACGATGAGGACAGTGCATGGATGGTGCCACAATAGGTTGGCTCCTGGAGGCAAACCCTTGAACTTTGAGTACCAGCAGGAGACAGAACGACCGTGATAGTTCAAAAGTGGTGCCGGAATTGTTTGGCGCCGAGAGGCGCCAAACAATTCCGGCACCACCCTTGAACTATCACGGTCATTCTTTATCCTGATTGTATTGCTAGTTCAAGGGTGGTGCCAGATTGTGCTCATTCGCTCTGTATCATGTTGTCGTGTGCATACAACGGCTGATTACAGCAGGGAAACGCCATAGAGGCCCGATGATAGTAGCTTTGACCATAGGGGCCTGTCGATAGTTTTTGACTAATGCAAATCCGCTGCGCCACCGCCTACTAAGCTCAAGCCAAAATTCTGACTTGAGCTTAGTAGGCGGTGGCGCGCACGCGGTGGCGCAGCGGATTTGCATTAGTCAAAGCAACTATCATCGGGCCCCTATGGGGAAATCTGGTTGACCTTAGCCATTGCTTCTGTACCGGTCAGTATAAGATAGGAGGGGGAACCTATCTCCTAATGTAGTACGCGTGTCAGGACTGAATGTGTTAGAGCACGGGTCCGTCTATGGGTATATAATTATATATATATATATATATATATATATATATATATATATATATATATATATATATATATATATATATATATATATATATATATATATATATATATATATATATATATATATATATATATATACTGGTCAGTATGAGTTAGTGGTGTGTGCTTGTAGGACGATCTGACCATGGACAGCAGGCGGTCACCCACTCGTGCCCTCTCTCCCTCTGACCGTGAACGTCGACAGTTGCCAGGTAACTTGATTCACCTATGCAGATCATAGCACGTTTGTTTTGAGCAGGCAGCCACTGGTGTTGTAGACTGTACCAGTGCTCTTTGTGCGCAAAGGGGTTAACCCCTTCACCACCAAGAAACGCTACTGCAAGAGGCGGCGATCCTCATGAGGATCTACCCCTCTTGCTGAAACCACTTTGTATCCATTATTCATGGGGGTGGCTGCAGCTCTTTCGCGTTGAGGGGGCGGATCTTGGGGGGGGGGGGGGGAGTCAGAACACCCCCCCCTCCCAATTTTTAAAAAATGCTATAATAAAGTCCCTTTTTGGGGTGTTTGGACACACACACACACACACACACACCCACACACACACATGTTTAAAATCCCCCCCCCCCCCACCCACCCCACCCGACCCCTTGCTTTTCGTTTTTTCGGTCCCTGGAAGCAAGGTCTATCGTCAGGGAGGCCTTTTGTATCAGGTTGAAGGTCCCAAACAAAAGTTGGACCCCCCCCCCCCCCCCCACCCCCACCCCCCGCTCCCTTCCTGGTATCTCTTCCGCCCTTGGGGTACAGTGACAGTGAAGGGGTTAAGCTTTATTAACTTACGCAGAAAAGCATCCAACTGCAGTCCTTTTCAGTTTATTGTAGATTATATTATAGTTGAAAAATACTGGCTATTAATAAAAGTGAATGCAGTATGGTCTTCCAGAAACACAACTCTCAACAATTAAAATCAGTCTGCAACTTTGTTTACTGTGTTCACAAAGGAAAGTGCAACTCACGTTCACAAATTGTCAAGGCACAAAAAAGTACGCTGAACCAATTAAGATAGGTAAATTTGTAGGGGACAAATATTCCTCCATGGGAGTACTTTTCATTTAACATTAAATTGTATGCAATTTTTTGTACATGCACCAAATAAATCCAGAGATATTTATAACCTTAAATACTGACTACCCTGTAACAGATGTGAGAAGAAATCGAGCAAGATCGCCAGAGCCCAGAGGCAGGGAGGTAAGGACTAGTTATGTGCAAGTCTGATTGTCCAGCCAGTATTTGTGCAGCTGTATCCCAATGCGCAAAAAGCCATCGGGCGGCCCGATGGCCTTTTTGCGCATTGGGATCGTTGTGTAATGGTCTATGATTCTGAACATTATGGGCTGGAGCTGTGATATTCAAACTCAAAGAGCAACACCTTGTTTCTTTGTAGACCATAATTATCATATGCCTACTTTCCCTGTGTAGTAAGTAACCTTTGTAGTGTGTGACACTGTATGTACACATTTACAATATACCTCTTCAGCAACACATTTGTATTTTCCTTTATTGTTTCTTTATTGTAGATCATATCCCTACTTTCCTGTGTAGTAACCTTTGTAGTTTGTGACATATATGTACATTTACAATGTATCTTGTATTTACAGCACGTACACCTGTGTATCGGTCCAACTCGCAACGCTTTGTATGCTTCACCCTTCATTGTCAGTTAATGAAGATTGTGTTTCTCTAATCTTCATTAACCTTTTAAACCCCAAGGTGGCCTTTCCCAAATGTTAAGATGTCGTATAAGACCTATGTACCAGTTGCGGGAGATGGATCGACCATGAAAATTCAAGGGTACTGCCAGATTAGCTTGGCGCCGTCAGGGTTGATACTTCTCCTTCTATGCTGCTTTACGACAAGATGGGTTAATTCTACACCAAAGAGTCCCAACCATCCTAGGAACATGGATTTTCTGTGTCGTCATAAAAAGTCATAGATTCTCATGAGCCCCCTCAACTGCGTGGGCTCAAGAGGATCTGTGTCTCTTGCATTTCAGTTGACTTCACACTACGTCAGCAATGAAGGGAATGCTACGTTTGCTTTTCGTATTCATAACTTAACTCTTTACTGCCTGATAACGCTCTAACATGAAATAAATTTGACCATGATAGTTAAAGGGTGGTGTCAGAATACAGGCGCCAAGCTATTCTGACACCACCCTTGAACTATCATGGTCAGTCTATCGCGGAAACTGTAGTCTAACCTTCATAAGACGACTCAAAAATCTGAAAAAAAATTACCCTCAGGATGTAATGGATTAAATCCTCAAGGAATTTACCAGGAAAATAAATTGCAAAACAATCAAACAGCTTCATACAGACAACAATGTTGTTTGTGTGTTTCCGTCTGCATGCCTCTGTTTGTGATCTCCCTTATCTATAATTATAGTCTAGTGTTTGAACTTCTGTGCCGATGTTGTCCTCACTTTTTCTCTATTTTATCACCTCTAGAGCTGTTGTCTAATTTTAAGGCTTTCACCAGTAAATCATTCCTGTTTCAATAATGTGCATGTGAAAATTTTGTGTGCTTTTTATTTCTTATTTCAGTTTTTTATGCCACTTGTATGTTGCATTTATCATCAATCCAGACCAAAAAGGTGACTTCCAAGCATGAAAATGCAGAGAAGAACCCAACGGAGAAAGAAACACGCTTAGAAAAGACAGTTACAACACAAATTCTTTTCTGCTTTTTTTTTTTTGTTTGTT
This sequence comes from Semisulcospira habei, assembly GCA_036245525.1. Lineage (NCBI taxonomy): Eukaryota > Metazoa > Mollusca > Gastropoda > Semisulcospiridae > Semisulcospira > Semisulcospira habei. The sequence goes on along the minus strand of BTPG01000008.1, from coordinate 10,635,257 downwards.
TTTTGGGAAAGGGGGGGGGGGGGGGGGGGGGTGAGGGGTTTGACCATTACTTTTTTCATCAGTATATTTATTATTGTTTTGTTTTTTGTTGAAATGGTACATTCACTGGAGCCTGTGCAAAGAGTCTCATTTGGCTTTCTGCCTCTTGCAGTTCTTATGGAAGGGCGGGGGGGCGGGAGGGGGTTGTGTTTGTATGCCACAGAATTTGAGGGGTTAAAGGCTCTGTGTTGCAACTGTTTAAGGGTATTTAAACCTTTGAATATTTACCCTAAACAAAGTTTCTAGGGCCCACCATGGCTGCAGTGGGCCCGGGCACGACTGCGCTACTTAGGTAGCATCTTTACTGTTTTTGATCTTAATGATCAGCTAGGGTGCACGGTCCATGGTGTTTTGTATGATAGAAGGGTTTGAGAGAGAGACGCTAAGTACCATAGTGAGAGGTGGATCAGCCATGCAGATAAGTTAACTGGTAACACCAGATTAGCTACACATTTAGCAAGAGGTATAGATCCTCATGAGCCCCCACAGCTGCGGGGGCTCATGAGGATCTATACCTCGTGCTGACACCACTTTGTTTCCATGCTCAATTTACCGCTGGAAATCTTCAACGTGAAATTTCAATTATTTCAAAAGCACAGTCTGCGTCACGTTTCCACTTGTCTCTCCTGAAAATATGGGTTGTGTCCCATGAAAGGGATTCAATTTAAGGTTCAACATATGGAATCAGCTGAGTCTCTCGTACATAAAACTGCCATATTACCAAGTATGAGGTCCATCTTACAAAATGACATAGCTCTTGTGAGGAACAATTCTGTTGTACATGGGGTTAACCTCAGAGAGAAACAAACAGGGTTAAACTGAAATCTGTTGAAAACCTGTTGTGTTACACATACATTGCAGCCAGGTAGACACGAACATTCAGCCTTGTGGGTTTGACAGGTACTCGATCGTGTTAATAGAAACTGTCTTTCAAAGAGTTGTATCAAACTTTTTTTTTCCAAAGATATGATTAACTCTTTCCCTAAGTAACACTCCCGGTTTAGTGTTAGCCCAAACAAACCTTTAGCCATCGGAACACTTACGTTATTATTGTTGTGCTCAATGCCGTCTATAGACGAGTCACTAGTATTCTAGCGTTGTGTTTGTACAAAAATCGCCTGAAGCACAGCTATCGGTGTAAGGGAAGCAACACTATAATATGTTTTACCAACCATTTCTAAGTTATCTGAAAGTGAATGCCCTTGTCGGAACAAGGCCAAAGTAGCTGACAACGTGCCTTGGATCGTCTCCAACGATGAGCATGGTTTCAACAGTGATTTTTAGCTTGTAATATTGTGATTCAAGAAGAGACAGTTCTCTTGTGTGATTTCTTTGCTTGTGGAATACATTTTCCTGCCATGTTGGTGAGTAAATCTGGGGTTTTCGTTGCATGTGCTTACACTGTTGCTACCAAAACCACGTTTCTCATTTTTTGCTCCGCCATGTTTGTTCTGTTGCATAATAATCAAATTGGTTCGACTTCCCACTAAACTGATGCGCAAACACGCGCAGTTTTGAAAAGTACTTGTAATGCTGTGTCCAATGATACCCAATTTATCTATGGTTGTTATCTTTGGAGGCTGTGAAAATTAATTCAATCTACCCCAAAAATGTACGTCACCAGGAAAGTGAGGAAACAGACGTCCTTTTCCCTGCTACGTCGACAGGGAACTGACTAGCCAAGCACTGTTACGTAGGGAAGAGTTAATAAGCCAGTCAAAAAGGTGACTGCCAAGCTGCAAGCATGTAAAATGCACAGAAGAACCCGATGGAGAAGGACACACACTTAAGAAAAGACAGTTTTCTATGCATGTTACTTTTGTCCATTAGATTCTTCTCTGCAAAAATATGATTGCAGAAAAACATGGTTCCTAAACAGGCAAACTGATAAACAAACATTGCATGAGATGAGTTACTTCCCTTGATTACGGCAGCAGAGTGGGTTTTCTTTAATGTCATGTATTTACTTTGTTTGTGTTTTTTTCCAGCACACTGACATGGAATGGAGCCGTCCACTTGGTGTGACAGCTGCCTCTACAACTGCATCATTTGGGAAAAGTATGTGCTGTCACTTTTTTCTTTTAAACGTAAAACCATGGTGTGATCACTGCTAATGGACGGAAGGTTGTGTTTGGGAAAATCTTGATCATCACAGATCCCTGGTCAAAGGAACATGGATACAAATGGTTTCAGCAAGAGGCATAGATCCTCATGAGCCCCCGCAGATGCATGGGCTCAAGATGATCTATACCTGTGTCAGCTCGGTGGTAGACACTTTATCTTTTGCCCACAAACTATTGAAGACGAAGCTCACGTTGTGTTTTACTGTCCCAAGTATATAGACTTGCGTCCGGATTTTGGGGCAACTGTAGATAACAACCGTGAAAGTGTTTTACTCACTCAGTTGTTATCCTGTGAAAATGCATCTAGAACGAGACAGTTCGCATGGTTTCTTTTTAAATGTTTCGAGAGACAAAAAAGAGAAACAACCATAATTATGTTCCAATGATTGATTGATTACTTCTGTGTCACGTGATACTGTCTTTTTATGAAAACTGTCATTTCAACTCAGAATGTCAATATACCCCAGGTTATGTTCTTGTCGTATTGAACTGATATATGTATACGCTCTCCATGTAAAAATGGCCAAAGTGCCAACATCAATAAAAACTCTTGACCTGAAAAACTCTTGACATTGAAGAGTTAATTAAACTCCTTGAATGAGTATCTGATGCCATTTTAAGTAATCAAACTATGTTTACAGATATATTTTTTGCTACTTTAGGTTTATTTGTCTCGGCATGTAAATCTGGAATTCCGTCTGTTGCAGGCGCTTTGTTCCCCGATAATACCAGCCTAGCCAAACCCTCAGACAAGGAGGTAAGTTTTCCACCAGAAACCGTCTTGGCAGTGAATAAAAATGTGCCTTCCATTCATATTGGTCTGTTTGATTCTCACTTTAACCCCATGGTTGCTAGGGGACGCAAATTATAAGTCTCTGAAACCATAGCAAATTCAACACCAAATGACCCCATCCATTAACCATTTTCATCCTGATACACAATTGCTTGAAATACATTTTACTGATAGTTCAAGGGTGGTGCCAGAATAGCTTGGTGCCTGAGGCGCCAAGCTATTCTGGCACCACCCTTGAACTAAAATGTAGGTCTATCTCCTAATCTGTAATGGAGCCTTCATAAAAGACAATAAGCAAATTTGTAAAATTCAGCCAGAGGCCGTAATGGGTTAAACGTAGGTAAATAAGGCCAGCAAAAGGCAAAGAACATCATGAGGCCCTGTGTCCGCGGGGTCTCATAAGGTTGTCTGCATCTTGCAGATGGATTTTGATACTGCAGGGAATATGGCACAGAGGTATAGTCATGTAATATTTCACATTTGAGTTCAGTACATGTAGAATAATTAGCGCTGGACAACAGTTAGATTTGGTTTGTTGTACAATTCTGCCAGCGCTAGCCTCACCTATCTGGTTTGTGAGTATGTAGAATAATTGCATAATTGCACAGACGTTTCCACCTCGTGCCATCTCCCCTGTGCCCTTGTGGAGAAGCAGAGCAGACCACAGAGCATATCCTCCAGGACTGTGGGAAGCACCAGCTGCTGAGGGAGGAGATATGGCCGAAGCCCGCCACTCTACAAGAGAAACTGTACAGGCCTGTGAAGGCGCTACAGAAGACCACAGATTTCATTTTGAGAGCCAAACTCCAAGTGTGACTGCGTTCAAGAAGAAAAAGAAGAATTGCATGTAGTATATTTGTCTACGTCTGTGTAGTTGTTTTTAACCTGTTAATTTTTTCCCAGATTGCTGTCCGCACCAAAATGATTGAAGCAAAGTATCATGAGGAGAAACTGAGACTGCAACAGAAACATGACGCTGCAGTTCAGAAGGTATAATTATATATTTAAACTTTGTGTCCTGTGCAGGAGTGTACGTAGCATTCAGTAGCGTGCAATTTTACATATGTCATTGGAATAGATAGTCTGGGTTCAAATCTATTTAAATGTTTTTCAGCTATATACAAGGTTTAATCTGTGACAAAATGAAAGTCATCTTGACTTACTTATCAAATTTAACCCTTTCCAAGTCAGTAGCAGTTTTAGTCGCAATGATTCCTACCCTTTCCGTGTCGGTAGCGGGTTTAGTCGCAATGATTCCTACCCTTTCCGTGTCGGTAGCGGGTTTAGTCGCGATGATTCCTACCCTTTCCGTGTCGGTAGAGGATTTAGTCACAATGATTCCTACCCTTTCCATGTCGGTAGCGGGTTTAGTCGCAATGATTCCTACCCTTTCCGTGTCAGTAGCGGGTTTAGTCATGATGATTCCTACCCTTTCCGTGTCGGTAGCAGGTTTAGTCGCGATGATTCCTACCCTTTCCGTGTCGGTAGCGGATTTAGTCGCAATGATTCCTACCCTTTACGTGTCGGTAGCGGGTTTAGTCGCAATGATTCCTACCTATTCTGTGTCGGTAGCTGGTTTAGTCACAATGATTCTTACCCTTTCCGTGTCGGTAGCAGGTTCAGTCGCACTGATTCCTACCCTTTCCGTGTTGATAGCGAGTTTACTGACGCAGTGATTCCTACTCTTTCCGTGTCGGAAGCGGGTTTAGTCGCAATGATTCCTACCCTTTCCGTGTCGGTAGCAGGTTTAGTCGCACTGATTCCTACCCTTTCCGTGTTGGTAGCGAGTTTACTGTCACAGTGATTCCTACTCTTTCCGTGTAGGAAGCGGGTTTAGTCACAATGATTCCTACCCTTTTCGTGTCGGTAGTGGGTTTAGTTGCAATGATTCCTACCTTTTCCATGTCGGTAGCGGGTTTAGTCGCAATGATTCGTACCCTTTCCGTGTCAGTAACGGGTTTAGTCATGATGATTCCTACCCTTTCTGTGTCGGTAGCGGGTTTAGTCACGATGATTCCTACCCTTTCCGTGTCGGTAGCGGATTTAGTCGCAATGATTCCTACCCTTTCCGTGTCGGTAGCGGGTTTAGTCGCAATGATTCCTACCTATTCTGTGTCGGTAGCTGGTTTAGTCGCAATGATTCTTACCCTTTCCGTGTCAGTAGCGGGTTCAGTCGCACTGATTCCTACCCTTTCCGTGTTGATAGCGAGTTTACTGACGCAGTGATTCCTACTCTTTCCGTGTCGGAAGCGGGTTTAGTCGCAATGATTCCTACCCTTTCCGTGTCGGTAGCGGGTTTAGTCGCACTGATTCCTACCCTTTCCGTGTTGGTAGCGAGTTTACTGTCGCAGTGATTCCTACTCTTTCCGTGTAGGAAGCGGGTTTAGTCACAATGATTCCTACCCTTTCCGTGTCGGTAGTGGGTTTAGTTACAATGATTCCTACCCTTTCCATGTCGGTAGCAGGTTTAGTCGCAATGATTCCTACCCTTTCCGTGTCAGTAGCGGGTTTAGTCATGATGATTCCTACCCTTTCCGTGTCGGTAGCGGGTTTAGTCACAATGATTCCTACCCTTTCCGTGTCAGTAGCGGGTTTAGTCATGATGATTCCTACCCTTTCCGTGTCAGTAGCGGGTTTAGTCGCAATGATTCCTACCCTTTCCGTGTTGGTAGCGGTTTTAGTCACAATGATTCCTACCCTTTCTGTGTCAGTAGCGGGTTTAGTCGTGATGATTCCTACCCTTTCCGTGTCAGTAGCGAGTTTAGTCGCAATGATTCCTACCCTTTCCATGTCAGTAGCGGGTTTAGTCGCAATGATTCCTACCCTTTCCGTGTTGGTAGCGGTTTTAGTCACAATGATTCCTACCCTTTCCGTGTTGGTAGCGGTTTTAGTCACAATGATTCCTACCCTTTCCGTGTCTGTAGTTAGTTTAGTTGCGATGATTCCTACCCTTTCTGTGTTGGTAGCGGTTTTAGTCACAATGATTCCTACCCTTTCCGTGTTGGTAGCGGTTTTAGTCACAATGATTCCTACCCTTTCCGTGTCTGTAGTGAGTTTAGTCGCGATGATTCCTACCCTTTCCGTGTCTGTAGTGAGTTTAGTCGTGATGATTCCTACCCTTTCCGTGTCTGTAGTGAGTTTAGTCGCGATGATTCCTACCCTTTCCGTGTCTAGTGAGTTTAGTCGCGATGATTCCTACCCTTTCCGTGTCTGTAGTGAGTTTAGTCGCGATGATTCCTACCCTTTCCGTGTCTGTAGTGAGTTTAGTCGCGATGATTCCTACCCTTTCCGTGTCTGTAGTGAGTTTAGTCGCGATGATTCCTACCCTTTCCGTGTCTGTAGTGAGTTTAGTCGCGATGATTCCTACCCTTTCCGTGTCTGTTGTGAGTTTAGTCGCGATGATTCCTACCCTTTCCGTGTCTGTTGTGAGTTTAGTCGCGATGATTCCTACAGGAATGATCTTGTACCGACATGGAAAGGGTTAACCCATTCAGCCCTGACACCCTACAGCAGGAGATGGGTCGACCATGATAATTCAAGAGTAGTACCAGATCAGCTGGCGCTTGTCGGCGACAAGCTAATCTGGCACTGCCCTTGAATTATCATGGTCGACCCATCTCCTGCAACAGGTGCATAGTCGTTAAATGACGCCTCCAAAATTTGGGAAATACGTGCGCCGGGCTGATTGGGTTAAAATTCAAAATGAGAGAGATTGCAGAAGAACTGTTGTCTGTGTTGTTGTTTAGATCCTAGACCGCAAGAACTCTGAAATAGAAGACGTGAAGAGTCACTACCGCAGCAAGACCAAGGAACTGGAGGAGACCATCACTAAACTGGAGCGCAAAGGTAGACCTTTGGTTGTCAGCGCTTTCTATCATGATGGTGCCTACAGCATTCACCTCAGTGAAAAGCGTTACCTACAGTATGAATTGCCTTAATGAAAAGCACTATAAAAAAAGAGTTAAAAGTGTGTCTGCAAATTTGTATGCGTGTACTGCATCTCTTCGGACATTTCAGCTTAGAGCCATAAGACCAAAAATAATATGTGACATCTAATAATATCAAAAACAATATGTCTAGTATCTAATAATATCAAATGCAGAAAATGAGTGAGATTAAAATGCATACGTCGGTTCTATCTAAGAAAAGCATTGTTGCTTGAGAATTTATGCCTGTTGCCAACTAAGACTGGCCTCATTTACAGCTTAGGGTTAACTACAACTTTTGCAAGATATACGCATGCTGAAGTATTTGCAGCAGTCAAGAAGACTTTATCTGTAACACTTGGTTTTTTTTCACCCTTTGCGTGTCAGTAGCGTTTTTAGTTTAAAACTGCTACTGATACGCAAAGGTTTAACAGTATTGGGGCACTGTCTACTGTAGGCGTTGGCTGCGACGTGATTCTGAGTTAGGAAAAACTCCTATTGCTGTAGCAGTTGTCTCCCTATATTGATGAAAGGCAACGCTGGGGTGGGTTCTGCTTTCTCGGCTTTTTATTAGGACACGTAGGAAAAGTAACAATAACGATAATTCTTGTCCTGCAACAGAAACAATGCAATCAAAACTAACAGTTGCAGACTACCAGTCATGAGTAGAACAGATGTACATCATACTCACTAAAACATGTAACTCCATGAAAACAATGTTCACCATCTTCAACATGGCACAAGTGTAAAAGATTGGAAAGTAGTAACCAACTAATTTCAGCTACAATACATGGCTTGATCAATTATGGAAGCTGACAATAACCAAAAACCACTACCCTAAAACTATACTGATACATCAAGCTCAGGTAAATTACAGGTAAGTCACATGCTTCCACAAAACCCCAAAATGATCAGCAAAACCCGATCTTACAATAAAAAGAAGAGTGAAACCAACATAGCTTAGTTTCAAATACACAAGTACAGCAAAATATCAAATAATTGTACTTACAGAAAATATGGTTCTCCAACATCAAGACTGATACAGAAAATGTAGACATACAGAGCAAGACAATAGATGTTGCTCCTTCAACAGCCACGGTAAAAATGACACGGTTAAATGGTAAATAGCTGAACCGGTTTGTGTGAACACTGCTCACGTGCAGCACACAAATACATCTGTAAGTTTCCAGCCTAAGCTAAAAGAGTTCAAAAAGGTTAAATTCAAAGGTCAAGGTTACAAGCTGACCAGCTGGTGAAACCAAGGGACATTACCTACTACAAGTTACTAAGGCAAACTCTCTCTCTCTCTCTCTCTGATACACAACTTGTACACATCAAAATCAGACTCTACCACGCTGTCCCCCTCAGCAAGAAATGACGTCCTCGTCATTTGAAACGGACACAGCAAGGAATAACAAAAACTATTACTGTACAAAGACCAAAAATGACTGAAACATTGAAATTATTAATTTCTAACTCAAAATGTCAAGAGTTCAATGACACTATTCTCCAAAAAGAATTCACAATGTCAAACGTTCAATAACACATTCTCCACAAACAAGGCATTATTCACTCGGTGCCTGGCAAAAAAATCTGAAATCATACTTACACTTCATGATGGTCAAAATACACAAGAAAAAAGTATGACCAAAAAACAACGACAATTACAGCACTATAAAGCTGTGAAACTGGAAATACCTAATTTGAAGCAAGTAAACCAATACCTCAATACTCCTGACTAGACTGATCAACTAAGTGCAGAAGTTCCTTGATCAGCTGATGCGTAAGAACATACTGATCCTGATTCATCCAAGTTGGAGGTCGTCTGACTCTAGCTGACCTACGAGGTGGCTCGTCATCTGACTCGTCACTTTTAGAATTGTCATCATCATCATCACCTTCATCATCATCCTCATTATCAGTATCGGGTCCTCTGTCACTATATGACCCCTGTGGCTCCTCATCACTCACATGCTCAGTCTCACCATCCCCATCCTGAGCTCCAGGCTCGACATCCGGATCCTCTTCATCTAGGATATGGGCGTCCCCACCAGATGCTGTCGCCTCAGAATTCTCAAGCCACAGTACACAACTCGCTTCCTCATCCTCTTCCTCTACGGACATCTCTATTCTATCTCTGTCCTCTGGCTGGTGTCGAACCGTCTGCTGTTTAGGCTCCAACCTCACCTTAGGACCAACAACTGAACGTCTGGGTGCAGGTACAGGCCGCGGTGCAAGCTCTGGCCTCTCCTGCGCCGGCAGTGTCCCAATAGGTAACAAAAGATTTCTGTGTAGAGTTCTCTTCTTGCTACCTTTCTCTTTCTGTACAATAAAAACCGGAATGTCAGGGTTTGGCTTGCTGACAATCACGTAAGGGTCTTCTTCCCATCTGTCTGCGATCTTGTGACGACCATCGAAGGCTACAATCCTGACTAGAACACGATCACCTGGGTGAAGAGTTGCTGCTCTCGCCCTAACATCGTAGTTTTTCTTTTGTCTTTGTTGAGCGTCGCTGATGGCTTTCGACGCAGTCTCATAGGCTGTCTGCAGACGATTGCGAAGTCCGGTGACATAATCAGACAAAGATTGTCCTTGGTCATAACGAGAGATGCCGAAAACAATGTCAACAGGGAGAATAGGTTCCCGGCCGAACATAAGGAAGAAAGGACTGTGCCCTGTAGTCTCATGTCTGGTGCAGTTGTATGCATGTACTAAGGCGTCCACATGCCTCTTCCAGTCAGTCTTCTGTTGCGGCTGCAGAGTTCCTAACATGTCCAGGAGGGTGCGGTTCAGACGCTCACATTGACCGTTACCCATGGGGTGATACGGTGTAGTGTGGGATTTCTGAACACCGGCGAGTGTACAAAGCTCCTTCATAAGCTTGCTTTCAAAGTTTGCTCCCTGGTCAGTATGAACTCGCTGAGGAAAGCCATAGTGCAAGGCGACATGCTTGACGAAAGCATCAGCTGTAACTTTAGCGGTCATGGACTTGGTAGGTACAGCCCAGGCGTAGCGTGTAAAGTGGTCGCTAATGATCAAAATGTGCTGGAAGCCTCCTTTGCACGTCTCGAGGGTGAGAAAGTCCATGCACACGAGTTCCATAGGTTGCGTGGTGACGATGCTAACCAATGATGCCTTCTGATTGGTAGGTGTTTTACGTCTGAGACACCTGTCGCACTTCTCTAGCCAGTCGACGACATTCTTATGCATGCTGGGCCAGTAGAAGCGGTCACGCAAGAGTGAAAGAGTCCTGTCTCTCCCTGGGTGTCCAAGATCATTGTGAACAGAACGAAGGGCTCGGGTAACATGATCTGAGGGCAAAACCAGTTGACGTCGCTTCGTACCGTCTACGTCCACTTCTCTGTAGAGAACACCATCAACCAGCTTCAAGCGTTCAAAAGTTCTAGCAAGGGCACTGTTGACTGGTGTAGTCGGAAGTCTTCGAGGTTTCGTTCCTGACCTGACGCTGGCTATCCAAGGTTTAAGGACTTCATCTCTGCACTGCGCAATCCTCCAGTAGTCTGGCGTAGTGGTGCTGACAGTCTGGCCTACTACAGTACAGTCTTGGAGAGGTTTGGCAGACATGCACAGCGCCTCGATGTATGGGACGTCTTGGATAGGGTTGCATATGGCGCGGACAGACTCTGCTGACACCGACTCCTGACGTTGACTATCTGCAGAAGAGTAAGGTAAGCGTGACAAAGCGTCTGCTGCAGCATTGCTTTTCCCAGGGCGGTACACAATGTCAAAGTCATACACTGCCAAAGCTGCAAGCCACCTATGCCCTGTCGCATCCAACTTTGCAGACGTCAAGACGTAGGTCAGAGGGTTATTGTCAGTAGTAACTGTGAATTTGTGGCCATACAGGTAGTCATTGAATTTGTCACAGACGGCCCACTTCAGCACAAGAAATTCTAGCTTGTGTGCTGGATAGTTGACCTCGGCCTTGGACAAACTGCGACTGGCGTATGCAATCACGCGTTTCTGTCCCTCTTGCTTCTGGAAGAGCACAGCCCCCAGTCCTCTAGTGCTGGCGTCGGTCTCCAGTTCAAAAGGTAGCTGATAATCTGCATAGCCCAACACAGGCGGTGATGTCAGACTTGCCTTCAGCTGTCTAAAAGCGTTGTCTTGTTCAGGGCCCCAACACCACTCTTTCTTGGGTGCTTCTCTCGACTTGGGTTTTCCTTTACGTTTGGTCGACGTGGAAGGGAGAAGATCATTCAAGGGCTTTGCTATCTTGGAAAAGTCCTTGACAAAACGTCTAAAAAATCCGCAGAAACCAAGAAACTGACGAACATCAGCCGGATTCCTGGGTATCGGCCAGTCTCTAACTTTCCGAGTCTTTTCTGGGTCAGCTTCAACACCGTGCGCAGACACAATGTGACCCACGAAACGTACGCGCTCCTGTAGAAAGAAGCATTTTCCTGGTGCTAACTTCAGTCCACATTCTCTCAATCTGGCAAAAACACGTTCCAGTCTCTCTAAGTGTTCAACATAGTTGGACGAAAACACAATCAAATCATCTAAATAAATGAGACAAATGTTTAAATGGAGATCCGCACCCAAACACTGTTCCATTAATCTCTGATAGGTTGCTGGTGCATTAGCTAGACCAAAGGGCAGTCTGTTAAACTCAAAGAAGCCTAGCGGGCCCACAGTGAAAGATGTTCGCTGCTTGTGTTCCTCCAATACTTCCACCTGATGGTATCCACTCTTCATGTCTAAAACAGTGAAGAAACAAGACCCTTTGAGCGTGTCAAGCATCTCCTCTATCCGTGGAAGGGCGTAAGAATCTTTGATGGTGCGTTGGTTGAGTTGACGATAATCGACACAAAGGCGCAGCGAACCGTCCTTTTTACGCACTAACACGACGTTGCTGGACCATGGAGAGTGCGACTCGCGAATCACCCCTGCTGCTAGAAGCTGACGAAGATGCTCGCGTATCTCCTCATACATGCCTGGCGGGATACGTCTGTGTCGCTGCTTGAAGGGAATCTCGTCAGTGACGTTGATCTCGTGCTGAACAGCAGTGGTGTGTCCAAGGTCTAAGTCATGGTGGGAAAACACATCGTCGTGCTTGTGGAGAAGCGCCTCTATAGCACGAGCACGATCAGCATCCAGACACTGAGTGTTGATATTGACCGGAACTGAATCATGGCTGAAAGTCATGTTAGGATCAGCTAATGCTACAGGTTGAATTTCACACAAAATAGCTTTTGGATTAACGACAACAGTCCTAGTAGTAACATTGGAAATGGTAACAGGTACAATGCTACTGCTACTGGAAGAACAAATACATTTCACTAGTGCAGGTTCAATATCAAGATCACTAGGTAGCTGTGAAACACTAGATGCTTGTAACATAGCGCAAGTGTCAGGATGATCAACAGTCTTGGTAATAAAACCATTAACAGTAACAACGCTATTTGGTTTGATTACCACTCTGTCACGTTCCGCACATTTCACAAGTCCAATGCGATTCTTGTTACGTAACAACTGTTTCTCTCTCAGCTTGAGACAGCGAAATGCTAAAAACCATTGAGTGTTCAAAGACTTACGTTTAGATGGCTCATCGCACCTGTTCATGTATGAAGTAAGAATGTTCGTACCCAACAGCACTGGAACGGCAGCGTTGTACTGGCTGTCCGGGACCACGAGTAGTAGACAATGCTGAGTGCCAAGGTCAGGCACCCTCACCTCTACCTCGATGTAACCGTCATAAGGCAGCATCTGTCCATCAGCACACTCCACGTGCAGCACAGAGTCCAGGCTGTGCCCGGGGACGTGAGATAGATGCTGGGAGTGGAAACTGCGGCTGACGGTGGAGATGGTGGCTCCTGTGTCCAGTAAGGCGGCGGTGCGCCACCCGTCCACGATGACGTCGACCTCGTTACTCGAACCAACCAGTTCACCACGCTCCGGACGTTGAGAGACGACTGGCGAGGGTGAAGTCCACAGCGCGCCCCTGGTGTCTGTAGACCTCGTCTCGTTTCCCAGCAGCTGGCGGCGGCAGTGATCGAGGCGTACGCGGCATGCAAACTTTAAGTGACCAGACTGGCCACAGCGCCAACAAGTAGGTCCATCACGCCTGTCCTCGATCACCTGCAGCCGTTTACGACAGGCGAAACTGAGATGGCCGACTTCACCACAGCACCAACACACTGGCTCGGGCCTATCATCTGGTAACTGATAGCCTATGTCCCCTTTATGCTCTTCAACGGTGGCAAAAAGGTCATCAATTTTAGCCTGAATTCTGCTGAGTACATCATTTTCATTGTCAGACGCCATCATGAAAGTCACGTGAGATCAAAATAGATTCGCTGGAACAACAGTACATTTGTTGCTAAAAGCATATTGATGCAAACAGCATTTCACTGGCAAAGTTCACAATGAGTGTAAAGTCCTCCCAACAGCTCATTCAGTGTCATTCACCACTATCACTGAAGAAATCAGGATACATAGCAGGTAAGGTGTCAGGTAGTGTGGTAGAGTCTGATTTTGATGTGTACAAGTTGTGTATCAGAGAGAGAGAGAGAGAGAGAGTTTGCCTTAGTAACTTGTAGTAGGTAATGTCCCTTGGTTTCACCAGCTGGTCAGCTTGTAACCTTGACCTTTGAATTTAACCTTTTTGAACTCTTTTAGCTTAGGCTGGAAACTTACAGATGTATTTGTGTGCTGCACGTGAGCAGTGTTCACACAAACCGGTTCAGCTATTTACCATTTAACCGTGTCATTTTTACCGTGGCTGTTGAAGGAGCAACATCTATTGTCTTGCTCTGTATGTCTACATTTTCTGTATCAGTCTTGATGTTGGAGAACCATATTTTCTGTAAGTACAATTATTTGATATTTTGCTGTACTTGTGTATTTGAAACTAAGCTATGTTGGTTTCACTCTTCTTTTTATTGTAAGATCGGGTTTTGCTGATCATTTTGGGGTTTTGTGGAAGCATGTGACTTACCTGTAATTTACCTGAGCTTGATGTATCAGTATAGTTTTAGGGTAGTGGTTTTTGGTTATTGTCAGCTTCCATAATTGATCAAACCATGTATTGTAGCTGAAATTAGTTGGTTACTACTTTCCAATCTTTTACACTTGTGCCATGTTGAAGATGGTGAACATTGTTTTCATGGAGTTACATGTTTTAGTGAGTATGATGTACATCTGTTCTACTCATGACTGGTAGTCTGCAACTGTTAGTTTTGATTGCATTGTTTCTGTTGCAGGACAAGAATTATCGTTATTGTTACTTTTCCTACGTGTCCTAATAAAAAGCCGAGAAAGCAGAACCCACCCCAGCGTTGCCTTTCATCAATATAGGGAGACAACTGCTACAAAATGGCGCCCAACGTGGGGCCTACCTTTCTCCAAATGGCTTTCTGCAAATGGACTTTTCCTGAAAGGACTTTTCCTGACACATTACCTACTACAAGTTACTAAGGCAAACTCTCTCTCTCTCTCTCTCTGATACACAACTTGTACACATCAAAATCAGACTCTACCACATTGCCACCCGTTTGTTGCAGTGCAAATGCTGGTGAAGGAGGCGAGCGTAGTGCGAGAAACCAAAGACAAGCAGATCATGGAACTGAAAAAAATGGTGGAGGTGACCGGTGACAGTCAGCGCAGTGAATATGAAAAACGGGTAGGTCTAGCAATCATCAGCTGAAAAAATTAACACATCCGCCCTCTGACACACTACTGCGGGAGATGGATTGACCAAGGTAGTTCAAGGGTAGTGCCGGATTAGCTTGGTGCCTGGCAGGCACTAAGCTAACCTGGCACTACCCTTGAACTATCATGGCCTATACACCTGGTATGAACAGTGTTTATATACTTCTCACAAAGTTGTGAAAATAATTATTGTTTGTGAATGAGCTAAACTACCTTTCAGTAATCTCAGTTAACGTCAAATGTGACCCGCCACCACAAAATGAGTCGTAAGTCACCTTTTGGACATTTTGAGATATTGATATCAGCAGAAACTAGAAAGAAAACCCTTTTCAATGGTGCCAATAACATGTGAATCAGACGATTGGTCACCGAGTTATGGTTTATAGAAACTGGGGACCCCACACATGTACCCGACCACACCACCCGACAATTTTCAAAATGAGTCTAAAGTCACTTTTTGGACATATTGAGATATTGATATCAGCAGAAACTAGAAAGAAAACCCTTTTTAATGGTGCAAATAACATGTGAATCGGACGATTGGTCACCGAGTTATGGTTTTTAGAAACTGGGGACCCCGCACATATACCCGACTATGCCACCCGACAATTTTCACGAATAGCGGGAAATCGGGTCAGGGACATTACGACTCATTTCGTGGTGGCGGGTCACAAATAAGCAAAACTTCAACCTGTGCATGCTAGGCTCAGTTTGGGCCCAAATGCCTTTTATTCGTCATGCACCTCTCGTAACTGAAGCCATAATAAAGTTTACTCTGATCCTCTTGGTGTGGAGAAGTAGAAAGGTAACAACCACCAAGCCACCACCACATTGATTAATTTGACAGCCATTTTACTGTGTGTGTGTGTACGTGCATTTACTATTTGAATTCTGGTTTTTTACGTAGCTAAGCTTATGATATTTCTTAAGGTTATTTAGTTATAAATATACATCAAATATATTCAATTTGTCAAAAACTCATGATACCCCCACTCCCATCCTCAAAAATTACAGGTGAATGTTGAAAAGCAATTGCTGACTTTAATGTATTCATTCATTACTGTTTAATAAATGGTTGGATATGTCAGATTTAACTATGTTTTCTCTTACTTCTTACTTCTTTTTCCAGTGGTAGGACAAACCAGAAAGGTCAGATTTTTATCATGGGCGTGCATGTTTCTTTTCACACATTGCATTTCTATTCCCAGTTACACGACATGGAGAACGATTTTGAGCAGCAGAAATTTGAACTTCAGAAGCTGCACACCCGCAATATACAGGAAATTCTGGACGACACCAACAGTCGACTTCAGCGCATGGAGGCCGAGTACAATCAGCAGGCTACATCCACAGTCAGTTATCATTTAAATTTGTGCTGGCCAGTGATTTTGGACCTTAATAAGTGGCCTGGGATCGAAAAGTCCAAAATCACAGGCCAGCATATGGTTGTAGTGCACCAACATTTCTTTCTCTGTGTGAGCTATCAATAATATTGGTTCAGGAACAAGAGCAAAAGGCATTCCAGCAGGAAACGCATCTACCGTGATAGTTCAAGGGTTGTTCCTAATTAGCTTGGCACCTTGGAAGGCACCAATCTAATCAGGCACTGCCCTATAACTATCATTGCTGAACCATCTCCAACAGGTGGTGCACAGTTTACATCATTTTAAAAAACTTATTTTTGGGTGTGAATAAATTTAAATACTTATTTATTATACCTGACTTTCTACTCAGTAGACTGCTACTGATGATACCCTTCAGCGGAAAAACATGTAGTTATGCATTGTTTGTATCATCAGTATCCGTCAAGGGGTTAATGAGCATGTTAACCCATTCAGCCCTAACGTACTGCAACATTATGTGAATCAACAATGATTGTTTAAGGGTGGTGCACGAATAGCACGGCATTTAAACGGCAAGTTTTTTCTGGCACCACCCTTGAAATAGCATGGTCAGTCTGTCTCATGATGGTAAAAAAAAATGTAGAGGGTAAGACTGTAGAAACCGAGGTCAATCCGTCTTGTGAACTGTAGTGCAGTCTTAACCCATTACATCCTGAGGCTGATTTTTGGTAATTGCTTATTGTCCTATGAAGGCTGCATTACAGATCAACCATTTTAGCTCAAGGGTGGTGCCGGAATAACTTGGCGCCTCAGGCGCCAAGCTATTCTGGCACCACACTTGAACTATTGTAGTCAAATTAATTTCAAGCAGTAGTGTATCAGGATAAAAAAGGTTAAGAGGACAACTCGCAAATTTGAGAATTTTTACCTTCGGTCTCAGCGTGTTAACATCCCTGTTCGTGCAGACAAGCATCATCAGGGAGCTGGAATCGCGAGTGCAGCACTTGACAGGGGAGGTGGACCGCACCCTTTCACAACGCACTATTCTAGAAAAGGAGAAGAATGACCTACAGAGCCGCCTTGAGAGAACGGCAGATGAACTGGAGATGGCTCAAGAACGGTCAGTGACTTAATTACTTGCCAGTGATAGGCCCTGAAAATGTTTGAAATATGCAGAAAATAATTTTGGTGTATAGGTGGTCCCTCGACCGTTACCGGCCTGTCTGTTTTCACGAGTGCCATTAGACCCTTCACAGCCTGTGGACGCACTGCATGTTTTTGAAATCATAAATAATTCAGTGTCAAAGATTCGCAGGCATCAACAAGACTCGCTCGAGGGGACAGGAGAGAACCTCTGATCTAACCGCTGACACGCGCGTGTGTGTTCGTGAGATTTGTGTGAATTAAATGCTTTAATATGAGTGTCCGAGTATTAACATCTTTTGCTAAGTCTTTCTTATTAGACAGTCAAAATATGTGATATGTATAGGCAGTGGTAATATGTGTGATGCATTGTTTTTATTTATATGTTTGTTTGTTTTATTATTTTCCTACTGAGACAAGACGGTGCAATTTCTCATCTGATGGGATTAACAAATTATTTGAATCTTGAATCAAAGGATAGAGACTGGTTTCAGCAAGAGGCATAGATCCTCATGAGCCCCCACAACTGCGGGATCTCATGAGGATCTATACCTTTTGCAGTTGGGTAGTGGTGTTTTCTCGGCATTGAAGGGGTTAACTTTCAGACATGCAGTCGTACACTTGTGACACATTTACTGTTTACAGGTCCTGTCACCTGGAGAAGGAGTATCAGAAGCGACTGGAACAGAGCGAGCACGAGATGCGCACGCTAAGAAACAAGACAGAGGCCAGTCTCGAATTCCTCAAGCAGGAACACACCATCTCTGCTGCCAAGGTTGGAATCACTGTTATCACACTCTGTCCTAGGACCGAAATCCTCACATTTTGAAGTTGCAATCTTAACTCATTCTAACCCAAGACCGAAATCCCCTAATTTTGAAGTCGTCCTCTGAAGACTGCGTTGCAGTGCAGGACACAGATCGACCATGATAGTTCAAGGGTGATGCCAGAATAGCTTGGCGCCCATAGGCGCCAAGCTATTCTGGCACCACCCTTGAACTATCACGCTCGATCTTTATCTTACTGTGGTGTGTCTGGGGTAGAATGAGTTAAGGACTGAATTACAATTCTAGAGGTGGATCGCCAAGCTATTCTGGCATCACCCTTGAACTATCATGCTCGATCCATGTATTACCCGGGTCTGCCCTGGGGGACTTGGGTGGGGTTAACTACTTTTTGGTTCCCAGGGTCATCCTGGTCAGCCCCACAGGGTGAGTTTTCTTCTCTATTCTGGGGCATGTATTTCTGTTTACTGTTGGTCCATTCACCTGTATTTTCCTTTTTTAAACTCTCCCTCCTGTCTGCGCTGCCTGTAGCTCTTGATATTGGATGTGTGTTGCTAAATGGTCTTAGCTTTATTTAGGCCCCATGTTGTAGGTTTATTTAACGTATTGGACCGGCTGGCGACATACACTCAATATTCTGTTTAGTTTTTTTTTCCACAAGCAGTGCAGGCACGTCCTGAGAAAGCCTTGATGCTGTCGGGACGTTAAGCAATGTACAATCAATCAATCAATCAATCGATCCATGTCTTGCTTGTGGTGTGTCGGCAATGAAATGAGATAATCATTAAGAATATGACATTTTTGACGGTCTGTGCAGGCATCAGACGCAATATCCGATCTGGAGCAGCAGGTGGACTACCTGAAGAAAGCTCTGAAGGATGCCGAGGAACACAGACAGCGACAGATGCGGGTATGGGCAGGCAACATGAATTACCTTTGAACATTCATCGTGTTTTGCAGTATCATCATTTACGTTTCAAGAGAGATGCATGTCTGAATATATATATGTCTGGCTGCCGGCTGGTAACTTCAATTTCTGTTGATAGAAAATTGATTGCATGATTATCAGTCATGTTGGCAAATGGCATGAAATTACTCATGAACATTACCTGCAGTGACAAACTGATTATTTCCAACCTGGGGGAGCAGGGATCAGATAACGGGATTTTTCTTAACCCGTTTAACCCCATGTCCATGTTTCCCAGATCTTGGAGGTGTTACCTAACAACTATGTTGCAGTTGCAGAAGATGGGTCCATAGCATGTCTGTTGAAAGGTCCTGGTAAATCAAAGTGCCGGTGCCGTGCACGTAAACCCTGAACTAACCAAACAACCAACCAACCAAGATGGGTCGACCATGATGTTTGAAGGGTAGTGCCAGATTATCTTGGCGCCACCAGGCGCCAAGCTACTCTGGCACTACCCTTGAATTATCATGGTCGATCAATCTCCTGCTGCAGTGCCTTGGGGCTGAATGGGTTAACTGACAAGAGGCATAGATGGTCATGAGTCCCAGCAGGTGCAAGGGCCCATTGGTATCTGTGCCTCTTGTAGATGGAATTGTCTTGAGGATTTGTGTGTACGTGTTACCTAGTAAGCAAAGCTCCTCAGGGCCCATGATGGCCGTAGTGGGCCCGCGCACAGCCCACTGCAGCCGTCGTGGGCCTGACTATATTTTGCTCCAGGGGTAGATATATTTTGGTGCATTTTCAGGAAACTGAGCAGGTTCATCAGCAGGACAAACTGCATCTGGAAAATCTGCATGACAAACAGGTAGGTGTGCAGTTTATTTATTTGCTTCTTGTACTGTAAACCCATTACAGCTGTCACATTTGTGTAGTTTTCAGCTGGCCATCATGGTGTGTTACGTGGTGTGTTTACGTTTCCTTCACACACAGTCACCGGTCTACAACATCTTTGACCCCTTGACTCCTACTGACGGTATCGCTAGGCGGGAGAGATGTGTTGTTCATGTGTCTCTTCCGCGCAGCGGTATCGCTGTAGCGGTCAGAGTGTTAATGAGCTGTTGTCTGTCTATGCTAAGACACACAACACCAAGGTTAGATCAACTGTGATAGTTCAGGGATGGTGCCTTAAGATGCTCTTGCACCACATTTGAACTACATGTATCGATCATGGTTGATTTGTCTCCTGAAGTGTCTCCAAAGTTTGCAATTTTTACCCTAACCCATTTAGCCCCGAGTGCCTACAGCAGGAGATTGATCGACCATGATAATTCAAGGGTAGTGCCAGATTAGCTTGGCGCCTTGAATTATCATGGTCAAGCCATCTCCTGCAACTGGTACATAGTCATCAAGCAACACCTCCACAATTTGAGAAATGGGACCTTGGGGCTAAAAGGTTTTAGGGCTGAGTGTGCGGTCTAATACTATGGATTAAAATGTATGGGAGTACAGTAGACCAGGAGTGTTTTCAGCAATCATGGTTACCTTATTGTGCAAGAAAAGCAGGGGTCTTAACAGAGAGGTGTTGAAAGAGGGAGAAGTATTGAAAGGCCAAAAGTAACACCTGTCATTAAAGACAGGTGATCTCTTACAGGGGTGGTCGTGCTAACCTGGTGTTGCTGTAATGTGTATTGTAGAAAAGCAGTGGTTGCTGTGTTTGGTGTGTAGGTGCGCAGCATGAAGAAGGAGCTGGAACAGATGGAACAGGAGATGCAGCGCAAAGTCTTGCGCCTGGAACAGCTGCTGCAGTGAGTTTTTCTGCTGTATTGTTGGCATCGCAGGCAGATGGTTAATGATTTTCAATTGTACAAACACTGAAACTGCGACTGTAGCATGGTTATGTATTTGTTTTATCATTTCCCTTTGCATATGTCAAAGTTAAACAGAATGCCAGAACACTGATGACGTGCTTACTTAAAACAGAAGTCATTGACTGTCTAGAGTTGACCTGGATGATATCCCTTTAACCCTTTTAGCCTCGGATCCCTACAGCAGGAGATGGCTTGACCATGTTTCAAGGGTAGTGCCAGATTATCTGGCACTACCCTTGAATTATCATGGTCAAGCCATCTCCTGCAATTGGTACATAGTCATTAGGCATTAGGCAACGCCTCCAAAATTTGACAAATGGTATCTTGGGGGCCAAAAGGGTGAACTTTTTCTTTCCATTTTTTCTTCTTCTTCTTCTTTTTTTTTTTTTTTTGTTTGTTTGTTTGTTTGTGATTGTTGAGAGGTGGTATGGTTTTTAACTTATCTTCTTTATTTTTTGTATGTGTGGTCTAATTTTAAAGCTAACTGCTCAAGCCCCTTCCTGTGCTACAGGGACAAGGAGACAGAGGTTCAGAAGCAGAAGGAATTTGCTCGTGAGCAGGCCCAGCAGGCCGAGAAAGCGCTCGACGAGTTCAAACAGCAGGTGGAGAAGAATCAGAACCAGATCTACGCCGAGATGAAACAACAGGTATGGCATGAATAAGACGCACTACCCAGTACGCAAAGATCCTTGGGCCCACTGCGGCCGTTGTGGGCCCAAAGACGTTTTGCTTCTGGGGTATCAGATGTAAGAAATATGTTAACCCACTTGGATGTTGAAAAGCAAGTGAAGAAACACAAGAATATGACTCAGGCTATGAAACAGCAGGTATAGCATGGAATAGATCCTAAGGTGCACTGGCAGGCCAGTGCACCTTAGGATCTGTTCCATGTTAACTCTTTTATCCCCGAGTCCCTACGGCAGGAGGTGGCTTGACCATGATAATTCAAGGGTGATGGTCAATCCATCCCCTGCAACTGGTACATAGTCGTAAGGCAACACCTCCAAAATTGGAGAAATGGGACCTTCCGGCTAAAAGGGCTATACCTGTTGTTTCATCTCGGCGTAGACCGCATTCCCCATTTTATTCATCTGTACACTTTTGGTCTGGTTGAGGAGGGCCTCACCAGCTAAGCAAAAGGTCCTCATGTTGAGTGACATTGGCTATAGGTGGTTATAGGTGGCCCGAGGACCTTTTGTGCACTAGGTCAGATTCAGACAATAAATCAAGAGATTTCAGGAAGAGGCTGGAGGTTTTTGAAGTCGCGTATTGAACTTTGGGGTATGGGGGGTCTTGAGGTGACTATTCACATATATGCACATAATAATACATGTATTGTGTTGTGATTGTTGATTTTCCTTTGCATTTTCTTTCAGATGGAACATGTTGATAGTGACCTGAAGAAGTCCAAACAGGCTCGAGAAAAACAGAGCCGTGAATTCACAAGGCAGATGGAAGAGGAAAAATATAAACATGAACACGAGGTCTGTATAATCCGGCTTAATCATGCTATACATTCAACCCTAGGTTTAGGATACCCTCTGATTACTGTTCGTTGCTGTCAGGAGATGAGTCAGACGCCACGCTAATCTGCCTCTGTCCTTTATCTGTCATTGTCGATCTGTACCATGCTGCGATTTGTTAGGGATGTTTTTCAACTGTCACTCTACCTTTGACATAATCTTGATAATTTCCTCCGCTTTGATCATTAGTTTGCTGGTATGTGATTTTGGACCTGACAGCGTAACCCTTTTAGCCACGGGACCCTGCAGCAGGAGATGGATTGATCATGATAATTCAAGGGTGGTGTCAGATGAGCTTGGCGCCTGAAGGCGCCAAGCTCATCTGGCACTACCCTTGAATTACCATGATCAATCCATCTCCTACAACTGGCACATAGTCGTTGGGCAACGCCTCCAAAATTTGAGAAATGGGACCTAGGGGCTGAAAGGGTTAATCCTTTGGCTGGCAGCAGTGACTCTACCGACAGCCAAAGGGTTAAAGTCATAAGATCCAGTATCACAAGCCAGTGGGCGTTCCTTGATCGTACGCCTGTTCTATCGCAGTTGGCGGAGGCAAAGATGGCCTTTGAGCAGGAGAAATCACAAATGCTTCACGAGGTCCACATCCAGAAGGAGTACGCCACGTCGGAACACGAGCGGGAGATGGAGCAACTGCGAGAGTCGCACCGCAATGAGATGAAAGCCCTGGAGTACCGCTACAAGGAGCGGCAAGAGAAAGACAGCAAGGTAATAATGGGCGCTTTCCACTTGAGTCAGAACCTGGGTGGCATGTGCTGAAGACTGTACAATAAAGTGGACTTTTCATGTGTATGGTCAGACCTGTCAGGGCAACCACCAGTCTGTGGCAACCACTTGTCTAAGCAGACCACCAATTTGTGGTCCTGTGGCCCATTTTCTTTGACTTAGATGACCCTGTGTAAGGAGGCCACCTAAGGCCACCACTTTTTGATAGTCCCGTAGGTATTTTTTTTTTTTTACACAGGTTTGACTGTATCACAAAATGACAAGGAGACATTTTTTTTTTACCCTTTTAGCCCTGGATCCCTACAACAGGAGATGGCTTGACCATGATAATTCAAGGGTAGTGCCAGATTAGCTTGGCGCCTGCAGGCACCAAGCTTATCTGGCACTACCCTTGAATTATCATGGTCAAGCCCTCTCCTGCAACTGGTACATAGTCGTTAGGCAACACCTCCAAAATTTGGGAAATGGGATCTTGGGGCTAAAAGAGTTAAGGGGAATAGCTTTACGTAGAAAAAGTGTATTCTGGATTCACTTCTGCAAAATGTTGTTAAGTCCAACTTTTGTTTCATTATACCTATAGTTATGTGTTGTATTTAATAGCGAGGTCAACTGTACTACAAAGACTATGAAAGCTAGGGTATAATGCCTGATTATGGGACCGATCTCTGCCAGCAAGAGACGTAGAGTCTCCAGAAAGGCGCCAGAAACTATGTCTCTTGCATATGGAACTGGCTTGAATGAAGGACCTTTAACATTGTCATGTAAGACGTACTGTGTTAAGTCTCTTGCATTTAGAATCGGCCTGAATGAGGGACCGTAACATTTGCTTGTAAGACCTGCTGTGTAAATTTCATTTGTCAGCAAGAGGCATAGATTCTCCTGAGCACCTGCTGTCGCAGGGGCTCAGGAGAATCTGTGCCTCTTGTGGATGGAAAGGGATGGTTAGGGGCTGTTGAAATTGCATGTACAGGTGATGGGAGAGCTGGAACTCCAAGTGGGGGAACTGAGAGAGGAGCTGGTCCAGGCCAACCAGTTACGCAAACAGCAGCTGGTGGAGCTGGGACTCCTCCGCGAAGAGGAAAAACAGAAAATGCAACGCGACCACGAGGCAGATGTACGTGTTACTCTCTTTAGCTTTCGAGACATGTTCTCAGCAGGAGATGAGTCTAGCATGGCTCAAGCATAGTGACTGATCAGTTTGGTGCAGGCCTGTAAAAGTACCATGCTACTCGAGGCACTACACTTAGGTTTCATTGAGGCTTGATGGTCGATCAGTCCTCTACGACCTTACAGTATGAAGTAAATTATGAGTGGTTTAATTGGTTCTGCAAGTGAAATGTGCATGTGTGTCTGCGCATGCAGGCATGGGTGTTTGCATGTGTGGGTCTATTCATGCGTGTGTGCAGTGTGCATGCATATATGTATGTGAATTTCATCTTGTGTGTGTGTGTTTGTGTGCGAGAAAGAGAAGTTTATGGGTAGGTACGTCTGTGTAGACAGGTTGTTCGCTTACATTTCTGTTTCTCAGTGCTATGTGCTGGTCGGTGATTTGAGCTGTGAGGTGCATGACCACAGACCAGCTGACTGATACTGGTAACCAAGTTAACGTTTTATTTGTACCGCCTGCAGGTGGCCCGATTTAGAACAGACGCAGAACAGCAGCGCCTGGAGCTACAGAAAATGCACAGTGCCGAGACAGAACGTCTGCTGGAAAAGGTGCGCTTTATTTCTTGTTGGTAGTGGTGGTTTTGTTAACCCATTTAACGCCGTGGCCGCTTGTCCCAAATTTTGCAGGTGTCGCCTCACGACTGTGTACTAGTTGCAGGAGATAGATCAACGATGATAATTCAAGTGTAGTGCTGGATTAGCTTGGCGACATCAGGGAAAAATAGGTTAATGCTTTTGTTTTGTTTTGAGTTTGGCTGGTTGTTTGTTTGTATTTTTGATTGACAGGTTAGTTGTTTTAACTTTGGGGGGGGGGGGGGGGGGTTGTTGTGGAATTTTTTTAATTTTTGTTTTTTGTTTTTGAGAGGTGGTGGTGTTTAGGATATTTTTTGCTCGAGGAAATATTGATGAATTATGAGGTCTTTTATGCTGAAAATATAACTGTACATGCATGCACTGACTTTTGGTTTTGGCTTTCAGACAAACGACCGATTGAAAAGCATTGAGAGAGAGTACACAGAAAGAGGGAAGAAGTCAGCTGAGGTGAGTTCATAGTTTGTGTATGTCTCACACTGCCTTCAAAACCCACATATGGAGATGTGTCGGCCATGGTATTTCTGTGGTGGTTCCAGAATAGCATAGAGCCCACAGGTCTAAAGCCCCCAAATTTTGGAGTTTCCCTCTGAATATCACATACGGTCATGTCCAGTTCAGGAGAGAGAGATCAACTGATCAACTATGTTAGTTCAGTGGTATAATGGGTAGACCATCGAAACCGATGATGTCGTCATTGTGCATGACTTCTATTTGTGGGTGCGAGTGTGGCTGGCCAAGCCAATCCTGGAACCACACCTGCGAGGGCAAGAGGGGCACTGGAACGTAGCTGTGGGGAGAGACGACGCTGTCTTTCTGCGAGCTCTGGCTCTGGTGATCCGTTTGCGCCGATTGTGTTTAAAGAGCATGCAGGCTTTCCTGGTGGTGGCACGCCAGCCGGATCTGTCTTGTGCTTGTGCTTCAAGTTCCTTTACCGGAAAGACGCAGTGCTTGAGGCTGTCTCTTATGCAGTCTTTGAAGCGTTTCTTTGGCCGTCCTTGCTTCCTGTGGCCTTTTGAGAGTGCACCATACAGGAGTTGGCATGGCATGCGAGAATCATCCATGCATATGACATGACCTGTCCAGCGGAGTTGTGTCTTTAAGATCAAGGCTTCAACACTCACTAAGCCAGCATTGTCCAGGACTTCCAGGTTTGTCACCTTGTCTTGCCATTTGATGCCCATGAGTGAGCGCAGGGATCTCATGTGGAAATGTTCAAGCTGCTTGAGGTGCTTTCTGTACAGCGTCCATGACTCACAGCCATAGAGGAGGCTGGGGAGAACTACTGCCTTGTAGACTTTGATCTTGGTGGAAAGCTTGACGTTGTTGTTATTCAACACACGAGTGTGCAGGCGACCCAGGGCTTGGCTGGCTTTGCAGATGCGAGCTGCGATTTCCTTGTCGATAGTACCGTCAGAAGAGATGATGCTCCCAAGGTACCTGAACTGGTCGACAGTCTTCAGCTCGGTGCCTTCGATGTACACTTTGGGTGGGGGGGCTCTTGTGCCTGGGGCCGGTTGGTGCAGGACCTCGGTCTTGCTGAGACTGATGGTGAGGCCAAACAGTTGAGAGGCTTCCGAGAACCTGTTGACGATGGTCTGGAGGTCAGACTCTGTGTGCGCCATCAGCGCACAGTCACCGGCAAACAGCGCCTCAAGGATCAGTCTCTCGATGGTCTTGGTCCTGGTTCAGGGGTAGTGCCACAATATAGCAGTACACAGGCCCACTGCAGCCAGCTTTAGTCCGTTATTCTTTTGCATAATGGGAACTGTCCAGACACTGCTCTGAACCCTTTCACTGACAAGAAAACAGTGAGCATGATCCAACTGCAAGAGACATAGATCCTCATGAGCGACTGTGGGGGCTTATGAGGATCTGTGCCTCTTGCTGGGACCAATTTGTTTCTATGTTTTTTGGAAGGTGTTGGCTTTTGGTTGTTGAGTGAAGCAAGATTTCAGAAACAAAATTGTGCGTACAGTGGAAGGAAGGGGTTAAACTGTCACAGCTGATGCATCTCCCACAGATGTTACTGTCCTTATAGATGCCTCTCAATGTTATTTTAAGTTGTTGCATATAAATGAGTAGCTTTTTTAAAACTCATTCAAGACTTGCCACGTACGGATACACAGCGGTTCGCCACATATTCGTAGTTGGCACGTCTCGAATGAGTTAAATGTACCTGAATTTCAACAGTTCTGCTGCTTCTGTTATTGTGGTCAACTAAATTCTTTTCAGACATGTTTAGTTGTATCCATCCAGACTGAGTGTATTCCTATTGAGTATTCCTGCTTATTCATTACAGTCTGCACAATGTATTTGGGGATATTTGTGGCTCAACTGCACACAGACAATTATACATATCGAACATGATTTATTATTTAGATGCTCGGTCTATATACACACATGTGCTAAATGTTTGTTTTCACTTTCAGGCCATCATAGAACTCCAGTCAACCATCAAGCAACTCAGAGAAGACATCAAAAAGTATGTAGTACTTTCCTTGTTTTGTTCCAAAATAAGTTACAATTTCTGTATTGCTCAGACGGATCAAAAACAGCCCAGGGCCTGGCTGCAGGGGTGATGGGGAGAGTGGGGGGGGGGGGGGGGGGGGGGGGGGGGGGGAGTGGTGATGCAGATTCAGTGGATCATGTTTTGGTGACAGCTATTCACAAAATGATAATGTCACATTCGTGAACAGCTGTCACAAAAACAAGATTATATACATATTATATACATTTTTCAGGGTGAAAGAGAATGCTGACAGTCGGATTTTGGAAGTTCGCAGCCAGGCAGAGGAGGAGAAAAAGAGTTTAAAGAAACAGTATTCCAGCAATCTCAGTGTAAGCATCAGCTAGCTGATGTTATAATGAAAGACCAAAAAAGAAATTATGTCCTTGTGAAATATAGGAAGTCATGATGTAAATAAAAAAGTACAGCAAAATGTATGTATTTTCATTGATTGAACACTTTAACAGTGATATACATTTTAAGTCCGAACAGAAGGACTTCTTAACTCATTTAACCGCAATGCCCTACAGTAGGAGATGGATCGACCATGATAATTCAAGAGCAGTGCCAGATTAGCTTGGCGCCTGATGGCGCCAAGCTAATCTGGCACTTCTCTTTGAATTATCATAATTTTAATCTGCCTCAACTAGTACAAAGCAGTTAGATGACACATCCACAATTTGCGAAATGCAGCCACGGGATTGAATGAGTTAATTTGTTAAAACAGCCTGATTGATAATTATGATGACAGATTGTGCAACATGAGCTGGACTCCCAGAGGACGCGGGTTCACAACCTGGAGAGACAGATACAGAAACTGGACGCCGACCACGAGGAAAAGGTGCGTTATCCTTGCAACACATAATTACATGTAACCTTCTCACTGAAAGTGGATGCAGTTTGTATATTTTTGAACTCGTAAACTTAACCACGAAGATACTCCAGCTGTCAAAGGAACATGGATACAGAGTGGTTTCAGCAAGAGGCGTAGATCCTCATGAGCCCCCGCAACTGCGTGGGCTCATGAGGATCTATACCTCTTGCAGTTGGGTGGTGTTCATGTTTTCTCGGCAATGAAGGGGTCAATTACCTTGGGAGGTATCAATAGCCTATGTATATGTACCGGCTTTAGGAGAGGAAAGGGCAAAATGAGCTGAAGGACAGTGCCAGGTTAGTGGGCTGGACTAATCCAGGTGGCTGGACTAATCTGGTACCATCCTTGAACTGGTGATGCCTGTAGGTTAATGAATTAATAGCCTCACCTATCTGGTTTGTGAGTAATGAATTAATAGCATACTGACTGAAGGATGACAACCGCCCTTTTTTTTTTTTTTTTTTTTTTTTTTGTTTGTTTGTTTGTTTGGTGGGGGGGGGGGGGGGGGGTCGGGGGGGGGGGGGTGTCAGTCTTTTGGCTGCTAAGAGCGTTTTTTATTTGCAAGTGGACTATGAACAGCATACTTGTCAGTAGCTGATGCATGTAATGAACAGTACAGTACATGTATTGATCATGTATTGATCTTGACTTTTCTGTTCACCAGACTACCAGGCTGAAACTGGACCAGGAGGAGAGGATGAGGGGATTATTGCCAGCTGAAATGAAACAGGTATATTGCCACTTCCACTCATTCAGCCTGACGGCTGTATTTCCCAAATTTTGAATGCGCCATCTAATGACTATGCACCAGTTGCAGGAGATGGATCGACCATGATAATTCAAGGGCAGTGCCAGATTAGCTTGGAGCTGACAGGTGCCAAGCTAATCTGGTACTACCCTTGAATTATCATGGTCGACCCATCTCCTGCTGTAGTGCTCAGGGTTGAATGGGTTAAAGTAAGGTTACAAAAGCAAATAATCCATACAAAGGTAGTATTAATTTTAAAATGCATATATCTGGTAATGATGTTTTTTGTCTTTGGATTATTTGCATTTTGTAACTTGTTTGTAGACAGTATGTTAACAATAGTCTGCATGATTACATTGTAAGTAAAAGGCGTATTTAAAATCCACACTGTACAGTAATGGTTACTTTTTTTTATTTTTATTTTTTTCTTTACAGGAATTGGAGGACACGATTGCATCCCTGAAGTCTCAGGTCAATACACTGCAACAGAGGGCCGCCATGCTGCAAGAGGAACTCGACCTTCGCCTCAAGAATCCTCTTGGGCCTTTCGGATCCAGAACGAGCTCT
Organism: Semisulcospira habei; assembly: GCA_036245525.1. Classification (NCBI taxonomy): domain Eukaryota; kingdom Metazoa; phylum Mollusca; class Gastropoda; family Semisulcospiridae; genus Semisulcospira; species Semisulcospira habei. Next base: position 10,605,933 of record BTPG01000008.1, on the reverse strand, counting down.
CCCATCAAATCATCCGTCTGATGGTCGGCTTAAAATCGTACAGTTGTTTTTTAACTAGAGCTAGATTCTTTATCGAGCTCAGTCTGACCTTTGGCTGAAGAATTCTGTGAGGATGTTTAGGTCTTGAAGCATATATATATATATATCTCGATATAGAGCAAGCGATCTGTCCGTTCTTTGGCAAGACCCATTGGACTTTACAGATCTAGAATCAGCTCAGCCATCATTCTGAACTTCAGGACAAGAAACTCCCTAGACCTTTCGGATCTAGATCCAGCTTGTGTCTTGGTAATCATCAGTCTGATTCAGCACACCAGAAATGAACTGTTTTTGCCATCCCACGTAGTCTCGGGTCTTTGAGATATTTCCTTGCCATTGAGTTTCTTAACTCTTTCATCCCCGTGTTCATCTAACGACTATGCACCAGTTGCAGGAGATGGATCGACCATGATAATTCAAGGGTAGTGCCAGATTAGCTTGGCGCCGACAGGCGCCAAGCTAATCTGGCACTACCCTTGAACTATCATGGTCGACCCATCTCCTGCTGTTGGGCATCAGGCCTGAATGGGTTAAGTCACACCCGACATGTCGTACACAGGGCAGGTTTTGCAGCCATCTGACAGAAAGAGAAATCTCAGTGAATCTGTAACATTCTCTGTGACAACTGCCTTGGTCAGTACCAGTAACGTTTGCAGTACTAGCGGCTGCACGCACAAGGAGGTTAAAAGAAAAAGAATTTCGGTGTGCGCTCGATGGACCAATTTAAACTAACGTCTCAAATCCATTGAAACATGATGTATCCATCCTTTTTTGCCATCACCTTTCATAACCATTGATGGACCATATGAAATGTTTTATGTTTAACTCATTCAGCCCGACGGCCGCATTTCCCAAATTTTGGAGGTGTCATCTAATGACTATGCACCGTTTGCAGAAGATGTACCGACCATGATAATTCAAGGGCAGTGCCAGATTAGCTTGACACCGACAGGCGCCAAGCTAATCTGGCACTACCCTTGAATTATCATGGTCGACCCATCTCATGCTGTAGTGTGTCAGGCTGAAAGGTTAATCTACTGACTAAAGAAAAATTGCACAATTCCAAACTTGTTGCATTGTGGTTTGTAGCAGTATTTTGGTGCAACGACTGTAATATTCATGTATTTATTATTATCTTTTGGGGCTGCAATCTACTGTATAATTTCTCCCAGGGTATGTCTTCCTGAAAACCGTGCGTGTGGGAAAGCAATTTACTTTTCTGTGGTGTTATTGCTTTAATGTTCTTGACATGATTCAACCCCAAGGTCGCACAATTCGCAAATTATGGAGCCGTCACCTAACGACTGTGTACCAGATGCAGGAGATGGATCGACCATCATAATTCAAGGATAGTGCCACTGCCAGATAAGCTTGGTGCCATCAGGTGCCAGGCTGATCTGGCACTACCCTTGATATGTAATGGTCAATCCAATTTCTGCTGTAGTGCGTCAGTGCCAAATGGGTTAAGTTTTCACTTTGTTTTGTATTGGATTTTATTTATGATCTGTTCGATTTTATGTCTGTGTGTTTGGTAGATGCGTACGGGCCTCTGTGTGTTTGGTAGATGCGTACGGGCCTCTGTGTGTTTGGTAGATGCGTACGGGCCTCTGTGTGTTTGGTAGATGCGTACGGGCCTCTGTGTGTTTGGTAGATGCGTACGGGCCTCTGTGTGTTTGGTAGATGCGTACGGGCCTCTGTGTGTTTGGTAGATGCCTACGGGCCTCTGTGTGTTTGGTAGATGCCTACAGGCCTCTGTGTGTTTGGTAGATGCGTACGGGCCTCTGTGTGTTTGGTAGATGCGTACCGGCCTCTGTGTGTTTGGTAGATGCGTACGGGCCTTTTACTTTGGACCTCATGGCTCATTAACCCTTTTAGCCCCGGATCCCTACAGCAGGAGATGGCTTGACCATGATAATTCAAGGGTAGTGCCAGATTAGCTTGGCGCCCTCAGGCGCCAAGCTAAACTGGCACTACCCTTGAATTATCATGGTCAAGCCATCTGCTGCAACTGGTTCATAGTCGTTAGGCAACACCTCCAAAATTTGAGAAATGGACCTTCAGGCTAAAAGGGTTAAACAAAATCACAGATCTTGAGCAGCACACAAACACACTGGTTGTCTCTTTCGATTTGCAACTGCTGATAAGCGGTAGGTATTTGAGGGAGATAACCAGTGTCACACACAAATAAATGATGTGCATGGCTCCTGTTCGCAGGTGATACAATACCAGTACATTTTCAGTGCAACAGTATTTGGCTCTCTGTCTAAGTCAAGACTTGTAAATGCATTCATTACTTCCAGGCTCGATTATTGCAATTCTGTACTGGCAGGTTTACCGGCAGATCAGATTTCACGCTTGCAGATGATTCAAAACAGTGCGGCGCATCTCATCTTGAAGAAACGAAAGAGAGACCACGTTACGCCTCTGCTGAAGCAGCTGCACTGGCTGCCCGTCAAATTCAGTTGCCAGTACAAAATTGCAATTTTCTCCTATCGGCATTTTAACGGATCTCTCCCGCGTTATCTCTCTGCCAAGCTGTCTGCCTATCAGCCATCACGCACCCTCCGTTCCTCCAGTGAAAAGCTGTTAAAAATCCCGAAGCTCAACATGAAAACTGTCGGGGAGCGTTCTTTCACCTTTTTCGCCCCAAGTATGTGGAACACGCTGCCAATGGAAATGCGGAATCTGCCCACATTGTCACAGTTCAAGGCTCACTTAAAGACTTTTCTTTTTTGTCGGGCATTTAACACTTAGCTCATATTTAGCTAACTGTTGACTGACTGCCACCTATTCTGATCCCAGAGGAAGTGAATGTAAGGTGTGGGGAAGGGATGGGGTGGTTTAAAGTAGTGTATAATAATAATAATAATAATAATAATAATAATAATAATAATAATAATAATAATAATAAATTTATTTCAGTTTTTGCAGGCCATCAGGCCCATATGAACACAAAATACAATTTACAACCAGAAAATACAGGAAGGTGGTTGTAAAACACACTCATATAGCATTACATCAGCGCACATAAATAAACAAAAAACAAGAAAAGTTCAAAGCAAATCCCTCTAATTCCTTAATTTAAGGCAACCTGAAATATACATAGCAACTTTAAAGACCAGTTTATCATGTAGGTTTCCACACAGCAGCTGAACTTTGAGATCGGATGGGAATCTGTAGTAAAACAGTGGAATGTACTTTTTACGTAAAGGGGCATATTTTGGACACTCGAACAGAAAATGACACAAATCTTCAGCCTTATGCCAATCACATGAATTACATTCTGGATTAGTGATGGGTTTTCCAAATCTGGATACTCCGTTTAAAGGTAAACGGTTACATCTAAGTAAACATATTGCCCGCCTGAGTTCACAAGAGTTCAGCTGCCCTATGTAACTGGCTCTAAGTATTTCTGGGTGGTAATGGCAGTATTCTGTGTTTGAGGTAAGGGATGCATGCCAGTCCTGTCGGAAACAATCCATCAGCCGATCTTTGAATATCTGAATGAACAGAGGAGTGTTTCCAACTGACTGCATTTCCCATACATACCCAAACCCGTGCATAAACAATAGAGTCTTTATTTGCGTAGCCCAGTTCGATCTACCCGAAGCATCATGCATATATAACATCGTGTAACACTGTCTTGGGTATCTGTTTTCTGACATGGTAAGAAGTCTGCACCAGTACTTTACCATTCGAACATAGGCATCAATATACATAGGGAATCTTCCACACTCACCCAGCGCAATATTGTTTTTTACATCTCTTCCAACACCAAGGACCATTTTACAAACCTTTATATGAACCTGCTCAATTACATCATGTCTCTGGAAACCCCAGACCTCTGACCCGTATAGCACAATGGGTTTAATCTTGACATCAAAAATGTGAAAAACAGTGTCAGCTGGCAAGTTTTGTAATTTGAAGTATAGTCTTTTGATGCCTGCAACTGCTCTCCTGGCTTTTCCAGCTAAGTTTTCTACACATCTAGCCCAGTTCAGAGTAGAGGAAAATATCACACCAAGGTAAGTATAACTGGACTCGACTTGAATCTGCTTGTCAGCATAAAACCATTTTTCACAATTTTTCACAAAACCTCCATTTTTGAAGACCACCACTTTTGTCTTGTCCATGTTCACAGTGAGACCCCATTTTTTACAGTATTTTTCTAAACAATTAATTTTCTTTTGGAGATCTGCTACAGAGTCAGAGACAATGGCTATATCATCAGCATACATAAGAAGGAAAATACCCAGTGGGTCTGCAAAAATATCAATGCCACGTGCACCGCACGATGATATTTCTGTCTCAAATTCTGAAAGAAAGATAGAAAACAGCAGTGGGCTCAACACACAACCTTGTCGCACCCCTGACATGCAATCAAAGTAGTCGGTAACTTTGGTTCCAACCCTTACAGCAGCTTTTACATGTTTGTACATACTCTCAAGTGTCTGAAGCAACTTTCCATGAACTCCTTTACGTAGCAAGAGATACAACAGTTTTGTCCTGTGCACACTGTCGTAAGCTTTAGAAAAATCTACGTACATGGTGTAAAAACGGCCACCCTGCTTGCTAAGATACTTTTGCACTAGTGCCTGTAAGCAAAAAATGTTGTCTATAGTACTGTATCCTTTACGGAAGCCAGCTTGGGCCTCAGGAATACAATCGTTCTCTTCACAAAAACGAACCAACCTGTTGTTAATGACAAAACTGTACAACTTACTGATAACGTTCAGAAGAGAAATTCCTCTGTAGTTGTCAACATTTCTAGGGTTACCCTTTTTGTGTAGTGGAAATATCACAGCCATGGTCCAGCTTTCAGGGTATTCCGCACTTTGAAACACACGATTAAACAAAGGATGCAGAAATTTCACAAGGATCTCACCTGCATGATGAAAAAGGTCAGTGGGCAAGCCATCAGGGCCTGATGCTTTCCCTTTCTTCATGTTATTAATAGCACTGCGAATTTCATCCTGCGTGATTTCCTCGTCAAATTTTGCATTATGACAACCATCACAATCATCAGATATATGGTCATTCAAAACACCCTCGGCCTGTCTGCTGAAACCTGAATCATCAACATTCTGATCCACATTTAGCAAATTACGAAAATAATCATACCACACGCGTGGTGAAACGACATCAGAACACAACTTTTTAACGCCAGTCAGAGACTTTATTTTTTGCCAAAATGTTCTTGAGTTTGCATCATTACATGCATCGTTGAGCTCATTCAAAACCCGTGCGTTGTACTCTACTTGTTTTGTTTTACACAACTTCTTAAATTCTTTCTTCATGTCAAGATACTTCCCTAAGTCGTCATGTGTGTTTGTGTGTCTGAACTGCTTCGACTGTAGGTACTTGTTTTGTTTTGCTAACTCGCAGTCCGAGTCCCACCACGGCGGCTGTGCACGGGATTCACCTATCTTCTTACCTGACCTCATTTTGTCAGCCGCCTTCTGAATGAATGCTACAAAACAGGCCGACCCTTCTTCTACACTCGAGTCAAGCGCTGACGAAAAGTGTTGAAACTGAGTCTCCTGATTATCTTCAATGTATGCCCAAAAGGATTCAGCGTAGTTTTCTTTCCAAACAAATTTAACCCCTTCCTCTAGTATTATATCATCATTTAAATCATCATCATCACATGAATAAACAGACTGAATAGAAGTAAACGTGGTTACAATGGGGAAATGGTCTGACTCGCACCTGTCTTGCAACAAACATATCGGTCACTAGGTCAAACACGGATTTAGAGCAAATACAGTAGTCCACCACACTTTTGCCTCTGTTGGCCACGCACGTAATTTCTCCCTCACTGTCACCTTTCGTTCTGCCATTGACAATAAACAAACAGTACTCTTGACATAGTTCTATCAGTTTCCGACCAAAACTGTTTACGCCAATATCTTTTGACCTCCGTGGACTTTGTGGTACATCCTCTAGCAGATCTGTTAATTCCTGTAGAGGCTGCACGTGTGAATTGCCATCAATAAAATCAGTATCAGACAGCCCGGCAGTGCGGGCGTTAAAATCGCCACATAATAGCCAAGGCAGCTCAGGGTGAGCACGTAAAACTTGAGACATGTAGTTTTCTAACACTTCAAAACCATCAACGTTATCTTCACCATATACAACAGAACGCTCTGGAGCCACATACACAAATGCTGCCAGAACATCAGATGCAGAGTTCAAAACAGACTTACCGATCTTTAGAAACACAATATCCTCAGCTGCCTGCATTAAACGCAACACATGACAGGCTATAGATTTATGTACACACACGGCCACGCCCCCTTTTAACTTTTGTGTACGTGGTGAAAAAAACACCTGATACTCTGGAAAGGTATCCTCTATAACATTTTGCTTACACGACCAGATCTCTGAAAATGCAAAAATTTGACACTTTTCACAGAACTGCCTAAAAGAAACACTTTTCAGCTTATTTACAAGACCTTGGATATTCCATGCCATGATGCGAAACACAGAGCTACCACTTTCATCACTACCACTTTCATCAACACAGTGTGCGGGTGTGGGTTTGAGTATGGGCACTTGAGTGTGTGTGTGTGCAGGTAAGTCGTCCTTTGAAGACACATGGTGGGGGCCCTGGGGGTCTGAATGAGGGACGGGCTGTCTTCTCCTGGTTGCTGGGTCAACATGCCGGCCTGCCCCTCATTTCTGCCCCCTGCGCTCCACTGGCCTCTGGGTAGCAGCGTCGTAGGCGTGGGTCTTTCCCTCAACAACGAGGGAGTCGAAGCGGAGGAAGGCCTTCTTCCCCGCCTGCTTGGCCTCCTTGAGGAAGGGTAGTAGCTTGCGGCGCACGTCCCTCACCCGAGGGGTGAAGTCCTCAGAGATGTAGACCCGGGACCTGTTCTCCTTCAGCGTTCTTCGCTCAAACAGGATCCGCTCCTTGTCTTTGTACTTGTTGAAGCACACGATGATGGGGTGGGGCGCCTTGCCCCCCTTCAGACGATGGGCACGCTCCACCTCGATCTCCTCCTCTATGCCCATCTCGTCCTTCAACATTGACTTGACAGCTTTTTCACAGTCCGCCCAAGTCTCTGAGCGCCCCTGGGGGTGGGGGATTCCGTGAAAAATCAGATTATTGCGTCTGCTCCGCCCCTCAAAATCATCCAGCTTATCCTCCAGCTGCGTAACTTTCTCCTTCAACTCTCTGTTTTCTTTCATCGCCGCAGTAAAGTCACTCTGAATTTTGTCCATCTGCTCCTGCATTGTAGCTTTCATACTGTCCATCTTTTTGTCCATCACATTCAACATTTTAAACACATCAGCAATGGTCGGCTCAGACACTGCGTTTGCCTCACCCCCGGGCGACTGGTTGTCTTGGTTCCCCTGGCATGTCAAAAGAGTCTGTCGTTTCGGTGGCCCTGGGTTCGCTTCGACATCGCCACACCGGAGCAGAAAGCCGACCAAAAACACGAGAATGACTGCCACCGGTCCGCTGACACTGACAGTGCGGTAACGTAGGGCTGCCTTCCTCTGTGCTTTGCGAGCCATGAAGTTTTGAAAAGTCCAGTAAAAGGTACCGCAAATGGCACGAAAAGATACCGAACTGCTTGGCATGATGAGCTGAATCACCCTGTCGTTGTTCTAAAGTCACTAATTAAGTAATTATGTTGCAAAATGCTAAAAATGTGCGGAGCCGCTCTTCAACTGTGTGACGTCGATCGTGAGCACAACTCACCCGCAAAAGTAGTGTATAATTGTGCGTGTGTGTCTGAGAGAGAAAGGGTGTGCTGTTGTGCATGCGCAGTGAGTCCAGTGTTTTCCTGGAGAACGGCGCTGTACAAGAACTATGTATTATTATTATTATTAAGTATGTATTGCTGTTATTGCCTGAGCTAGTGGTGTTTCTTTTTGTTTTGTTTTGTTTTTTTACAATCCATTTCTGACACATACATATTGACATCGGTTTGAATTAGCTGTGTGATGTAGTTTTATTTGAAAAGAAAAGGGGAGACTGCCAGTGCTAATATTTTAGGGAGATTACAAAGTAAAGTAGGTAAAGGCAGTGTCAGGGGAGAGAAATGTGCAACCAATGATCGTTGATCTAGTTTGGTCAAAGCACAAAAAAAAAGGGATAGGAAAAATAGGTGTGCTAAGTATGTGACTGGAATCAATGAATATGGAAGCCCTCCTCAAGGGGCTTCCATGTTCATTGCTTACAGTTACAGTCACTTACTTAGTGCACCCTTTTTTTTCCTTTTTTTTATGCTTTGACCAAACTAGATCTATTATCTTGGTTGATAATGCACAATTCTCTCCCCTGACAGTGCTTTTACCTACTTTACTTTGTAATCTTCCTACTTTTATTTGAAATCTACAACTCATCTCATTGAATGCCACTTATGTCTGTGATAAGTTTGGACCAAAATGAGTGTTGGTCTGTGATTTTGGACGTTATGGCTGGAGGGCTGTAAGGTCAAATCACAGACCAGCACACAAATAATGTCTGTTGTTGACTTCCATGATGTATGCTACATATAACTTGCACGAGCAAACTGGCAGTAAATATACATACTCATTTTGTTTTTGTAGGACAGACTAGTGCTGTGTACAATCTTGCCTTTGGTGAGCTTTATGTATAGGGATCATACTGTATTACTACATAATAGACTTTTGGGGGCTATCAGAATTAGGTCCATATTGCTCGTGTTTCAGAGAAAAGAGTGGATTTAAAGACTGAATGAACATACAATATGACACGTTTGTCTAGGATTTCAATCCACTGTTTTTGTCGAAACATGCAATTTTTCCTACTTCATATGTCTGGAGATCGTCTATTGCCCTATAGTTTTTAGTGCATTAGTACTTTTGTGCATTTTTTTTTTTTCATTATAGAAAAGAAATTTACGTGTGTTAATACTAATGTTTACACAGCATGTCTGTCATAGAAAAAGGTGCACAAGCTTCTTTTTCCAGGAGATATATAATTAATTGCATGTACCATGCAGAATAGCTTGAAACCGTTTGCAGTAAATTTCACATACAAAAACTGGAGTTATAACAAGCTGGCACGTTATTATATTTGAAGTTCACTGTAGATTACAACTGTGAACTGCTTGTTGTACCGATAGATTTTAGTCGCAGTGTATTTGTATTTTTAGAGGGTCAGTGATTGTATATAGCCACCAAACGTTTTAACGCATTTCTCTTAACACACCGCAGTGGGACTTGGATCGACCGTGATTGTTGAAGGGTAGTGTGAGACTAGCCTGTCATTTCCAGGTCCAGCATACCCACGACCCCAGTGAGTTCGATTTACATCTGTTTTAGATGTTGATCTGACTTTTTTTACCTTTCACTTTTAACCCTTTTCATCCTGATACACACATTGTTTGAAATAAATTTGACTGATAGTTGAAGGGTGGTGCCAGCATAGCTTGGCGCCAGAGGCGCCAAGCTATGCTGGCACCACCCTTCAACTAAAACAGTTTATCTTTATCCTAATCAGTAATGTAGTACCCTTTTTAGGACAATATGCAAATTTTCCAAAATCGGTCAGGATGAAATGGGTTAAGCTGTATTGTTTTATACTGGTTTTCCTCCCAGCATATGGAATATCAGTTTTATCTGCATTCAACAACTTTTTGTTTAACCCTCAAACTCCCAGAACTAAATGTCTTCCATTCCACAGAATGGAAGTCATTTAGTTCCGTGGAGTTTCAGAGTTCAACTTTTATATGTAGTGAACAATGTTTTTTTTTATTTAAATGTACATATTGATGTTTCTTAATTGCTCTCTTATCTCAGGAAACCTGTCTGTGTCTTAAATGTAACATTATTGTATTTAACATGTGAATGATTTAATATACGAAGATACTGTATAATAGTCTGAAACACTCTGGTTGGTGCCTAGCGTACGGTACTTCATCATTTTAATGAGACAGTCAGTGACTTTCGGCTGTTTTTAGCATTATGCTTTATGTGCAGCAGTTTACTTTTGTCCAACTCACATCACACATTCCATTACTAAGTCTGATTTGTTGGGAGGGGGGGGGGAGGGGGACGTCTCAGTTGTTTACTCTAAAGCGTAATGAAAAAAATTATAATTTCAGTAAATCCCTAGTAGTGATTCAGTTTGTTCATAATTCTATGTTCCTTCATCTCGGTGTTTTATCCCCACCCGGGTCTGCCCTGGGGGATTTGGGTGGGTTTAGGTATTTTTTAGTTCCCAGGGTCACCCTGGTCAGCCCCACAGGGTGGGTTTTTCTCTCTATTCTTGGGCATGCGTTTCTGTCTACCCTTTGTCCATTCACCTGTATTTGCCTTTTTAAAACTCTCCCTACTGTCTGCACTGCTTGATGTTGGATGTGTGTTGCTAAATGGTCTTAGCTTTATTTATGCCCCATGTTGTAGGTTTATTTAACGTATTTGACCGGCTGGCGACATACATTCAATTTTCTGTTTAGTTTTTTTTTTTTTTCACAAGCAGTGCAGGCACGTCCTGAGAAAGCCTTGTTGCTGTCGGGACGTTAAGCAATGTACAATCAATCAATCAATCAATCGGTGTTTTATAAGTGCTGTGCTGTTTTTAGAAAAGGATAAGCACTGGCGTCCTTTTTTCTCTCTCTTATGTTTTTTTTTTTTTCTTATTTGTAATTTGTGAATAAATTTGTATGATTGAATAGCTTTTTCATACTAATAAAATGTACAGGTAATAAGGCAGACATTGCTTTATTACGTGAAAGTGCCACAATGTATCTGCAGTATACAATTTTCTAATATTTTTGTATGATTTTTACACACAAACTGTAAGGGCTTAATCCAGCAACGTGAAAGTGAAACTTATCTGACATAATGTATTGGATTATATGGCATAATAAACAATAATACATTTGCAGTATGTTGTGTGTGTAGTGTGCATGTGCATATCTGTATTTATGTGTGTTTGCACGAGTGTATGCGTATGTGGTTCAGCTTTGTTTAACAGGTTGAACTATACGTTAGAAGTCGAAATTCCCAAATCTCCAAGTTGTCCGCTATAGAAGATACATACCAGTTCAGGGATAAAAATTGACCATGATAGTTCAAGGGTTGTTCCAGAATAGCTTGATCCTCTAGGCACCAAGCTTTTCTGGCACCACCCTTCAACTATCGTGAATCTTCTATTGCAGTTTAACAAGGCTGGATGCGTTGACCATGCTAGTTCAAAGGTGATGCCAGAATAGCTATTCGGGAACCACCCTTGAACTATCATGGTCAATACATCTTCTGTTGTAGTTTAACAAGGCTTCATGCGTTATCCTTTTACCACTGCAAGGACTAAAGACACGGACCGATGTACAATAGAACCTGGTTTGAAATATCACCTGTCATCAAAGACCAATATTGACGTGGCTGTAACCACCTACATGATGGTCCCTGATAAAAAGTGGCACTTTTGGCCCTTTAAGAACTTCTAATAATAATAATAATACCGTTATTATATAGGCGCTTTTTCTCAATTTTGGGGAAATCGACGCAAAGCGCCGCGAACTGAAACCCAACACACACACTCACGTAACAGACACAGATTTACGCCATTTAAGACGAACGCAGTACAAGACAGACGAAGGGCCAGTTCAGCTACTGAAGTTACAGAGATTTTTGATCGCTTGTATTTGAAATTTGTAAAGTGGCCTGAGACCGGTACCAAAGTGTGGGGGGTGGGTGGAAGAACCGGAGTACCCGGAGAAAGAACCCCCGACGGTCCGCCCGAATTAACGGTGACATTTACCAGAGGAGAAAAGTCCGACGCCGGAACCCGGTATGGAACCTCGCACCTTTGGCATTGGTGGCAGGCGCCTTAACCACTGCGCCACGGACCGCCCAAAGAGAACACCTGAGAGAACACCTGTCTTTTAATTCATTGTGCCCCAGGTACGAAAAAATACTATTTTTTTTTAGTTGTCCTCCGAGGACTGCGTTACAATTGAGGAGACGGATCAACCATGATAGTTCAAGGATGGTGCCAGAATAGCTTGGCGCCCATAGGCGCCAAGCTATTCTGGCACCCTTGAACTATCATGGTCGAGCCATATCTTGCTGTGGTGTATCGGGGCTGAATGAGTTAAGATTACATTTTTCTCGCAAAAACAAAACAAAAAAAGTACACGGTTGCTCAAACATGGTTGTGTACTCAACAGCCATGCATCCACTTATCGCCGAAAGTGACATGGCGACACTCAAATATTACGCACATGTGCATTATAAAATCAAGATACAAATATATTCTAACACCACATAATAATATATTCAAAAAGCGCACGCACATAATCACACATTTCAATAGATGTAACCATTTTATCCAGGCCAAAGCGGTACATAATCACACATTTCAATATCTGTAACCATTTTATCCAGGCCAAAGCAGTACATAATCACACATTTCATTAGATGTAACCATTTTATCCAGGTCAAAGCAGTACATAATCACACATTTCAATAGATGTAACCATTTTATCCAGGCCAAAGCAGTACATAATCACACATTTCATTAGATGTAACCATTTTATCCAGGTCAAAGCAGTACATAATCACATTTCATTAGATGTAACCATTTTTATACAGGTCAAAGCAGTACATAATCACACATTTCAATAGATGTAACCATTTTATACAGGCCAAAGCAGTACATAATCGCACATTTCCTTCGATGTAACAATTGTATCCAGGCCACAGCTTCACATACCAAATTAACCCTCGTGTGCATGCAACCACACACTGGTATAGTTTTAATGAATGCCTGCGAGGATTGCATGTACGAGTGAGTTAAAGTCATTCAAGTGATCACTCAGTATTTAAAAGAAAAAAGAGGTCGACACTATTACTATAGAAATAAGAACCCAACCTTCATACCAGTAATTTCAATGGACATTTTAATGTTGATAAGACCCAACCGTAAGCACTTGTCGAATGTTTTGGTTTCAGCTATGTTCTGAATAAATTTAACTTAATGGATTGACTACAACGCCGCGTTTCCTACATTTTGGAGGTGTCACCTGCCAAGTATGATTCAGCTGCAGGAGATGGATCGACCATGCTAATTCAATGGTAGTATACCATCAGGCGCCAAACTAATCTGGCACTACCTTTGAATTATCACGATCGATCCATCTCCTGCTGTATCGAGTCCGGACCACATAAGTTAACGGGTCTATCTCTTGTAACGCTCGATTTCAGCAGTTGAAAGATCTCCCTGCGACTTTTCTCAGTATGTGCAAATATATTTGTCCGCCAGCAATATCCCATTACATCCTGAGGCTGAATATTTTCTTATTTGTGACCCTCTCTCACGAAACCAGTCTTAACTCGCAGTGAGCCGATCAGCGCTACACGCAGTAATTGGTTGGGGTCAATCTGGGTCATGTTCACTTTTTTGCAGAACTGTATTTTACATACGCCAAAGTATTTGTATGGTTAAAACCTTTATCATGAAAAATGCCATTAAATAAGTTAAAAAACAATTTTAAAAGTCTGCGCTTGGCCCCAATTATTGCGTATTGTCCTGTGAAGGTTGCATTACAGGTCAGAAGACAGACCAACCATTTTACTTGAAGGGTGGCGCCAGAATAGCTTGGCGCCACTGGCATCACCCTTCAACTGTCATAGTCACATTAATTTCAAGGAGTAGTGTATAAAGATCAGAAAGATTAAAGAGAAGCATCCTCCAAACCTGTCCTAGTCTTTTCAGCACACTGCTCTTGCCCAATAAAACATTGGTAATTTTGACCCAAAACGAACGAAAAGACCAACGGACTACACAAGACAAAATTCATCGACCTTCGCCAAGAACATGAATCCACGCTGGCATAATATGTCACTGACAAAATAAAAACAAGATGAGGATTTTATCTCAAAGTCTACCGTACTGTTTGGAGCTCGGATGCGATTATCTTTTAGGAACATTCAGAGTTGTTCATATTTTTAGGCTTATTATGCTGATCCATTTCCCTCCTCTCTAACCTCTGACCAACACACACGTCGGCGCACACAAATAAAGACGGATATTAGTACGTTCTGTGGGCTCGTGTAGCGACAGGAATACATCTTCTGCTCTAACCTTCTACTCTATCGAGTTAAATTATAAATATGAGAAATCTCTTGGCTTGACTTCGCGAACGAAGATTCTATAGGGCTTGCCCACGTCGTCTGCAGGCATTTTCGTGGCTGCGGAGGCCAATCCGGGACAGGCAGGTACGACCGCAGTGGCTGCAGGGGAAGGTCTGTTCAGGGTTCTGAGTTACGACAGCTCTGTTTTTTCTTCTGAGCCGCTTGTCCTTAAGGTTAGCTCTGCGAGAGTCCTCAAAGGAGACGGCTGCCTTGTGAATGGTGGAGCGCCAGGTGTCACGGTCCGCAGCAAGCGAAGACCACTGGCGGTGGTCGATTTGGCAGGCACTAAGTGACTTCTTGAGACCGTCTTTGTATCTCTTCTTTGGTGCCCCTCTGTCTCGGTGTCCAGTGGCGAGCTCGCCGAACAGAGTGATCTTGGGTAGGCGATGATCCTCCATCCTGGAGACGTGCCCCGCCCAGCGAAGCTGTGTCCGCAGCAGCAAAGCCTCGATGCTCACAGTTTCCGCCTGTTCAAGGACCTCGACGTTGGTGACATAGTCACTCCAGTGAATGCTGAGGATGGTACGCAGGCAGCGCTGGTGAAAACGTTCGAGGAGTCGTAGTTGGCTGCGGTAGAGGGCCCAGGACTCGGAACCGTATAGCAGGGTGGTGAGGACGACAGCTCTGTACACGCTGATCTTGGTGCCTTTTTTCAGCTGTTGATTGTGCCACACCCGCTTGAATAGTCGCCCGAAAGCACTGTTCGCTTTTGCCAGCCTGTTGTCCAGCTCCTTGTCCAGCTTGGCGTCTGACGTGATGATGCAGCCAAGGTAGGTAAACTGGTGTACAGACTTCAGTTCGGACTCGCCGATGGTGATGTGGGGAGGGCGATGCTCTTCCTTGGGTGCCGGCTGATGAAGGACCTCTGTCTTTTTCAGACTGACCTCAAGTCCAAAGAGCTGGGCGGCATCTGCGAAGCAGGACGTAATGCGCTGCAAGGCTCTCTCTGTGTGTGCAACGAGGGCAGCGTCATCAGCAAAGAGCAGCTCACGAATCAGTTGGTCTAGGGTTTTCGTGTGGGCCTGCAGTCGTCTGAGGTTGAACAGGCTGCCATCGAGACGATACCTGATGTACACTGCGTCGTCGTCGTCGAGGTCCACTGTGGCCTGCTTCAACATCATGCTGAAGAAGATGGTGAAGAGGGTCGGTGCCAGCACGCAGCCTTGCTTCACGCCGTTGCGAATGGGGAATGGTTCTGAGAGGTCACTGTTTAGTCTGACCTGGCCTTGCTGGTCCTCGTGGAGCTGGACGATCATGTTGAGGAACTTTGGGGGACAGCCTAGTCGCTCCAGGATCTGCCACATACCTTGCCTGCTCACAGTGTCAAACGCTTTTGTTAGGTCGACAAACGTTACGTACAGCCCTTTGTTCTGCTCGCGGCACTTCTCCTGAAGCTGTCTCAGCACAAAGACCATGTCGGTGGTACTCCTGTTGGCTCTGAAGCCACACTGGCCCTCTGGGAGGTGGTCTTCAGCGATGGAAATATGAGAAACACGCCAAATAAATACCATGTTTTTTTTTTTTAACCCACCCTCTGATCCACACACACTGGCACACAGAAATAAAGACGGACATACGACGATCCCCGCCATTCGTAAGCTCTGTGGTTTGGCGTAGCATAGCCATTTTGAAGAAAAAGAATAGCACGAGCAGCTAAATGACGTCACTTCAAGCTTCACGTCGTGGAGGATTAGTCCCACGATGTCAATGTCTGCGTGGCGACGGAGTTGCCTCTTTTACGTCACCGCCACTGTCTGACTTTCTCTAGAAGTAAAGGTTTTTTTAGTGTTTTAATTATTTTCTGAAAAGAATTAATTTTTACTAAAGAAGTTCAAAAGATACAAAGCTGGCTAACGAACTGATCCAATGTCTTTCTCCAAACTAGCTATATCGACAATTTCAATTAAATATGACAAAAATTACGGACTCTAATAATAATAATAATAATAATAATAATAATAATACCGTTATTATATAGGCGCTTTTTCTCAATTTTGGGGAAATCGACTCAAAGCGCCGTGAACTGAAACCCAACACACACACTCACGTAACAGACACGGATTTACGCCATTTAAGACAAACACAGTACAAGACAGACGAAGGGCCAGTTCAGCTACTGAAGTTACAGAGATTTTTGATCGCTTGTATTTGAAATTTGTAAAGTGGCCTGAGACCGGTACCAAAGTGTGGGGGGTGGGTGGGGGGTGGAAGAACCGGAGTACCCGGAGAAAGAACCCCCGACGGTCCGCCCGAATTAACTGTGACACTTACCAGAGGAGAAAAGTCCGACGCCGGAACCCGGTATTGAACCTCGCACCTTTGGCATTGGTGGCAGGCGCCTTAACCACTGCGCCACGGACCGCCCAAATCTGGGTCAACCGACTTCCTATAAAAGGTTGTTTATGTCTTCAATGAGACATTCAATTACAATATGCGCGGAGGCTCTCTTACTTTATTAAAAAGACTTAGCCACCCATTTAAGAAAGTATTTTGCCAAATTTCAAGCTTGTGTGTACAGAAATATCGGAGATTCTCTTGTTTACATACATACGCATACACATACATACATACTCACATACGGCGCTTCGCGCCAAATGTACGTTCAGCAGCGAGATTAGCATAACTAGACATGACGTAAGTTGTATCTTGTTACTTCAATTGCTAGAGGTTTAGGCCTGCCCACCTTTGACTTCATGGATATACTATTAAATTCGCTCCACCGCGGCAACCCGTCCCGAAAATGTCCCTTCTATAAATAGAAGGGTCTTAAAAAGCAGCATTTATACACAGCAAAAAGCATCGAGATCTTTTAAGTTGCCTTACATTGCCCCCTGTTGCTGCCAGTGATCGCGGATTTCTTCGTCTAAAACCACCTGTACTCTGATCGACACCAGCATGAAGAACACGCATGAAATGTGGCCAACAACGGGCGCAGACACACGACCAACAAGAGATATAAATCCTCATGAGCCCCCGCCACTGCGGGGGCTCATGAGGATTTATGTCTCTTGCAAACGGGCAGCCTTCGCCTGGCCCCGACAGTTAAGGGGTTATGGTAACAAAGGTTACAGAGCACGCTCGCGCAGTCACAGACTTCACACTTGAGTTATCCTTTCACCCCTCCCCCTCCCCCCCCCCTCCCACCCCCGCTTGACTGCTATACAGACAATGCTGTTCAGCGCAAAAGGCACCCGGGCGTAACTACGCGTCTTTTCCGCCTAACGCCATCGTCAGTAGCATTCAAGGGGTTAAAATCCAGCAGAAGACCGCTCTAGCTGAAGTGTAGTGGCTCATTAGCCTGACAGTCTGGAAAGGCGTCACAATGCCAATGAAGCACTAGATCAACTATATGATGCAGCACTGACTTATCTTGTTTGCATTGGCTGATCCGACAAGGATGTGTTGGCAGGTTTTGCACGGGCATGGCAGACATTGGGTCGACCCGTTTGGTGTTTTACACTGCCTTGTACTTTGCTGATCTTGCCTTATCCCATAGTAAATCCTGAGGTTGATTTTTTGCAGATTTTAGTGAGCTGTCCTATGAAGGCTACGTTTCAGTTCCGACGGCGATAGACCGTGACCACGATAGTTCAAGGGTGGTGCCAGGACAGCTTGGCGCCCAGGGGCGCCAAGCTGTTTTGGCACCACCCTTGAACTATCATGGTCACATTTTTGTAAAGGGTTATGTGAATGGTCTGCGTATTTGGGCTGGTTTGTGATTTTGGACTTACGGCTTTACGCCGTAAGGTCCAAAAACCACAAACCAGCATACGCATAAAAGCTATAATACAATCCGGAGCAGCGGTGCGACAGGCTATTTATTAATATTGATACACATGTAATTTAACTCATTCAGCCCGACGGCCGTATTCCCAAAATTTCGGAGGCGTCATCTAATGACTATGCACCAGTTGCAGGGGATGGATCGACCATGATAATTCAAGGGCAGTGCCAGATTAGCTTGTGAAATGTCATAAGGGCATACGGTTGGTCACATCAAGCCATCACATAGTGGTGTGCAATGTACAGACACCTTTTTACCAAAAAAAGACAGGCGCCAAGCTAAACTGGCACTACCCTTGAATTATCATGGTCGACCCATCAACTGCTGTAGTGCGTCAGGGCTGAATGGGTTAACTAAAATTAACACACGCTTAAAGTCTTCAGATAAAAGCTGGATGAATCACGTAATAACATTATTTTGTCTGGTCTGTGACCGTTGCACCAAACAGCCCAGAGCGCTTAAGTCCGCAATCAAAGACCCGCATAGTTATAAATTATGATGCAAATTTGTACTCAGAGAAATGGCTGTTAATAATAAGAAATGCAACACTGGTGTGGGGATACTTTTCTTTGTTTGATCAGTTTATGTCATAAAAAAATATTTGTTTTCATCCCTACGTCACACGACCAGTCGCTTTAGCGCAAACCGTACCATGTGACCGTACTACAACAAACCCTTGTAGCGACAAATTGCGGACTTTTTGTTGCCCTCTTTCTGACACGTCTTGGATGCCAGTTTTGTTCTATAAAAGATCACCAAAACGTTCTAAAGTACAAAGGTATTTAGCATTGTTCAAAACAACATGCACGCTATTGGAGACGGCAACGTCATGAAAGATTTTAAATTACATTATAAGTCCGTTATGTAGTAATGTATATTCCTTTGTCGTCAGTCATATCTGGCGTGATCCAAATTGGAGGAATGAAAATAAATACGTTACTGGTAGCAGGGGCTTGCTGCACGGACCCTTGTAGGCCTTCGGGAGGTCAAAGAAACCATTGTACACCTCAGGCCTTCGGTGTGCAATGGTTCCTTTGTTGTTTGACCTCCCTCAGGCCTACAAGGGTCCGTGTAGCAAACGCCTGCAACCAACAACTTAAACAGTCAAAGCACACTGTTCCCCAAAAAGTTATCACGAGTAGAAAAGTAGACACAAGTCAAACTAATCAAGCCACGCTATATGTTCCTTCGTCATCTGGATCCAATTTTGTTCACGTAGACAGTAGGGGCCCGCGCACAGCTGTGTGCGGGTTCAGTGCAGCCGTCGTAGGCCCGAAGACGTGTTTGCTACAAGGGTACCTCTGCGATCTAAACATCTAAATATCTGAGTGGTGTGAGAGAATATCATTTCGCACACTATACTCATCGGGTGTCACAGACTGTCCTGTGACGGCAGGAGACAGTAAGTCCATTTGAGTAAAAAGCAAGATTTTCATTGTATTACAATGAAAATCTCGCTTTTCACAAAACAATACTTACTGTCTTTTGCCTCCACGGGGCAGCTGGCCTTTCCGTGTGTATGAAATATCGATTCTCGTGAGCTTCCTTCGACTTCCGGGTATCTGTAAGACGATCGAGTTTTCTGAATCTGAAACTTCCTCAGTCGCAAGGGCTTTTGAGAATCCATGCCTCTTGCTAGTACTGCTTTAACCCTTTGGCTGTCGGTAGCGGGTTTGTCCTACAGGAATCATCACGACAAATACCGCTACCGACAGCCGAAGGGTTCACTCAGAGATCAGAGTTGTTCACTTGCGTCAGTTCTCTTCCCACTTTCCACAGCCGCTCACCCAGGGTTTCCTGTCTGCAAAAGGCACAGGACCGCATGAGCGTCTGCAGCGGCCGCAGGGGCTCGTAAGAATCGGTGTCTCTTGCTGGTACACGTACTACTCTTAACCTTCGTACGCGTGTGCACAAAGTCACTGTCACTGTAAACAGAACCAACAATGGACTACTGATATACACGATTACTGCGCAGGGGTGCATGATCCCAGTTATTCACGTGTTCGTATTAACTCGTTCAGTGTCGAGAGAATTTGACCCCACTCAACTGCAAAAGGTATAGATCCTCATGAGCCCCCGCAGTTGCGGGGGCTCATGAGGATCTATGCCTGTTGCTGACACTAGTTTGAATCCATGTTCCTTAGTACATCTAGGGGTTTGTTTGTCTTGAATTAACGAAGACTCAGAAGCACAGTCTGGCGCTGAACGGGTTCAAATAGCGACCTCTGCTCCTCAAACCTGGCAAACCACCCCAGTACGCAGAAGGTATTTGGGCCGATGTCGTCCGCGGCTGTACGCACGCGCAGAGTTGTGCTTGGACCAGCTGCGGACGACGTCGACCCGCTGACATTTTGCGTATGGAGATCTGCGGCGTCAAACGAATCTAATCCTCTTGTGTGTACTGTCTAACAAATTCACGCACTTGTATCTCTTCCCCGGTAAGCAGAAGGTCCTCGGGCCAACGACGGCCTCAGTGGGACCGCGCACGACAGTGACTGCGGCCGTCATGGGCCCGACGACGTTTTGCTACCTAGTACTAGGGGCTCCACTGAATTGGACAGCCATCCAGGTGTACGTCATCTGACTAATGAGGCTCTGGGTGCTGCCGGCCAGCGGGCAAAATCTCCTGAAGGGCTATCTGCATGCGTCCCCAGAAGGAAGCCACGGCGTCAGGGTGCTGCGCCCACTCGATGTAGGTGGTGGTTCTGAGCACGGCCATCATGGCAGACGTCAGCTCGTGTGTCGGAATGTCGTCGAGCAGCGCCACCAGCAGTGCGTCCTCGTGCTGCATCACGTGACTCAGGCACAAGGTCAGCTCAAACTGACACCACTCGCTGCGGGCGAAGTGTGTGGAGAAGAGCATCAGGACTGTTTTGCTGCTCTGCACGCTCTCCTCGATGTTGTCCACGATGGGATTGCCAATGATGAAGTCACGATCGTGCAAACACAGCCGCAGGCCTAGACCCTCCTCCAGCGCCGGCATCAGGTGCTCGCGTACCCAGGGCAGGTCGGGAGCGGCGTAGGACACGAAAACGTCATAAAGAAAGTCCTGTCTCTGTAGACGCCATCGTCTAGCCTCCCCCCGTCCTCGGAAGGCCTCGTATATCACCAGGCGGAGGTGCCAGCGGTATCGATACAGGAGAGTGAGCAGGGTGAAAGACGAGATCAGCATGGACAAGCTGGCTGTGATGAATCTGTACGTGCCACGGTCCATCAGGCACGCCTGCTCATTCATGCTGAACGAGGTTAGTTTGGTGTTGGCGATGTTGCTGCACCCATACGCGGACCAGGGATGACTGAACAGCTTCGGGTCGGACACAAGCCAGTCACGGAACCAGATGACGTCACATGAACAGGTGAAAGGGTTTCCACTTAGGTCCAGGTGTGACAGCCGTTGGCGGGTGGAAGCACTGAACGTGGTCTCTCGGATGACTGAAATTTGGTTTTTGTCCAGTTCTATGACTGTCAAACTCGGCTGTGTGTCAAACACGCCGTCAGGTATTGTGGCTATAGCATTTGCACTCATGCTGAGCTTCCGTAAAGACGTAAGACTCGCAAAGACAAGAGGAATTTCACGTGCAGACGTATGCTGAATATAGAGATTATTCAACTTACTCAGGTTTCCAAACAACTGCTCCCACTTCTCCTGACTCACTCCATCCATGGTGGTGTGACTAAGCTGAAGATCATTAAGTTCTGGACACCCAGCAAAACACCTTGGGTCAATTTCATCATTTTTAAAATAAATCGTATTAAACATTAATGACAGTCTCAGCAGATGCGGGTTTCGAAAAGCGTTATCTTTGATTTTTTTAATACTTAAATGCATACTTTGTAAATATACTTCTATTATATTCGGTAACTTATGAAGGTGTAAATTTTCTTCTCCGAACGAATCAAAGTGGTTTCCGCTTAATTCAAGCATATGTAGTTGGGGAAGACAAATTTGTTCCCGAACCTCTGAAATACGATTAGAATTCATTAGTAAATACTCTAAGCTCGGGAACAACGAAGTCTCATTGCTGTTGCAAGTGATAGGGAAGTCTTTTAAATAATTTAGTGCCATGTTTAGAGAGTACAGACTGTCCATTTGATCCGACAACATTTTGGTAATTGAATTATTGATCAACCCAAGACACTGTAAGTTTGGAAGTTGTGCAAATGTTGACAATTTTACTTTGGGTCCAAGAAAGTTATTGTGCAGATTGAGTGTCGTGAGATTGGGGAGATGGTACGTGTGAAAGGTGTCGTCGGGAAAAGGACGCAATTTGTTGCCCCTCATGTCCAGTCGCCGTAGGCTTTCGATGGACAACACGGCAGGTAGGACGGCATTGTTCAGGTCATTGTAAGACAGAGTCAGATATTCTAGTTTCGTTAGCAAACGGAAAGCATCATGCACGATGTGCACCAGTGAATTACCTTCAAGAGCAAGACTGGTAATCCAGGTGGCATTCTGAAAGAAAGTGTAGTTAAGAATCTCCCTGACAGCATTGTGTGAAAAATTCAACAAAGTTACATTGGCCGGGAGCTCCGGTATAAAACTGAGACGGCCATTGTTTCTGGAACAGTCGGCGATGTATTCTGAACACCAACACAGTCTCTTGTAGCAGTAGTATCCCCGCGATTTGCGTGCCTGCGGTGGACGAAACGCATGAACGCCACACTTGTTCTCTGACTGAATATAACCTACCGCCTGAGAGGCAGGCTCTCTACCCGAAGCACACGCAAGCAATGTCAGGATAGAAGCGAGAAGAGTGTGTGGTAAAGCAATGCAAGTGTGCATGTTGAAACACCAGAAAGTTTACCAAACTTTGAATGGTGCTTGGCAGGCAAAGTTTCTTACACAGAAATGTTCCACATAAAACCCTCACTATGTTTCAGCGTAACGCCGCTTCCAGGTGAGCAATAGGTTGTACAGTGTTACACTCATGCACTCGAACTTTTCAGATTACACGAAAACGTGTGACGTGTGAGATCTCAAAAACTGACTCGGCACCCTTTGAATAGTTTGTGTTTAAATACAGATTAAAAAGTGTCCCACGACGAAGTATGTGTAAAGTTAGCTTTCGATCGCATGTGCAGCAATAACATGTTGCAGCAGTCAGTAGGCTATGATGTATTGCGGCCGGAGTTGACCAGCTCACTGCAGCGTCTTCAGTGGCCAGTGATTCAGCACTGTTGCAATTACGAACTGTCCGCTGTGCAGTGTTTCCTTATTCGGGATGTATTTCCGGTGTAACACGCCAGAATGTTCCCCCACGTGAGAGAGACCAGGGGGCCACCGACTTCAGTGGCGTGCATGGCAAATTTGGAGAATGATGAAAGAATGAGACCGGTACTGTATCACTATCAGTATCAGTGTCACTATCACTATCAGTATCAGTATGGCAGAGAGGGGGTTAAAACAACTTGGGATTTCAGAGAGTGTCCACGAGCTCTTAGCTCATTGCGCCCGAGGTGCGAAATACCCACATTTTGGAGTTCTCCTCTGACAACTGTATTACAATTCAGAAGACAAATCGACCATGATAGTTCAAGGGTGGTGGCAGAATAGCTTGGCGCCTATAGGCGCCAAGCTGTTCTGCCACCACCCTTGAACTATCATGTGAGCCACATCTTGCTGTGGTGTGTCGCGGGCAGAATGAGTTAACACTCGTTGCTTTTTTTACAGTGCGTGTTCTGTGTTTATGTACAATGTGTGAGTGATTGCGCGTGATTCACGTGAGCGTGCTTGTTGGGTTCAGTTCGCGGCGGCGCTTTGAGCCGATTTTCAATTGGGATAAAGCGCCTATTTAATGCGATTATTATTATTATTATTATTATTATTATTATTATTACAGTAACGTGGTGACGCAGTTGGTTATTTTCCTTGTTTCACTGTTATCTGACGTGTTTGCCATAGCATTTATTCTTGTCGCGGACATTAGCCACAGTATTCAGACAAACATTGTCAAGAGTCCTCCTCTTCCCTGCCCCTCCACCCCCAATCCCGACCCACCCCCAACCACACAGCCCTACCCCCACTCCCCACCCCCCTCACTTCTAAAAAAAAGCTTTGTTGGAATTCGCTCTAAAGCAATGTAAAGACATTGCCGGTTTTCCTTATGATTCGCTTTCGTTTCCGTGCCAGCGCATAGAATTCTTCAACTCATGCGATACCTTCGTGCCGTCCCCGGATATGCGGCTTGTGCGTATCCGCCGTATGCGTATCGGGGCCGGAGGCGGCACGCCTCGAATGAGTAAATAATAATAATAATAATTACGCTATTTATAATGCACTTATCTTATAATAATTATAACTCTAAGCGCGTACTCACAACTCGCGTACGGATGCGCACGCTTTAGACAACAACTCACGTACCACAAATAGTGAAATACAGTACGACAGTCAGCTTGGGGTGGGGAGTGTGGTGATTTAGTGCTAGAACTGTTGAAAGAGGTGAGTTTTGAGGGCGGACTGGAAGGAGGAGAGTGTAAACAATGGCGTGATCCTCTTTCCTGCTCTAATGATCATTATAACTGAAATTTCTGAGCTTAACTCCTTCTTCACTCCTTAACTCCTTCACAGCACCCCACTGCAAGAGGCTCCGATCCTCTAGAGCCTTCACAGAACAATGAACAATGATCCTTTATTTTCCATCGGTAAAAGTTATTGGTAACAGGACCAGTTTTCAAACTTGCCGTTGATACATCTACTACATAAATGACAAACACACACACACACACACACACACACACACACACACACACACACACACACACACACACACACACACACACACACATGGTCTCGCACTCAAACGCACACATACACCAAAAATTGCGCGCACGCAAGGTCGCACGCGCGTACGCACTCACACGTGCGGGGTGCAGTTGACTGTCCGTGTGTCTTGTAGTGGGGCGATGGGGTGGGGCCCGTCCGTCACCCCTTCACAGCCCGAGAAAAAGCTGAAGACGATCCGAGTGCGAGTGACGTAGTTCCGCAGTTGCGGGGGCTCATGAGGATCTGTGCCTCTTGTTGATATCATGTATATCATGTTCCTTGGAGGCCGTCTGCGGCTACTTTTGTGTTGCATTAACGAAGATTTCAGAAACTCCCTCTGCGACCACGGGCAATGCTGGGTTAAACGAGTTCCGGAGGCAGACTAGTTAGTATTCCTAGCGCTAGAATGGTATGATGAACTCATTGTGCCTGAGGTACGAAATACCCACATTTTGGAGTTATCCTCTGAGGACTGCATTACAATTCAGGAGACAGATCGACCATGATAGTTCAAGGGTGGTGGCAGAATAGCTTGGCGCCTATAGGCGCCAAGCTATTCTGCCACCACCCTTGAACTATCATGGTCGAGCCATACCTTGGTGTGATGTCGCGGGCAGAATGAGTTAATTAATTAATTAATAAAACGAGGGTTCTCGAAAGTCAGTCTGCGATTATTTCAGAGACACGATTGCTATCCACTGGTAGAGGCGAGGTTGACTAGCACTTTTGCAGTCGGTATCGCGCTTTTTGTCGAGGTGATTCCTCAGAAGGCGTGGTAAGAGGGCACTTTAAATATTATGAGGGGAAAACATCAGTATTAATGTAGGAATTTTGTTTTATTTTCGGACATATTAACTCATTCAGCCCGACGAACGTATTTGCCAAATTTTGGAGGCGTCATCTAACGACTATGCACCAGTTGCAGGAGATGGATCGACCATGATAATTCAAGGGCAATGTCAGATTAGCTTAGCGACCACGGGCGCCAAGCTACCCTGGCACTACCCTTGAATTATCATGATCGACCCATCTCCTGCTGTAGTGCTTCAGGGTTGAATGGGTTAAGTGTGTGTGTGGGCGCGCGCGTGCGTGTGTGTGTGTGTGAAAAGATAATAATAATAATTACAATGCTCCATTGTTCATTGTTCTCTCTCTCTCTCTCTCTCTCTCTCTCTCTCTCTCTCTCTCTCTCTCTCTCTCTCTCTCTCTCTCTCTCTCTCTCTCTCTCTCTCTCTCTCTCTCTCTCTCTCTCTCTCTCTCTCTCTCTCTCTCTCTCTCTCTCTCTCTCGCCATTCTTGTCACACGGCTCTGTGTTATCTGACCAATACCTGGCTAACTTCAATAAACAATGCTGAAATGACCGGTGCGGTATTTTTAGATTTTTCTAAAGCTTTTGACTTAGTCAACCACGAACTGTTGCTACAGAAGCTGTTGGCATAGCACATAGACACAGATTCCGCTGCCTTCTTTAAATCTTATCAAAGCAATAAATCTCAGTATGTTTTTGTCAACGGTAAGCGTTCCTCAGAAGGTGTGATTAAGTATGGAGTGCCCCATGGGGTCTATTTTAGGCCCTCTCTTGTTTTTAATCTTTATTAATGACTTGCCTTTGTGTATCTCACAATCAAATGTGCGATGCAATTTCTTTGCAGACGACGCTACTCTCAACGTGTCGTCGGCAAAAATATCTACAATTAATTCTTCTTTTCAACATAGTCTATTAGATGTCTCAAATTGGTGCCGAGACAAATATATGATACCTGACCCATCCAAAACAGAGTGCATGTTAATCACTACACGTCAAAAGCACCAGCTAAACCCACCGCCACTTAGCCTTTCCCTTTCCTGTGAGCCGATTAAACAAGTTAAGGAGTGCCGGCTGTTAGGCGTCATTATAGACGATCAATTGACATGGCATGCGCATGTAAACAGTGTGTGCAAAATTGTGTCCATAAATCTATTTCTCCTTTCAAAATTTATTTACTTTACGAATTCACCAACTAGAAAACTCTTCTTCAGCACTCACATCCAGTCCCACATCAGTTGACTACGCATCTACAGTCTGGGAGGGTGTAGTGATGCGTGCTTAAAGAGGCTTAATTCCCTCCACCGGGGTGTATGGGGTGTCTGAAAAGAGGTAGTACCTTTGTAAACCTGGCAGCAGCACCCATCCGGGTGGACGGGAGCACTGGTCCTCACCCAGCACTTAACTCTCACTTCTGGCTCCAAGAAAGCTGTTAGGGATAACAGTGGCCACACCCTGGTAAACCGCTTCTGCTGGCGGGCTAAACGAAGTGAGGGGCCAATGTGTTGTTACTCATTGGTGGGTAGACCGAGCTCAACAGTCCTGAACGACAGTCGGTCTAGGGGAGGGACCCCCGATATACGTTCCTGGCCGAAGACAGAGATGCAGGACCTCTCAGGTGCCTAACGGCTGCATCATGTATATTGCGCTTCATGTCAGACACAAATGTGAATCCTCGACATGGTGCTCACCCTCTGAAGACCCGCCGGGGAGCGGTAGCGCCGGGCCCTCTGCCTCTTGAGGCCCCGCTACACATGCCCGGTTTTGAGGCCGATTCCCGATCAGTTTTCGAATCGGTAGGTGATCGGGCCGGACTAAAAAACGTGTGCACTGCCACACATTTCCCGACTTGTTTAGCCGACCGGTTTGAACCGAAGATCAAAGTCGTACCTGTTCTGCAAAATGACTGCTAGTTTTGACAGTGATGATGATGTGCTTGCATTATCAGCAGTTTTGCATCATATTCGGGAAGAGGCGTGCGAAACATCAGCAACGGCGGTGGTACTGATCACAACAGGCGTGTTCCGCCATTTGCAAACTGACTAAACGACATGCTTTGCGAGACGCGCTCTGATTGGTTGAAGCTTACAACCGGGGCCGATTCGGATCGGAATAATAGAGCAGGTTCTAGTCACCCGATTCCCAGCCGATTGGGACCGGATCAGATAATTGACGTCATCCGATCGCAATCGGATCGGAATCGGCTTTAAAATCGGGGCACAACCGGCCCGTGTGGCGGGGCCTTTAGGGCCCACCCTCAGCGACCGGAGGTTCCCTCGCCTCGTCTTGGGACTAACTGAAGACGAGGAGGGAGGGAAAATGCGAATGACAGAAAACAACCAGAAATACACCTTCTTAACATCCTGCAGTGGAACACAGAGGGAGTATTCAACAACAACAAAAAGTCCCGCTTGCTGAAAGACTCCAGCAGGAAGACATAGCGATAGCCTGCCTGCAGGAACCTCAAGGACACCTATCGTTTAAGCATGAGGGGTTTTCAAGTGTTCAGACATGACAGAGAATGCAGAACAAAGGGTGGAGTAGTCATCCTGGTGAAAAATACCATCACAGCACGAGAATTTATTGTCAACACCAACAAACAGTCAGAAATACATGAAGTTACTCTGAAAATAAAACACGAGCAAGTCACAATCTTCAATGTGTATAGCCCCAAAGACAGAGATCTTGTCCTGGATGCCATGGAACTCCCGGACTGCTAGTGTCTTATCATTGGCGACTTCAACAGTCATTCGGAAGCTTGGGGATACGAGGATGCCGATAGACGAGGAGAGGAGCTAGAAGACTGGCAACCCGAACACAATCTCCTGCTTCTAAACGACCCCGACGACCCACCCACATTCTTCTCAAGACGATGGCTGACAACATCAACACCTGATCTGGCCTTTGCCACGGATGATCTCGCCAAGAAAGCCACCAGAACAGTGTTAAGCCAGCTGGGGGGGGGGGGGGGGGAGCGATCACAAGCCAGTCAAATTATCTCTGGACATCAACCATAAACAACAGGGAGCAAAAAGTTTTCCCAGATGGAACTATAAAAAGGCCAACTGGAAACAGTTATCATTGCTGGCAGATAAGCGTCTTATATACACAGGGAAGATCCGAAACAAGCAGCAAAGTCTAAACTGCAGAGTGAAAGCTCTAAACCAAGCCATCCTGAAGGCTGCCAAAGAATCCATCCCCCGAAGTGCCAGAAAGAACTATAGACCTTACTGGACAGAAGAATATCAACAACTGGAAGATAGCGTTTCAGAAGCCAGAGAAAGAGTTGAAGAAAACCCAAGTGGTGAAAGCAACATTGCACTGAAGGCAGCTACAGCGAAACAGAGACAAGCCTATATACAAGAAGCTCGAAGAAGCTGGCATAAGAAAACTGAGCAGCTGAACCTGGACAAGGATGGCAACAAACTGTGGAAACTAGTACGTGCCATGAATGATGAGACCAGCAGAAAGGAGCTCACCAATAACTCTTCAACACAACGAGAAGCTGCTGACCGGTAGGAAGGCAGCAAACCAGTTCATCGGCCAAGGAGATCAGTAACCTCCAAGTTCCCATAAACAGAAAGAGAGAGGTCAGAGATGCCCAGAACGCCTGTGCAGGCAGCCGCGGGGAACTCATGATGAACACTTCTTTCACAACAACAGAACTGGAGGATGCTATGTCCTCGCTAAAACTTCAGAAATCACCTGGCCCAGACAAAATAACAAATGAAATGTTGCTACACCTTGGACCAAAAGCAAAGAAGAAACTTCTCCAACTCTTCAACGACAGCTGGAAAAAAAGGGGTTGTCCCACAAGTTTGGAAAGAAGCCATCATGGTGCCAGTCCACAAGAAAGGAACGGACAAAAGCAAAGCTGAGAGCTATCGACCCATCAGCCTCACAAGCCGCGTCGGCAAACTGATGGAGCGACTCATTAACACCAGACTCACGTGGCATCTTGAAAACAAAAAACACATCAGCCCATAACAAGGTGCCTTCAAACAGGACAGATCCACTGAAGACCAGGTGACATACATCTCACAAGCCATTGAAGACGCTTTTCAAGACAAGCAACACACCCTGGCTGTCTGGATAGACCTTGAAAAAACGTTCGACAAAGTCTGAAGAGATGGACTAAAACTGAGAATGCGCCATTGTGGAATTGCAGGAAAAATGTACCAGTGGATCAGCCAGTTCCTCCATAGCCGCAAGGCCACAACACAGTTTGGTCATCAGTACAGCAAGAAGCGAGTTTTAAAGCAAGGCGTACCTCAAGGAGGAGTATTGTCATCAACTCTCTTCCTTATTTTCATCAAAGTCATGACGGAGAAGTTGCCGAAGAATGTTCATGGTGCCATCTACGCGTATGACCTTGTCCTTTGGTGCAGTGAAGAACACATCACAACGGCAAACTACAGGCTACAACAGTTCCTCCTGACGATGGAAGCATGGACCAAATCATGGCTGGTCAAAATAAATGAAAAGAAGACAACCTACACTGTCTTTTTCTTCTCAAACCAAGTCTACAGTGTCAAGCTCCAGATCAACGGCCACACCCTTCAGGCTGAAGACTCACCAACGTACCTCGGAGTGACCCTAGACCGCAGGATGACTTGGAAAAGCCACCTGAAGAAGACCCAGGCCAGAGCAAAACAACGACTTGGCTTGATGAAGAAACTCTCCGGCACCCATTGGGGCGCACACCAAGAGGTACTGAAGAAGCTGTACATTGGAAGAGTACGACCAATTTTGGAATATGGCATGGCATCAACCTCCACAGCAGCCAACTCAAACACTGAAAAACTTGTCAGAGTCCAAAACCAAGCCATGCGCCTGATGACGTGACAGGAGCCAGGAGAACGACCTCCATCAAGGAGCTCGAAACTACTACTGGACTTCAAACGTTAGAAGACCGCCAGAACATCAAGGTGTTGACACAGGCAGCAAAGTTCAAAAGGCTGAAAGATCGTCCCATGCACTAAAGAATGAGCAAGCCAACAAAGGGAACTCACAAACCAGATAGGTGAGGCTAGCGCTGGCAGAATTGTCAGTACTCAAACCAAGGGGAATCACAGCGCTGGACAGACAACAGTTAGATCCCCTGCCCCCGTATATCAGGCACCCAATCGCCAGCCCACAGAGAAATACGCAGGTATAGAATAAGACAATCATTTCCATCCTCAAAGGGAAGACTTAAACGAACCAGTTTCTTGCAGCAGAGCAGGATCCTTGAAAGAAGAGACCCAGATCTATTGGATCACATGCCGCAACCCATCCCACCAACTCTGTCCACTCCCCCCTGGGACAGGGCCAAGTTTCCAACTCTCCGAGACAGTATCCCAGGAGTGGGAAAGAAAGGCTCACAGCCTGACCAAGAACGGAAATCACGCACTCTTGAGTTCATCCAGTCCAACTAACCACAGGAGCAGTGGACCCAGCCACCGAAGCAAGCAGAGACGGAGGGAGAGGAGTGTATGTGAAGTACAGAGAAGAGACCGCCACGCACGCAATAGCCACTGGAAAATACTCCACCAACTACAAAGCGGAGGCTGAAGCCCTTAAAAAAAAGCAGTAACAGAAATCGGCAATAACCTCCCAAAAGCACACCAAAAAATTGTCATCTTCACAGATGCCCTCTCTGTGCTCCAGGCCCTGCGGAACTCCAAGAAGGAATAAAATGAGCTCATCTCCGCTCTGTCTCAGATGAACGCTCAAGTAGACCTCACATTCCAGTGGATTCCTGCCCACTGTGGAGTCCACGGCAACGAAACAGCGGACCTACTTGCCAAAGAAGGCGGACAGCTGGATCAGGAAGACAAACAGATCTCATACCAAGATGAAAAGACCATCATCAGGACCCTTACTGAAAGGAAATGGCTCCAGCAGCATCATAATCACAACAAGATGGACAGCTACTACCATCTTCCCAGAGCAGACCAAGTCACCCTGTTCAGACTGCGGACAGGAGACAACAGGCTGAGAGCACATCTCTATAACAAGATGAAAACTGGTCAGACGGAGATTGCCCCTGTGACACTGCCCCAATGACTGCTGCCCACTTGCTCCAGGACTGCCCACTTCAGGATGCTCTGAGATGTACCGCATGGCCGCAAGAGATATCCTTGCGGCAGAAACTCTACGGCGACCTTGCGGACCTGAAGAGGACAACAACATTCATGAGGGCCACAAGCGTGGATGTCTAGAGGAAGCGATCGAGGAAGAAGAAGAAGATTCCCTCCACCGGATGGCAGCCAAGCTAATCCTTCCTAAGAAGTACCCAACGGAGAAAGAAACACGCTTAGAAAAAACGGTACAACACAATTTATTAATATTTCGGGTAAATACCCTTTGTCAAAATAGACAAACAAACAGAGACATTAGCCGCTACTTATTTTCATATGCAGAAGGAATGTGGCAACTGAAGGTGACGTAAAAAGAAAAAGAAAAAAAAAAGAAAAAGAAAAGGAAGAACAAAAGTAAAAATGACGTCAAAGAAACAAAATCGTAAGAAAAAGACTCCGAGAGAAACTAAACACGAGAGACAAGAGTGTGTGTAAGCGCGAGCAGGAGCGAGCAAACGTAAATGCGCGTGTGTGAGGCCGGGGAGAGAGAGAGAGATAGAGAGAGAGAGAGAGAGAGAGAGAGAGAGAGAGAGAGAGAGAGAGAGAGAGAGAGAGAGAGAGAGAGAGAGAGAGAGAGAGAGAGAGAGAGAGACTCAAGACTCAATCATTTTATTGTTAAGGCCATCGGCCCATCACATGAAAACTCTCGAAAAACGTACATCAACAACAACAACAACAACAACAACAACAACAACACAAATTACAAAATGCGAATAAGTTATTTACACACTCCATGCGTATTTCATGCCGCGTCATGATAAACGAAGTAAGTTTATTCTTGCCAAGAATGGACCAGCTGCGTTTTTCAAAATATGGCCGCAGTGGTGGCAAGCCCGTGAGCCACACAAATATCAGCGGACCTCACGGCGGCGTTTTAAACTGAAATAAATGAATCGGGCAACATTCTGCACCGACTCTCTGTCATTAAGCAGACGACTAAGGGACCCATAATTGGCATAAAGGGTGTATTTAATAGGAATAAACTTTTGTCTAAGGTCTTCAAGTGATCTGCAATGAAACAAAAAATGCATTTCGTCCTCAAGTCGGCAGTTGCATAATGGACAAATAAAGGCGAAATTGGTATCGTTGGTATATCTGAATTTGTGCGTATTAATTTCTGAAGCCCCAATTCTAAACCGTATAAGAAGGTCCCGTAAATGTTTATTGTGAATATCAAAGAAGTAGGTTTCTAAATATAAAGATGCTTTAAAATGCTTATAAACATTGAACCGTGGACTGTCTGCCAAGTGACTATGCCAGGCCTGCCCAAACGAATCAATCAATCTT
Source organism: Semisulcospira habei (assembly GCA_036245525.1). Taxonomy (NCBI): domain Eukaryota; kingdom Metazoa; phylum Mollusca; class Gastropoda; family Semisulcospiridae; genus Semisulcospira; species Semisulcospira habei. The sequence continues at coordinate 10,573,015 of BTPG01000008.1, read as the reverse complement.
TGTTTGTATTCTAGTAAAAACCTGTCAACATTGCCAACACCTTGGTTCTCCCATACAAAACCAAAACCATACCGGTACAGTTCATCATGAACACGAGTGACCCAACAGTCTTTTCCACTATTTTGTAAAGCTAGCAACATTTTGTACGCTTTAGAAGGAAGTCTGTGAGGCGCCATTTGTAACAGACGAAACCAATACCTTAGGCAGCTAACCCTGGCATAGATGTATAGTGGATATCGGCCGGTTTCGCCATAAACAAGGTCATTTGGTGTACGTGGACTTACATTAAGCAGCTTTTTGAGTGCAAAGAGATGTAATTTCTCAATCTCTTCGTGCCTGTACAGACCCCATACCTCTGAAGCGTACAACAATATGGGCTTAATCTGGCAATCAAACAGCTTGAAAAATATGGTTGGGGAAAAGTCCCCAGTCTTCCACAAGATCTTAAATATTTCTATAGTGCCCCTCCGTGCTCTAGTACAAATATCACCAAAAGCTCTGGAAAATGATAGTCGGGTAGAAAAATACAGTCCTAAATATTTATAAGCATTAACTACTGACACTTGTGTACCTTTAATAAACCACTTCTCTCTGCGTGCTAAGTACCCTCCTTTACGAAAGACAACAATGTTTGATTTGGCCAGGTTAATAGACAAGTCCATAGCATCAGCATTTTTAATCAAAATATCAAGCTGATTTTGCAGACCACGTGGTGTGTCTGACACAAGTATTACGTCATCTGCAAACAATAAAATAAAAACTTCAACTAAGTCTGGAAGAAGCTGAACACCGTGTTTTCCATTATTCATAATTTCAGTGGCAATTTCATTAATAAACAAGGAGAAAAGTGCGGGCGAGGTTATCTCCCCCTGCTTCAAGCCTCTAGGGCAGAGGAAGAGATCAGTCACACTTTGGCCGCACCTTACGCGAGCTTTGACCACTTTGTACATACATTGAAATGCTTGCAGCATCCTGCCATTAACGCCCCTTTTCTTAAGAACCGTCCATAATTTAGAACGTGATATATAGTCGAAAGCTTTCTGAAAATCTATAAAAGCAACGTACAATTTTTTATTGCGGGTAAAATATCGTTGAATCATAGAAAATAGAGTGAAGATGTGATCAATAGTAGAGTGATCTCTTCTGAACCCAGCCTGCACTTCTCCTAGCACATCATGACTTTCGGACCAATCGGTCAAACGCTTATTTAAAATGAAACTATAAAGTTTACTACAAACAGCGAGTAGTGAAATGCCACGGTAATTATCAGGTACATCCATATTGCCCTTTTTATGGATAGGCTGGATGATCGCTTCTGACCAAGACTCAGGGTACAGGCCTGTGGAGAAAATGTGATTAAACAGCTTCACAAGAAATGGAACAATCACATCAGAGGCATGCTTAAAGACTTCAGGAATGAGACCATCAGGACCAGCAGCTTTATTATTTTTTAGGTGCTTAATGGCCTCATTCACATCCTCTACTGAAATATCTGCGTCTAAGTTTTCATCTGTTGACATGTCAGAACTACTGAATAAATTACCATCCCCATTTGAGTCGTCAATTTGATCAGCACCAAAAACTTTCTTGAAGTGCACAAACCATTGCTCTTCGGAAATTGCTCCGCAAAAAGCCCTGTTTGAAGATAATTTCTTAATTGTTCCCCAAAAAGTACGCGAATCGGTTATGTTATTCTCTAACTCCTTTCTCATCTGTATTTTATGACATTTTTGTTTACTTTTTAACAGCTTTTTATAATCTCTTCTCTTTTCCACAAAATCCGTTCGGTCAGCAGAAAGGCCAAAATGCTTAAAAACTCTCAAGCTTTTTCTAACCTCTGCACGTTTGTTTTTACAATCTTTATCAAACCAGTTACGACTATGCCCTGTCTTGTCAACACGGATTTTTTTTCTGCATACAGGCAGCAGCACGGCTAAGACCTGAATAAAACATGTCAACAGAAGAATCAATATTTGTAGTGATCATGGTTTCTGCATCCTGCATGAGTTTATTCTACTTCTGCAGAGTGCAGTGCTTCACGAAATTGGCCGAGCAAGTCATCCGACCATTTCAGTTTGTGCACAAAAACGGGGTCAGGACGCCGGAGAGTGGGCGTGTCAACAATACACTGCATCTGGCATGTGACAGGCATATGACAATAATCAATCTTTTCTTCTACATTTAACGTTTTGCACAAAAACGCTACTGAACTGGACATGATGAAATAATCGATTACACTACAGCCTTGCCGGGAAATGAAAGTATAGTGGCCAGGTATATCCCCGTCACATGCCCCATTCAGTATGTGGAGATCAAACCCTGCACACAACTGTAGCAAGGAAGTACCATAGGCATTTACAACGTTGTCCTTTGACTGTCTATGGTGAACATCACAGGTGTAATCAGTTATCATACCAGTATTTACCTGACAACCAGGAGATGCCAGGTCAATACTGGCAGGACTGTCAGCAGCTGTTCTAGCGTTAAAGCTGAGAAACAGTCACAAAACTCCGCCCCGCACGTGTTTTAAAAAAACTTTGCAGGACCCAGCGAGGGCCCTGTCTTCGTGAACGTTCGGCTAACTTCGGCAAACCGGTTTGCATCCCAGTTGACTGAGTTTTCAACTGCGTTTGTCGTGCTGGCAAAACTCCCGTGAAAAAGACAGGCCACTTCCTGTTTGCAGCGAGTGCGCACCGCGATCACTGATCTAAACCAGCGATATTTTTACTGACATCAACAGTAGCAGACGACACTCGACCACCCGACGGACAGAGCAGGCCATTTGTGTCTTGCCTGGACGCACACTGGATATGGACCAGGCCGAGCTATCCGTAAGTTACACAGTACAGCCTGAAGCTTTATTTGATATCGGAAGGGTGAGGAAGGAGGGGTAATTTGCCGTTTTGTGTTTGTTGTTATAATCTCTCTCTCTCTCTCTCTCTCTCTCTCTCTCTCTCTCTCTCTCTCTCTCTCTCTCTCTCTCTCTCTCTCACACACACACACACACACACATCCACTTTACTGTGTTGGATGTACATCACAATGCTTCTTTATTTATTTATATTATCCTATATTGGACTGGATGTACGTGTTGACAAAATTCGTTCACAACTACAAAGTGTCAGGAGTCATACTTACAGCATGTACAGCCGTGCATTCTGCCATCATAGTCCCCAGCGCGTAAAATCCGTGGCTGTCGGTCAGTTTCAAAGTGTCACAGAATCGTCTGCTGTTGTCCGATCTGCTAATCGCGATGATTTCCGTGCAACAGGAAGTGGTCTGTCGTTTTCCGAGAGTTTTGCAAGCTCGGGATACGCAGTTGCCAACTCCGTCAACTGTGTTACGAACCGATTTGACCCACTTAGGGGCAGGGCCCAAGCTGGGTCCTGTAGTCTTTTTAAAACACGCGCTGGGCGGGTTTTTCTCATTGCACCTCAGCTTTAAGATCCCCACAAATTATAAACTGAGCTTCCGGCAGTTTCTGTGTAATATCCAGCATGCACTGCTCCAGTAGAGAAATGCCATCATCAAAATCGCTGGTATGGTAAGCAGGAGAGTCACACGGGGGAAGATACGCGCAAATAAGCACAATATCCTTCCCTACGTTAAAAAGCTTGCGTGAAATTTCAACACAGACGATGTTGTCATAAAAAACATCAACACGCTTTACAAAAGAAGCTAGGCATTTTCTCACAAGCAACACAACACCACCAGACGCTCGTCCCTGGCTGCTCAATTTCCTGGCCGGAGCAACAAAGCTAATATGAGAGGCAAAAATGGTAGTGGTCAAATCAATCAAAAATGTTTCGACCAAACAAACAAAATCAAAAAATTAGACAAAAGAGACGAAATCGTTATCGTATAGTTTTGGTGCCAGACCTTCAATGTTCCACGTTATGAACTTCAGTTCACAAAAAGTGGAAACAGATGGGCCGTGGCCTGTGTCCTATCTATTCAGTTTACGCTGTCGCGTTGTCATGCGCGTGGCTGCAGGAACCCAGGAATCGGTCAGCCGTGCTTGCCTACTGTTCTGCTGACCCACATTAACCTGTGCACGGGCTGGTTTTGCAGTTTGTTGACTGTCAGTGTCATTACCTGTACCGTTTAGCAGAGGCGGGTGCACGGGTGTCACTCTGCCTGCACCTCCAGTGACCGTAGCTGGGGAAACCACTTGTTGACTGACGGCTGTAGCCGGGGACTGTGCGCTGCTATCCACACTGGCTGCTGGTGACCGGGGAGAAGAGAGACAGCGAGAGAGAGAGAGAGAGGGGGGGGAGAGAGAAAGAGAGAGAGAGAGAGAGAGAGAGAGAGAGAGAGAGAGAGAGAGAGAGAGAGAACGAACGGGGAGTACCCTTGGGCACGAAGTAAGCTGAGTGTCTAATACACAAAGCCAGCTAAACACCAACCCGAAGGCAAACCTTATATAACCGTCAAGTTGAGGACTCATCATCATCATCATCATCAGTCCCTTGCCCGAACTGGGCGTTGGGGGGACTGAAAGGCAGCAGCAACAGACAGTGCTCTCCACTGACTTCTATTTTGGGCGGTTGCAAGCAAGTCTGGCATCTCGAGTTCGGTCCATTCTTTTATGTTTGCGACCCAACTCTTTCTCTGACGACCTCGCCGACGACTTCCTTCGAGAGTGCCTTGGAGGATAGTCTTGGACAAGGTGTTGTGTCGGGTCACGTGGCCAAACCAAGCAAGCTTGCGCCGTTTCACGGTTGCCAGAAGGGGTTCATGTGGGCCCACCAGGGAAGTGACGATGCTCCGTACATATTCGTTGGTTTTGTGCTCGCGGTACGAGATGCGGAGCAACTTCCTCAGGCACTTGTTCTCAAAGGCCTGGATTTTCTTTTCTGAGTCTGCAAGCAGTGTCCAAGTTGAGGACTACCTCGGGGAAAAACGGGAGGACCCCGGGGAAAAAAACCCAGCATTTAGCATGGTACACAACAAGGAATATCGATGAAACAAAGCAAATAATCAAATACAGTAAGAGAATAATGGTATAAGAGGAGAGTAGGTAGTTGTGAAACCATCTTCAAGGGTACCTCCAAACAAACAAACAAACAAAAAAATAATAAAAAATTTAAAAAAAAATAATGAAAAAAAAAAAACGGGTGTGGGGGGGAGAGAAAGACAAAAGGGGCGGGGGAAGGGGAGGAGGAAAGGGAAGAGAGAGAGAGAGAAAGGGGGCAGAGAGAAAGAGAGAGAGAGAGTGAGAGAGAGAAAAAAACAAAAAGGGAGGTGGGGGGGGGGGGAAGGCAAACATACAGAGCCACCAGCCCCACCCAACAGGCACCCTCCAGCCCACGGACGAACGCACAGGCATGCGAACAAGACGACCACATACATCCCCAAGGGAATGCACATGATCGCCCCCCACACCCGCGCATAAATCCAAGGACCGGCGACCAGGCGCCCGAAAGGGAAGGGCAAGGGATCCAACTTAACGTATGGCCAGCGCTGAAAAAGTCCCCATGGGAGGCACAAAGTACATATCAATCAGCGCCAGCCGCACCTATCTGGTTAGTGAGTAGTCAGACAGAAGCGACTCGGTAAGGTAAAAGACAGTTAGCAGAAGACACAGGTAAGGTCCAAAAAGTTAATCTTTCATATTCATCCCGAGTGGCGCCACAGTGCCCAGTTTATTAATCAAAAAAGTTTCTCGGTCTTTCCTGGCCCAGACATTACTGGCTTGCATAAGCCAGAGGCCTTTAACACGAATGTCCGAGACGGAGTGATCGGCCTGGTTGAAATGTCGCCCGACCGGTCTATTGTAATGGTACTTGACCGACTGAAGATGTTCTTTAAAACGGTCGTTGATGGTTTTTTCCGTCTCTCCAACATAGAGTTGGCCGCATTTCACACAGGAGATGACATAAATCACGTTGGTGGTTTGACATGTGAAGTATCTGTCGATGTTGAATTTGTAGCGTGGACCATTCACCACTGTAGAAGGGCAAATAAAAGGTGGAGTATTTTCCAGTGTCCTTTTATTTGCCCTTTACCACCACCACCACCACCACCACCACCACCACCACCACCACCACCACCACCACTCCACTCCACTCCACTCCACTCCACTCCACTCCACTCCACGGGTGGCGGGTGGCGGGTGGCGGGTGGCGGGCGGCGGGCGGCGGGCGGCGGGCGGTGGGCGGCGGCCGGCGGCCGGCGGCGATTGACGACGACGGAGACGACGACGGGGACGACGACGACGGGGACGACGACGACGGGGACGACGGGGACGACGACAGGGACGACGACGACGACGGGGACGACGACGACGGGGACGACGACGACGGGGACGGGGACGGGGACGACGGGGACGGGGATGACGACGACGACGACGAGGACGACGACGACGGGGACGACGACGGGGACGACGACGACGGGGACGGGGACGACGGGGACGGGGACGACGACGACGGGGACGACGACGACGGGGACGACGACGACGGGGACGACGACGACGGGGACGACGACGACGACGAGGACGACGACGACGAGGATGACGACGACGAGGACGACGAGGACGAGGATGAGGACGACGATGAGGAGGACGAGGAGGACGAGGAGGACGACGAGGACGACGGAGGACGACGATGACGACGACGAGGATGAGGACGAGGACGACGACGAGGACGAGGACGACGACAAGGACGAGGACGACGACGAGGACGAGGACGACGACGAGGACGGGGACGACGACGGGGACGGGGACGACGACGACGGGGACGACGACGACGGGGACGACGACGACGGGGACGACGACGACGACGAGGACGACGACGACGAGGATGACGAGGACGACGACGACGAGGACGACGACGACGAGGACAACGAGGACGAGGACGATGAGGACGACGATGAGGACGACGAGGAGGATGAGGAGGACGACGAGGACGACGGAGGACGACGACGAGGACGAGGACGACGACGAGGACGAGGACGACGACGAGGACGAGGACGACGACGAGGACGAGGACGACGACGAGGACGAGGACGACGACGAGGACGACGACGACGACGACGAGGACGACGACGAGGACGATGACGAGGACGACGACGAGGAGGACGACGAGGACGACGACGAGGAGGAGGACGACGACGACGAGGACGACGACGACGACGACGACGAGGAGGACGACGAGGACGACGACGACGACGACGACGACGACGACGACGACGAGGACGACGAGGACGACGACGACGACGACGACGACGACGACGACGAGGACGAGGATGACGAGGACGACGAGGACGACGACGACGAGGACGACGACGACGAGGACGACGAGGACGACGAGGACGAGGATGACGAGGACGAGGAGGACGAGGACGAGGAGGACGAGGAGGACGAGGACGAGGAGGACGAGGACGAGGAGGACGAGGAGGACGAGGACGAGGAGGACGAGGAGGACGAGGACGAGGAGGACGAGGACGAGGACGAGGAGGACGAGGACGAGGACGATGACGAGGAGGACGACGACGACGATGACGAGGATGACGAGGACGACGACGAGGACGACGACGACGAGGACGACGAGGACGACGACGACGAGGACGACGAGGACGAGGACGACGATGACGACGACGACGACGACGATGACGACGACGACGACGGCGAGGACGACGACGGCGAGGGCGAGGACGACGACGGCGCCGGCGACGGCGAGGGCGACGACGACGGCGAGGGCGACGACGACGAGGACGACGAGGACGACGACGACGACGACGAGGATGACGAAGACGACGACGACGAAGACGAGGACGAGGACGACGAGGACGATGACGACGAGGACGACGACGACGAGGACGACGACGACGACGACGACGACGAGGACGACGACGAGGACGACGACGACGAGGACGACGACGACGAGGACGACGACGACGAGGACGACGAGGACGACGAGGACGACGACGACGAGGACGACGAGGACGACGAGGACGACGAGGACGACGACGACGAGGACGACGAGGACGAGGACGACGAGGACGAGGACGACGAGGACGAAGACGACGAGGACGAAGACGACGAGGACGAGGACGAAGACGACGAGGACGAAGACGACGAGGACGAAGACGACGAGGACGAAGACGACGAGGACGAAGACGACGAGGACGAAGACGACGAGGACGAAGACGACGAGGACGAAGACGACGAGGACGAAGACGACGAGGACGAAGACGACGAGGACGAAGACGACGAGGACGACGACGACGAGGACGACGACGACGAGGACGACGACGACGAGGATGACGACGACGACGAGGATGACGACGACGACGAGGACGACGAGGACGACGAGGACGACGAGGACGACGAGGACGACGAGGATGACGAGGACGACGAGGACGACGAGGACGACGATGACGAGGACGACGATGACGAGGACGACGATGACGAGGACGACGAGGACGAGGACGACGAGGACGAGGACGACGAGGACGAGGACGACGAGGACGAGGACGACGAGGACGAGGACGACGAGGACGACGAGGACGAGGACGACGATGACGAGGACGACGATGACGAGGACGAGGACGAGGACGACGACGACGACGACGACGACGACGACGACGACGACGAGGACGACGAGGACGACGACGACGACGAGGACGACGACGAGGACGAGGACGACGACGAGGACGACGACGACGACGAGGACGAGGACGACGACGAGGACGACGACGACGAGGACGACGACGACGAGGACGACGACGACGAGGACGACAACGACGAGGACGACGACGACGACGAGGACGACGACGACGACGACGACGAGGACGACGACGAGGACGACGACGACGACGACGACGAGGACGACGACGACGACGACGACGAGGAGATGACGACGACGAGGACGACGACGATTACGACGACGAGGAGATGAGGAGATGAGGAGGAGATGAGGACGAGATGACGAGATGACGAGATGACGAGGTGACGAGGTGACGAGGTGAGGAGATGACGAGGTGACGAGGTGACGAGGTGACGAGGTGAGGAGATGACGAGGTGAGGAGATGACGAGGTGAGGAGATGACGAGGTGAGGAGATGACGGTGATGAGGTGGTGAGGTGGTGAGGTGATGAGGTGGTGAGGTGGTGAGGTGATGAGGTGAGGTGATGAGATGATGAGATGAGGTGATGAGATGAGGTGAGGTGAGGTGATGAGGTGAGGTGAGGTGAGGTGAGGTGAGGTGAGGTGAGGTGTGGTGTGGTGAGGTGTGGTGAGGTGAGGTGGGGTGGGGTGGGGTGAGGTGGGGTGAGGTGTGGTGAGGTGGGGTGGGGTGGGGTGGGGTGAGGTGTGGTGAGGTGGGGTGGGGTGAGATGATGAGGTGAGGTGAGGTGAGGTGAGGTGTGGTGTGGTGTGGTGTGGTGTGGTGAGGTGAGGTGGGGTGGGGTGGGGTGGGGTGGGGTGGGGTGTGGTGAGGTGGGGTGGGGTGAGATGATGAGGTGAGGTGAGGTGAGATGAGATGAGGTGAGGTGGGGTGAGGTGAGGTGGGGTGAGGTGTGGTGAGGTGTGGTGAGGTGTGGTGAGGTGTGGTGAGGTGTGGTGAGGTGAGGTGAGGTGAGGTGAGGTGAGGTATGATGAGGTGAGGTGAGGTGAGGTGAGGTATGATGAGGTATGATGAGGTATGATGATGAGATGATGATGAGATGATGATGAGATGATGATGAGATGATGAGATAGATTTGAAATTTGTAAAGTGGCCTGAAACCGGGACAAAAGTGGGGGGGGGGGGGGGTTGGGTTGGGGGTGGAAGAACCGGAGTACCCGGAGAAAGAACCCCCGACGGTCCTCCCGAATTAACGGCGACACTTACCAGAGGATTGATTGTACATTGCTTAACGTCCCGACAGCAACAAGACTTTCTCAGGACGTGCCTGCACTGCTTGTGAAAAAAAACTAAACAGAAAATTGAATGTATGTCGCCAGCCGGTCAAATACGTTAAATAAACCTACAACATGGGGCCTAAATAAAGCTAAGACCATTTAGCAACACACATCCAATATCAAGAGCTACAGGCAGTGCAGACAGTAGGGAGAGTTTTAATAAGGAAAATACAGGTGAATGGACCAAGAGTAGACAGAAACACATGCCCCAGAGTAGAAGGGAAACCCAGCCTGTGGGGCTGACCAGGGTGACCCTGGGAACTAAAAAGTAGTTAACCCCACCCAAGTCCCCCAGGGCAGACCCGGGTGGGGGACTTACCAGAGGAGAAAAGTCCGCCGCCGAAACCCGTTTTCGAACCTTGCACCTTTGGCATTGGTGGCAGGCGCCTTAACCACTGCGCCACGGACCGCAGCAAAACTGATATACATATTTTGGGTGACTTTAACGTTGATTTACAATTGCAAGGCCATTCTTCATGGAGATCCATGTTAAATTTTCTAGGTTTGAAACAGCTTGTCCAGTCACCAACACGAGTGACTTCGTCATCTTCTACACTGATAGACCATATATATACACCACAAATGTTAATGTTGTACAAAATGTTCATGTACCTAATTTTTTCCATTAGTGATCACTTTCCAGTTTGCTTTTCATTACCTGCTCGATTACCGAAACAACCAACTAAAAGAAACACTACTACCATTTATAGATCATTAAAAAAAATTCGATCAAGCTGCGTTTTTACATGGCCTGTCTCAAGTGTCATTCGGTGACGTTTATAATTTCAATGACCCTAATGAGGCCCTGACCCGCTGGTATGAGCTTTTTCTCGCTATTCTGGATAGACATGCCCCTAAGCGTACGAAACGTGTCACACATCCTATTATGCCAGAATGGCTCTCGGATGAAATTAAACAAGCGATGGAAGTTAGAGACATGTTAAAATAAAGCTAAGAAATTTAATGAGTACAAAAAGCAAACCAAGTCAAATCCTTAGTTCGAAAAGCCCAAAGACAAAATGCTGAACGTGTCATTGCCGGCGGAAAGGACATCCGCTCAGTCTGGTAAGTGATAAACAATTTCACCAAAGGTCACAGTAAACGGTCGCCTAATATTCCACCCGATCTCTCTGCGGATGTGTTTAACGCTTATTTCCTAACTGTTGCTAAAACTCTGGCACAGACCAATACCAATGACCCTGACAACTACACATGTTCGGATCAACTGCGTCACTATAGTCAGCAGAGAGCGGGTCACACATTTTTGTGTGCCTCTTATTTGTGTTCTGGATGTTGGTAAAGCTATTTCTAGTTTAAAAAACAAATCATCTTGCGGTCCAGACGGCATCAGTACTCAGTTTTTAAAATTATCTCTGTCATTCATCGTTGAGTCACTGACATTCATCTACAATCTAGCCATTAAGCATATTGTATTTCCTAACGAATTAAAAAAAAACTAAGGTAATTCCTCTCCCCAAAAGCAAAGACTTAATCAATTTAAATGAGTACAGACCTATATCCATTTTATCATCAATTTCGAAACCACTTGAAAGACATATACATACTCATCTCCTAAATTCTCTTTAAAAAAAATCATCTGATTAGTGTTGCAATCCGGGTTTCGACCTTTACATTCCTGCCAGACTACTCTAAATCACATTATTGATAAATAGCTCTCTGCCATTAATGACAATAAAGTATCAGGCGCAATCTTTCTTGACCTTAAAGGTCCTGGTTCAGCAATTAGTGTGTAGAGGACAGCGAAAAATAAATGTCATAGTCCCTACCTGACACAGAAAGTCAGTGCAACCCTGACAGGGCCCCGTTAGATGGGGTCCCCGAACACGCACGTTACTATAGCTGCTGTAGAGTGTCAGACGTCCCTGACGGCTGTCACAGTTCACGCAAACAGGTATACACCACCCAGCTGCCTAAGGTCACTTCCAGTTGCATTTGTCCGTGCATGGTAACATCCAATTTCCCGTGCAACTACGAAGAATATCCAACTTTCACTTTTGCCAACTGGGGAGGTACGGCCGAGCCGACGTCCAAAAATGGTCCAGCGAATGGTGGCGGTAAGTCCAACATGATATGGCGTCGTCTTTTCACGTTTCTTGTACAAATATTACTTGTGTTGGCAAGTATATTTCCAACAACAACAAACACCCATGCCGAATGTAGTTGACGTCGTGTTTACAAAGGGAAGCTACTCGTAAATATGTATATTACAGGGGACACCACTCTAATGCCCACTTCCTTGTCAACAACAGGTAGACCTAATAGCGATCGTAATGTTATGTGTGTTCTGGCGTACAGGACAATAATTTCGGAGGAAGTGATGACTGAGGAAATAACTGCAGACCACAGTGCTGAGAAGTTGGCAGAATACATCGATGAACAAGACGAAGAATAGATTGGTAATCTTAGCCTCACTGTTCGTCTCTTCCGTAGTTACTCGGTCACTACAGCATAACAGCTTGTAACTGTTCTTTAAATTTTCTCTCTTTTATAAATAATTGTAATATTTTCTGGGCACTTTGCTATTACACATATTTGTGTTATATACATAAATGAAATATGCGATATATTCTGAGCTCAGGTTTGATGTAAATTCAGAAGTTTCCACTCTTAGTTGCGATTTGTTTTGGGGGTTGATGGCGGTTGTTTTTGTGTAAATATCTTCAGAACGCCACAGCGTTTTCTAGTACAAAACCCTTGTGTGTATTACATAACTATACAAATACCAGTCATTTGATTATTTTTCAGTGCCACACCAAATGAGCTCACAGAGCAGCAAGCAGTGTGTTATTTCTGTGGATACATTTGTGAAGCTAGTACAAAGTGAAAGTGAAGGTGCATCAGTAATGGAACACCACCCAATCCCGTCACAAGACATAACATATAATCGCATTGGCAATGGCAAGGTAAATTGTGAACTGTGTGTGTGTGTGTGTGTGTGTACATGTGTGTGTGTGTGTGTGTACATGTGTGTGTGTGTGGCTTGGGACACAGTGTACAGCTGGCTTATATTTAGAACAAAATGTACAGCTGTCTGAATAGAATTAAATATACAGCTGTCTGAATAAAAAAACAAAATATGCCTGCAGTTGTCTGAACACAGACAAAGTGTTCAGATGCATGTCTGAATGAAAACAAATGTACAGCTGCTCTCTGTATAAAAACAACATCAGCAATTGTCTGGATGAGAATATAATAAACATGTATAGATAAGGATACAATATACAACTAGGATCAACCTAAAACATATTTGTTCACAAAAACAGCACATTTCAGTGTGATGAAATAGAGCAATACATGTATGTACATAATTCATTATGAAACTCGCAATCAGCGTGGGCTATTGTAAGTTGGCTTAGTTGCCACTGATACATGATGTATTTCTCATATTCAGCATGCACTCTTCTTTTCCTGAAACCACAGGCTTAGGAACATAGGAGAAATATGAGTGACAAAAACTTATAATATTATGTTTGTATATATAAAAATATTCTATTGCGAGTCTTACTGTAAATCATATGTTATATTGTTCCATATCATAACACTCAAATGTGCTTCTATTTTGTGACTAAGCCATTTTTAGAAAGCCACATGCACACATGTGTATTTATTTCTTTTTCATTTTCCCCATTACTGTGTTTATGCTTTTTTTCTGGACAGCAGGGCTGCCACAAGGTCAGGTGACATGGAACTGGTGAATGCACAGACTGGCATCGAGTTTCTGAAGACAGCAAGACCTGTCCGATAAGTTGTCACCGACAGAGTTCTACTGTAATCTCCTGCTACTTTCAGGTAATGATGATCAGTTTGGTGGCATTTGATTTTGAAGTATGGTACACCTTGATTTCACAAAATCATTTTTGCTTGTAAAAGTCCAATCACAGCACACATAAAGTAGCATATAGTGTCATGGAAATATAGCTGTCACAATACTGTAAGTTATGATTTACATATGTGACTGCTTCCTCCACACTGTAAGTATATTTACAAGTTGACAGTAAACAATTATCATGGTGCCATGGTGTTTTTTTCTCCCAAGTCTTCATAACAGCTAGTGCTAGCTACCTGTCAGTTTGCCACTCTGTAATGCATGTATCTTTTATTCCAGTATCAAATAGATTTGTATATTATTGGATCATTACCTTGATGTGTTGCACAAAGGCAAGCAAATTGCATGAAGTTGAGTTGAGCTGTGTGTTTACATGGAGGATATATCCTTGAGTGTATGCAGAACAAAAACACATGACGCTGTTCTGTCATCGAAACAACCTACTCAGTATAAACTGCTGCTCGTGTATTTTCACTTTTGTGCTTTTGTCAGTTTGAGGTTTTGCTTTATCTATTCATTGGCCATCTGTTTTCAGTTTCTTTGCTGCTGCCAAAGGCTAAACACCACTTGAAACAATGGATAAAGCCTGTTATCAAGCATCACCACACATTACGAGCTTCCTTGCCAGGCACAATCAAGGTATCATGTCTTATTTACGCACTTATTTTGACTTAGAGTTTAGATATGTTTCAGTCTCATCATTGAGTGTTAGTCAAGGGGATGTATCTATGTGGTTGAAATGGCCCAAAAAAACTTCAATTGGCTACGAAGGCTACACAATGCACAACATACTTACCATCCTTGACTTAGTTCAAGCACCAAGAATGCAAGCAGTATACCAAGACTAGCAACAGGCACTCTGTGGCATACCAGGTAGCAGAACAGAAATATGCATGCTTATAGTATGTTACACACGTGTGCAATTTCTGTTACAAGTGCAGTATTGTACATGTCATTTTCAGTATCATTACAGTACATGTATTTGTATAAATATACTATTTAGGATTGTGACACTGACCATGCAAACTAAGTTTTTGTTATGGCAAGTCGGGTGCCGAATTCCTGTTCGTGTGCACTGTTCACAGTATGTAGTTATGACAAGGATGGAAAATGAAAGCAGAAAGCAGACATGTATGCGATTTATGAAGAAGAATGTCCAAATGTATTGAAAACAAAGAATGTCCAACACTTTTCTTTTACATTCAACTTTAATACTTTCTTGTGTAGAGAGTACAAAGTGCACAATATGGAGTATCATATTACATGCATGTGTCCATTTAGTCATGTCCCAACTACTTGTACAAACGGATGTAAACAATCTCCACACCCATGACAGAAAGTAAATTTTAAATGTAAATGTTCTTTTCATTCTGTTTTTTTCTCATAAAGGAATGCTCTGTGGCCGTGTATCCCCAATGCCTCACTGATGGAAAGCTCTGCAGTTTGTTACAGTATCTACGCAGTACAGATGATAGAGTGAGCGACGAGTGGATGTGGTTTTTCAGCAGAAGCAAAGACTTGGAGGTTGGTTGCACACACATACACAACCAGATAGTGCCCTCAGGTAGTTTAGATTGGGGCTTGGAAACCGCCATCTGATTATGGCCACCTGACAAGAGCGACAGTGTTTTCTGTTGCCAGGCCCCATATGGCTCTCATGCCACAACTGAAAAAAATCTGTATGCAGTGTTGGTAATTTTTGAATGCCATTATAATGTGGGATTGTTATTTGCAAATGTGCTGCTATAAATTTTGATGCTGCAAAATTTGACTTTGTTCTGCTTCTTACAAATATTTAGAAAAGTTGGTTATTCTGTTAACTCGATCAGCTTGATCAAATTTAGTAGTTCTTGTTGTCCATTATTATTAGACAATTCCCACACAAACAGTAGGCCGGATTGTCTTCACTGGTGATGCGCTGATAAGGTGTCACCTCTACTCCCACATACGATATGGTCACCAGGGGCTGCTCATCGGTTGAGTGCGTCTTTTAGTCTCCCCCAGGGAAAATTTGGCTATGTTGGCCTGAAAACATATTCATATAATATCATGTTACCAAGCAGCATTGCAAACTATTTACGGTTGTTTTCATGATGAGTAGATTATACTGGCATATACCTGGTAGCCAAGTAAACTCCTCTAGAACAGTGTTTGCAGTATATCTTTACATGTACTGACCTTTGCTTCTTGTCTTGCAGCTGCCTTCTGAGAGCAAATTGGGGCACTCTGCACTTGCATCAGGCATTTTTCTGTTCCAAAGTTTCTCTGTAACGTTGCTGCTAACGCCCCTGCAGTTTGGTGACATGTTTGACACTGGCCAGTCTTTTGTCTCTTCACTGGTTGGACCTGTCCATGAAGGCTGTCTGTCTGCTGTGGAGTCATGACAATATTAGCATTTTGGTGGATAGCAAAATTTAGCATATATATATATATATATATATATATATATATATATATATATATATATATATATATATATATATATATATATATATATATATATATATATATATATATATATATATATGCCTGCATGTGTACCCATGCGAGTGAAATGTGACACTGTCAGTGTCCATACAGTGAAAATCTTGCTTTTCACACACCACGGATGCACTGGTGTTTGTCAGCTGGAACTGGCAGCAGCGCCAACATGTAAACTGAGCAGTCACCATGATACAAACTGTTTCTCAACTTCATAACTGCCCCCCCCCCCCCCCCCCACCCCACCCCTCACCCCCACCCCCCCCTCCACCCCTCCCACTCCCCCCCCCCCCCCCCCCCCCCTCATTTCACCCCCACTTACCAAAACACAGAGACCAAGTTTGAAAGACAGCATCATAAGCAAAATATACCATGCATATGATTCAATGACATCACTGAATTTGTTTCTTTATAATTAAAATGGTTGTCTCTGTTCTGTTTGTGTTTTTGCCTCATGTATCATTACAGTTATATATAGTGCTGGAAGTAAAAGTGTGTACATGTATGTTGTTCTGTAGAGAAGAACCCTATGAAGAAAGAAAGTCGCTTAGAAATGACAGTTACAACATAATTGTTTACTAGATAATATGAATAAAATTGTGTTGTAGCTGTCTTTTCGAAGCGTCTTTCTTTCTTCGTTAAGTTCTTCTCTGCATTACACACGCTTCGCAGTCACCATTTTGGTCTGGACTATGTGGTTCTGTAGGATACATAAACTACTTGGTCTTGTTGAGAATGGACGTACTCATTTCATTAAAAAATCAACTGTATTTTACTATATCATCATGGTCATTGTGCTTTTATTTATGTATACACTTATTGATGTACTTGACAATTTTGGTGAACTCATAAGAGAAGCCTCACAATGAAAGGCATTTTTGACAGTTTTACTCAGTACAGACATAAACAAATAAGCCATATGTTGAAGTGTATTTGAAAACAATGTTTTTGTCACAAAATAAAGATCAAGTAAGATATATCTCTTGCTGTTGTGAACTGATATATTTCCTTGATATTTATTTTTGCGGGTTGAGTCATTTCAGTTTTCTGATAGAGAACATTGCTATATGAAGTGATCAAAAACAAATCCCACATGGTTTTCTGTCAGTGCAAACATAGATAAACTATGAATCAAATATATTGTGGTTAGAATACCAATTACATATATCTGTTTCCTAACATTTATTTTGTATCTCATAACCATAGCATGAGATGAAAGAAGCCTAATGCTCCAGCCAAAAGGGTGCATGATGCCAGCTTGCTTTCATCTGCCTCCTATAATCAGTCATGGGGGGGGGGGGGGGGTGGGTGGGGGGGGGGAGAGTTCGCCCAACCCCCCAAAATGGGAAAATTGGATAACATTTAAGTATTTTGGATCGGGGGCATCAAAAATAATTATAAGGTCTTTTTTTAAAAAAAGGTATAGATTATTGGTATGGCGAAGGCTGGACCCATTTGTTGCAACCCTGTATCTAATTATTTTGAAACTTGCCTCTCGTTTGTTTGTGCACCCTTTAGCTTGCAGTTGGTGTATGGTTGGTTGCTGTCAGGCACTTGCATGAGGTACGCATTGGGCAGGGTGCATTGCATGTGCATAAACAGCTGTTGGTCTGGGGAGAAAATATTATCACTGAACTCGGCAAGTTTGCAGACAGTAATTATCTTTTGTGATACAAAAAAAAAAACAGCAAACCAACAACAAAAAAACAAGATGAGAAGTAATCGACAAAGCAAATATTTCCTAGTGCTTAGATTCTTATTATGTAATCAAATTTTATGTCCGTGTAACACACACGAACAGGCACAATCACATAGATGGGGGACAGTCTTCAGTCCTAGAAACTGATTCAGCTTTTCAAAATCCCGGAGAGCTGAATTTCAGCTGTTTGGTTCAGACAGAACAGGCCTTCAGCCAGCCTGTTCCTAATGCAACAGGCATAAATTCTCATGAGCCCCTGCATCCGCAGGGGCTCATGAGAATGTATGTCTCTTGCTGGCCATGGATTTATGGGGCATATTTATGGACCGTTTTCATTCATTTCATATTGTCGCAGAGTCATCCATGCACATCACATCGTTGCATGATCGCCTGTAAATGATCTCCCAGGCTTTTGTGAAAAATAAAATCGTTTTGAGGTGGGCATTTCCGCGTTGCTTAGCACGGGAGTGCTGTCCCCTACAACATTATCTAGTAGCTTCCCTTGGTAAAAATGGCGACTACCATAAGGGACTTGTTTGCAAACGCTTTCGAGGAAACATTGTTTGGGATAAATGCGAGGACATACGAAATGAGAAGACCACGCTATAGCATGTTTGACGTACCGTCATCATTCCCTGCGCCGTTTTTGGACGCTGTGGACGTCACTCAGTCGCTCGGTGTTCACCCGGTACAGAAGTGAAAGTTGGATACTTTCGTCGTTGTTGCACGAGAATTGTGGATGTTACCGTGTACGGACAGATGCAACTGGAAGTGACCTTTGGCAGCTGAGTGGCGTATACCTGTTTGCGTGAACTGTGACAGCCGTCAAGGACGTCTGACACTCTACATCAGCTATAGTAACGTGAGTGTTCGGGGATCCCATCTGACGAGGCTCTGTTAGGGTTGCACTTTGTGTATCAGGTAGGGACTTCGAATTTTTTTTTCGCTGTCCTCTACTGACTAATTGCTGAACCAGGACCTTTAATAAGGCATTTGATCTTGTCAATCACTCCATCCTCCTGAAAAAAATACCACTTTATCACATTAACTCAAATAATGTTTCCCTCTTGTCTTCATATCTCTAAAAAGGAACACAGAAAGTACTCCTAAATGGCAAATTTTCATCAAACGGTGTAGTGACTTGTCGTGTTCCACAGGGATCTGTTCTAGCGCCTTTATTGTTTATGTTATTTATTAATGATCTGCCGCTGTGCATATCTCACCCAGAGGCTAACTGGGATTTGTTTGCTGACGACACAACCGTACACGCATCTAACAAGTAGCTAGCGAACATCAATGACGTACTCCAGCAGAGCCTGGACGAAGGAGCTGACTGGTGCATTACTAATCACATGACCATTAGCATTCCAAAGACAAAGAGCATGTTGGTTACAACACGCCAGAAACACCAGCGCAGACTACCAACTTTAACACTTGCCTTAGATGGCCAACCTATAGAGTAAGTAACTAAGCATCGCTTGCTGGGCGTAACAGTAGACAACCAGTTAAACTGGGAACCTCATGTTGATAACGTATGCAAAATTTTGTCCAAAAACTTATTTTGTCTAAGCTCAGCCGTATAGTTAATCCTAACGTTTGCAAACTTTTCTTCAACGAACATATCAAAACGCAGTGTAATTACAGTTCCACTCTCTGGGACGGTTGCAGCGAAGTTCATATGAAAAAGGTAAATTCTTTGTATCGTCGAGGTGTTAAACTCATACTTCCTGGACCCGCCCCCACAGACCAAAAAAATCAAATCTCTTAAATTGCTGGCATTAAACAAACAATTCGAATTTAATCGGTGTGTATTAATGTACAAGATTCTACACGAGAGAGCCCCACTCCATTTGCGAACGTTGTTTTCAGATAATTATAGACAAAACACCAGAAACAGGTCGCTCCACCTACCAAGAACAAAGTTAGATATAATAAATATAAAACTAGCCTGGCCTTTTCAGGTGCAAAAGCATGGGATAATTTACCCCAGCATCTTAAGACTATTTCTAAATTTAGTATATTTAAGGATCGCCTTTATCGCTTTTTATTTCTAAATCAATACCACGATTTAATTTTCCTCCATTAAGGCTGTACTCTCAGAGACATGTTCTAATTATAAAATGACCTTCAGCTTATGTCGATGTTATTATGTTGTTTGTTGTTGTTGTGGTTGTTTTTTTTTTTTTTGGTTTTTTTTTTTTTTTTCGTCTTTTTATGTTTTTCGTACATTTAAATGTACTTGATACTATGCTGTTTTTTGTTTTTCTGTTTTTGGGTTGTTGTTTTTTTTTTTAATATTTTATTGTGTTGCTCGATGTATATTTATGTGTGTAGTGTAGCAGGACAGTTTGTAAGAGAGGTTTGATGAAACTCTATGCTCATGCATAGGGTTCACACAGTAGGTTTAATACGGTACAGTTTTGTTAGCGGTTTGTCTTGTGACAACTATTCGGTGTGGCACGAGACCACGTGGAATCTTTAGGGAACGTTTGTCACGGGGAGTTTTAGTGAGTTTAGGCGAGAGCTCAGTCTGTCAGAGGGTGAAATAAGTTAGTACAGGGCTTTACTGTCACTGTGGACAGACGTGTGAGATACCTTAGCTCGTATTCCAAGACTCTGGAACCTAGAATTCAGAGTGCTTGTCGGAGTTTGGAGCGACGGAAGCCGAGACGTCAGTCACCAGGGACCTAATGCGAGATCTTCTCTCCATCTCTTCACTCAGAGAGTGAGCGACCGGTGACGAGACACCCGGGTCACAGCGAGGACTGCGCTATACGGTACGAGTAGCGAGGACGTCCACGGTACGAGAGGCAGGAAGACTCGAGAGCGTACAACCAAGGACTTGCACGCCTAGACGTGAAAAGGACTGACCGTAACCGGGCGAGAACACCAAACAAGTTGGAGTGTGAGATACTACTACCTAGCCTGGCATTGATATTGTGTGTATGCATGTGGTGTTGAGATGTTGGTAGTGGGGAAGGTGTGGCCTAGTTCGTGTGATAGTTTTGTGCGTTCTTTTATTTGTCTATTTTGTTATAAACGCCTTCGTTAGACAGAAAGCCCGTGTTGAGTTTTACCGCGTGAATGCGCCTGTCTGAGTCAGTGGCGGGGTATGCGTCTGTTGTGCGAGAGTCTGTACGTGCGACTGTGAGTAAGTCTGCGTGCGTTACAAGAGGCATTCGCATGCCTAAAACTTTATCCTGAATAAAAACGTTTCATCATCATGATCTCTCTCTCACGCACGCATGCACGCACGCGCGCGCGCGCGCAAACGCACACACACACACACACACACACACACACACACACACACACACACACACACACACACACACACACACACACACACACACACACACACACACGTACTTAGCTACTCACTTACAAAAGTACGTTCATACGTACTGCGATCAGTTGAGTACACAAGTTTTGACTTGCAGTAGATACGGCAAATCACCAGGTGACCCAACTTTCGTTGTTATATCCGAAGTTTGTTATAAGCGAAGTAATTTGTATGGGTAACGTGTTGTCGGGCCCTCTGAGTAAGTGTTGTAATACCCGACCTTCATTATAACTGACCTTGTTATTAGCGAAGTAGTTTGCACGCACATACTCGGCTTTTTGTTGTTGTTTTTTTTGGGGTTTTTTTTTTAGAAGATAATATTCATTCAGAACAACTCAGTGTGCCCGAGGTACGAAATACCCACATTTTGCAGTTACCCGCTCAGGACTGCATTACAATTCAGGAGACAGACCGACCATGATAGTTCAAGGGTGGTGGCAGAATAGCCTATAGACGCCAAGCTATTCTGCCACCACCCTTGAACTATCATGGTCGAGCCATATCTTGTTGTGGTGTGTCGCGGGCAGAATGAGATGAATGTTTGCGTGACTAAAAGATAAGCTTTGTTCTAGTTTCACTCAGTTAACCTATTTCAGACTGCAGTCACTATTACTGTTCACAGTGTCGTCGGCTGCATGCACGGTAGAGTTAACGAACGCATTTTTCAGACCGGCAGACGATTTCTTTTCAGAACACACACTAGACTGACTTGTGTGCAAGATGAACGTGTTTTTTGCTGTGCTTCCTTTAGCTATTTTTGCTTCGTGCCAGGTGAGTGTTTTGGCTGTGGTGTGATTTCTAGGTGTGTAGTTTTAGATGTATCTTTGGGAGGTGTGTGTATGGGTGTAAGGTGTGGGTGTCCATGGGTGTGGGTGTTTGTGTGGGGGGGGGAGAGGGGGGGGGGGGTTGTGGTGTATGAGCCATTCTGATTTGTTACACCGCTGTTGGCTGGCTCATTCAAAGAGGCACGACTGTTAACGCATTCACTGTGGAGAAAACGCGAACGAGATCCAACGGCAAGAGACATAGATCCTCATGAGCCCCCGCAGTCGCGGGGGCTCATGAGGATCTATGTCTCTTGCTGAGACCACTTTTTGTCTGTGGTCTTTGCGGCTGTTGGTCGTTGAATGAACACTTGATTTCAGAAATAAAAAAATATACGTCCAGTGGCAGGGAAGGGGTTAAACCTTTGGCTGTCGGCAGCGGTTTTTTTTGTTGTTGTTGTTGTTTTCTTTTTGTTTGTTTGTTTTTTTTTTTTGTTTTTTTTTTTGTTTTTTTTTTTGGGGGGGGGGGGGGGGGGCGATGAAATCCTGCATGAATCATCTCAACACAAAGCGCTACCGACAGCCAAAGGATTAAAGGGAAGTAGTAATGGATGAGTCAACTAGTCGAGAGATTGCTGTCATATCATCAAAGTGTGCTGTTACGAACGTGTGTCGACGGAACTAATTATTTAACGACAAGCACGTTTAACCCTTTTCATCCTGATACACTTTCGCTTCAAATTCATTCGACTGTGACAGTTCAAGGGTGGTGCCAGAATAGCTTGGCGCCTCAGGCGCCAAGCTATTCTGGCACCACCCTTGAACTAAAACGGTTGCTCCGTCTCCCAGTCTGTAACGTAACCTTCATAGGACAATAAGCAGATAATACAAATTCAGCCTCAGGATGTAATGGGTTAAAACGACCTACTTTAGGGTGTACAAGTTTAATAGATCGCAAAATAGCTCCTTGACAAAAGTATGTCTCGCAATAACACGGGACACGGGACAGGAATAATGAAGTTTCAATAACGTAAAGGATAAAGACTTTTCGGCTTTTCCTCTCCTTTGCACACAGGAAAATTTCTTTTTACGCTCAAAAGGCAGCGGCACGTGCGCTTGCTCACGTGGGTTCTGTAAAGAAAGGTAGAGAAGGCGTGGCTGGTTTTGTTGTTGTTGTTGTTGTTTTTCGGTTGTTGTTTTTTTTATTTCCCCGCGTGATTGCAATTTTTTCCGTGCTTGTGATACGTGGCGGAAAAAAACCTTCGTCGTAAAACATGAAAACCAAGACAATATTTTTTTTGTGATCCGCGAAAACGTACTGGTTTTTTTGTGAAAGGTGAAATGTGTATTGCCACACTGTAATTCCCCGACCCCACGGCCCCCAATCCTCTCGCCTCCTCACCAACCTCACCACCCACCCTCCACCCCCTAACCATCCCCACCCCCAAGTTCTTTTTTAGTTTTCGGCCAGTAAAAAGAGGTTATGAAAGCTGTATTTTTTCTCTTTGTCGTCTTTTTGCGGTAGCAAGACAATTTTTGCTGTGTATGATTATCTTCTATTACAGCAACAATAAAGTCATCTTGAATCTTGAATCTTTATCTCCTGAAATGCTAATGCTATTTCTGGGTGATTCGTGATCAGTGAATCGCACATTTATTCGTCGTGAATCCGAGATAGTGCCCCCAATTCCCGCCCTCCCCCCTCCCCCCTCCCACCTCCCTCCCCCACGCTTCCTTCCCTGTCGTTCAAGGTGGTGTCAAAACAGTGTGGCGTCTAGAGGCGCCACGCGGTTCTGACACCACCTTGAACTATCATGACCGACCTGTCTCCTGAAATGCAATGTGGTCGTCTTAGAACAACTTTAAAATATGCGATTGGATACTTCATGTCGCAGTATGTCAACTCTTTCTAAACGTGCTCCATACGGATGCACTGCAAAAGGCAGCCGTCGATATACCTAAGTGAATTATGGTGAAGTCTCCCATGTTTTTAATAATTTCCTTCTCCTGGGAATGCTTTAAGTGCTAAAAAAAAAAATATTTCGCCTATAAACGAGTTCTCAGTGTTTTCTTGCCTTAAACTAAGACATTTCTTCCCATCTTTTCACAAGCCATGTGAGGAGTAGGCACACGTAACAGTACTGGTGGTTACGTGCATGTACGCGGGGTTAAAATGATGTTTAGCCACGGCGAAAATTTGATTGAATATTCAGGGTGAGGTGGGCATGCCCTGCACGATGAAGGCGCAGTGTGCTGCGGACGAGTGCTGTCAGATCATCAACATTGTGGTGGCCAGCAAGAAACGTCAGCTCGACATGCCGCCGGGCGGAGGTGGTAAGTACATTCAGTGGCCTGCCAGTGCGCAAAGCTCCTCGGGCCGACGGCGGCCACAGCTGGCCCGCGCACGGCTGTGCGCGGGCCAACTGCGGCCGTCGTCGGCCTAAAGACCTTTTGCTATCGGGGCTAGCCAAACCCATCCATTTGTTCGGTTAGTTCGGGGTTTGACGACCAGAGCAACCAGACTGATAATGGACGGCCCTAACGGCCGGGTTAGGGTGGGGGACAGGAACAGCTATTGCCTATAGCCCTTTCCCATTTGTAATAAGGAAGTTAAGCACGAGTATCCTCCCTTTGCTACACCGAGTTCCGGCAAGATGGAAGCAGACATAGAACGCATGAACGTGAAACAATTAAAAGATTTTCTTCGAAAACATGGACAACTTGTCAGTGGAAAAAAAGAAGAATTAGTGCGCAGAGCAAGAGGCACATTTCTGATGCGAAAAGATGTTGAGGATGCTGTCGATGATGCTGTGGAAAGAAATGATGCAGGTCAGTAAACAGTTGACTCCACTGACCACTGCCATATGATATATTATAAATATTTCATATTTGTCAGCATGTGCTTCTTGTGCTTTGGACTCTGTTTATAAATTACATTATTGTCATATGTGTGTGTGTGTGTAAAATTTGATCTGCGAGTTAGTAGTTTTGTAATATAAGTAAAATCAATTATCCCTGATTTCTTATATAAATAAAGTATTCTACATGGCATAAAGTACATGAAATTGTTAATATTAAAAAAAATTCATAAATTTATTTTAAAAAAATCAATGTCTGTTTACTTGAGTACCTATGCATTTTTGTAGCGCTATCAAACGTACTTCGAGCAGTCCCCTTTATTATTATTTAATTTAATTTTTTTTTTTACAAAATGCTGAGTGCTAACTACTAGCATCTATTTCATTGTCATAGTCAGAGTTCCTTTCAAATAATGAGTAAGAAGTTAAAAATGATGTAACATGAGATGATATGATTTAAAAAAAAATATATATATATATAAAAATAAAAAAAAGAGAGAGCTATAGGCAACAAGTAGAGGTTTCTAGTAGTTGTTGCATTTTTTTTTTAATCGCATATTCAAATTAAACTAATGCAGGCTGTAAAATAGATACCAACATAATCAATATTATATAATATAATATTACTAATTATTTATTTGTTATAAGACTTCTAAAATTACAACTGAGTGTCATTATTATTAGTAATAACACCACAGATGTGTTGTTTAAAACATTTACTGTCAATTTTCATTCATACAGTATTTTTGCTTATTTTACGGATTGGCCACTATTTATCTTGAAAATGAAGTGGTGGTGTGGGTGACACCTTCTTTGTCCTGTTGCATCGGGGCGATGGCATTGCTGGACTACTATAGTACTAGTACTACTAATACTAATACTATAGCGCCGGACTAGAGGAAATCTCAAAGTGTGATTAATAAATAAAGCTTCATTAAAGAAGACTAAATAAAGCTTCAGTAAATAAAAACACAAGTAATAATTCAAATAATTTACTAACCGTAGAGAGTTTAAAAGTTCGATTCGGGAAAACAGATGGGACATCATCACCAAATACAGGTCCACGTTTTCCAACAAAATGTTCCGAGCAAACAAGTGGATATTTGACCGTGTTATAATCTTGTCGGATCAAACGTAAGCGCTGCTCCCAAGCTCTTTTAAGTTGCTTGTTTGCTGGACAGCTATGTAGCTTGACAACTCTTCCGTCAATAATTTTTCCTCGGTGGTTATGGCAAATAACACAGTAATGTTTTCCACCTCCACATACTTTTGCCGATCTAGCCTTTAATGCTGACGCCATTGTCGAAACAGCAGCCGGAACTCAGTGAGCGTTCTCCTACGCTAAAGAGCAGCGAAAGATAACCCGTACTTGATGAGAAGTGAGACTGTCCTATGGAGTACCACCTGAACACTGATCAATTCAGTCGCGCACTGCAGCAGCGCCACTTTGATTTAGCAGGACCTTTTTAACGGCCGTACCATCTGAACCCATCCTTTTAGAGAGGTGTTTATTTTCAAAGGAAACTCGGCTTAAATTCAAAATGGGCCTTGCGCGGCCTACAAGACCTGCGCGTAGCTGCAATTAAGGTCCCGTTTGAATGTATCCCTCTTGCCAAATTCAGGAGATCGGACTTAACCCTATTAGCTCCAAGGTCCCATTTCTCAAATTTTGGAGGTGTTGCCTAACGACTATGTACCAGTTGCAGGAGATGGCTTGACCGTGATAATTCAAGGGTAGTGCCAGATTAGCTTGGCGCCTTTCATTGTCGAGCCATCTCCTGCTGCAGGGATCCGTGGCTAAAAGGGTTAACGTTGCACGTACATCCGCGTATAAAGCGACTTTAGTGTCAGTTTCAGCCCACTTAATTAATCACATTTCAAATATAAAAAAAAGACTTGAATTTCCAAACCTTCTGTAGCTCGCTTGAGCAGGCTCTTAGCGCCACGTGAATGTTCAGTGTGTGAGTGAATGCGCGTGATTCACGTGAGCGTGTTTGTTGGTTTCCGTTTGCCGCGGCGCTTTGAGCCAATTTTCAGTTGGGATAAAGCGCCTATTTAATGCGCTGTTGTTGTTTGTTTTTTGTTTTGTTTGTTTGGTTTTTTTTGTTTTGTTTTGTTTTGTTTTTTTAACCAGCCGCACTAAAAAAGAAGGAAGTGTTAGTCATTCGCTGCATGCACCACTGAGTCATGGCGTCATGTTTTGCGTGTCATACAGCGCTGTCGACAATAATGTATTGACCCTCATGAACACCCACAGTTGCGTGGGGTCATAAGGAGCTGTGCTTCTTGCTTAAAGCACTTTGTATCTATGCTCCTTTGACGGCTGGGGATCGTTGACGCTGAGTTTACGATGATTTCAAAAACACGGTCAGTGTCCGCTGGCAGTGAAGGGGTTAATGTAATGCGTGAGGGATTCACAAGGATAATTCACTTCTTCCTCATGGTCGGCTTCCGGTTTTACGACGTGATTGCCTCTCCAGGGTTTGAGCTCGCGTCTTCTGAGAGTCCAGCTCATTTAGTTGCGCAGTCTGTCGTAACATCAACCACACAATTTTAACACATTCACGGCAGATGACACAATCCCGCAAGAGGCATAGATCCTCATGAGCCCCCGCAGTTGCGGGGGCTCATGAGGATCTATGCCTCTTGCTGACACCCGGTGTTGTTTTTTTGTTGTTGTTTTTTCGTGTGTAGGGACGTGCCAGCGCTACAAGCCAGCGGGTGCATACTGCGAGTCGTTCGAGACCATCAACGGGTTCTGTGGCTGTGCGGACGGCCTTCGATGTCAAACGGTCCACGTGGGGACGGGAGCCCCCGGGGGGAAGCGGGGAGCCTTGCCCCCGGGATATGTGCAGATGTGTGTCACGGTCTGAGCTGATGGTTCAGTCATTAACCCCATTGCACGTGCGGCCTTTCGGTACTGTAAACAGTAGCGGTAGCCCCACGGTCCCATTTCTCATATTTTGGAAGTGTTGTTGCCTAATGACTATGTACCAGTTGCAGGAGATGGCTTGACAATGATAATTCAAGGGTAGTGCCAGATTAGCTTGGCGCCTAAAGGCGCCAAGCTATTCTGGCACTACCCTTGCATTATCGTGGTCAGTCCATCTCCTGCTGTCGGGTGTTGGGGCTAAATGGGTTAATAACTGGCTACTGCTGAGACATAGCCATACCTGCTACAGCATTAACCCATTCAGTACCAGCATACGGTTTACTATTGGTGTAACCTCCAATCCATCTGTTGCTCTAGGGACTTGGGGCTAAATGGGTTAAAACGACTAATGTTTCAGTTGAACGTACACATTAATCTCGTACTAATTGCCGATTACATTGTTCTTCTTGTTATATTATTACTTTCTGCGGTTTTTTTTTAATAATTTTGTTGTCGTTTTTGTTGTTGTACTTTCTGTTGTGATGTTTCTCTTGTTGTATGTTGCACATTTTGATTGGTTTTGTATTACGCGATTGAAACGAGTTATTATTAGATGACTGTTGTTGTTGTTGTTGTTGTTGTTGTACTTTCTGTTGTGAGGTTTCTGTTGTTGATTGTTGTACAGTTTGCTTCTTTGTAAACTTGATTGAAAGAGTTTCTCATATTATTACATGAATCAGAGACAACCCAAAAATCAACCACAACCAACCACATAGCTTTGCGAAACATAAAGACAAACTTAATTCTGTGATTTTATTTAGTGCACCTACAAACTTCTTAAACTTTCAAAAACTGAAAATTAAAAACCCAAACTTAAAATGGTATCTGCATTGAGAATGATCACATGCACGGGCAAAGATGTCACATCCGTAGGGGCCTGACGATGGTGCTTTGACTAAATGCAAATCCGCTGCGCCACCGCAAAATACTGAACTGAGCTAGTGACGCGGTGGCGCGCACTCGGTGGGTTGGCATTTAGTCAAAGCACCATCGCCACTCCCCTATGGTCACATCAAACTATGCGAGGACTGTGACGTCACGCCGCGGTGCAGTAGGCCGCGTAGCCGGGCAGCATGTCCCGACGGGCGACCCCAGCGTTCGGGGGTACTGGTGTACCGATGAACACGGTCTTGCACGTGAGTCCTGGGGCGCACCCGCAGTAACCGTTGAGCACCTCGTACCCGATACAGAAGGTCCCCGCCAGCTTGTACTTCTGACACGTGCCTGTGTGGTATCCACATAGTGTGAATATAATAATGATGAAAATTATAGACGATAAGCCCATTACACACTGAGGGTGATTTGTTTAAATTTGCTTATTGTCCTAGGAAGGCTACTTACAGATCAGGAGATAGATCAACCATTTTAGTTCAAGGGTGGTGCCAGAATAGCTTGGCGCCTCAGGCGCCAAGCTATTCTGGCACCACCCTTGAACTATCATAGTCAAATTAATTTCAAGCAGTAGCGTATCAGGATTTTAAAAAAAAAAAAGGGTTATTCAAGAAGAAAGCTGAAAGGACATAAGACTGATGAGTCAGCATAAATTTCGACCGTATGTGTGTGTGCTGGTCTGCGGTTTGAGTGACTCACAGGTCGGTCGATCCATTCATTCATTCATTCATTCATTCATTCATTCATTCATTCATTCATTCATCCATTCATTCATTCATTCATTCATTCATTTTAAGCTGAGATTAACGGGTTAACGCTGTGCATGGCCTGTGTTTTTACAGCTCTATGCTATCTTTGACTGTAAAGCCCTGTGGCCGCGAGGTCGAACATCACACGCCAACACACATTAATTTACTCCTTCGCTGTCATTGATCATGAACTGCGCGTCTGAAACCACGAACACATTGACCGACATTTGCGTGAAAACCGCGGACGTTCACAAATGGAAACGAAAAAATAAGAGGCATAAAGAACACAGGACTAACAAGGGACATAAATCCTCATGAGCCCCCGCGACTGCAGGGGCGGGGGGGGGGGGGGCGGCTCATGAGGGTTTATGTCTCTTGCCACTTGGTGGCGTTCGCATTTTCAAAGAAAGATAAAGGACAAGAGAGCGCCATGAGGGACACCTAGATTGCGGGGGCATTTCGAATGACTGGGTCGCCTATCTTCTCGTGCTGCTCCAGAACCTAAATTTTTAATGGCCCAGATCACATTGTGTGCAGGTCTGTGATTTTGGACCTTACGGCTTTCAGCCGTAAGGTCCAAAATCACAGACCCGCACACAGCAGACGACAAACGCGAAAAAAGATAATGGAGCCATTACCAGACTGTTCTGCGCCAGGGACTGTCAGCAGGTCAGCCTGCCTTTTCCTGCTCATGACGACGATGTTCACGATCTCACAGCACTCGTCAGCAGCACACTGGTCCTGGGACGTACACGGGGTACCCACCCCACCCTGAAACGATCTAATCCCTTTAGAATCTGTCTGAAATAACCTTTGAAATATAGGTACCATTTCAGTGGCCCGTGAAAGCCTGTATTTATGAGCAAATACTACATCCAGACGAAATGGTCACGAATGACTGCCAAGCATGTCAACCGCAATGTAATAACCAAGAAAGAAGTACGCATTAAAAGGCGCATGTCCTGTTTATAATAAAGCGTATGACTGCTGGTTATTCCATTTTGCTCAAAATATTTTATATAATAGTTACACGCACATCATAATAATATTATATGTAGTGACTGATGATAAACTAAAAACAAAAAGAAACCTGTTTTTAAAAGTTAAAGTAGCATTACGCATAAATCTGAGGACACATTTCAGCACCATTTGTGTTTGTTATGCCTTGTCGACACACCAAAAGAACTTTAACACCAGTTTGGACACGCAGCAAAAGCACACGCGTAATCGCACTTATTTCTTCTGCGGTGCCGTTAGCGCGTCAATCTATTTTTAGCTGTTTCTGGTACTGATAAAGTTGTATTTATAGAACGGAGTGGAGTCGTCGTTAAATTATTTGATATTAAGACGACGTGTGCTGAAGTGGATTCTCCTGTATCTAAATGAACCGTAACTAGACCTTTGTGTCGAGTTTCGAATCCATCTGCTACAGATGTTTATCTTTAACAGTTACGGCGGTAGTGGGCCTTTAATGCAAAACATTTATAATTATTTTAAAGTACATTTTGCTTGCGTCTCAGCATTCAATAAAATACTCACGTGCACCGCGGCCAGACCTGCGAGGAAACAGAAAACAATAAGTTTCATCTCGATTGCTAATTTACAGAAGTCTGGTGGAGCGGCTGAACTGTAATTATCTCTAGTGTCTTAGTGCGGTGATTTTCTTATCTCCACATTTTGTACTGTCCACTTGTACGGAGATACGCATTATCTGTCTCGCATCCATCGCCAACTGTGGGAGACGGGTCGATTATTGATGGTTTAGGGATAGTGCCTGGAAAGGCGCCAAGCTAATCAGATACTAACCCTAAACGATCATTGTCGATTTATCTCATCTCCTGACGCGTGCTGATACGTAGTGCTTAAAAAGATTTTTTAGTGTACTCATGCCAGCCTGTTTACAGGCGCCGGGGTAATCAGACACTACCCATAAGCGCTCATGGTCCCTACCATATCATGGTCCAAGCTATCTATCCCATACCATGCCACGTACTGACGCGTAGTGCTTAGAAAACGAATTTCAATGTACTCGAGTAATCAGACTTTACCCATAAGTTTTCATGGTCGATCTATCCCATGCCATGTCACGTCCCGATAGGCAGTGCTTAGAAAACGATTTTTAATGTACGCGTGCCAGCCAATTTACAGGCACCAGGCCAAACAAACACTACCCATAAGTTATCATGATCGATCTACCCCATGCCGTGTCGCGTACTGATAAGAAGTGCTTAGAAACAATTTAGAATGTACTCGTGCCAGCCAATTTACGGGAGCCAAGCCAGTCAGACACTACCCCTATGTTATCATAGTCAGTCCGTCTCATGCCCTGCCACGTATTGACGCGCAGTGCTCTGAAAACGATGTACCCCAGAGCTCAAAGGCCATCGGGCCGACGTCGGACGCCATTGGCCCGCGCACGGTCGTGCGCGGGCCAACGGCGGCTGACGTGGGCCCAATGGCCTTTTGCGCATTGAATGTACTCGTCCCAGCCAAGTTCCTCTGAAAGTGGAACAAGTATTCGTGGTTTGGGATCGACCTCATCAGGATCAGGATCAGGAATTTGAATGTACTCGTCCCAGCCAAGTTCCTCTGAAAGTGGAACAAGTATTCGTGGTTTGGGATCGACCTCATCAGGATCAGGATCAGGAATTTGAATGTACTCGTCCCAGCCAAGTTCCTCTGAAAGTGGAACAAGTATTCGTGGTTTGGGATCGACCTCATCAGGATCAGGATCAGGAATTTGAATGTACTCGTCCCAGCCAAGTTCCTCTGAAAGTGGAACAAGTATTCGTGGTTTGGGATCGACCTCATCAGGATCAGGATCAGGAATTTATTTAACGTCTTTTCACACATTGGTGATATTAGACAAACAAATAATAATAATAAATAAAATAAATAAAATTTAATTAATTAAAAAAAATTAATTAATTTTTTTAATCAACCAAACACACAACTTGTGAATATCAAAGAATAGCAATAATTAACATCCAACCACACACACAAATTACTTATTATAATAGTTTACCCACCAAACTATGAATTATTATATTAACTATTGAAATGACAATATTTCTATGTAAGATGTCATACAAATTTTCTGCTAAGTGATCCACTGTTATGTTTTTTTTTTTCAACAGATTCATTGTAATAGGACACTCACAGATTATATGTTTAACAGAGATGGGGTTTAAGCACTCGCATTTGATATCTTTTGCGAATTTTGTATTCCAAGAATTTAGTCTTAACCTGTATATCAATGAAGCTGTTTTTCTTGAACAAGGTGGAACATGATAAGTATATTTCATATCATCTTTGTGAAAATAAAGCTGTTTAGCACAGAGTACATTTCATGCAGAGATAATTACATATTATTACAAACTGTTGAGTTTTCTCTATTTATAGCTCCCTATTTTGCTTGTCTGTCACAAATTTCATTCCAATAAATTCCGCAGTGTAAGGGTATCCAAAGAAAATCGATCCCTATTCCTCTGGACATAATACAGCTCATAATATGTTTTATTTCATATACTAAGTCTTTTCTAGTGTTATAATCCCAGCTTTTTAGACTATATAGGACAGATTTAGAATCGACACAAATCAAAATGTTAAAATATATCATAAGGTAGAAGTTGAATAAAATTTAGTGCCATGAGAATCGCATACAGTTCAGACGTAAATATAGAAAATCCTGTACCGAGATAAAAAGATTTCTTCACTTTGAGATCTGGAATAACAAAGCCTGCACCACAGTCTGAAGAATCTAAGACAGATCCATCTGTGAAAATTTTTTAATGTTTAAAATATGTTGTCTGTAATTTTTCTTTCACTAAATTTGTTAAAACGTTCACATCCTCATCTTTTTTTCAAATCTGTGTAATCGATTTCGAAAGTAGCATTAATATGTTCCCACGGAGGTATAGTAGGAGTTACTGGTAAAACGGGAATAGACTTGATATCTATATTGCAGTTTTCTATAGGATCTTTGACATAATTACGTATAGGTAAAGGATACCTCATGCCAGTATCAGAATTAACCCTAGAGTAATACATCAGCCTGATAGTGGACGGCGGGCAGATCTAAAGCGTCCCAGATTCTCACGAGCCTCTGCGTCTGTAAGGTATTAGGGTTGGAGTGAACCGACGTTTCTTGCACTGAGATGGAGAGGTCTTTGTTAACCCATTACATCCTGAGGATGATTATAACACATTTTCTGACTGCCCTTTCTACATTTCAGATTAGGAGATAGATCAAACATTTTAGTTCAAGGGTGGTGCCAGAATAGCTTGGCGCCTGGGGCGCCAAGCTATTCTGGCACCACCCTTGAACTATCACAGTCAATTTTATTTCAAGCAATGGGTGTATCAGGATGAAAAGGGTTAAGGTGAAGGACAGTAGTTTCACAAAAGAAGGACGATTTTAAAGTCACTCCGTACCTGTCTCGCGCGTGCCACGCGCATCACTTACTTAATTGTTTATTTATTACTTGATTATTTATTCATGCATTCAGTAGTGAGTGAGTGAGTGAGTGAGTGAGTGAGTGAGTGAGTGAGTGAGTGAGTGAGTGAGTGAGTGAGTGAGTGAGTATTTTATTTAATTATTATTCATGCATTCAGTGAGTGAGTGAGTGAGTGAGTGAGTGAGTGAGTGAGTGAGTGAGTATTTTATTTAATTATTATTCATGCATTCAGTGAGTGAGTGAGTGAGTGAGTGAGTGAGTGAGTGAGTGAGTGAGTGAGTGAGTGAGTATTTTATTTAATTATTATTCATGCATTCAGTGAGTGAGTGAGTGAGTGAGTGAGTGAGTGAGTGAGTGAGTGAGTGAGTGAGTATTTTATTTAATTATTATTCATGCATTCAGTGAGTGAGTGAGTGAGTGAGTGAGTGAGTGAGTGAGTGAGTGAGTGAGTGAGTATTTTATTTAATTATTATTCATGCATTCAGTGAGTGAGTGAGTGAGTGAGTGAGTGAGTGAGTGAGTGAGTGAGTGAGTATTTTATTTAATTATTATTCATGCATTCAGTGAGTGAGTGAGTGAGTGAGTGAGTATTTTATTTAATTATTATTCATGCATTCAGTGAGTGAGTGAGTGAGTGAGTGAGTGAGTGAGTGAGCGAGTGAGTGAGTGAGTGAGTGAGTGAGTATTTTATTTAATTATTATTCATGCATTCAGTGAGTGAGTGAGTGAGTGAGTGAGTGAGTGAGTGAGTGAGTGAGTGAGTGAGTGAGTGAGTGAGTATTTTATTTAATTATTATTCATGCATTCAGTGAGTGAGTGAGTGAGTGAGTGAGTGAGTGAGTGAGTGAGTGAGTGAGTGAGTGAGTGAGTGAGTGAGTGAGTGAGTGAGTGAGTGAGTGAGTGAGTGTTTTATTTAATTATTATTCATGCATTCAGTGAGTGAGTGAGTGAGTGAGTGAGTGAGTGAGTGAGTGAGTGAGTGAGTGAGTGAGTGAGTGAGTGAGTGAGTGAGTGAGGAACACCTAGCAAAAAAAAGAGCCGCCCATCAGGCCCACCTAGCCCAGCCTTCCTGCCCTGTGAAGAAGTCTGCCTTCCGCCTCGTCTGCAGCAGTCTCCAGCGCAAGCTCAGAGATCTCCAGAATGAGTGGTGGACCAGACTTGCACAGAGGACCCAGCTTTGTGCTGACAATGGTGACTACAGGGGCTTCTACGAAGCACTGAAAGCAGTGTATGGCCCCAGGCACCTGGTACAAAGTCCCCTGCGAAGCGCGAATGGCCAGGCACTCCTCACAGATAATACCTCCATCTTGAACCGCTGGTCGGAATACTTTCAGAGCCTCTTCAGCGCTGAGCGCACTGTTCAAGAAGCAGTCATCCTACAAATCCCACACCTCCCAGTAAAGGTTGAATTGGACGAACCGCCCACCGCTGAAGAGACCCTCACAGCCATCCACCAGCTCAAGAGTGGCAAAGCAGCAGGCATTGATGGAATACCGCCAGAGATCTGGAAACATGGAGGCACAGCACTGCACAACAAGCTCCATGACCTCTTTCTCTGCTGCTGGGAGGAAGGAACACTACCAAAAGATCTCCGTGATGCAGTCGTTATCACCCTGTACAAGAACAAAGGCGAGAAGTCTGACTGTTCCAACTATCGGGGAATTACCCTGCTGTCCATTGCTGGGAAAATCCTTGCAAGGCTGCTCCTGAATCGGCTGGTACCTGCCATCGCTGAAGACCACCTCCCAGAGGGCCAGTGTGGCTTC
Source organism: Semisulcospira habei (assembly GCA_036245525.1). Classification (NCBI taxonomy): domain Eukaryota; kingdom Metazoa; phylum Mollusca; class Gastropoda; family Semisulcospiridae; genus Semisulcospira; species Semisulcospira habei. The sequence goes on along the minus strand of BTPG01000008.1, from coordinate 10,537,324 downwards.
AGAGCAAACAGGAGCACCACCGATATGGTCTTTGTGCTGAGACAGCTACAGGAGAAGTGCCGCGAGCAGAACAAAGGGCTGTACGTAACATTTGTCGACCTAACAAAAGCGTTTGACACTGTGAGCAGGCAAGGCATGTGGCAGATCCTGGAGCGACTTGGCTGTCCCCCAAAGTTCCTCAACATGATTGTCCAGCTACACGAGGACCAGCAAGGCCAGGTCAGACTCAACAATGACCTCTCAGAACCATTCCCTATTCTCAACGGCGTAAAGCAGGGCTGCGTGCTGGCACCGACCCTCTTCACCATCTTTTTTAGCATGATGTTGAAGCAGGCCACAGTGGACCTTGATGATGACGATGCAGTGTACATCAGGTATCGTCTCGATGGCAGCCTGTTCAACCTCAGACGACTGCAGGCCCACACGAAAACCCTAGACCAACTGATTCGTGAGCTGCTTTTTGCTGATGATGCTGCCCCCATTGCACACACAGAGAGAGCCCTGCAGCGCATCACGTCTTGCTTCGCAGATGCTGCCCAGCTCTTTGGACTCGAGGTCAGTCTGAAAAAGACAGAGGTCCTCCATCAGCCGGCACCCAAGACAGTGTATCGCCCTCCTCACATCACCATTGGCGAGTCGGAACTAAAGTCAGTGCACCAGTTTACTTACCTTGGCTGCGTTATCACGTCGGACGCCAAGCTGGACAAGGAGCTTGACAGCAGGCTGGCAAAAGCGAACAGCGCTTTCGGGCGACTTTTCAAGCGGGTGTGGCACAATCAACAGCTGAAAACAGGCACCAAGATCAGCGTGTACAGAGCTGTGGTCCTCACCACCCTGCTGTATGGTTCCGAGTCCTGGGCCCTCTACCGCAGCCAACTACGACTCCTCGAACGCTTCCACCAGCGCTGCCTGCGTACCATCCTGGGCATTCACTGGAGTGACTATGTCACCAACGTCGAGGTCCTTGAACAGGCTGAAACTGTGAGCATCGAGGCTTTGCTGCTGCGGACACAGCTCCGCTGGGCGGGGCATGTCTCCAGGATGGAGGATCATCGCCTACCAAAGATCACCCTGTTCGGCGAGCTTGCTACTGGACACCGTGACAGAGGGGCACCAAAGAAGAGATACAAAGACTGTCTCAAGAAGTCACTTAGTGCCTGCCAAATCGACCACCACCAGTGGTCTTCGCTTGCTGCGGACCGTGACACCTGGCGCTCCACCATTTACAAGGCAGCTGTCTCCTTTGAGGACTCTCACAGAGCTAGCCTTAAGGACAAGCGGCTCAGGAGAAAAAACAGAGATGCCGCAGCTCAGAACCCTGGCCATACCTTCCCCTGCAGCCACTGCGGTCGAACCTGCCTGTCTCGGATTGGCCTCCGTAGCCACGAACAAGCCTGCAGACGTCGTGGGCAACTCCTATAAAATCTTCGTTCGCGAAGTCAAGCCAAGCAGCATGTATGTATTCGTTATTTATTTCGTCATGTATTAATAATATATGTATGTATGTATGTATGTATTCATTATTTATTTCGCCATGTATTAATATTTATTTATGGATTTACACTGCCTCTGTACACTTCGTCCATCTGCATGTAGAATGCAGGGTTTCATTAGGAACTATGCCTCGTTCTGCCTGTTTCTATCTAAGTCCTTTGGGTTTTGATGACCGTGTCTTTTGTCTTCTTTCTGTATCTTTACACTTTTCTCATTGGCTTGGCTCTATTCGATTATTTCCCTTGGGTTACGCGACAAAATAACTATATGCCCGCGTTGTGCTCGGCCCATATTACCAATTTCATACAAACGAATGACAAAAAAATGTATTAAATTTAAAAACAAATACCTGAGAGAGAAATTCCAGGCGACTAGAAGGCGCCAAGCTAATCTGGCACTACCCTTGAATTATCATGGTCAATCCATCTCCTGCTGTAGAGATCTGGGGCTAAAGTAAAAGGGTAAATGCGCTTTGTCAGGTTACAATGACATAATGTATTGACTGAGGGTGACAATAATATTCCACCTTATTTTCAAACCATTTGTGATGGTGTTTGTTTTACTTATACAGCTGCGAAGTGTGTGCTCCCCCTTATCCTGATCCAACGTGTGTTGTTTCAATACCATATAAATACCATGTATTATTATCCAGTTTTTTAAAATTTAACCAGCTTGTAAGGTGTCGACATTTTTGGGGTGTGGTAAAAATTGTGGTGATTGTTTTTTCATAATATTTTTTTAAAAGCTGTGTGGTCGTTGAGATGAAAAATGAAGCATATACTTATCATTTATTTTTTTGGTTTGTTTGTTTATTTTTATCTCACTTTTTGGGCCACTTAGCCCGTTTTTAAGGTAGTGACATTTTGGGGTTTTAAACTGGTACATTGGCTATACACACCACGTCACATTGCGAAGGAAATGACGTCGTGTTCTTGGCCAAAGACACAACAGTGGCTGTTTTGTAGTTAGGCGTGTGCCGAAAACCAACTCACATCTGATTTATGCCAAGAATAAGGTGAGTGAGAAATAAATTCTTAATCAGTGTTTAGGCTATACTGAGAATCTCAATCTTGTGTCTTAAAAACTTATCCTACTCGCTTTAGCTCGTAGGATAAGCTTTTAAAACCACTCGAATGAAATTATCAGTATCACCTAAACACCGATGTAAGACTAAATCAGAACATGTAATTTTAGTCGACGTGTAATGCTCGGTCGCGCTAGCTTGACGATTCCATTGTGACGTAAAAAACAAGTACGCAGACTTAAGAAGAACAAAAATCAGCCCGGCATCATGGGAAGGTTGCGTGGAAATTCCTGACACCACGTCATTGTTTTATGCAAGATAATGTAAATAGATTGTATTCAAAGATAATAGTACACGTGTGCGTCTGTGTGCTTGTGTGTGTGGGTGTGTGTGTGTATGTGTGTGTGTGTGTTTGTGTGTGTGTGTTTATATATGTGTGTGTGTGTGTTTGTGTCTATATGTGTGTGTGCGCGCGCGTGTGTGTGTGTGTGTGTGTGTGTGTGTGTGTGTGTGTGTGTGTGTGTGTGTGTGTGTGTGTGAGGGACATACAGACGGACAGACAGAGTGCAAATGTGTGCATTTCAATTTATATAACATCACAGCTATAGAAACGTTTAGAAAAATTATAATTATTATCTTTAGTAAATACATTTTCCGTACAAAAGCACTCACTCACACACACACACACACGCACACACACACACACGCACACACACACACACACACACACACACACACACACACACACATCAGGCAGGTTAACTGATTAAATGCTCACAAATGACTGAACATTTCCATAAAACACAACTTTTAATAGATTCTGAAAGTTACAGGGAAACCTTCAAAAACACATTCACATTTTCCTCAGGCACGTGTACACTGAGAAGGGTATTCCATTCGGCGACCCACGCCCCCCTGAATGAGCGAGTTGGCCGTGCAACGCAGCCCTTGAGCACAGCCGCAGAACCCGTTCATGACGGCGATATTACTGCAGGATTCGCCCTCAACCTTGTACTTCTGGCATGTTCCTGCACAGTAATGAAAAGAAAGTTTGTAGCTGAACTGAGGACATGAGATGGCACAAATGGAAAACAAGAAACGTAGCGACAACAACGCATTCTGAATGCTTATTCCTGAGGTTTCGTTTGCGACGTACGACTCCCAACAATGAACGAGAGAGAAGTCCCGGCGGATAACCAGTTTGTTCTTTGAGCATAGACAACACTCCAAACATCTCCAAGGGGCATAGATCCTCATGAGCCCGCCGGGCTCATGAGGATCTATGCCTCTTGGAGATGCTTGGGGTGTTATCTATGCCTCTGGTACACACTGGCTAACTGCTGTGACTTTGCTCTCGTTCGTTGTTGAGAGTCTTTCGGTGTGAACGTTATCTCACTAATGTAATTTTATCCAGACCGAAATGGTGACTGCTGAGCGTGTAAAATGCAAAGGAAAACATGGCTAGTGAAGAACGAAACACGATTCGGAAGAGCAAGAGAAAACACCGGGGGGCGGAAGGGGGGGGGGGGGTCGGTGTGATTAGAACCTTTTTTCAAAGCTGACAAACAAGAAAACAGGACGATACCTATTGACTTACTGATACGACAAGTAGCTCATCAAATTGTTCCATTGAAATAAGAAACGGATTTTCAGGATTTTGTAGAGCGCCATCTTCCTTATTTAGTGGTTACTGGATACAGTCCCATACTAGGCCTAGAGTCAGCCGCCTAAAAGCTTACAGCTTACGCGTGATACAGTCCCTCACTAGGTCCAGTGACAGTCTAAAAGCTTACAGCTTATGCGTCTTCTTTCACAAGCTGCTTTAGGGTTTAACTCATTGTGTCCCAGGTATCAAATTCCCACATTTTGGAGTTGCCCTCTGAGGACTCACAAAGCAGATAGGTGATAGGAGTTGCCCTCTGAGGACTCACAAACCAGATAGATGATAGGAGTTGCCCTCTGAGCACTCACAAACCAGATAGGTGATAGGAGTTGCCCTCTGAGCACTCACAAAGCAGATAGGTGATAGGAGTTGCCCTCTGAGCACTCACAAACAGATAGGTGATAGGAGTTGCCCTCTGAGGACTCACAAAGCAGATAGGTGATAGGAGTTGCCCTCTGAGGACTCACAAAGCAAATAGGTGATAGGAGTTGCCCTCTGAGGACTCACAAACCAGATAGGTGATAGGAGTTGCCCTCTGAGGACTCACAAAGCAGATAGGTGATAGGAGTTGCCCTCTGAGCACTCACAAAGCAGATAGGTGGTCCGTGGCGCAGTGGTTAAGGCGCCTGCCACCAATGCTAAAGGTGCGTGGTTCGACTACGGGTTCCGGCGTCGGATTTTTCTCCTCTAGTAAGTGTCACCGTTAATTCGGGCGGACCGTCGGGGGTTCTTTCTCCGGGTACTCCGGCTCTTCCTCCCCCTCCACTTTGGTATCAGTTTCAGCCCACTTAATCAAATTTCAAATACAAACGATTTTGAATTTCCAAAAACTACAGTAGCTCGCTTGAGCTTGCCCTTAGCACCACGTGAATGTTCTGTGTTTATGTACAGTGTGTGAGTGAATGCGCGTGATTCACGTGAGCGTGCTTGTTGGGTTCAGTTCGCGGCGGCGCTTTGAGCCGATTTTCAATTGGAATAAAGCGCCTATTTAATGCGCTTATTATAGGTGATAGGAGTTGCCCTCTGAGGACTCACAAACCAGATAGGTGATAGGAGTTGCCCTCTGAGGACTCACAAACCAGATAGGTGATAGGAGTTGCCCTCTGAGGACTGCATTACAATTCAGGAATCAGATCGACCACAATAGTTCAAGGGTGGTGCCATAATAGCTTGGCGCCTATAGGCGCCAAGCTATTCTGGCACCACCCTTGAACTATCACGATCGAGCCATATCTGGCTGTGGTGTGTCGGGACTGAATGAGTTAAAAATAAAGAAACTATGACGACTTCAGCTCTTATGCAATCAAAACATGATATGGGTTGACCACGATAGTTCAAGGGTGGTACCAGAATTGCTATTCTGGCACCACCCGTGGACTATCACGGCCGCTATGTTCCCGCCGGGATGTGCTGATGAAGCGGTTCTGACTCAAGAACAAGTATTGTCCACATTCTCTACCTTGCGTGTTCAGGGGCTGACCAAGTTGTCTCTTCTTGCTGTAAACTAGAATGTTGACGATCTGGCAACACTCGTCAGACGCACACTGGTCCTGGGCCGTACACAGTGTGCCCACCTCGCCCGCCTGAAACGAGAAGCAATATGCATTGCTTCATTTTGCTCCATACAGGATCACACTCTACAATCTCCTGCTAATCAACACGCACAAGTTACAGTTCACAAGAGGCTGCTGAGTTCCATGCTTCAGAACCTGTTGTGAAATGGGGAAATGGGACTTAAGCCAGGGAGCAAAATGCCATCAGTCGGACGTAGGCCGCCGATGGCCCGTGCACACATGAGCTTCCTTTTATCCCATTATTCCCCGAGGTCGAAACCCCCTTAATTCATTTGAAGAGACAGGCGTACCATGATAGTACAGGCGCCAAGCTATTCTGGCACCACCCTTGAACTATCATGGTCGATCAATTATCTGGCTATGGCGTGGAGCTAATTGAGATAACCTGTGATTTCAGAAGAAGAAAGTCCTATTCATGATAATTGCGTATATATCATGTATATTTGGAGGAAAACAATTACGCAGGTCCCTTTTCAACACACGGTGAAGGGAAAATGAAACAAGAACTTTGCACGTTACCTGGCAAACAGCCATCGTGGCGATGACCAGACCCAGAAGAAGTGTAATCTTCATGTTGTGGATGTTGTTGGGAGCCTAGCTGCTTCCACTACAGTGGACTCAGTACAGAGTTCTCTGATGTGTTGAAACTGTCCGCGATCACGATCTTTAACATGTTTATATGTAGGTATAACCCAGGGAGCAAATGTTCTACGGACCAGCGTCGGCTGTATTAGTCCGCTACGGCCGACCTAACCCGATCCGCTTTCTCTTATCTTTCTTCGGAGGTCAGTGCCAACAAAATGTCAAACACACACACACGCACGCAACCACGCGCGAGCACACACACCCAGACACATACACACACACACACACACACACACACACACACACACACATGTCTACATATACATGCGCGCGCCCACACATTCGCGCGCATACTACTTCACTCACATACAGTTCAGTTTCAAAAAGGTTGAAAACAAAATGTGTGTTTCATGTGCTCTGACCACAAGAGATAAGACAACGTAATAAGACGCATATTCTTCAGTCTAAAGAAAACGGGGGAGGGGGGGCGGGGTTGTTATTTTTTTTAAAACGACATTTTAATAATGCTATTTTAAGTCCGTTTAGCCATGAAAACAACACAACAAAATGTGGATCCACCATTTCAGATCACTTCATTTTCGTTTTACCCTTGCACCGGAATGTAGTCATCGGGTCACAAACTGTAACCTATTATTAACACCACGACCGCAAATGTTGGAAGTGTCATCTAACATGTCCCATTAACATAAGATGGTTCCACCATGATAATTCAAGGGTAGTGTCAGATTAGCTTGGCGCCATCAGGCGCCAAGCTAATCTGGCACTACCCTTGCATTATCATGGTCGATCTATCTCCTGATGTAGTGCGTCGGGGCTAAATGGGTTAAATTCGTGACTTTTGACCCATCGGGAGTCCCGACGTGTAGAAAGGTCTGAATGCCTGTGTGTGTGCGTGCGTGCGTGCGTGTGTGTGTGTGTGTGTGTGCGTGCGTGCGTGCGTGCGTGCGTGCGTGCGTGTGTGTACGTGCGTGCGTGTGTGTGTGTGTGTGCTTGCGTGCGTGCGTGCGCGCGCGTGTGTGTGTGTGTGTGTGTGTGTGTGTGTGTGTGTGTGTCTGTGTGTGTGTGTGTGTGAGACACAGACAGACAGACGGGAGAGAGTTTAGTTTATATTATATGACAGCAGCTTTTTCAGGAACGTTTAGAATAATTATGAGTATTATCTTTAGTAAATACATTCTCCATACAAAATCACACACACACACACACACACACACATCACGCACGCACGCACTCACACACACGCACGCACTCACACACACACACACACACACACACACACACACAGATCACAATAGTCAAGTTAACTGCTTACGTACCCGTTACTAGATTCGGTAAGTTACAGGAAAACCTTCAAAAAATTGTCTCACACGTTCACATTTTTCTCATGAACGTGTACATTGAGCCGGCAGTTCCATACGGCGACCCAGCGTCCCCTGATTGAACGCGATGGGCGTGCAACGCAGCCCTTCAGCACAGCCGCAGAACCCGTTCATGACAGCGATAGAACTGCAGGATTCGCCCTCAACCTTGTACTTCTGGCATGTGCCTGCACAGTGATGAAGGGAAAGTTTGTAGCTGAACTGAAGACCTGAGATGGCACAAACGGTAAACAAGACACGTAGCCACAACGTCGCATTCTGAATGCTTATTCGTGAGGTTTCGTTTGCAGGGTATGACTCCAAACAACGAACGAGAGTGAATCAAGTCACGACGGATAACAGCTTGTTCTATAAGCCTAGACAACACTCCGAACATCTCCATGAGGCATAGATCCTCATGAGCCCCTCCGGGCTCATGAGGATCTATGCCTCTTGGAGATGTTTGGAGTGTTGTCTATACTTCTGGTACACGCTTTGTTCTCGTTCGTTGTTCGGATAGGAGGCGCTCGGTATAAACGTGACCGTGCAAAGCGTGTAAAATGCAAAAGAAATAGCCAATAAATAAAGAAACACGATTCGGAAGGCCAAGGAGAAAACTGAAGGGGCGAGGGGGGGGGAGTGGCAGGGGGGAGGGGGTGGTAGAACCCTTTATCAAAGCTGACAAACAAACAGGGCGATACCTATTGACTTATTAATAGAGACAAGTAGCTCGATATCATCAACATTTTCCATTCAAATAAGAGGGTGGTACCAGAATTGCTTGGCGTTTCTGCTATTATGGCACCATCCTTACACTATCACGGTCGCTCTGTCCTCTCAATTTCGAGGACAACTGCAAGATTTGTGAATTTTGGCATCAAAGCTGAATGTGCTGACGGAGTAGAAGAGCAGGTATTGTCTGACTCAACAACAGGTATTGTCTTCATTCTCTACCTTGAGTGTTGGGACCAATCAAGGACTGGAAAAGTTGCCTCTTCTTGCTAGCAACTATCATGTTGACGATCTGACAACACTCGTCAGCTGCACACTGGGCCTGGGACGTACACGGTGTGCCCACCTCACCCTGCAACACGAAGCAATATGCATTGCTTCATTTGGTACCAAGCAAGATCACACTGTACAATCTCCTGCTAAGCAACGCGCACCAGTCACGGTTCACAACATGCTGTCGAGCTCCACGCTTCACAAGCTGTTGTGAAATGGGACTTGAATCCAGTGAGCTAAAGGCCCTCAGGCCGACGTAGGCCGCCTTGTCCCGCGCAAAGATGAGCTTTCTTTGACCCATCATTCCCCGTGGTCGAAACCCCAAATTTTGAGTTGTCATCTGAAGACCGCATTACAGTCCAGGAGGCAGGTCGACCATGACAGTTCAAGGGTGGTGCCACATTAGCTTGGCGTCTACAGGCGCCAAGCTATTCTGGCACCACCCTTGAACTATCATGGTCGATCAATTATCTGGTTATGGCGAAATGAAATGAGTTTAACCGGTGATTTCAAAAGACCAAAGTCCCAATCATGATCATTGATTATATTTTGAATACACGGTGCAGGGAAAATGAAACAAGAACTTTGCACGTTACCTGGCAAAGGGCCAGCATGGCGATGACCAGACTCAGAAGAAGTGCGAGCTTCATGTTGTGGATGTTGGCGGGGCTGACACGTCTAGCTGCTTACACTACAGTACCGTGGACTCAGTACAGAGTTCTCTGATGTGTTGAAACTGTCCGCGATCAGGATCTGTAATAGGTCTATATGTAGGTCTCACCCAGGGAGCAAAATATCTACAAACCAACGTCGGCTTTATCAGTCCGCTAAGGCCGACGTTGCGGACCCGACCCGTATGTCTTATCTTTCTTCGGAGGTCAGTGCCAACAAAATGAAGAAGAGTTACTCTCGTCTCAAACACGCACGCACGCATGCACGCACGCACGGACGCACGCACGCACGCACACACACACACACACTCACACACACACACACACACACACACACACACACACACACACACACACACACACACACACACACACACACACACACACATAAATACACAGACATTTACAAATACATACATTACACGCGCGCGCCCATAAATTTGCGCACATACTACAGCACACACATACAGTTTCGAAAAGGTTTAAAACAGAATGTGTGTTTCAAGCTGTGCGCGGGCTCACTCCGGCCGTCGTGGGCCCGAAAACGTTTTGCTACTGGGGTATGGCGCGTTGGGGTTACTACATGCATGCGAACTAATAGAGAGAGTAGTATTAATAGAGAAATGCAACTCACGTGCAGCGCATCTAGTAGAAACTTGTAACTTAGTCCACGTGTCATGTTTGATCGCCCTGGCTTGAAGATTCCATAGTGACCTAAACAATATGGGATGAACCACAAAGAACCTTCTATATGAGAGCTGTCTTCGCTATCTGTCAAGGGTCTCTTCTACCTTTTGTCTTTGACTTGATTCTGATGTTGAAATATCTCCTTTTGAAAAAGCCTCGCAGATGTGCCAATGCGTCATGGTGAACTCTATAATGGGCGCGCGCAGTGCATACGCGTCATTAATTTGTCGAACGTCATTTGTCATGACGTATTTTTTTGTTTTTACGTAATTTTATATTTAACGTGATATGAGTTTCGCTTTCGCATCAAGACTTACGAAACTGGTGACAAAACTAGAATTTTACGGTGCAATTGCAGTCTTGCTATAATTTGTGTGAAATCAGGCCGCGGTTGACTTTACCTAGCTAAATGCTATACTAAGCACACATGCATGCTCTTCTGAAAGCGCGTCGTGTGTGTGTGGTGTGTGTGTGTGTGTGTGTGTGTGTGTGTGTGTGTGTGTGTGTGTGTGTGTGTGTGTGTGTGTGTGTGTGTGTGTGTGTCGCTTTCGCCTGCGCATTGAGTTATATTATAAATATGAGAAATGCGCCATATAAATATCATGTATTATTATATATAATTACATACTCAAATGTACGTTCAGCAGCTACGTTAGGACATCATGGACATGCTATTAAATTCGCCCCACCGAGACCCGCCCTAAAAAGTCCCTTCTATAAATAGGAGGGACTTAAAAAAAACAAGTACACAGACAGAGAACACAAATGACGCTGGCATCATGGGAAGGTTTATACGCAAATTCCTGACACCATGTCATCGTCTTGTGCAAGATGATGTAACCAGATTATATATGCAACCACAATACCACTCGTGGTGTGTGTGTGTGTGTGTGTGTGTGTGTGTGTGTGTGTGTGTGTGTGTGTGTGTGTGTGTGTGTGTGTGTGTGTGTGTGTGAGTGTGTGTGTGTGTGTGTGTGAGAGAGAGAGTGAGAGAGAGAGAGAGAGAGAGAGAGAGACAGACAGACAGACAGACAGACAGACAGACAGACAGAGAGACAGTTTAATTATATAACATCACAGAGCAGCTTCTTCAGAAACATTTAGAATAATTATAATTATTATCTTTTGTAAATACATTCTCCATGGCACACACGCACACACACACACACACACACTCACACACACACACACACACACACACACACACACACACACACACACACACACACATGTTGGAGGGAGTCTAGCTGCTTACAGTACCGTGGACTCAGTACAGAGTTCTCTGATGTGTTGAAACTGTCCGCGATCACGATCTGTAATAGGTCTATATGTAGGTCTCACCCATGGAGCAAAAGATCAACAAGCCAACGTCGGCTTTATCAGTCCGCTAAGGCCGATGTTGGCCCGACCCGCTTGTCTTATCTTTGTTCGGAGGTCAGTGCCAACAAAATGAAGAAGAGTTAGGCCTACTCTAGTTACAAACACACACGAAAGCACGCACGCACGCACGCAGACACACACACACGCACGCACACATACGTACACACATAAACACACAAACACAGGTACACACACACACACACACACACACACACACACACACACACACACACGCGTATACATATACATAAGCGCGCTCACAAATTTGCTCGCATACTACAACACACAGGTATAGTTTCCAAAAGGTTGAAAACAAAATGTGTGTTTCAAGTGCTCTGACCACTAGAGATAAGACATCGTTATAAGACGCATATTCTTTGGTCAAGGGAAAACGTGTTTTTTTGTTTGTTTGTTTGTTTATTTGTTGTTGTTGTTGTTGTTTTTTGTTGTTGTTGTTTTGGAGGGAGGGGGGGGCAGGGGGGGGGGGGTTCTAAAGCCATTTTAACATTTTTCGCATAAGTCCATTTAGCCATAAAAACAACGCCACAAAATGTGGATCCACCATTTTTTACGCTTGAACCGGTATGTAATAATAATAATAATAATAATAATAATAATAATACATAGTATTTATATGGCGCATTTCACATATTTATAATATAACTCAATGCGCAGGACATAGCCGCGAACTGAACCCAACAAGCACGCTCACGTGAATCACGCGCATTCCCTCACACACTGTACATAAACACAGAACATTCACGTGGTGCTAAGGGCAAGCTCAAGCGAGCTACTGAAAGTTTGGAAATTTAAATCGTATTTTTATATTTTTTGAAATTTGATTAAGTGGACTGAAATTAATACCGAATTCGTGGGGGAGGAAAGAGCCGGAGTACCTGGAGAAAGAACCCCCGACGGCCCGCCCGAATTAATGGCGACACTTACTAGAGGAGAAAAGTCCGACGCCGGAACCGGATATGGAACCTCGCACCTCTTGCATTGGTGGCAGACGCTTTTACCGCTGCGCCACGGACCGCCCCGTAGTGAACAGGACACAAATTGTAACCCATTTAACTCCACGACCGCAAATTTTGGAAGTGTCACCTAACAACTATGTCCCATTAACGTGAGATGCACCGACCATGATAATTCAAGGGTAGTGCAAGATTAGCTTGGCGCCTGATGGCGCCAAGCAAATCTAGCACTACCCTTGAATTATCATGGTCGATCCATCTCCCTATGTAGTGCGTCGAGCTAAATGGGTTAAATTCGTGACCTTTGACCCATCGGCAGTCCCGACGAGTAGAAAGGTCTGAATGCGTAGGAAGTGTCACACAGTGACTGGCGCGGTTTATTCAGTCAGTGAAGATCGTGAGGACGGGCAAAAGATGTGTAGAACTTTCATGCGAGTAATGAGTGTTCCACCGGGCCAGTCTTCAGAAGATTTATTGTGCGGTACACCAGCAGTATGAAGCTTCTCCTCCTCTTGGCTCTAGGTTTCGCCACTCTGGCCACGTGCGAGGTAATGCTCAATGTAAATTCATTAATGTACATGTATTTAATACATTAACCTACTTAACTCATTCTACCCCATCACCGAAATCCCCAAATTTCGCCGTTGCCCTCTGAAGACTGCTTTGCAGTGCAGGACACAGATCGACCATAATAGTTCAAGGGTGATGCCAGAATAGCCGCCAAGCTATTCTGGCATCACCCTTGAACTATCATGGTCGACCCATATCTTGCTGTGGTGTGTCTGGGGTAGAATGAGTTAACGCCACCACAGCAATTTTGAAATGTGTCGCCTAACGACTGTGTACCAGTTGCAGGATGGATGCCAGATGAGCTTGGCGCCGTCAGGCGCCAAGCTCATCACTGTCCTTGAATTATCATGGTCAATCCATCTCATGCTGTAGTGCCGCGTACCTAAATAGGTTAAAGTCTAATGTTGTACTTGTAGTGCATTACTCTATTTATCCAATGATCATGCTAAACCATATCTTTCTGCAATCCAGACCAAAAAGGTGACTGCCAAGCGTGTGAAATTGTGTTGTACCGTTTTTTCTAAGCGTGTTTCTTTCTCCGTTGGGTACTTCTTTGCATATCTTTCTGGTATGGAAAAGCACTATTTGTATGCCCGGCTGTGCCGGATTTCGGTCTTACCGGTTGAAAGCCGTAAGGTCCAAAATCACAGACCCGCACAGTTCTCTTACATTTGTCAGCTAAGCACTACTTGAGAACCACATGAAATGGATCGACAGTCGCAGAGTAATTCCTCGAGGGGAAAACAAATTCCTCTTCTTGGTTTCGTTCACACTGGAGAAAGAAAACAGTATCGTGACAAATCAGTATTGAAATAATGTTCTGGCAGGTGTACGCAAACGTCGTGAGGTCGTGCCTGCGTTAGTAGCGTAGTCGTGTAGCGGTATATTTCAACGTTACATTACACTAATTCCTCCTTTGCCTCTTGCTGGCCGAAAGTAAAGCCGCGTTCTTAGCGTGGAAGTGAATT
>BTPG01000008.1:10496185-10523330 GCA_036245525.1 Semisulcospira habei | reverse complement strand
TGTCATGGTTTATTACTGAATCCGTTCAGTGCAAGCTGACTCAGACTCTGCGCAATCTTCATTAATAATATTCATGACCAAAATGCCCACTTGGGTTCCAAGCTGTTTCCGCGAGAGACATAGATCCTCATGAGCCCCCGCAACTGCGGGGGCTCATGAGGATCTATGCCTCTCGCAGCTGTGTGGTGTTCACATTGTTCGGCTCTGAACCGGTTATAGACGTAACGTTCTGTGCGCCCGCTGAAACAATAGCCCGCTTGTGCACACAGACATTGGTACAGTTCACAGTGCCGGTGGCTGCAGGCTTCAAGGGGTTAAAAACAAAAAGTTGATCATGGGTTTCAGGGTGAGGTGGGTACCCTGTGTACGTCCCAGGACCAGTGTGCAGCTGACGAGTGTTGCCAGATCATCAACATCATCGTGGCCAGCAGGAGAAGACAGTCCCAGGTTGGACCCAACACGTCCGGTAAGCCCCTACAATCCCTAGAACATGAGTTCTCTAACACACCATTACAACAGGATTGACACGTTTTGATGATCTTTCAGTGCATTAGTAGTCCTTTGGTAGTATCTGTTGCTTGCAATGGTGTGTGTGTGTGTGTGTGTGTGTGTGTGTGTGTGTGTGTGTGTGCGTGTGTGTGCATGCGTGCGTGCGTGCGTGCGTGTGTGTGTGTGTGTGTGTGTATGTGTGGTGTGAGTTTTGTTATGTAGGCTACTTTTCAGCTGTTGTTTTTTATTGTCACATTTTTTTATTTTATTGTATTTTTTTGTCTATCCTGTACTGTTTTTCTCTGACCTTGTCGTTTGGTTTGTAAAGCGCTAAGAGCACTGTTGATTTGGACGTAAAGCGCCATATAAATGTACATTATTATTATTATTATTATTATTATTATTATTACTATTATTATTATTATTATTATTATTATTATTATTATTATTGTTGTTATTATTATTTTTTATTATTATTATTATTATTATTAATATTGGGAGCTTCCCTGGAAGAAAAGAGAACAAAACAACCCAAAGTTTGAATCAAGCATGGTACTTGAACCCGCTGGTGCATGCAGCCAGTGGTAGGTCTACAATTAACCCTTTGGCTGTCGGTAGCGGTTTTTGTCGCGATGATTTCTGCAGGATGTCAGGATGTTGTTATTCCTGCAGGATGTCAGGATGTTGTTATTCCTGCAGGATGTCAGCATGTTGTTATTCCTGCAGGATGTCAGGATGTTGTTAATCCTGCAGGATGTCAGGATGTTGTTATTCCTGCATGATGTCAGGATGTTGTTATTCCTGCAGGATGTCAGGATGTTGTTATTCCTGCAGGATGTCAGGATGTTGTTATTCCTGCAGGATGTCTGGATGTTGTTAATCCTGCAGGATGTCAGGATGTTGTTATTCCTGCATGATGTCAGGATGTTGTTATTCCTGCAGGATGTCAGGATGTTGTTATTCCTGCAGGATGTCAGGATGTTGTTATTCCTGCAGGATATCAGGGTGTTGTTATTCCTGCAGGAATCATCGCGACAAAAACCGCTACCGACAGCCAAAGCGTTAGCAATGCCGGTGGTTGTATGTACGAGGGGGGGGGCTACTTGTGGCCTCTGATTAGCTTGACATCGCCTTTGTCTGGGTTTGTTAGAGTCTCGCGGGCGGCCCGTTTTCGTCGTCGGGCCTGTGTCTTCAAACGTTAATGGCAGGAGTAGTCAAGGAACGTAACTTATCCCCACCACTGCAACTGCCAGTGGAAGCACATTGTGTTTTAGAAATGCGTCGGTTCCAAGCACAAGCTGGCCCAGCCATCCAAGGAAAATGCTTACATGGTAGCTTTAGCCGGCAAGGCGCACAGATACCAGATTCAGACTATTTGAGCTTAGTACTTGACGTCGTAACCCGTTCACTGACGACAAAAATTGAACACCACCCATGTCGCAAGAGGTATAGATCTTCATGAGCCCCCGCAGCTGCGGGGGCTCATGAAGATCTATACCTCTTGCGGTGGTTAAGCGGTGTTCGTTTTTCTTTCTCGGCAGAGTTTTGGAAAAAAATATAGTTTTGTTTCAGACACGTTGCAGACTGCTCTGCTTACTGGTTTGTTGCTAGAGAATTGTCACTATCTTCCTTTCCTCTCAAAAGGAACGTGCGAGAAGCTGAAACTTGAGCTCGAATCCTGCAGCAACATCGGTGTCATGAACGGCTACTGCGGCTGTGCTTCAGGGCTGAGTTGCACGCCCATCGTGACGTCAACAACACTTCGGGGCAAGCGACGGGAACTCCCGCATCACTGCACACGTAGTTAGCTGAGCGCACCTCCATTGTTGATGGTCAAAAACGCGTTTTTTCACATTGTGCTTCGATTAACCTTTTGGCTGTCGGTAGCGCTTTTTCTCGCGATGATTCCTGCAGAAATCATCGCGACAAAAGGCTCTACTGACAGGCGAAGGGATAACAGTGTCGACCTCCCTAGGAGAATGTTAGAACCAGCTGGCGACACGAAGAATACGATTTCAGTGACTTCTCTGTTTTGTGTCTCAGTGTGTGTGTCGTGTGTGTGTGTGTGTGTGTGTGTGTGTGTGTGTGTGTGCGTGCGTGCGTGCGTGCGTGCGTGCGTGCGTGCGTGCGTGCGTGTGTGTGTGTGTGTGTGTGTGTGTGTGTGTGTGTGTGTGTGTGTGTGTGTGTGTGTGTGTTTCGATGGGAAGGCGCATCAGCAGCATCAAAATGCGTTTAACTTGGGAATGGTTTTGTTATGAGTGTTTCAGCTGTATGTGTGTGCGTAGCCTTTTTATGTTTGTTTAAAGGTAGTGAGATTCTGCATACATACATTTTTTGTAACGCTCTTAAACCCCACTGCTCCTGGGGATTCAGCGCGATATAAATGCTCTTTATTATTATTATTATTATTATTATTATTATTATTATTATTATTATTATTATTATTATTATTATTATTATTATTATTATTATTATTATTATTATTGTTATTATAGGCCCAAAACAATAATAAATTCAAACTCAACGAAACGCATATTTACACATTACCATATGACTCACTTCCAAATTTACCCTCCGACACTAAATACTACCAAATAAAATAATGACATTTATTTCTACGTTCTTACACTTGCCCCCCCCCCCTCTCCCCCAATACTCACTAATCAAACTAATAATAATAACAGAACAAGCAAACACAGACACCCCCCCCCCCCTCCGAGCATATGGCCACTAAAGAATTGCCGCTGTGAGATGGCCTTGGTCGCCTGCTCGGCGTTAAACCCAAATAACTAACTAACTAACTAAAGAATTGTTGTGTGAACTTACTGTCATCCGTAATGACGACTGGGACGAAGACAAACAAATAAGACAAGACAGGGGTTCAGTCGTCGCAAGCTTTTCTCCTTTCCAGGGCACCGGCTCCGGGACGACCAGGGCCGTGTTGCAGGGCCGTTACAGAGGAACGGCACAACCGCTTGAGGGCTTCAGCTAATGGTCACGGTATACATTTAAATTGGGAAGTTGAGGCAGTAAGAGGCCCCGTGTTTTTAAAAATAATTTTTGCCTTGTTTGAAAATTTGCAGTTGGGCTGAATGTTGGAATTTGCTGTAAATTTGTGGTGAGCTGAGAGGAGACATGTTTGGTGATTTGATTCATACCATCCTGAGCTTATCCAGTAGACAATTGTGGGCCTATGTTGAGTTGCCTTTGACGTAGTGATTTGAGGGGCACGCTGATTTCAGCTGTGCTTGGGTGTGGGGTTGGTAAGGAACCAGTTTCATAGCCAAGAAATGAGACTGTCAATGTGCTGTTTGTTTGTTTTTTGTATTTTGTGCATGGCAAATGTGCAGCTGGTGGGCGGTAGTGTTTTTTAGGGAATTGAAAAATTAGGAAATGACTGGGACTGACTAAGGCTAGGAGACTGGACAGTACGGAAACATCACTGTGGTCCCTGGCCTGTCAGGTGCACCACATGCCATATGTGACATAGACCGGAAACTGGTTTAGTGTAACCAGATCATTGAGTTTGGATGTTTGCAGTTGGAAAAGTAAGAAAATCATGAAAAAAATTTAATTTTGCCAAAAAATCGCTGTGTATGCAGTTTTATAGGCGTTTTGGCATGTTTTGCGCGGCAACACCCTGTTTACCTGCACTGTGAGCTAGGTTTAGTGTGTTTGCTCATTTATTTTTTGTCTTACAGGTAGTCATGAGTCTTTCCTTCGACCATGAGCTGTGACCTTTGACCTTGACCTTGAAAGGGGTGGGGTTTGGGGTGTTCAGTTTGATAAATGCGTTAAAAAAAATTCACTCTTTCAGTTATTGAAGTTGTGTGGGGTGGGTGTAGGGTGGGTGGGTATGGGTTTGGGTTGGAGGTGGGGGGGGGGGTTGGGGGCTTAAGGTCAAAGGTTAAGATAAAAACTACAATGAAACAGTGTTAGCATGTGCATTTCATCAGACAGCTGACCTCAGAGTGAAATAAGCGGCCAAAATAATGTGACCTGCAGAAGTGTTATTTTGCATGGTACTGCTACACTGGTTGCATCTGAGGTGTCATTCTGCTGTAATTGTCATGAGGGATGTCTCTGGTGTCTATTCTAAGCCAAACACAAGCACTTGTACACTGAGTAAAGCTCATTTGAGTGCATTGTTATGGGACCAGCAGTTGCGGGCACCAGTACAGGGTTTTACAGGAGTGTTCACAAGTTTGGCACACACATGCCTACTGCATCTGCAAGATGAGTTGAGGTGTTTTGAGACTCTGACAAGTGTGTTTTATATAAAAATTAACTGTACATAACCATTTTTCTATGTTACCTCCTAAATCAGCACTCCAGACACTTGTTAGCGTATGCGGTGTGTCCCGCGTAGCATAGTTTTGGTTGTTTTGTGTAGTCTTTTTCCTGTGGGATAGCTCAATAGACTTAATGTTTAAATTGCAGAGCTGTTTCATGACCCCTTTTGCCTAGGGAAAGATTGCCAGCAGCATATAGGGCATGGCAGCTGGTTACAGGCCTCTTCCAGCTTGTTGTCACCAGACAACAGGGTCAATGAGGATGCCTGGGTGTTGTCTTTTGGGCTGCCTTGGGTCTGAAAGCTCATTTTTCATCAGTGTCAGTGTCATGGTAACTTTTTAAAGTTGTCCAGCCCACCAGAAGTCAGTTTGACTGTATTGCATGCGTGTGTAAACTTGGAAAAACAGAAAAAGTAGGGGGGTAGGCAATGGAAAAATATGAAAAAAAATACTTTCATGTGCCTGTGTCTCAAATGCAACATTTCTGAAGATCAGATATATTACTTGATGTACATGCCAATTTTGGAGGCATTCTGACCATATCTAGGCTGTTTTTCATGGCATCAGATATGCATGATCCAACACAACAGCATTGTGAACGCCACATCAAGGCACTTCACATTATGGGCCATAACATAAAGATGCAGCAACTTTCAAGAGTGTCACTTTGGGTTTGACTTAGCTATTGTCTAAGGGTTGCACTGATGGCAGATTGAATGGTGTTCAGGTGGAACAAGTTTCTCTGACAGGTCACGGTATACATTTAAATTGGGAAGTTGAGGCAGTAAGAGGCCCCGTGTTTTTAAAAATAATTTTTGCCTTGCTTGAAAATTTGCAGTTGGGCTGAATGTTGGAATTTGCTGTAAATTTGTGGTGAGCTGAGAGGAGACATGTTTGGTGGTTTGATTCATACCATCCTGAGCTTATCCAGTGGACAATTGTGGGCCTATGTTGAGTTGCCTTTGACGTAGTGATTTGAGGGGCACGCTGATTTCAGCTGTGCTTGGGTGTGGGGTTGGTAAGGAACCAGTTTCATAGCCAAGAAATGAGACTGACAATGTGCTGTTTTTTTTTTTTTTGTATTTTGTGCATGGCAAATGTGCAGCTGGTGGGCGGTAGTGTTTTTTAGGGAATTGAAAAATTAGGAGATGACTGGGACTGACTAAGGCTAAGAGACTGGACAGTACGGAAACAGCACTGTGGTCCGTGGCCTAATGGAGAACCACGCCTGAAAGTCCTCCCTTGGAGACTGCTTCTTGAAAGCGACTGACTAACAATTTTGATATAGTACGGTTTAGCAAAATCTTGCGCTCAGAAAAAAGTGCGATGTCAGTTCACGCGAACGGTGACCACCCGATCGCGCAGAGCAATCACGTGCGTCAAGCCGACCTTCGCATTCTCGCCAAACAATTCACCGATTTTCCTATGTGCTATGCTTTTACCCGGTGACTAACTAATCCTTGTCACCCCTCTAAATTTAACTCCACTACAAAAATAGAAGAAGAAAACCCGTTCGTGACACTAGCCATATCCAAAATGTCAAGTGCATGTAATCAAAATTGCGGACTCTAATCTGGGTCAACCGACTTTCTATAAACGGTCTTGTTTTGTCTTCAATGAGACATGTACGATCTCTCTCTCTCTCTCTCTCTCTCTCTCTCTCTCTCTCTCTCTCTCTCTCTCTCTCTCTCTCTCTCTCTCTCTCTCTCTCTCTCTCTCTCTCTCTCTCTCTCTCTCTCTCTCTCTCTCTCTCTCTCTCTCTCTCTCTCTGATCTTGTCAACCACTCTATCCTATTAAAAAAAAAACTACCATTATATCACATTGACTCAAATATTGTCTCCTTTATATATTCCTATCTCAGAGACAGAACGCAGAATGCACTGCTAAATGGCAAATATTCCTCTGACGGGTTAGTAACTTGTGGTGTTCCACAATGGACCCTTATTATTTAATCTATTTATTAATGATCTGCCACTGTGCATATCTCATTTAGACGCAAACTGTGATTTGTTCGCCTATACACACATCTGATAAAGATATTGCAACCATTAATAAGGTACTCCAACAAAGTCTTCATGAAGTAGCAGGCTGGTGCAGTGATAATCACATGATTATTAGTATTCCAAAGACAAAGAGCATGTTAGTTACTACACGTCAGAAACACCAGCTTGGCCTACCACCTTTAACACTCTCCTTAGATAGCCAGCCTGTTGAACAAGTAACTAGGCATCGCTTATTAGGCGTTATAGTGGACAACCAATTTAGCTGGGATTCCATACTGACTCTACATGCAAAACAATCTCCAAAAATTTGTTCCTGTTATCAAAACTACCTCATATAGTTAATACTGATATCCGTAAACTCTTTTTCCATGCGCATATTAAAACGCATTGTGACTACAGTTCTACCGTCTGGGATGGATGCAGCGAAGTTCACATGAAAAAAGTCAATTCCTTGTATCGCCGGGGCATTAAATTAATACTTCCCGGTCCTACTTGGACTGACGAAAAATTAAAATCTCTCAAGTTACTAACATTGAATAAACAGTTTGAATTTAATCGCTGTGTTCTACTGCACAAGATCACGCACGGAAAAGCCCCACCATATCTAAAAACTCTATTTAACGACAATAATAGGAAAAACACGAGAAATAGTTCGATCCACCTTCCAAAAATTACATTAATCAGTAAAACCAGCCTGTCCTTTTCAGGCGCTAAAGCGTGGAATATTTCACCTCCACACCTGTAATCAATTTGTAAGATTAGCGCCTCCATCGCCTCCATAAATATTTCATCATCATCATCAGTCCCTTGCCCGAACTGGGCGTTGGGGGGACTGAAAGGCAGCAGCAACAGACAGTGCTCTCCACTGAGTTCTATTTTGGGCGGTGGCAAGCAAGTCTGACATCTCGAGTTCGGTCCATTCTTTTATGTTTGCGACCCAACTCTTTCTCTGATGACCTCGCCGACGACTTCCTTCGAGAGTGCCTTGGAGGATAGTCTTGGACAAGGTGTTGTGTCGGGTCACGTGGCCAAACCAAGCAAGCTTGCGCCGTTTCACGGTTGCCAGAAGGGGTTCATGTGGGCCCACCAGGGAAGTGACGATGCTCCGTACATATTCGTTGGTCTTGTGCTCGCGGTACGAGATGCGGAGCAACTTCCTCAGGCACTTGTTCTCAAAGGCCTGGATTTTCTTTTCTGAGTCTGCAAGCAGTGTCCAAGTCTCACAGCCGTAGAGTAGAATAGACACTATGAGGGACTTGTAAAGCCTGTACTTGATGGTGAAGCTGATGGAGTTACTTCGCCATATCCTGTCCAGCCTGGCCATTGCGGATGTTGCTGTACCTATCCTGATACGGATCTCTGCTATGCAACTACCGTCTTTGGACAGGGTGGCTCCCAAGTACTTGAAGCTATTGACCTCTTCTAGCTTTTGGCCATTCATGTGAATGTTGCTGCTGCTGTCGCTTGTGGTGTTGATCATCACTTTGCTTTTATCCGTACTGATCTCCATGCCATAAGACCCTGCGCTACTTGAAAGTTTGTCTGTCAGGTTTTGGAGCTCACTATTGCTGCCTGCCATGAGGTCAATGTCGTCTGCGAATCGAAGATTGCACAGGGATCTGCCACCAATAGAGATTGAAGTATGGTGGTCGTGGAGGGTTTCCTGCATGATCTTCTCCAGGAATATGTTGAAAAGGACAGGAGAGAGCAGGCATCCTTGACGGACACCGATCGTCGTCCTGAAGAACTCGCCTGACTGATTGTTAAGTAAAACTGCGCTGCAGGCGTTCTTGTAAAGCGCTTCTATCATTTGGATCAGTCCCTCCTCTATGTTGAACGATCTCATGACTTGCCAGAGTCCGTCGTGCCAGACGCGATCAAATGCTTTCCTGAAATCAATGAAGTTGTGGTAGAGTTCGTGCTGATGCTGCAGATGTTTCTCGATCAGGACGCGGCAGTTGAAAATCTGCTCTACAGTGCTTCTTCCAACTCTGAAGCCAGCCTGTTCTTCTGCCAGCAGTTCCTCGGCGAAAGTTTTGAGGCGGTTGAGAATGATTCTAAGCATTACTTTGCTAGGGTGACTTATCAGACTGATAGTTCTGTAGTTCTGGCACTGTTTCAGGTTTCCTTTCTTGGGGAGCGGGATCACTAGAGACTGTGTCCATTCTACTGGCCATTTCTTTTGCTCCCAGATCAATATTTACTTCAGAAGTAATAGTATGTTCGGCTGCCATATGCTACTATTCGTATAGTTAGTGACAAGTTTCCTATTACCAACTAATCTTCTACTGTTTCTGCAGATTATGTAATAGCTCGACTGTCTGCATTAACATGTCAGGTTCATACCAGTATTATATATATATATATATATATATATATATATATATATATATATATATATATATATATATATATATATATATATATATATATATATATATATATATATATATATATATATATATTCTGAGGGTGGGGGGGGGGATGGGTCTTTTTTACTTATATATGCTTTATCTTTTGCTGTATTGTCTGATGTATTTTCATATGTGTAGAGTAGCAGGACAGTTTGGAAGATAGGCATTGCTATGCCTAAAACCTTTTATCCTGAATAAAAGCGTTTCATCATCAACATCATCATCATCTCTCTCTCTCTCTCTCTCTCTCTCTCTCTCTCTCTCTCTCTCTCTCTCTCTCTCTCTCTCTCTCTCTCTCTCTCTCTCTCTCTCTCTCTCTCTCTCTCTGAGCTGTAATGCGTGACATTAATTGCCTGTGCTGACGCCGTATAGTGTTTTGACTGCCATTTCCGCGCACTTGTTGCAAGCGGTGGGCATTCAACTGTGACCGTGAAGTGAGTTGTTTTACTATGGCAGTGAAGCGAGTTGTTTACTGACTGGATTGTCTTCTATAGCCTAGTGAACTATTGACGCTAAGTCAGCCGTGCGAGTCAGTAGTGTCTGAGTGTTGTCGAGTTTGTCTTTGTCTAGTAGTTGTGAGTCGTCAGCGTAGAGGTGGTGGTGTATGTGGTGAGACTGGATGATGTTGGACAGGGGAGAGGTGTAGAGTGTGAAAAGGACCGGGCCCAGGACGGACCCCTGTGGAACGCCGCAGGAGAGCCGGACTGGGTTGGAGGAGACGCCGTCGATGGTGACGGACTGCTGTCTGTCGGAGAGGTAGGAGAGAAACCAGGAGTGGGCAGAGTCAGTGATGCCAAAGGAGTGGTGAAGGCGGTGGAGGATGCTAGAGTGGTCTATGGTGTCGAAGGCGGCAGAGAGATCGAGTAGCGTAAGAGGGAGATGTTGCCCGAGTCAGTGGAGAGAAGCAGGTCGTTTAGGATATGTTTAGGATAGGCTGTTTCAGTGCTGTGATGTTTGCGATAGGCAGACTGGAAGGGACTGAGGAGGTTGTTGTTGGGGAGGTGGAGGTTGATTTGGTTGAGGACAACCTTCTCAAGAAGCTTGGACAGGAAAGAGAGATTGGAGACTGGGCGGTAGTTCTTGAGTTCGTTTGGGTCGAGGTTGTGTTTTTTTAGGAGAGGACGGACGATGGCGGACTTGAAGATATCGGGGACGGAGCCATTGTCTAGAGATGTGTTGATGATGTCGGGTAATGAAGGGCAAACGTTTTGGGAGGCCGTCCCGGTAGAGAGAAGCTGCGAGGGGGTCTAGTTCGCAGGTTTTGAAAGGCATGGACTTTATGGTCTTGAGGACTTCATCCTGAGATATATAATTTGTATAACAAAATCCCTGATCTCTGTGTGCTCTTGACTCAACCCAGTCTTTTTCATTTGTTTGGTGTCACTGAATCGCGCCTCAATCCTAATATCAGTGATGAGGCCGTTTCTATCCAGGACTTTGCTGTCTTGCGCCGCGATGCTGAATACTCGGGACAGACAGGTATAGTAGTGTATATACACAATTCAATCAGCGGTATCACCCGCAGGCGTAAAGACCTGTAATCACCAACGGTAGAATGTGTCTGGATTGAGTTGAGGGCTGACAAATGCAGTCCCGTGCTCGTCGGATACATTTATAGAAACCCAGCATCAAAATGTCAATGGTATGACGAAATTCACATTTATGATGGATAAGGTCAAAAATTCCACCTCGGAAATGTTGATTTTAATAATAATAATAATTACGGTATTTATAATGCGCTTATCTTATAATAATTATAACTCTAAGCGCGCACTCACAACTCGCACACGCATGCGCACGCTTTAGACAAAGACTCACGTACCACAAATAGTGAAAATACATTACGACGGTCAGCTTGGGGTGGGGAGTGTGGTGATATAATGCTAGAACTGTTGAAAGAGGTGAGTTTTGAGGGCGGACTGGAAGGAGGAGAGAGAGAGTGTTTCTGACGGAGAGAGAGTGGGAGAGTGTTCCAGATGGATGGACTGTAGACGGAGAAGGAGCGGGGGCCGAAAGTGCTGAGTTTGGTGCGGGGGATGAGGAGGCGGAGAGAGTCAGAGGCGGAGCGGAGGGAGCGGGAAGGAGTGTAGGGGTGAAGTAAGTTGGAGAGATAGGTAGGAGCGTAGTTGTTCAGGGATTTGTAGCAGAGAGACAGAATCTTGTATTGGATGCGGTGGGGGATGGGGAGCCAGTGAAGGAGCTTGAGCAGGGGAGTGATGTGGTCGGATCTTTTTCTTACTGAGGACGAGGCGGGAAGCATTGTTCTGGACGCGCTGGAGAGTGAGAGTGGTAGAGTGAGGAAGGCCGGAAAGGAGAGAGTTGCAGTAGTCGATGCGAGATAAGATGAGAGACACAGCGAGTTTGGTGGCAGCTTCGGTAGTGAGGTATTTCTGATCTGACTGATGCGGCGGGGGTGGAAATAACATGCCTGGGCCGTGGCGGAGACGAAGCTGGTCATGGAAAGAGAGGAATCGAGGATAACGCCGAGGTTCTTGACCGAGTCAGAGAGGGAGATGGGGGTGCTGTCGAGTTGAAGGTGGAGAGAGGGAGGGAGCTGTGAAAGTTTCTGGCGAGTGCCTACCAGCGTGGCTTCCGTTTTGTCGTCGTTCAGTTTTGGGAGACTTTAATATCAATTTGCTCCTGAATAACCCTGCCTGGGAATGTACCATTTCCATGTTTGGACTGAAGCAGTTAGTTACTGCTGCTACCCGTGTTAGTTCTACTTCCTCCACCCTTATTGACCACATCAACACAACTAATAAGTCAAGGGTAGTGGGAGTAGAGGTGCCCTAAATAGGGATTAGTGATCATTACCGTGTGTGTTGTGGCTGGGCATTGAAAGCAAATACTACTTTTCGTAAACACCAGCACACAACTATTAAATATAGATCTTTGAAGCGCTTCAATAAAGACATATTTTTGCATGACCTAAGTCAAGTATCTTTCCACACAGTTTGGTATATACCAGTGTGTGTATGTGTGTGTTCGCACGCGCGTGTGTGTGTGTGTGTGTGTGTGTGTGTGTGTGTGTGTGTGTGTGTGTGTGTGTGTTTGTGTGTGTGTGTGTGTGTGTGTGTTTGTGTGTTTGTGTGGTTGTGTGTGTGTGTGTGTGTGTGTGTGTGTGTGTGTGTGTGTGTGTGTGTGTGTGTGTGTGTGTGTGTGTGTGTGTGTGTGGTGTAATGTGAGCATTGATTATTTAAAATGGAATTATTGTTGCCTGTACTTTTCACTATTATGTATACTTTTATATATAAAATTATGTGTATGTGTGTTTACGTGCGTGCTATAGCTTAGCAAGGACATGATTGAAAAAAAGGTCATTGAAGGTACCTAATCATTTATCCTTGAAAAATAAAGTTTTATTTCATTTCATTTCTTTCTCTCTCTCTCTCTCTCTCTCTCTCTCTCTCTCTCTCTCTCTCTCTCTCTCTCTCTCTCTCTCTCTCTCTCTCTCTCTCTCTCTCTCTCTCTCTCTCTCTCTCTCTCTACCGTATACAGTAGAATCACTAACATATATTTTCAACCTCTGCATAAAGTAAAATACATTTCCAACCATTCTTAAAGAAGCAAAGGTAATCCCAATCCCTAAATCTAAAGATCTTGAAGATATCAATAATTATCGTCCAATCTCCCTTCTGTCAGCTTTGTCAAAACCCCTTGAAAAACACATTCAAAAACATCTCCTTGACCTTCTGGAAAAAGGTAAATTACTTAATATTCACCAGTCTGGTTTTAGACCGAAACATTCTTGTCAGTCAGCACTGACACATATTGTAGACAACTGGCTGGAATCAATCAATAAAAGCCTGATGTCAGGAGCAGTTTTCTTAGACTTTAAAAAGGCGTTTGATCTTGTGGACCATGACATTCTCCTAAATAAGCTAACAGTTTATCACTTGAACGCAACCGCTATAGCATTCTTCCGATCATATCTCGAAGACAGAAAACAAATGGTGTACGCCCATGGAAGATACTCTAAGCAAGGAAATGTAAAATACGGCGTCCCCCAGGGATCTATTTTGGGACCTCTCTTATTCATACTATTTATCAACGATCTACCGTTGCATATCACTGATTCTGACGTTAATTGTAATCTATTTGCTGACGATACGAGTCTTCATGTTTCTGGTAAAAAAAACGACGGACATTAGCCATAGTTTACAATGCAGTCTCAATGAGGTATCTGACTGGTGTAGACAGAACCATATGGTTCTTCACCCAGCTAAAACAAAGAGTATCTTAATCGCCACGCGACAAAAACATCAACGCCGACTACAGACATTACAATTACAATTAAACGCTGAACCTGTTGAACAAGTCACTGAGCGTAAATTCTTAGGAATACATGTTGATGAACAACTGTGCTGTGAGACCCATATAAATGCTGTTTGTAAGACCATTGCTAAAAACACTTTCTTATTGTCCCAGCTTAGACATGTAACGGATACAAATACCCGTAAATTGTTTTTTCATGCTCATAAAATGTCCCACGTTGATTATGTCTCCACAGTGTAGGACGGCTGCAGTGATGTCCACATGAAGAGGTTAAACTCCATATACAAAAGAGCTGTAAAAATGATAGATAGACGCCCCATCCCTACCACAAACAAATTTAGACATTTAAACATTCTCGGTCTGCGTCAGCAACTTACTTTAAATAAATGCGTCTTTATGTATAAGATACTGAATAATATGACACCTCAGTATCTAATCACTAAATTTATATCTCACCAAGAACGTGAACGGATCTCAAGAAACAATACCTTACCCCTACCACTGCCAAGAATCGACCTTTTTAAAACTAGTATGTCATTCTCTGGTCCGTTTGCTTGGAATTCTATCCCTGCACATTTGAAAACTATTACCTCACCAGGAAGTTTTAAACAAAACTTTCTGATTACCTGATGAGTCAAATTTAGTACTTTTCAGGTACTGTAATATTTCCTTACCTCATGTATTTCATAAGATGGTTTGTGTGTGTGTGTGTGTGTGTGTGTGTGTGTGTGTGTGTGTGTGTGTGTGTGTGTGTGTGTGTGTGTGTGCTCGTGTTTGTTTGTGTGTGTGGGTGTTTGTGTGAGCGGCGCGTGCGCGTGCGTGCGTGTGTGCATGTTTGTGTGATGAGTGTTATTATTTTTTTCTGTAGATAATGATGCTATTGGGTTTTGTATGTAAATATATATTTTTATAGTTTTTCCCTTTTTTATGCTGTAGATGTTAGCAACGGCAAGTTTGTAAAATGACAATTTGTTTTCTGTCAAAACTTTTTACCGTTGAAAAATAAAGTTTCATCATCATCATCTCTCTCTCTCTCTCTCTCTCTCTCTCTCTCTCTCTCTCTCTCTCTCTCTCTCTCTCTCTCTCTCTCTCTCTCTCTCTCTCTTTCGCAAGTGCGTTTGTGTGTGTGTGTGTGTTTGTGTTTAGTTGACTATATATTTTATATCCCTGTGCTTTGGCTGTCTGATTAGCTTGACACCGCCATGTCAGTGTTTAATTGTCCAGTATTATTAACGACATGCAAAGACGATCTGAAAGAGGAGATTTTGAGATCTATTATAACCCACTACTGTCTGGAGCAGGTCCCTTTAATGGCCCTATATTTCCGTGGGGAACTGCTTGAAACAGCCGTGTATTGTGGTATTTCATTACAGACTAAGTAAATAATAATAATAATAATAATAATAATAAGCGCATTAAATATGCGCTTTATCCCAATTGAAAATCGGCTCAAAGCACCGCCGCGAACTGAACCCAACAAGCACGCTCACGTGAATCACGCGCATTCACTCACACACTGTACATAAACACAGAACATTCACGTGGTGCACTTACAAGATGTCCATGCAGATGAGGCAGACATTGCTAAAATTTTGTTGATGAAAAAAGGGACAAAGCAGAGACGTCGAGCATGATCAGACTACAAGATGAGGGTGATTACATGCATAACGTTGCTGTTCTTGAAAACAAATCAGGATGTTTGATTCCTAAGTATCGCACCAAAAATAGTAAGGTAGATGACCTTCTCGCCTGTAGCCATTGCAAAGGGCTCTATCCAAAAAAAGCTGATCTCTGTACACTCAAAACGTTGCTGTCAGAAACCAGGATGGTTTCAGATCGCTAAGAGAGGTGAGGCAGCACGCCGTGGTCGGCTAATGCTTCCAATACCCTTAGACGATGAATTTTCCTTCTATCATAAGGTATTAGCCAGGCAGAGAGATGATGAGATAAGCTGTCTCATCAGAACTGACCCCTTGCTTCTTGAGTATGGAAAGAGATTATTTGACCGCAGGGACATTGAAGAACTCACGGCTGGACAAATCAGCTCCAGGATGCGGGAGTTAGGGAGACTATTAAAGATTATCAGAGTGAAGGTCAAAAATGAAAATTGCAAGTTTAAATGCTGTGATCAATTCAGCTAGCTTTGATCATGTTGTAGTGGCTGTAAAAGAGCTAGCAGATTTTGATGAGGACACACATCAGTTCAAAAAAGGCAATCTCGCAATGCGCATAGGCCATGCTTTGAAAAAATGTTCACAGATCAAACAGTCGCAGGCATCCAAACAGCTTGGGCAGGGTTCAGATAACAGGTGGCGACAGGAGCTCTCTGAGGTGCAGCGGTTTGACTCTGTCTTCAATGGGGACTGGTATGATTGTGTGTCCGCTACAGCAGCCCAGTCGGTCGGGAAAATGACCATGAACAAACCCAAGCTGATCCCATCATGTGAAGATGTGAGGAAGGTCCAACAGCTTCTTGAGACAAGGATGGTTTCGGAAGATTATTCGACAGTGGTTAAAGCAACTCTTTGTGCTGTATCACTTTTCAACCGAAAATGAGGGGGAGAAGTTCAGAGAATGAAGGTGTCAGACTTCCAGAATGCTAAAATTGGATCGATCACCAATCAAGATATCTTGAAAGGTCTCACAGAGGTTGAGAAGAAAATGGTGAATCATTTTCAGCGAGTGGAAATCAGAGGCAAGTTTAATAGGAGTGTTCCCGTTTTGCTGACGAAGAAGATGATGACAACTGTGGACAGAATCCTTCAAATGAGGCAATCAGTGCCAGCTCTCGCTGGTTCCCAGTACATCTTTGCCACACCTTCTGGTCAGAGGCCTTACAGAGGCCATGATGTTCTGAAGGCCCATGCCCTAGAAGCTGAGGTGTCATACCCAGCCATGTTCACATTTACTCAGTTACGGAAGCAGATGCTGCAGCTGACTAATTTTGCCATGGGCCTTGGTCATGTGCCAGGAAGGGGCGTGCTTGTCCACTTCCATAGATCCCGATGGGTTTGGACATCCTGCTGCCATCCGACGCTGGGTGTGTGCAGAAAGTGCTGAGTGTGACCAAAACGGTGTTGCTGCAAACATATCAAATACAACCATGTAAACCATTGACATTTTGAATCAGATATATACATAATTACTGCAGTACCCCCAGCCCCCTACGAACAATAACTGGTAATACAGTAAAAAGCGACACTTCAGTTGCACAATCCGAAAAACCTGTTCGTGGAAGTCTGTTGTTCGAATCGCAAGGCAGTTTTGCGTACGAGGATTGAAATCTGGCGCCATTTTTTTTTTTTAAAGTCATAGTGCATGCATGTGTCAAGTTACTTTTTGATCACAATCACACATGTCAGAAGAAAAAAAAGCAACAAAATCGCGTGACAGATTGACCTTGTAATAGTGTTATTGAACGAATTCCTTTCATTGAAGAAGAAAGCTTTTGTTAAAATCGTGGGGTTCTATTATCCTTTACTACAAGAT
Source organism: Semisulcospira habei (assembly GCA_036245525.1). Taxonomy (NCBI): domain Eukaryota; kingdom Metazoa; phylum Mollusca; class Gastropoda; family Semisulcospiridae; genus Semisulcospira; species Semisulcospira habei. The sequence goes on along the minus strand of BTPG01000008.1, from coordinate 10,506,367 downwards.
TGAGCCAGACACCGACCATTGACCCCGAGGCCGAAGCAGACGCCTCAGCTTTCTGGGCCAAACGGGTCAGTATTGGCTGACTGTGCAATTGTATCGGATTGGGAGCATCTCTCAGTTAAATAACTACACTGACAAGTACATTTGGGCGTGTTCTTAACTAAGAAATATTGCAAAAAGCTGGTACCTCTGCGAACGGAAAGAATGGCCGGCGGGGACGAAAGGGAAAGGGAAACAACTCAGTTCATCAGTGTTACTGTGCAACTGACCAATCAGCGATCATCAAGTTGATCTCAAAACACTCGCTTCCGTGTGAACACACAGGCCCAGTGCGTCTCAGAAACACAACATGAAGTAAATCTCCGAAAATGGGTACATCCTATTTTGATATTTTTTTCTGACTTTTGAATGAAAAATAATGCAGAAACAACCCTCAGAAAAAATGGGTGCCTGACTTGGTCACCCAGAATTTTACACAAACCCATTTTCCATAAGGATGGTAAAGAAAGTCACCCATTTCAGGGGTTTTGTGTACACACTGGCCAGCAGACTGACTCTTGACACACCGTGACCAGACATGCTTAATACTACTCTGACAGTGTCTATTGGGTTTGTTCCGGTTCATTGAGGTAAAACGACGGACGGACAACCGAGATAACAATAGCCGCGTACGAGTTTGAGCGGCACATTGTTTGCTTTGCAAAACAAACCATTTCGCGGGTATTCTGACAAACCATACATATACATTTTCACAGCTCTGAAACACCATTATTTGACTTGTAAGACTACAAAGAGCGCTGAGGCTGTGTTTTATGTGTATAAATTGTGCATACCCGGTAAACGCTTTTTTCAACGATTTTTAGCCCAGATAGAAAATTAGGGGCTCTAAATCGTTCGAGACGAACGGCATCCGGATACGCGGCTTAACTTATTCGCGGCTAGCCACATCCGGATGCGCGGCTTATTTCGCGCATCCGAATGCGGCTTGCCGCGAATGAGTTAAGCTGTGTATCCCCATGCGTTCGTCGCGAAAGTGTTGCAGTTTTTTCGCATAATTATGGTGTTGGTTACTTTGCTGCTGTATTTGAGGATGATGTGCGTGTGTGTGTGTGTGTGTGTGTGTGTGTGTGTGTGTGTGTGCGTGCGTGCGTGCGTGCGTGCGCGTGCGTGCGTGCGTGCGTGCGCGCGCGCGTGTGTGTATGTGTGTGTGTGTGTATATGTGTGTGTGTGTGTGTGTATGTGTGTGTGTGTGTGTGTGTGTGTGTGTGTGTGTGTGTGTGTGTGTGTGTGTGTGTGTGTGTGTGTGTGTGTGTGTGTGTGTGTAATCACACTCATACGGCCACGCATTTACTGGCACGGCACAGACACACAAGACTCTTTCAAGACCTTTTGCTGTGTTTATTTCACACGGACTTCATTCGCCAAATTGTCGTTCGATTTTTATACTGATCGATGAACTGACGGATCTATGAGTCCGATGTTCTATTTTACGTCCAGTATGTGTAGTTGTCGGTTAGTGTTTTCGAATTTCTTCTCAAGTTATCGTCTGCGGCGTACCCACTCTTCGAGGCCTTTATTTCCCGAGATCTGAACATGAGGGGAAAAAATAAAAATAAAGTTGTTCAAACCTAAACATTTTGAACGCCAAAAGATTCTATGTTTATTCAAGTGCAATACAATTAAACAATTTCAATATAATATAAAAACCTTACTTTGATATTTAAAAATATATATATATCATTGATGATAAAAAATATTCTTTGCTGTTATCAGACGTGAAATTGTTTACAAGTCTGATTTAAGGGGGCTTTACAGAAACAAACACTACCAAACAAAAGACATCTATATGCCTTAATCGAATGCGTTTTGCTGTGATTTTTTACATAATATATCTGTGAAATTACAAAATACTGTTTTTGGTTGATACACTTTAACATGAAATGATATTACGTGATTAAAAACAATTCGCACCAGTTTTTATCTGCAGTCTTTGCTGAGAGGTACACAGCCCACACAATGTTTATTTCAGAAAAAGAAACAATTTGGTTAAACTGCTAAAAATAGAATGGTAACAGGAAGGATATTTTGTTATAGAAAAGAAATAAGCTAAAACAAAATACGCAGCATTTACAACTTTTCTTTGAAAGTACGTTAGGTCAAGTATCGACACAAACGGAGGTCGAATTCCTCACACTTTAGTAAAGAATTTAATTGTTTGGCTCATACACAAGGCGTTTGTACCCGATGTACCAGACTCGTCACCGAAACATATCTGCGCAAGCATGACAAAACACTGACCCATAAGCTAGTTTATTCTCCGACCATTACACGGGTCGAACCCACACAAAGACGGAGGTTTACCTATACCTGATCATACAACCCACCCCATCCCCGCACCGCCCTTCCCCCCTCCCCCTCTCCCCCGCAACCCCCTCCCCACTCAACCCCTCCCCCGCCCCCCCCACCCCCCCCCCCCCACACACACACACACACCATGTACATGTTATTTTTTTGCGTCTGACGGTAACACAAGTTGTAGGTTGTTTGATTACACACCTCAAGCTTGTTAAAGTGAGGTGGTATCTGGGAATTGTCTGGACGATCCATCGACCAACACGTCATCAGGATAGCCTTTTAAACTGTAAAGCGCACGTGAAAAAACCAGCAAATAACAAATCACACACTACAAAACACTACAGACTTTAATCAATCAATGCTATGAGTCAAATGAACGGAATTTTTGATGATGGTCGGGCCATTTTGAAGGGACTCGTGCATACAACACGTAATGTTTTTACAGTCGTTTGGAATAATAATAATAATAATAATTACGGTATTTATAATGCGCTTATCTTATAATAATTATAACTCTAAGCGCGCACTCACAACTCGCACACGCATGTGCACGCTTTAGACAATGACTCACGTAACACAAATAATGAAGATACATTAGGACGGTCAGCTTGGGCTGGGGAGTGTGGTGATATAGTGCTAGAACTGTTGAAAGAGATGAGTTTTGAGGGCAGACTGGAAGGAGGAGAGCGAGTGTTTCTGACGGAGAGAGAGTGGGAGAGTGTTCCGGGTGGTTGGACCGTATACTGAGAAAGAGCGGGGGCCGAAAGTGCTGAGTTTGGTGCGGGGGATGAGGAGGCGGAGAGGGTCAGAGGCGGAGCGGAGGGAGCGGGGAGGAGTGTAGGGGTGAAGTAAGTTGGAGATATACGCAGGAGCGTAGTTGTTCAGGGATTTGTAGCAGAGAGACAGAATCTTGTATTAGATGCGTTGGGGGATGGGGAGCCAGTGAAGGAGCTTGAGCAGGGGAGTGATGTGGTCGGATTTTTTCTTTCTGAGGACGAGGCGGGCAGCATTGTTCTGGACGCGCTGGAGAGTGAGAGTGGTGGAGTGAGGAAGGCCAGAAAGGAGAGAGTTGCAGTAGTCGATACGAGATAAGATGAGAGAGACAGCGAGTTTGGTGGCAGCTTCGGTAGTGAGGTATTTTCTGATCTGACTGATGCGGCGGAGGTGGAAATAACATGCCTGGGCCGTGGCGGAGACGAAGCTGGTCATGGAAAGAGAGGAATCGAGGATAACGCCAAGGTTCTTGACCGAGTCAGAGAGGGAGATGGGGGTGCTGTCGAGTTGAAGGTGGAGAGAGGGAGAGAGCTGGGAAAGTTTCTGGCGAGTGCCTACCAGCATGGCTTCCGTTTTGTCATCGTTCAGTTTGAGCTTGTTTGCTGTCATCCAGTTTTTCACGTCCTCATAGCAGTCAGCCGTGCGAGTCAGTAGTGTCTGAGTGTTGTCGAGTTTGTCTTTGTCTAGTAGTTGTGAGTCGTCAGCGTAGAGGTGGTGGTGTATGTGGTGAGACTGGATGATGTTGGACAGTGGGGAGATGTAGAGTGTAAAAAGGACCGGGCCCAGGACGGACCCCTGAGGAACGCCGCAGGAGAGCCTGACTGGGTGGTGGAGGAGACGCCGTCGATGGTGACGGACTGCTGTCTGTCGGAGAGGTAGGAGAGAAACCAGGAGTGAGCAGAGTCAGTGATGCCAAAGGAGTGCTGGAGGCGGTGGAGGAGGATAGAGTGGTCTATGGTGTCGAAGGCGGCAGAGAGATCGAGTAGCGTAAGAAGGGAGATGTTGCCCGAGTCGGTGGAGAGAAGCAGGTCGTTTAGGATATGTAGAAGGGCAGTTTCAGTGCTGTGATGTTTGCGATAGGCAGACTGGAAGGGACTGAGGAGGTTGTTGTCGGCGAGGTGGAGGTTGAGTTGGTTGAGGACGACCTTCTCAAGAAGCTTGGACAGGAAAGAGAGATTGGAGACTGGGCGGTAGTTCTTGAGTTCGTTTGGGTCGAGGTTGTGTTTTTTGAGGAGAGGATGGACGATGGCGGACTTGAAGATATCGGGGACGGATCCATTTTCTAGAGATGTGTTGATGATGTCCGTAATGAAGGGCAAAAGTTTTGGGAGGCCGTCCTGGTAGAGGGAAGCTGGGAGGGGGTCTAGTTCGCAGGTTTTGAAAGGCATGGACTTTATGGTCTTGAGGACTTCATCCTGAGAGACGGGGCGGAAGGACGAGAGGGGAGTGCCGGAAAAGGGGGTGTCAGGGAGGCAAGGCGAAGAAGGCAGAGTGTCGAGTGTGTTGCGCAGAGTTTGGATTTTGTCGGAGAAATAGGAGGAAAAGGCGGACGGAAGTTCTTCTTTGCTGTGTGCGTTGGGAAGAGGAGAGTCTTTAGAAGTGCCTAGGAGTGTGTTCATGGTAGCGTAGAGGGTTTTGGAAGAAGTGGAACACACTAAAACGGGCATACACCTAAAAGGGGCAAATCAAAAATCTAATATTACACGGCTTGTGCGTGTGTGCACTTTATACCAGTTAGTTCTATCCTGTTTCCCTAATTCCGGCATGTTACCAAGTGAGAGGAAATAAAATCTAGGATTATTTGAAATCTACCATTTATAGATCGAATTTACTGTGATCTTAGCTTGACTCTCTTTAAGGACCTGCATTCATAACGTAAAGAGAATTTCTTAAATTCTACAAAATGTTTAAAAAGAGTCAGTGCTGTCACCAACCCATTTCTCTGCTTTCTTAGGTTATGGCACAGAAAGTAACAAGAAAGAAACAAGATGAGGATTAAATCCCAAAGTCTGCCGTATTGTTTGGAGCTTACATGCGTTTATCTTTTAGGAACATTTAGAGTTGTTCACATTTTTAGGCTGATTATGCTGATCCATTTCCCTCCTCTCTAAGCCAACCTGAGATCTACATACACGACGGCGCACACAAATAAAGACGGACATTAGTACGTTCTGTGGGCTCGTGTAGCGACAGGAGTCCATATCCTTCTACTCTAACCCACCCTCTGATCCACACACACTGCAAATAGAAATAAAGACGGACACACGGCGATTCACGCCATTCGTAAGCTTTGTGGTCTGGCGTAGCATAGCTATTCTGAAGAAGAAGAATAACACGAGCAGCGACATGACGTCACTTCAAGCTTCACGTCATGGCATCATTAGTCCCACGACGCCGTGTTCATAGTGACGACTCGATGTTATGTCACTCATCGCAGTACTAACATTTGACGTATCAGAGGATCAACTTTGCAATTTTCTTTCTAATTTTCACGCATAAGGCTTACAGGTCACAATTTTGACCTAATCCTACCACAGGGCAGGGACAAACAGCAGGCTTATGCAAACATTGTTTATGAAAAATCATGCGGGTAATAATGAGAAGATAGTTTTTTAGTAAAAAAAATATTAAAGTTATGTTAGCTGTTTCACAAATGACTCCGAAAAAGTGGTGCAGAAAATTGTCTGATTTTCACACCTCTTGGCTTGACTTCGCGAACGAAGATTTTATAGGAGTTGCACACGACGTCTGCAGGCTTGTTCGTGGCTGCGGAGGCCAATCCGGGACAGGCAGGTTCGACCGCAGTGGCTGCAGGGGGAGGTATGGCCAGGGTTCTGAGTTGCGGCATCTCTGTTTTTTCTCCTGAGCTCAAAGGAGACAGCTGCCTTGTAAATGGTGGAGCGCCAGTTGTCACGGTCCACAGCAAGCGAAGACCACTGGTGGTGGTCGATTTGGCAGGCACTAAGTGACTTCTTGAGACAGTCTTTGTATCTCTTCTTTGGTGCCCCTCTGTCACGGTGTCCAGTAGCAAGCTCGCCGAACAGGGTGATCTTTGGTAGGCGATGATCCTCCATCCTGGAGACATGCCCCGCCCAGCGGAGCTGTGTCCGCAGCAGCAAAGCCTCGATGCTCACAGTTTCAGCCTGTTCAAGGACCTCGACGTTGGTGACATAGTCACTACAGTGAATGCCCAGGATGGTGCGCAGGCAGCGCTGGTGGAAGCGTTCGAGGAGTCGTAGTTGGCTGCGGTAGAGGGCCCAGGACTCGGAACCATACAGCAGGGTGGTGAGGACCACAGCTATGTACACGCTGATCTTGGTGCCTGTTTTCAACTGTTGATTGTGCCACACCCGCTTGAAAAGTCGCCCGAAAGCGCTGTTCGCTTTTGCCAGCCTGCTGTCAAGCTCCTTGTCCAGCTTGGCGTCCGACGTGATAATGCAGCCAAGGTAAGTAAACTGGTGCACTGACTTTAGTTCAGACTCGCCAATGGTGATGTGAGGAGGGCGATACACTGTCTTGGGTGCCGGCTGATGGAGGACCTCTGTCTTTTCAGACTGACCTCGAGTCCAAAGAGCTGGGCAGCGTCTGCGAAGCAGGACGTGATGCGCTGCAGGGCTCTCTCTGTGTGTGCAACGAAGGCAGCGTCATCAGCAAAAAGCAGCTCACGAATCAGTTGGTCTAGGGTTTTCGTGTGGGCCTGCAGTCGTCTGAGGTTGAACAGGCTGCCATCGAGACGATACCTGATGTACACTGCATCGTCATCATCGAGGTCCACTGTGGCCTGCTTCAACATCATGCTAAAAAAGATGGTGAAGAGGGTCGGTGCCAGCACGCAGCCATGCTTTACGCCGTTGAGAATAGGGAATGGTTCTGAGAGGTCATTGTTGAGTCTGACCTGGCCTTGCTGGTCCTCGTGTAGCTGGACAATCATGCTGAGGAACTTTGGGGGACAGCCAAGTCGCTCCAGGATCTGCCACATGCCTTGCCTGCTCGCAGTGTCGAACGCTTTTGTTAGGTCGACAAACGTTACGTACAGCCCTTTGTTCTGCTCGCGGCACTTCTCCTGAAGCTGTCTCAGCACAAAGACCATATCGGTGGTGCTCCTGTTTTCTCTGAAGCCACACTGGCCCTCTGGGAGGTGGTCTTCAGCGATGGCAGGTACCAGCCGATTCAGGAGCAGCCTTGCAAGAATTTTCCCAGCAATGGACAGCAGGGTAATTCCCCGATAGTTGGAACAGTCAGACTTCTCGCCTTTGTTCTTGTACAGGGTGATAACGACAGCATCACGGAGATCCTTTGGTAGTGTTCCTTTTTCCCAGCAGCAGAGAAAGAGGTCATGGAGCTTGTTGTGCAGTGCTGTGCCTCCATGTTTCCAGATCTCTGGCGGTATTCCTGCTGCTTTGCCACTCTTGAGCTGGTGGATGGCTGTGAGGGTCTCTTCAGAGGTGGGCGGTTCGTCCAATTCAACCTTTACTGGGAGGTGTGGGATTTGTAGGACGACTGCTTCTTGAACAGTGCGCTCAGCGCTGAAGAGGCTCTGAAAGTACTCCGACCAGCGGTTCAAGATGGAGGTATTATCTGTGAGGAGTGCCTGGCCATTCGCGCTTCGCGGGGGACTTTGTACCAGGTGCCTGGGGCCATACACTGCTTTCAGTGCTTCGTAGAAGCCCCTGTAGTCACCATTGTCAGCGCAAAGCTGGGTCCTCTGTGCAAGTCTGGTCCACCACTCATTCTGGAGATCTCTGAGCTTGCGCTGGAGACTGCTGCAGACGAGGCGGAAGGCAGACTTCTTCACAGGGCAGGAAGGCTGGGCTAGGTGGGCCTGATGGGCGGCTCTTTTTTTTTTGCTAGGTGTTCCTGGATCTCAACATCGTTTTCGTCAAACCAGTCTTTGTTCTTCTTTCTAGCGAAACCCAAGACTTCTGCAGAGGCTTTTGCAATAGCAGTTTTCAGTTGTTCCCAAAGTGTTTCAGGGGAGGAGTCTGCTGGGTCCGCTGTGTCTTTCAGCCTCTGCTGTAAATCTGTCTGAAAGGCAGCTTTCACGTCGTCACGCTGAAGGCTGGCAACATCAAGCTTTTTCTTGGGGGGCCCCCATTTCTTGGGTTTTGGCTTGACGTGGAGCCTGAGTTTGCAGCGGACAAGGCGGTGGTCAGTGTGGCACTCTGCGCTGGGCATCACTCTGGTGAGGAGGACATCACTGCGATCCCTCTGACGCACTAGGACATAGTCGATAAGGTGCCAGTGTTTGGAGCGAGGATGCATCCAGGTGGTCTTTCGACTGTCCTTTTGCTGAAAAGTAGTGTTGGTGATGACCAGTTGCTGCTCTGCACAGAACTCCAACAGTAGGCGGCCATTGTCATTGCAGTTTCCGACGCCATGCTTGCCGAGGACTCCTTTCCAGGCTTCAGAGTCCTGGCCCACTCTGGCGTTGAAGTCGCCAAGGATGATGACTTTGTCGTCTGCAGGGGTGCTCTGTATGAGGCTGCGCAGGTCAGTGTAAAACTTGTCCTTTTCAGCAGGCTCTGCCAGGAGGGTTGGGGAGTACACACTGAGAAGGGTGACGTGTTGCTGGTGTCTCAGTGGGAGGCGCATGGACATGATGCGGTCTGAGTGACCCGTTGGTAGGTTTTCCAGCTTAGTCGCAATGGAGGTCTTGACCATGAAACCCACGCCTGAGAGCCGTCTTTCTGATTCAGGCCTGCCTGACCAGTAGAGGGTGTACCCAGCGCCAAGTTCTTGGAGGCTGCCTTCGTCCGGAAGGCGTACTTCGCTGAGCGCGGCGATGTCGATGTTTAACCTCCACAATTCATGGGCAATGAGGGCGGAGCGACGTTCAGGGCGTCCGCTGTCTGCTTTGCCGAGCATGGTTCGGATGTTCCAGCATGCTACGTTGAGTCCGGTCGTGGTCGTCATGAGAGTGGATCCGTTATTCTTTCTTGTTTTTTTGACCACAGGAGAAGATGCCCGTTGACCGCGGCTAGCCAACTGGGGTTGCGAGGAGACGAGCTTTGGTTAGGCCACCTTTTCTAGGCCCCTCTCCGTGTGGAGCAAGCAGTGCTGTCCCTAGAGAAGGCTGCTTGGTCGTTCAGGGTGTGCCGAGTGATGTTGTCATCCCCAGGTCAACATCAGGCGACCAATATCCTGAACCGCCTGCATGGAGGTTTGAGACTGTGGCTTCCAGTGACATCTTTCACCTGCCGTTTCGCCCCTCGCCCGTCGCTACAGGACTTGGAATGGTCAGTGTCATGGTCCGTGGACGTTTCCTAAAGCCTGCGCGGTGGAGCTTTTTGGTGGAGTGCAGTGTGCGCAGTACTGGCCCCACCCTTTAAACCCTTGGTTCGTCTGCCATGGCCTAGCAAGCTGGGACGGTGGCATCGCACCTAAAGCCTGTTCTTAATTAAACGAACCTTAGTTCGCGAACTCTGACGATCTCTAGTTCACGATCTCGGGCGAACCAGGTTGGTTCTTGACTGGACGATCTAAAGATACGGCGAACCTAGTTCGAAGTAGTTCACGAACCTCGGCAAGCCATAGTTCGCTGTTGGAAAAAGTTCGCTCAACATGTTGAGCGATCCAAGGCGAACCTTTTCTCTGATTGGTCAAAACTGTTACCCTCTTCTGCGTTGGAGATAAGAAGATAGTCACCGATACAAACAACTATGGCGGACGGCGATATTTCACTCGTGCGAAGAACAAGACCCATTTTTATTGATTTGTGGTAGGCGCAACGCTGTTTGTAGGATCGCTACTGCAAGGAGTACAAAAACAAAAATCATCCAAATCGCGAAGCGGCATAGCGGCAGCCATTTTAAACACCTTCGCAGACAATAAGTACACCGAATCAAGCAGTTCTGTTAAGAAAGAGAACCATGGCAAACCTGGTTTGCTGCAGTTCGCCTAGGTTCGTTCAACCTCAATTAAGAAACAAACCAAAAGATCGCAGATCTTCTCCGATCTAGGTTTGCCGATCAATAGTTTGTCCAATTAAGAACAGCTCTAAGGCATACAGGTACTAGGTCACAATTGACCTAATCGTACCCGACAGCTGAGACAAAC
>BTPG01000008.1:10278685-10493685 GCA_036245525.1 Semisulcospira habei | reverse complement strand
CGCCAAGCTATTGTGGCACCACCCTTGAACTAAAGCCATTGGTCTATGTCCTCATCTGTAAGTACTATAATGTAGCTTGCATAGAATTATGGCAGTGAACAAATTTGAAGCTTTTAGCGTCATGATGCGGCTAATGATGCGGGTATGATGCGGGTCAAAAAGTGTGGAAAAATATGAAAGATAGAAAAAGACCCAGACGAAGAAACTAACACTTAACTTATTCTACCCCAGCAAAATAAAGATCCACCACGATAGTTCAAGGGTGATGCCAGAACAGCTTGGCGCCTATGGGCACCAAGCTATTCTGGCATCACCCTTGAACTATCATGGTGGATCTGTGTCCTGCACTGCAACGCAGTCTTCTGAAGACGACTTCAACATTTGGGGATTCCGGTCTTGGGGTAGAATGAGTTAAAATGACAGAACAGAACACTGACATTAATTAATTAACTGACAACATAAGAAATCACTTGAAACTTCAGCCTTTATTGTTGTCTTTCGTCCCCAACAACCAACCATTCTTCCATTTGCAGAGTTTTAAAAATGGTATGCAGTATATTACAAAATGATCCCGCCCCCCCCCCACCCCTCCCCCCTAATAACACTCTTGTAATCAATCTTTACATTGTCAATGGTTTTCTTATCTTATCTTATTATTGTCTTTTGTCCCCAGCCGGCTGTTTCGTTTTGCAAATCCAAAGGTTATACAGTATACAAAATAATCCAGGTGTCCATCAGATAAAAAAAAGCAGGCTATATATGCTGAAACCACCCCAATAATAACACTCTTGTAATAAATCTGTATGAAATCGAAAATGCCGCGAGTGGCGGGGAACCTCAATTCATTTCTTTTGTAACTTTTTCAGTCTGTTGCGGACGTAATCCTTAATGTTTGTCCAGCACCTATGTCTAAGTGCCGGCTCTTCTGCCATTGCGTGCTGTATCTCAGCCTTTCAGGAAGTTTGTTCATGACGAGGTGTGTCTTGAAACGAGTTTGAACAGCTTTCTCTTCAGCTTCCCCCCATGGTTTCCTTGTAACTCTAGCTTTCTTTCGAACAGGAGCTGACGCAGTACTGTCATCATCAAAACTATCTAGATTGTCATCAGGCTCTGGACGTCTTTTCTCCATCATGCTCATCGATTCCTGTGTTGTTGACTTGCTACTTGCTTCATTCACAGGTGCTGTTCCCCCCCGAGACCTCTCTGCCAGTTTCTGATGTGTCTTCATTGTCAAAGTCAATCTCTTCATCATCGCCCAGCTCAGCTCTAATGCAACTCTCAAAATCTGTCATCCCATTGTTAACTGACAGAAGAATCTTTGCCACTTTTGCCTTTTGAAGGACGTCTTGAGGTTGGCGGTAGATATGGCGATGTATCCGAATATCATGGCCAAGGAAATCTGCCAGCTGATCCTGGTCTAACTCCGTGATGGCCATTGACTGAGCCAAAGTTGCAACCTGCTTCCGTAACTGAGTAAATGTGAACATGGCTGGGTATGACACCCCTGCTTCTAGGGCATGGGCCTTCAGAACATCATGGCCTCTGTAAGGCCTCTGACCAGAAGGTGTGGCAAAGATGTACTGGGAATCAGCGAGAGCTGGCACTGATTGCCTCATTTGAAGGATTCTGTCCACAGTTGTCATCATCTTCTTCGTCAGCAAAACGGGAACACTCCTATTAAACTTGCCTCTGATTTCCACTCGCTGAAAATGATTCACCATTTTCTTCTCAACCTCTGTGAGACCTTTCAAGATATCTTGATTGGTGATCGATCCAATCTTAGCATTATGGAAGTCTGACACCTTCATTCTCTGAACTTCTCCTCCTCATTTTCGGTTGAAACGTGATACAGCACAAAAGAGTTGCTTTAACCACTGTCGGATAATCTTCCGAAACCATCCTTGTCTCAAGAAGCTGTTGGACCTTCCTCACATCTTCACATGATGGGATCAGCTTGGGTTTGTTCATGGTCATTTTCCCGACCGACTGGGCTGCTGTAGCGGACACACAATCATACCAGTCCCCGTTGAAGACAGAGTCAAACCGCTGCGCCTCAGAGAGCTCCTGTCGCCACCTGTCGTCTGAACCCTGCCCAAGCTGTTTGGATGCCTGTGACTGTTTGATCTGTGAACATTTTTTTCAAAGCATGGCCTATGCGCATTGCGAGATTGCCTTTTTTGAACTGATGTGTGTCCTCATCAAAATCTGCTAGCTCTTTTACAGCCATGATCAAAGCTAGCTGAATTGATCACAGCATTTAAACTTTCGATTTTCATTTCTGACCTCACTCTGATAATCTTTAATAGTCTGCCTAAATCAGGCATCCTGGAGCTGATTTGTCCAGCCGTGTGTTCTTCAATGTCCCTGCGGTTAAATAATCTCTTTCCATACTCAAGAAGCAAGGGGTCAGTTCTGATGAGACGGCTTATCTCATCATCTCTCTGGCTGGCCAAGACCTTGTGATAGAAGGAAAATTCATCGTCTAAGGGTATTGGAAGCATAGGCGACCACGGCGCGCCGCCTCCCCTCGCCGAGTGATCTGAAACCCTCCTGGCTTCTGACAGCAACGTTTTGAGTGTACAGAGATCAGCTTTTTTTGATAGAGCCCTTTGCAATGGCTACAGGCGAGAAGGTCGTCTACCTTACTAGTTTTGGTGCGATACTTAGGAATCAAACATCCGGATTTGTTTTCAAGAACAGCAACGTTATGCATGTAATCACCCTCATCTTGTAGTCTGATGCATGCTCGACGTCTCTGCTTAGTCCCTTTTTTTATCATCAAAATTTTAGCAACGTCTGCCTCATCTGCATGGACATCGTGTAAGTACGTGCTCATTTTCAAGACAAGCTTGCCACACAATTTGCATGCATGTTTCGTGTCCCATTTGTACTTTCCTTTCCCTCTCTGCGACACGTGCACACCTGTTTCTTCTGTAAGTGCTCTTTCCCCACTCTTTCCAGCATCATGTTCCTCCTGCCTATCCACATTCTCATTGCCACCCACTAACGCACACTGCACCTTGCTGGTACTAGCGTCACCGACACCTGGCCACCCCGAACCTGCCACTTTGATGAAATCTAACATAGTCGACACAATACTGTCTATGTCAGAGATCCCAGCAATTGATGCCGACACACCCTCTGAATCCGGTGAGCTCGAGCCAGGAACAAACTCTTCGTCATCACTGCCCTCGTATTGCGATGCGCTGGCACTACTCTCAGTCTCGGGTCCATCTCAGGCGCCATTTGCCAACTGGAGAAAGAAAGAAAGAAAGAAAGATTGAACCCAAAGCTGCATTAGGACAGAAACAGCCCAATTTTGGTTTAAGGGGCCTTGCACAAGAAGAAAAAGAGTAATCCCGTGTATGACCGATTTACATATGTGTGACCTCGGTGACGAGGGCTGGCTTCTGCAGCAGCAAAATCCACGTTTTCTGAAAATGCAAGCAGTTTTCACACATTTGTCAACCCTGCGTGACCCTTTGAGAGAGGTAACTCAAATTGGCATGTTTAAAAAGGTCTTGCCACAAAGTATCCTTGGGCCAAGCTTGAAGAATGTGGCTTGAATAGTCTCCGAGAAAATGCCACCGTTAACTCATTCTACCCCCAGACACACCACAGCAGGATAAGGATCGACCATGATAGTTCAAAGGTGATGCCAGAATAGCTTGGCGCCTACGCCTACGGGCGCCAAGCTATTCTGGCATCACCCTTGAACTATCATGGTCGATCTGTGTCCTGCGCTGCAATGCGGTCTTGAAAGGACAGGGGCAAAATTTAAGGATTTTGGTGTTGGGGTAGAATGAGTTAAAGTTTACCATGGACGACGGACGGACGACCAGTGGCCCAGAACATAAACTCACTTTTGCTTCGCACGCACGCCAGCCGATAAAATGAAGATGATCATAGAATCACTTTACTTACCAGTTTGTAATTGGGAGCATTCCGCTGCCGTCCATGCACCCTCCTACCAGACGCACCCTCTGTGGCAGAGGCTGGGGGGACATGATGCTGCAGCATAGATCCCGATGGGTTTGGACATCCTGCTGCCATCCGGCGCTGGGTGTGTGCAGAAAGTCCTGAGCCTGTGTGACCAAAACGGTGTTGCTGCAAACATGTCCAATACAACCATGTAAACCAACTGACATTTTGAATCAGATTGATTGTACATTGCTTAACGTCCCGACAGCAACAGGGCTTTCTCAGGACGTGCCTGCACTGCTTGTGAAAAACACCTAAACAGAACATTGCCATGTATGTCGCCAGCCGGTCAAATACGTTAAATAAACCTAACACATGGGGCCTAAATAAAGCTAAGACCATTTAGCAACACACATCCAATATCAAGAGCTACAGGCAGTGCAGACAGTAGGGAGAGTTTTAAAAAGGCAAATACAGGTGAATGGACAAAGGGTAGACAGAAACACATGCCCCAGAATAGAGAGAAGAACCCACCCTGTGGGGCTGACCAGGGTGACCCTGAGAACTAAAAACTGGTAATACAGTAAAAAGCGACACTTCAGTTGCACATTACGAAAGACCTGTTTGTGGACGTTTGTTCTTCGAATCGCGAGGCAGTTTTGCGAACGAGGATTGAAATCTGGCGCCATTTTTTTTTTAAGTCAACTGATACTGTGCATGCATGTGGCAAGATACTTTTCGATCACTGACAATCACACATGTCAGAATAAAAACAAAAACAAAATCGCGTGGCAGATTGACCTTGTAATGGGGTTATTGAACGAATTCCTTTCATTGAAGAAGAAAGCTTTTGTTAAAATCGTGGGGTTCTATTATCATTTACTACAAGACTCAACGGTCAGAGAGAGGAAGACACGGACGGAGCCACGGCTGAAGCAGACGCCTTATTTTTCTGGGCCAAACGGGTATCGGGGATTGGAGGCATCTCTCAGTTAAATAACTGCACTGAACAAGTACATTTGGGCGTGCTCTTAACTAAGAAATATTGCATAAAGTACCTCTGCAAACGCGGAAGAATGGCCGGCCACTGTTGGGGACGAAAGACGACGTTATAGGAAGGGCAAGGGAAACAACTCCGTTCATCGGTGTTGGGGTAACCAATCAGCGATCATCAAGTTGGTCTGAACACACTCCGCTTCCGTGTCAACACACAGGCCCAGGGCATCGCCAAAACAC
This sequence comes from Semisulcospira habei, assembly GCA_036245525.1. Classification (NCBI taxonomy): domain Eukaryota; kingdom Metazoa; phylum Mollusca; class Gastropoda; family Semisulcospiridae; genus Semisulcospira; species Semisulcospira habei. Next base: position 10,488,528 of record BTPG01000008.1, on the reverse strand, counting down.
AACATGAAGTAAATCTGGCGAAATGGGGACATCCTATTTTGATATTTTTTTCTGACTTTTGAATGAAAGATAATGCAGAAACAACCCTCAGAAAAAATGGGTGCCTGACTTGGTCACCCAGAATTTTACACACACCCATTTTGCATAAGGATGGTAAAGAAAGTAACCCAATTGAGTGGTTTGGTGTACGCACACACACACACACAAACACAAACACAAAAGCTAACGAGCACACATGTTAACAGTGACAAGCAAACACATGCACGGACACACACATTAGCACTAACACAAATGCACAGAGATACCTATACACACACGCATGTGTTTGAACTTCACTTTACATTAATAATAATAATAATAATAATAATAATAATAATAATAAGGCAGAGGCTGAAAGTGTGAGGGAGGGTATGGCGCCGAGAAGGGGCTAACCGACTGAGTGTTATGAGTGACTGAGTGAGTGAACCTACTGAGTGTTACTGGTGTGTGACAGAAGTTGAGTATATGTCAACATACTTCAGTCCAATTATTGAAATCAAGTTATCACTGTTGACATGCTTGCCCATGCTGTAAATAGGGGTGGTGGGGGAATAGTAGATTTGTGGATCCTGCATCACATATGTGTGCGTTTGATTGATTGATTGATTGTACATTGCTTAACGTCCGGACAGGAACAAGTCTTTCTCAGGACATGCCTGCGTTGCTTGTGAAATAAACCAACCAAACAGAATATTGAATGTATGTCGCCAGCCAGTCTCATTATGCTAAATAAACCTAGGACATGATAGGGACGCTTCATCTTCATGCTAATTTATCATACCATAGTTTTCAACAACATAACCCACAAATCCCTTTTATATGCGAGCTGCCCTCGCTGTCAAGGGTCTCTACATTTCGACTTTGACCTAATTCTGATGTTGAAATATCTCCTTTTGAAAAAGCATAGCAGATCTGCCAATGCGCCCCAGTGAATTTTCGTCAATGGTTTGTCAAACGTCATTTATCTTGACATATTTTTGGTTTTACCTAATTTTATATTTAGCGTGATATGAGTTTCACTTTCGCTTCAAGACTTGAGAAAATGGTGGCAAAGCTAGAATTTCACAGTACGATTTCAGTCTTGCTATATAATTTGTATAAAATCAGGTTGATTTTATCTAGCTACATAGTGATGCACTAAGTACACCTGCATGCTCATCTGAAAGCTCGTGTGTGTGTGTGTGTGTGTGTGTGTGTGTGTGTGTGTGTGTGTGTGTGTGTGTGTGTGTGTGTGTGTGTGTGTGTGTGTGTGTGTGTGTGTGTGTGTCTGTGTCCGTGTCTGTGTGCGTGCGTGAGCGCGCGCTCCAAACATCTCCAAGAGGCATAAAATCCTTATGCGCCCTCGGGGCTCATGAGGATCTATGCCTCTTGGAGATGCGCGCATGTGTATGTGAGAATTGAATTGAATTGAATTGAATTGAAACTTTATTTTCTAAGGATGAAGACAGTAGGCACGAAGGCCTTTTTACATGTCTGTCCTTAATAACATTTTAAATAAATATAACAGCAGAAACGGTAACATGACAAATAAATAAAATAAAAAGAAGGTATAATAATAATAATAATAATAATAATAATAATAATAATAATAATAATAATAATAATAATAAATATTTCGCACGCACGCACACACACACACACACACACACACACACCACACACTCAAGTGATGCGTTACAATCACGCACGCACGCACACACACACACGCACACATAACCACACGTGCACATAGAATAGATTTAAATAAACATAATAATGACCATAGATTATATGAAAAAATATTAACTCTAAGATTTTAACTAAAAACTGAAAGATTAAAGTTAAAACTTTAAAAGTAAACTATTGAACACATCAACTGTAACTATTGAGAAATTGAAAATATTACACACATACACCACACACACACACACACACACACACACACACACACACACACACACACACACACACACATATTCAGTCAGATGTAAGGCAGCGCAAGGGTAACTCATGATGCCTGTTACTCGAGTCATGCGTTACAATCACACATGCACACACACATGTGTGCCAGATGCAATGCAGCGCAAGATTGATGCAAGACGGTCATTACTCGAGTGATGCGTTGCACCACACACACACACACACACACACACACACACACACACACATACACACACACACACACACACACACACACACACACAGAGAGAGAGAGAGAGAGAGAGAGAGAGAGAGAGAGAGAGAGAGAGAGAGAGAGAGAGAGAGAGAGAGAGAATTACGTCATATTTAGAGTATCTGTGTGGTGACGAATTGCTTCTTTTACGTCACCGCCACTGTCTGACTTTTTTCAGAAGTCAAGGCTTTATACTGTTTTAATTTTTCCTGAAAAGAATTAATTTTTACTGAAGACGTTGAAAAGATACAAAACTGGCTGACGAACTCATCCAATGTCTTTCTACAAAATTGCTATATCCAAAATTTCAAGTAAATATAATATAAATTACGGACTCTAATCTGGGTCAACCGACTTTCTATAAACTGTCCTTTATGTCTTCAAGGAGACATCCCGTTACAAAATGCTCGGAGGCTCTCTTCGCCACCCCTTAGAGAAAATATTTCACCAAGTTTCAAGCTTGTGCGTACAGCAATATCGGAGATTCTCGTGTTTACATTCATACGCACACACATACGCACATACGGCGCTTCGCCCCAAATGTACGTTCAGCAGCGAGGCCCTAGTATACAACGCAAGGAACCGTAACTGACCACGCGCCGCGCAGAAAGGAAGAAAAATCAACAAACATGGCCTAGAAACAGACTCATAACAAATGAGGAACAGGTAAATCTGAAAAACAAATGACGCAGAGATAACGCAATGAACAGTATGAAACAACACGTTAACAAACGGACAGTAATACAAGACTGACTTCCCCACCGAAGACACACAAATGTCGCAACAAAAGCGTGGGACACCAAAAAAAATGGACGCATAGTAAAAAATTAATGCGAAGACGGAGCACGCGCAAACGGGCCTGAGTAGCAGAGGAATCAGAGCTAACGCGGTACCAACCACTCGCAGAGATCAAACGCGCACCGACAACAGTCTTCAATGATGACTCACACGAGGCCAGGCGCGCGGGGGACATAAAAGCAGCAAACGGCCGCGCGTAATAACCAGTTCAGCGCACAACCACAGCGCTAAGAGGTGGCCAACAAACCACCCTGAGAAACAATACGAAATGAACAGCTCAACACACCAGCGAGAAACAGGCAAAATTTTGAAGCCTTGATGGAACGACAGGACCTTCTGGGTCCGGCAAACATACGAAAGTATATGCGGACGCTGCACCATGGCAAACACGCCAACACGCAACGTAAAACACAGGCAGGGATAACCTAACACTGCCCAACAAAAACAACGAAAAACAGTGCGAGTCGCACACAACCCCCCCCCCCCTCCCCCCCTTCGTCCAACGCAATGAACTGAAAAACAAAAAGTGACACCAACGAATAGAAATCCACAGAACGGTCACAACAAAAAGAAAAGTTCGGTGTTAAGCACCACTGTGGTTAGGTGGGTCCGCTGACGAGAGCAGTACCTAGCTTATTGCAAGCAAAAATGTGCTCGAAATACGCAATGGAAAGAGTGACTAAAACAAAATCTAGACCTGTGTCATGAAACATTGTGTATACGGCCAAGCCAGAATAAACAGGCTCCTGAACGCGTTGTTTGGTGTGCGATGTCGAGCACCATTTTATTCACACAGCGTAACTAGACATGACGTAATTTTTATCTTGTTACTTCAGTTGTCAGAGGATTAGGCCTGCTCGTCTTTGACATGATGGACATGCTATTAAATTCGCCCCACCGCGACCCGTCCTAAAACGTTCCTTCTATAAATAGAAGGGACTTAAAAAAAGAGTTTAAAATAATTACTTTTTTTAAATTATAAAAAACAGAGATATATGGGGAAACAATTAGTTTTAAAAAATGCATCAACCGAACGCACATAATGTATCATCTCCTAGGTGCAGCATACCATTTAGTAATACACATCCAATATCAAGAGTTGCAGGCAGCACAGACAGTAGGGGGAATTTTTTTTTTTTTTTTTTTTTTGTAACTCATTCTACCCCAACACCGAAATCCCAAAATTTTGCCGTTGTCCTCTGAAAACTGCATTGCAGTGCAGGACACAGATCTACCATGATAGTTCAAGGGTGATGCCAGAATAGCTTGGCGCCCATAGGCGCCAAGCTATTCTGGCATCACCCTTGAACTATCATGATCGATCCTTATATTTCTGTGGTGGGTCTGGGGTAGAATGAGTTAAAGAGACAATACAGGTTAATGGTCCAAAGGTAGACAGAAAAAATGTGTCCCAGATGAAAATAGAGAAAAACTCACCCTGTGGGGCTGACCATGGCGACCCTGGGAACTAAAAGGTAGAAGTCCCCTAGCGCAGATTGTCTCTTTCTCTCCTTACGCCTTCCCCCACCCACCCACCCACCCCCTTCCTCTACACATACACCATTACCTTCCTCCCCTCCACCTTTTTTTTTTCTTCCCATTTTTGGGTTACCCTTGAAGACGGTTTCACATCTACCTACTCTCCACTCCTACCGATATCTATTACTAATATTGAAAATTTGCTTTAATTAAATGAATTATTACTTGTGTACCGTGCTAAATGCTGTTGTTGTTGTTTTCCCCCTAAGGAAGGAGGAAGGAACACTACCAAAAGATCTCCGTGACGCAGTCGTTATCACCCTGTACAAGAACAAAGGCGAGAAGTCTGACTGTTCCAACTATCGGGGAATTACCCTGCTGTCCATTGCTGGGAAAATCCTTGCAAGGCTGCTCCTAAATCGGCTGGTACCTGCCATCACTGAAGACCAACTCCCAGAGGGCCAGTGTGGCTTCAGAGCAAACAGGAGCACCACCGATATGGTCTTTGTGCTGAGACAGCTACAGGAGAAGTGCCGCGAGCAGAACAAAGGGCTGTACGTAACATTTGTCGACCTAACAAAAGCGTTCGACACTGTGAGCAGGCAAGGCATGTGGCAGATCCTGGAGCGACTTGGCTGTCCCCCAAAGTTCCTCAACATGATTGTCCAGCTACACGAGGACCAGCAAGGCCAGGTCAGACTCAACAATGACCTCTCAGAACCATTCCCTATTCTCAACGGCGTAAAGCAGGGCTGCGTGCTGGCACCGACCCTCTTCACCATCTTTTTTAGCATGATGTTGAAGCAGGCCACAGTGGACCTCGATGATGACGATGCAGTGTACATCAGGTATCGTCTCGATGGCAGCCTGTTCAACCTCAGACGACTGCAGGCCCACACGAAAACCCTAGACCAACTGATTCGTGAGCTGCTTTTTGCTGATGATGCTGCCCTCGTTGCACACACAGAGAGAGCCCTGCAGCGCATGACGTCTTGCTTCGCAGATGCTGCCCAGCTCTTTGGACTCGAGGTCAGTCTGAAAAAGACAGAGGTCCTCCATCAGCCGGCACCCAAGACAGTGTATCGCCCTCCTCACATCACCATTGGCGAGTCTGAACTAAAGTCAGTGCACCAGTTTACTTACCTTGGCTGCATTATCACGTCGGACGCCAAGCTGGACAAGGAGCTTGACAGCAGGCTGGCAAAAGCGAACAGTGCTTTCGGGCGACTTTTCAAGCGGGTGTGGCACAATCAACAGCTGAAAACAGGCACCAAGATCAGCGTGTACAGAGCTGTGGTCCTCACCACCCTGCTGTATGGTTCCGAGTCCTGGGCCCTCTACCGCAGCCAACTACGACTCCTCGAACGCTTCCACCAGCGCTGCCTGCGTACCATCCTGGGCATTCACTGGAGTGACTATGTCACCAACGTCGAGGTCCTTGAACAGGCTGAAACTGTGAGCATCGAGGCTTTGCTGCTGCGGACACAGCTCCGCTGGGCGGGGCATGTCTCCAGGATGGAGGATCATCGCCTACCAAAGATCACCCTGTTCGGCGAGCTTGCTACTGGACACCGTGACAGAGGGGCACCAAAGAAGAGATACAAAGACTGTCTCAAGAAGTCACTTAGTGCCTGCCAAATCGACCACCACCAGTGGTCTTCGCTTGCTGCGGACCGTGACACCTGGCGCTCCACCATTTACAAGGCAGCTGTCTCCTTTGAGGACTCTCGCAGAGCTAGCCTTAAGGACAAGCGGCTCAGGAGAAAAAACAGAGATGCCGCAGCTCAGAACCCTGGCCAGACCTTCCCCTGCAGCCACTGCGGTCGAACCTGCCTGTCTCGGATTGGCCTCCGCAGCCACGAACAAGCCTGCAGACGTCGTGGGCAACTCCTATAAAATCTTCGTTCGCGAAGTCAAGCCAAGGAGGGGAGGAGGAGTGTTTTCCCCCGGTTGTCCTTCCGTTTATCCCCGAGGTAGTCCTCAACTTGAAGGTGATATAAAGTTTGCCTTCGGGTTGGTGTTTAGCAGGCTTTGTGTATTAGATACTCGGCCTACTTCGTGCCCAAGGGTAACCCCCAGACTTCTTCTTCATCTTCTTCGTCTTCTCTCTCTCTCTCTCTCTCTCTCTCTCTCTCTCTCTCTCTCTCTCTCTCTCTCTCTCTCTCTCTCTCTCTCTCTCTCTCTCTCTCTCTCTCTCTCTCTCTCATAGGAAGTTGCCACGAGTGAGATCAGTCAACACCACAATGACCCCACGCCGGCAAGGACAGCCCTCCACGTGGCGACCGTATCCCAATGCTGATCACCTCCAGCGCTCGGTGTCTCGACAATAGCTCTGCACAGCGAGGAGCAATGGAATCCGAGCCCCGTAATCAGATTAAGCCAGCCCTGATTTCCACAGGTCCCGCCAGTCAGGATAATCGCCGCCCTGCGGCATCCGACCGTGGCAGCGGCCCCGATACCAACCCCGTGGAAAGCTCGCCCAAGGGCACGATGCACCGCATTACAGTGGCACTCGTCGCCGTAACAACCGTCAAGGACCAGCGGTGGTGATGATGCAACAGCGTGTCCTGCCTGATACAACCACTTAGTCTGCTTGTGGGAGATTCCATCCTGCAGCACGTGAGGGAGACAGTATGGCGACGGGCCCCCAGGTGTCTGTGTCTGGCCTCAACACTCCCAGCAGATTACAGACTGGCTGGCACAGATACGCTCCTTCTCCAAGCGTGCACCTCGTGACCTTCCACTGTGGGCATAAACGACTGCAAGCTAGGCCGTACTATTACACCCCAGGTGTGGATGGAAATTGCCAGCCTGTGTAGACTTGCCTCAGTTTCCACACGTCCAACTACAGTCCTCGGCGGGTATCATCCCTGCTAGAGGACAGTGTGCCATCAACAGTAACATACGCCTGTCTAACGCCAATCTCCGACAGGTCTGTGATGGTGTGGAAATCGTGTTCATTAACAATTATGTTATTTTTACAACAACGACAGGCGCCCCTAACACAGACAAACCAAAGACAGGATTCACCCCAGCCGGCAGGGCGTGGTTAGCCTCGCTCTAAACATCATTTCAAGCTTAATGGACGCCTCGACTCCGCTCGCTCTAAACCTGCCGCAGGGAGTACAGATTATCGAGACCGCTCTGACATAACAGTGCCCAAACAAGTTTACTCCACTGTCGTCACCAGGCAACAGGGGCTGGCTTCAGAACTGATCAGCGGATCAAAGCTGGACCCTGCCTCCGCTGCTGGCCAGTCACATAGTTCTCTCAGTCGACAGTGCGTGTTGCCTCCCTTAGCACAGACGGCATCCCAGCAACCAACTTGGCATCACCTACCAGCGGTCATCGGTGACATGTGCTACAATCAGCGTGGCCTCCAGGACAGTGGCCCTTGGTTCAAACCCCTGAACATGATGATGTCGCAATACACACAGTACCCAACCGCGGTACCGTATTACGGTTATCAACACCTTCAGTGGGCTCAGTCTCAAAACCACGCCACAGTGTGCTAAGTATCTACATAAAGCCTAGCCACGTGACATTATTGGGACAAGTCCTATATATATGAACAGCTTCCTTCTACATAGCGTTCCTTCATATGTCTTATGATGGTGTTCATGACTAACATTATTCAATCACTGTCAAGTGGTTGCTGAGTGTTTTTCTTTGCTAATTTCTCAATGTTGAGAGTAGCGATAAAGCTATGCAAGGTTTTTGACTGAGCTGTAATGCGCGACATTAATTGCCTGTGCTGACGCCGTATAGTGTTTTGACTGTGCCATTTCCGCCGCACTTGTTGCAAGCGGTGGGCATTCAACTGTGACCGTGAAGTGAGTTGTTTTACTGTGGCATTGAAGCGAGTTGTTTACTGACTGGACTGTCTTGAATAGCCCAGTGAACTATTGACGCCAAAAGCCGATTAGCTCCCCAAGGCAGTGGTATCTAGTGTTCATCGGTTTTAAAACCGCTGCAAGGCCTATTTTAAGGTTTTGTTTTCTGTTTGTAACTTTTATTTAGTTACATTATTAAATTTAGCCTTTTATATTAATTTCTTTCACTTCATTTGTCTCGTGACCCCCCACCCGAGTCTGCCCTGGGTGTCTTGGGTGGGATTAACTACTTTTTAGTTCCCAGGGTCACCCTGGTCAGCCCCACAGGGTGGGTTTTCCCCTCTATTCTGGGGCATGTGTTTCTGTCTATCCTTGATACTCACAAACCAGATAGGTGAGGCTAGCGCTGGCAGAATTGTCAGTACTCAAACCAAGGGGAATCACAGCGCTGGACAGACAACAGTTAGATCCCCTGCCCCCGCCTATCAGGCACCCAATCGCCAGCCCACAGAGAAATACGCAGGTATAGAATAAGACAATCATTTCCATTCCTGATAAGAATGGATCAGGTCTCTTATATAACCCATGTCTTTCTCCGGAACTTAGGAAGTAGGCAGGAGAAACATACATACACAAACATGAAGGTGCGCTACTATATGTGGTCGGGTAAATACCCTGATTTCCCACAGTAGATGCACAGAACATTACACAACAATGTAACGATACAAATTTTGCCTCGAGTTATACATGATACTCACAAACCAGATAGGTGAGGCTAGCGCTGGCAGAATTGTCAGTACTCAAACCAAGGGGAATCACAGCGCTGGACAGACAACAGTTAGATCCCCTGCCCCCGCCTATCAGGCACCCAATCGCCAGCCCACAGAGAAATACGCAGGTATAGAATAAGACAATCATTTCCATTCCTGATAAGAATGGATCAGGTCTCTTATATAACCCATGTCTTTCTCCGGAACTTAGGAAGTAGGCAGGAGAAACATACATACACAAACATGAAGGTGCGCTACTATATGTGGTCGGGTAAATACCCTGATTTCCCACAGTAGATGCACAGAACATTACACAACAATGTAACGATACAAATTTTGCCTCGAGTTATACATGATACTCACAAACCAGATAGGTGAGGCTAGCGCTGGCAGAATTGTCAGTACTCAAACCAAGGGGAATCACAGCGCTGGACAGACAACAGTTAGATCCCCTGCCCCCGCCTATCTAACTGTTGTCTGTCCAGCGCTGTGATTCCCCTTGGTTTGAGTACTGACAATTCTGCCAGCGCTAGCCTCACCTATCTGGTTTGTGAGTATCATGTATAACTCGAGGCAAAATTTGTATCGTTACATTGTTGTGTAATGTTCTGTGCATCTACTGTGGGAAATCAGGGTATTTACCCGACCACATATAGTAGCGCACCTTCATGTTTGTGTATGTATGTTTCTCCTGCCTACTTCCTAAGTTCCGGAGAAAGACATGGGTTATATAAGAGACCTGATCCATTCTTATCAGGAATGGAAATGATTGTCTTATTCTATACCTGCGTATTTCTCTGTGGGCTGGCGATTGGGTGCCTGATAGGCGGGGGCAGGGGATCTAACTGTTGTCTGTCCAGCGCTGTGATTCCCCTTGGTTTGAGTACTGTCTATCCTTGGTCTATTCACCTGTATTTTCCTTTTTTAAACTCTCCCTACTGTCTGCGCTGCCTGTAGCTCTTGATGTTGGATGTGTGTTGCTAAATGGTCTTAGGTTTATTTAGCATATTAGGCCGGCTGGCGACATACATTCAATATTCTGGGGATTTTTGTGGGGGGTTTTCACAAGCAGTGCAGGCACGTCCTGAGAAAGTCTTGTTGCTGTCGGGACTTTAAGCAATGTACAACCAAACCAAATCATCATTAGTCTCGTGAGTAATTTTGCTGTTTGATCTGAAACGATATAAACATGATATCAGGTCAGCATTTACATATTGGTCACTTAAACATATCATTTGTATAACAAAATCCCTGATCTCTGTGTGCTCTTGACTCAACCCAGTCCTTTTCATTTGTTTGGTGTCACTGAATCGCGCCTCAGTCCTAACATCAGTGATGAGGCCGTTTCTATCCAGGACTTTGCTGTCTTGCGCCGCGATGCTGAATACTCGGGACAGACAGGTATAGCAGTACAGTGTATATAAACAATTTAATTAAGATTCGACCTCCAGAAGCTAAAAGACCCGGAAGTAGAAGAGCTCTTCCAAGCCCAGGTGGGAGGCAGATTTGCAGCCTTGGCTACTTTGGACTGTGACGTAGACACCCTTGCTGGAAATATAAAAGAGGTGTTACTTTCTACAGCAGAAGAAGTGCTGGGGAAGCAGAGGAAGCGCAAACAGCCCTGGGTCACCGATGACATCCTCGATCTCTGTGATGAGAGGAGAGCCTGGAAGAAAAAGAGAGGCCAAGACCTCACATCAGCAAACAAGTACAGACTTGTCAACAAGAAGATCAGGAAGAGGATGAAAGAAGCCAAAGAAGATTGGATTGAAGACCAGTGTTGTAGCGTGGAAGAGGGCATGGCAAACGGCAACAGCAAGAAGGCTTATGAAACGCTAAGGACCCTCACCAAGACTCAACAGCGAACAGCCACAGTCATCGAAGACAGCAGCGGCCAACTCCTTACGGAAAACACTGCTGTACTAAACAGATGGACTGAGTACTGCCGAGACTTGTATAACTACAAGGCTGAGCCAGACACCAGCATCCTCCAAAACAACCAGGCTGGGGCCAGGAAGGCTGAAGACCTGCCAGTGTTAGCTGAAGAGGTGGAAGCAGCCGTACACGGCCTGAAGGGAGGAAAGTCTCCAGGTGTAGACAACGTACCTGCTGAACTGTTGAAACATGGAGGAGAAGTAACAACGAAGGTCCTCACTACACTCTGTCAAAAGATCTGGGAGCAAAAGAAATTGCCAGTAGAATGGACACAGTCTCTAGTGATCCCGCTCCCCAAGAAAGGAAACCTGAAACAGTGCCAGAACTACAGAACTATCAGTCTGATAAGTCACCCTAGCAAAGTAATGCTTAGAATCATTCTCAACCGCCTCAAAACTTTCGCCGAGGAACTGCTAGCAGAAGAACAGGCTGGCTTCAGAGTTGGAAGAAGCACTGTAGAGCAGATTTTCAACTGCCGCGTCCTGATCGAGAAACATCTGCAGCATCAGCGCGAACTCTACCACAACTTCATTGATTTCAGGAAAGCATTTGATCGCGTCTGGCACGACGGACTCTGGCAAGTCATGAGATCGTTCAACATAGAGGAGGGACTGATCCAAATGATAGAAGCGCTTTACAAGAACGCCTGCAGCGCGGTTCTACTTAACAATCGGTCAGGCGAGTTCTTCAGGACGACGATCGGTGTCCGTCAAGGATGCCTGCTCTCTCCTGTCCTTTTCAACATATTCCTGGAGAAGATCATGCAGGAAACCCTCCACGACCATCATACTTCAATCTCTATTGGTGGCAGATCCCTGTGCAATCTTCGATTCGCAGACGACATTGACCTCATGGCAGGCAGCAATAGTGAGCTCCAAAACCTGACAGACAAACTTTCAAGTAGCGCAGGGTCTTATGGCATGGAGATCAGTACGGATAAAAGCAAAGTGATGATCAACACCACAAGCGACAGCAGCAGCAACATTCACATGAACGGCCAGAAGCTAGAAGAGGTCAATAGCTTCAAGTACTTGGGAGCCACCCTGTCCAAAGACGGTAGTTGCATAGCAGAGATCCGTATCAGGATAGGTACAGCAACATCCGCAATGGCCAGGCTGGACAGGATATGGCGAAGTAACTCCATCAGCTTCACCATCAAGTACAGGCTTTACAAGTCCCTCGTAGTGTCTATTCTACTCTACGGCTGTGAGACTTGGACACTGCTTGCAGACTCAGAAAAGAAAATCCAGGCCTTTGAGAACAAGTGCCTGAGGAAGTTGCTCCGCATCTCGTACCGCGAGCACAAGACCAACGAATATGTACGGAGCATCGTCACTTCCCTGGTGGGCCCACATGAACCCCTTCTGGCAACCGTGAAACGGCGCAAGCTTGCTTGGTTTGGCCACGTGACCCGACACAACACCTTGTCCAAGACTATCCTCCAAGGCACTCTCGAAGGAAGTCGTCGGCGAGGTCGTCAGAGAAAGAGTTGGGTCGCAAACATAAAAGAATGGACCGAACTCGAGATGCCAGACTTGCTTGCCACCGCCCAAAATAGAACTCAGTGGAGAGCACTGTCTGTTGCTGCTGCCTTTCAGTCCCCCCAACGCCCAGTTCGGGCAAGGGACTGATGATGATGATGATCACCCGCAGGCGTAAAAACCTGGAATCACCAACGGTGAAATATGGCTGGATTGATGATGATGAAACTTTATTTATCAACGGGAAAAAGTTTTGACAGAAACAAATCGTCATTTTACAAACTTGCCCTTGCTAACATCTAAAACATAATATAGGTTAAAAAAAATAATAATAAAGCCATTATGTTTACACACATTATTTCATGCAACAATAACAAAAAATTTAATAGAAACAAAATAATAATAAATTTTTAAAAAATATATACACAGAATAATAGTAACACTCAACTTTCATCTTATACCACACACACACACACACACACACACACACACACACACACACACACACACACACACACACACACACACACACACACACACACACACACAAACACACACACAAACACACCACACACACACACACACACAGTATACATAAATGCATGTAGTACATAAAAGTATTAACAATCAAGGGTTGTTTAAATAAATGCCCAGTGTTTTGGCTCATCAGGTAATCGAAAGTTTCGTTTTAAAGATTCCAAGCGAGGCTATAGTCTTCAAATGTGCAGGAATAGTGAGCCATACAAACGGTCCAGAAAAGGATAAACTAGTTTTAAAGAGGTCAATTCTAGGCAGAGGTAGGGGTAAAGTATTGTTTCTTGAGGTCCGTTCGCGTTCTTGCTGTGGCATTACTTTGGTGGTTAAATACTGCGGTGTCATGTTATTTAATATCGTGTGCATGAGGATGCATTTGTTGAAACTAAGTTTTTGACGCAGGCCGAGAATGTTTAGATGTCTAAATTTGTCTTTGGTAGGAATGGGCCGCTTATCTATCAGTTTGACAGCTCTTTTATATAGAGAGTTTAACCTGTGATTGTGAACATCACTACAACCGTCCCACACTGTGGAGACATAATCAACGTGAGACTTAACATAGGCATGAAAAAAAAACAGTTTACGAGGATGTGTATCCGTTACTTGTCTAAGCTGGGACAACAGGAAAGTGTTTTTAGCAATGGTTTTACAGACTGTATTTATATGCGTCTCCCAACATAGTTGTTTGTCAACGTGTATTCCCAAGAATTTAAGCTCTGTGACTTGTTCTATCTGTTTAGCATTCAGTTGTAAATGTAACGGCTGTGGTCAGCGTTGGTGTTTTTGTCTTGTAGTGATTAAAATACTCTTAGTTTTTTTCTGGATGAAGAACCATATGATTCAATCTACACCAGTCGAAAACCTCGTTGAGACTACTTTGTAAGCTAAGGTTAATGTCAGCTGTTTTTTAATCCGAAACATGGAGGTACGTATCTTCCGCAAACAGGTTGCAATTGACATCAGTGTTAGCAATATGCAAAGGCAAATCATTAATAAATATTATAAATAGAAGAGGTCCCAAGATCGACCCCTGGGGGACACCGTAGTTAACTTGTCCTTGTTTAGAGTATTTTCCATGGGTATATACCTTTTGTTTTCTGTCTTTTAGGTATGATCTAAAGAATGCTATGGCGGTTTCACTTATATGGTATGCTGCTAGCTTCTTTAAGAGAATGTCATGGTCGACAAGATCAAATGCCTTTTGTATGTCTAAGAAATCAGCTCCAGACATCAGGTTTTTATTTATTGATTCCAGCCAGCTGTCTACAATATGTGTCAGTGCTGACTGATACGAGTGTTTCGTTCTAAAGCCGGACTGATGAATATTTATTAAATTGCCCTTTTCTAGAAAATCGAGGAGGTGTTTTTGTATGTGTTTTTCAATGGGCTTTGACAGGGCCGACAAAAGGGAAATAGAACGGTAGTTATTGACATCTTCAAGATCTTTTGATTTAGGGATTGGAATTACCTTGGCTTCTTTGAAAATACTTAGAAACGTGCTGTGTTTTATACAGAGGTTAAAGATATAAGTGAGTGCCTTTACCATATATGGTAGTGACATTTTCAGAATTTTGTTGTCGATACCATCCATCCCGGTGGACGTTTTGTTCGGCATGCTAGAAATAAATTTGCCGACTTCAGCGACGGTAATATCAAGAATGATGAATGTCTGCAGTATATTTTTGGCCTCACAGTATTTTTCCAGTACACTAGGAACTTGGTACTCTGCGTTACTACTTGCCGCTGACTGAGCAAGTGTTTCAGTTGTCGATAGGAAGTGGTTATATAAATAATAATAATAATAATAATAATAATAATAATAATAATAATAATATAATGTACATTTATATAGTGCTTAACCTCAAAATGAATGTTGCTCTAAGCGCTTTACATGATCAAAAATCACAAAACATAAAGTACAAGAAAGGAAACGCTACAATAAATGTTACAAAAACTAAAGTGACACATATCAAAAGCTCACTCTCACACATACACACACACCTTTACAAGAACAGTTACTGCTAAAGATTGCTAACGCACTGAAAATGCATCTAACTGTATGCGTAAGAAAACAGATAGGTCTTGAGCAGTGATTTAAAAGCAGACAGAGTTGGGGCATGTCTGACATGGGCAGGAAGGTCGTTCCAGGTGACTGGACCAAAATAAGAAAAGGCACGCTGGCCCTGGCTGTACTTCTTTCACCTAGGAACCCTGAAAATACGCGTGTCTGATGCTGAACGGAGGGATCTTGAAGGCGTGTAAATATGAACCAGGTCGGACAAATATGGAGGAGCAGAACCGGTAGTAGCATTGTAACAAATGACAGAGACCTTGTACACAATTCTTTGAGATACAGGCAGCCAGTGCAGGTCAACAAGTAAGGGTATTATGTGCTCACGTTTCGGTACTCTGTAAATTAGTTGGGCAGAGCAGTTCATAACTCTTTGAAGTTTATCAAGAAGATTCTGAGGAACAGCAGCCAAAAGGGAATTACAAAAAGCAATGCGTGAAAGAACAAGGGAGGTAACAAGCGTTTTAGTTGCTTCGGTAGTGAGAAGGTGTCGAATTGAACTGATCTTTCTCAATTCAAAGAAGGTACATTGGCAAACCTTGTTGACATGCTCTCTCATGGTCAGCCTATTGTCAAAGATAACACCAAGATTACGGGCCGGCTCGGAAAAGGGGATACTGTTCTGACCAACCCTGATCGAGTCTGGGAAATCAGTGGAGGTTGAACAAGAAAATCTTAAGGCCTCAGTTTTGCCACTATTCATTTCCAATTTGTTCTGCGTGGTCCAGTTCTGAACGTCTGTGATACAGGCCTCTAAAGACTGTAACATCTGACTAACATGTTTGCTTTGAGCACTGGCATACAGCTCTGTGTCATCTGCATAAAAATGGTGAGAAACGGAGTGACATTTGATGACACTAGATAAAGGCTGGGTATACAATGTGAAAAGGATCGTCCCCAAAACAGAGCCTTGGGAACACCGTACACAAGCTCAGTGGGATCAGACTCTACTCCCAACACAGACACTACTTGCTTTCTTCCAAAGAGATAAGACTCAAAAAAAAGTGTAAAACGGTACTCTTGATGCCAAAAACAGAGTCTAAACTGACAAATGGGATAGAATTTCAGGGGCTGATTTATCCTTCGTTATAACGTTCAGAGCTTTCCAAACCGATGCTGTATCTTTTTTGTCCCTAATCATTTCCTGGAAGAACAGTTTTTTGGACGCTCTCACGAGGTATTTAACACGATTTCGTTGTTTCTTATATTCATCAAACTGTTTTTCTTTCTTAAGTTTGTCTCTAAATGATATGACCTGTTTGATATCTACTGTTAACCAGGGTGGCAGGGTAGAGTGCTTAACTCGTTTTTCTCGTATGGGCGCATGCTTATTTAGGACCCCAAAGAATAGATACATCCAGTACGATAGGGCACTGTCAGGAGAAGTGTGGTTATACGTCACTGAAAGGAGTATTGCTCAGATCCCGCAGAAAGTCGCCGTTATTAAATTTTTGGAAAGAACGATATTTAATTGTTTTATATCTCTTTTTGTTCTCTTTGTCTAGTTTCATGGAGACTGTGCAACATGCTGGGTTATGGTCGCTGACAGTTAAGGAGGGAACATGTACATTTGATATTTTATCATCATTTGTCACGTAAATATGATCAATCAGGGTTGCAGATGTACATGTGGTTCTAGTGAGGGTTTTAATTAACTGTTCTAAACCGAATAGTGCTGTTGTTGACGCCCATGCAGCATGGGACCCTTTAGATTTAGAAAGGTCGATATTAAAATCGCCCCAAAGAACAACGTCAGCTTTATTTTGATTTACACTATCCATCATTGTTACGAAGTCTTCATACCAGTCCCAGTTGACTGCGGGATTTCTATAAATAAAACCAATGAGGACGGGGGGTGATTTAGATGTTTTCACTTCTACCCACAAGCTTTCCACTTGAGCTGACTCTAAGTCTTGTCGCCGTTTGACGTTATCAAGTATTGAATTATGTATATATACTGCTAGTCCAGTGTGTTGAGAGCATGAGGCATCTCTGCGGAGTACTGAGAAGTTTGATACAGAACTGGAGTTATCCCTTATTGAACTTTTAAGCCTTGACTCGGACACATCAAAAATATGAAAATGTAAGGGCGTGTTCAGGAACACAGATAAATCGGGCACCTTGTTAACTAGATGGTATATGTTAAGATGACCAATTCTCAATTTGTCTGTTCGTTTCGGAACAGTATTTAGATTACGATTTTAAATGTCGGTAACAACTCAAATGTAGCGAGAGATATAATACAAATATGGTCACAAAAATAACCCCAAAAAATCAACTAATATCAATATCTATAGAATGCTGAAAAAAAGCTCAGTAAGACAATACACGGCGGAGAATCACAATGTTTAACACGCGCTTAGTCTGAGTTCAGCAGAATGTTTACGGTTTTCTTGCTTGGTTATGTTAACAAAAAATAACAAAGTCGGGAACTGTTAAAAAAAATGAAAAGAAACTTGTCAAGGAACTATGCAGATTCACCTGGGACAAAGTTCATAATACACAAAGCTATTTTGACGACTTAAAAATAAGAAAAAAGAAAAACAAGAACAAATTTAAAGTCTAGGAAAATGGTGCAACTATAAATAATTTCAAAAATCGCTAAGTGAAAACAAGTATATTTAAATCTGGAAATGATAATAGCAGATTGGAAATTACTGTCAATAATTGGTCCACAAAACGTGCACAGTGGAACGTTATCAAAGAAGAAGAAACTTATGCAAATCACGACTCAAACACACGCTGTCAAAATGAGAAAGGCGTGTCCTACTAATATTCATACACTGTCGAAATGGCTATCACCCAGGGACGCGTAGTTGAGGGCAGACAAATCCAGTCCCGTGCTCGTCGGATACATTTATAGAAACCCAGCATTAACATGTCAATGGTATGACGAATTCACAGTTATGATGGATAGGGTCAGAAAGTCAACCTCAGACATGTTGATTTTGGGAGACTTTAATATCAATTTGCTCCTAAATAACCCTGCCTCGGAATGTACCATTTCTATGTTTGGACTGAAGCATTTAGTTGCTGCTGCTACCCGAGTTAGTTCTACTTCCTCTACCCTTATTGACACATCTACACAACTAATAAGACAAGGGTAGTGGGAGTAGAGATGCCCCAAAAAGGGATTAGTACAAATATACCCTTTGTGTTATGGCTGGGCATTGAAAGCAAATACTACTTTTCGTAAACACCAGCACACAACTATTAGATATAGATCTTTGAAGCACTTCAACAAAGACGTATTTCTGCATGACCTAAGTCAAGTATCTTTCCACACAGTTTACAACCAATGTGATCCTAATGAGGCTCTGTCTGAATGGTACAGAATGTGTCTTGGTGTTCTTTGACAAACGTGCTCCTTTCAGAGAGAAGCGAGTGAAACATCTCCAGCTTTCCACGTGGTTGAACAATGAAATCAAGGATGCCATGCAGCTCCGAGATGATCATAAAAGGAGCACAAATTTTGTAGCTTACCGAAAACAAAGAAACCTTATAAGATATTTAGTTAGAATTGCTCACTTTCACTCTCACTTTCACCATCTCATGAACGGAAAAAAAGATATCGTTTCTGTTTGGCATGCAATAAACGCCTTTACAAGGTCCAGAAATACCGCACAGTGCACTAAAATATCAGCTGATACGTTTAATCAGCATTGTCTCTCTACCGCCACTACACTGCTACATAATTTTACGTCTCTCGGTCAACCGTCTGATGTTTCAGAAAAGCTAAAAAGGTTTCGTGCTGAAAGATTAACACCTAACACGTCTTGCAACATTCCGCTCTTAACAGTTTATGAAGTGGGAAAATCCATTTCTTTATTAAAGAGTAAACGTACATCTGGCCATAATGGAATTAACAGCACTGTTCTTAAAATGGCTATTCCATACACCGTCGAGTCGCTAACATACATCTACAACCTTTGTATACAACATGGACAATTTCCGTCTGGTCTGAAAACGGCAAAGGTAATACCGTTACCTAAAACAAAAGATTTAAATGACCCCAACCATTTCAGACCCATTTCTTTGTTGTCAACTCTATCAAAACCGATTGAAAGACATATCCACACACATTTACAACATTTCTTAGATAAATACAAACTCGTTCATCCACTACAGTCTAGTTTTCATTGGAGACATTCTTGTCACACATCATTGGTTTACCTGGTTGACAGATGGTTAACTGCTATGTATAATCTGCAAATGACTGGAGCGGTATTTTGGGACCTTTCAAAAGCTTTTGATCTTGTCAACCATGATCTTTTAATTAAAAATAACTTGCTGCCTATCAGCTGAGTGATGGCACCCTTGACTTCATTAAATCATATCTATACGGGCGCACACAGTACGTCTGTGTGAATGGTACAAACTCAAGTGAGGGGATGATAGAGCACGGAGTACCACAAGGATCTGTCCTCGGTCCATTATTATTTTTAGTTTTTATAAACGATCTTTCCTTACATATATCCGACCCCCGTGTAATCTGTAGTCTCTTCGCTGATGATCGAACTCTTGACGTGTCATCGTCAGATGTATCATGTATAACCCAGTCCTTACAAAGCGGACTGAATGATGTTTCCACATGGTGTCAAAACAATTATATTATGATTCCGAATTCTACTAAGACCAAATGTATGTTAATTACTACTAGACAAAAGCATCAGCTGAACCCACCTCCCCTACAGCTCTGTTTGAATGGGCAGTCTGCTCAGCAAGTCAAGGAACAGCGTGTGCTTGAAATCATCATTGATGACAAACTGTGTTGGCAAAGCCATATTACCAAAGCGTGTAAAACAATATCAAAAATACTTATTCATACTGTCAAAATTAAGATAATTTACTAACGAACCAACAAGGAAACTGTTTTGTACTGTGCCCATATTCAGCCACATTTGGATTATGCCTCCTCCGTTTGGGATGGGAGCAGTGATGCTAATCTCAAAAGGATGAATTCGCTTCACAAGCAAGCAATCAAATTAATCGTTGACAAACCCATGCAAGTCATTAGTACTGATTACAAGTTCAACCTGCTGAATATCCTGCCACTTGACAAGCAGTTCATTTATTATAAGTTGGTACTCATGCGCAAAATCACCCTCTCAGACTCACCCGCCTATCTCTATAAATTGTTCGCACTTTCCCACAGATCTAGTCGAACATCAGGGAACAATCTAGTAGTACCAAGGCCCCGCTTAGATATTTAATAATAATAATAATAATAATAATAATACATAGTTCTTGTATAGCGCTGTTCTCCAGGAAAACACTGGACTCACTGCGCATGCACAACAGCACACCCTCTCTCTCAGACACACGCACGATTATACACTACTTTAAACCACCCCATCTCTTCCCAACACTATACATTCACTTCCTCAAGGATCAGAATAAAAGGCAGTCAACAGTTAGCTAAAGATGAGCTAAGTGTTAAATGCCCGACAGACAAGAAAAGTCTTCAAGTGAGCTTTGAACTGTGACAATGTGGGCAGATTCCGCATTTCAGTTGGCAGCGAGTTCCACACACTTGGGGCTAACAAGGTGAAAGAACGCTCCCCGACAGTTTTCATGTTAAGTTTTGGGATTTTTTTTTAAGTTTTACACTAGAGGAACGGCGGGTGCGTGATGGCTGATAAACAGATAGCTTGGCAGAAAGGTACGGCGGGAGAGATCCGTAAATAAATGCCGATAGGCGAAAATTGCAATTTTGTACTGGCAGCGGAATTTTACAAGACGTCCCTCTCCTACTCTGGTGCAAAATTATGGAACAAAGTTCCTGCAGACATTAAAGCAGTACCTTCTTTACGAACGTTCAAGAACCAACTGCATAAATTTATTAAGAACATGTGAAATCATATTGTTCATATTTTTCTTTCACATACTGTCATTGGCTGCAGAAACATTTCCTTATTCATATTTATGTATCATAATACTTTAGACTTGCTGAGGTGTTCTTTGTCATTTTCTTTTTGTTTTGAAACCTCAGCGGCCTCATGCCTTTTTATGTCTTCTAATATGTTCTAGCACATTTGTAAGTGCAGCATAACATCATAACATTTTAATGTTTAATGTTCGATGTTTTAAATTGGTGTGTGTGTGTGTGTGTGTGTGTGTGTGTGTGTGTGCGTGCGTGCGCGCGCGTGTGTGTGTGTGTGTGTGTGTGTGTGTGTGCGTGTGTTCTGGTAGAAATCAGTACGTGTGTGTGTGTGTGTGTGTGTGTGTGTGTGTGTGTGTGTGTGTGTGTGTGTGTGTGTGTGTGTGTGTGTGTGTGTGTGTGTGTGTGTGTGTGTGCGGACTGGTATGGTGTGGTGTGGAGGACTGGTATGGTGTGTGTGTGTGTGTGTGTGTGTGTGTGTGTGTGTGTGTGTGTGTGTGTGTGTGTGTGTGTGTGTGTGTGTGTGTGTGTGTGTTTGTGTGTGTTTGTGTGGTGTAATGTGAACATTGATTATTTGAAATGGAATTATTGTTACCTGTACTTTTCACTATTATGTATACTTTTATATATAAAATTATGTGTATGTGTGTTTACGTGCGTGCTATAGCTTAGCTAAGACATGATTTGAAAAAAAAGGTCATTGAAGGTACCTAATCATTTATCCTTGAAAAATAAAGTTTTATTTCATTTCATAGTTTCTCTCTCTCTCTCTCTCTCTCTCTCTCTCTCTCTCTCTCTCTCTCTCTCTCTCTCTCTCTCTCTCTCTCTCTCTCTCTCTCTCTTAAGTTAACTTAAGTTATCCCTGCCGTACATAGTAGAGTCTATTACGTACATTTACAACCTTTGTATCAAGCAACATACTTTCCCTAACAAACTAAAATACGCTAAAGTCATTCCACTTCCAAAAACTAAAGATCGTTCTGACCCTAACAACTATCGACCGATTTCATTATTATCAGTTCTATCAAAGCCGCTTGAAAGGCATGTCCACAAACACCTGCTTGCCTACTTAGAAAACCGCAAGCTCCTACATCCCTTTCAATCCGGATTTCGCCCACAACACTCGTGCCACACTGCACTCACGCGCCTCGTTGACGCATGGCTCCAGGGTATGAACAAATCCCAGATAACAGGTGTCGTTTACTTAGACTTTAAAAAGGCTTTTGGCCTAATCGATCACACCACTCTAATGACAAAGATTCAGAAATACTTGAATAGTACAGAAGTAGTTGCATTTTTTAGATCATACCTAACTGATCGTAAACAAAAAGTTCTAGTGAATGGATCTTACTCTTCTCTAAAAGATATAAAGTATGGAGTTCCCCAAGGATCCGTGCTTGGTCCCTTATTATTTTGTCTATTCATCAATGACCTGCCACTTCATATAACTTGCAAGAACGTACAGTGTGATCTTTTTGCTGATGACACTTCCATTCATATGACTAACAAAGATATACAAGTAATTTCTTCCAACTTGCAGCATAGTCTTGATGAAGTGTCTGAATGGTGTCACAGGAATTCTATGATTGTTCATCCAATTAAAACCAAATCTATGATAATCGCCACTCGTCAAAAACACCAGTTAGCACCCCTGTTACTTAACCTTTTATTAAAGGGCAGGCAAATAGAACACGTTAACGAACACCGCCTACTAGGGATTACAATTGACAGTCAGCTTAAGTGGAAGGCTCATACGGACACTTTATGCAGAACGGTAGCCAAAAATCTTTTCATGTTGTCCAAACTGAAATATTACACCGACTCGGACACGCGCAAACTATTCTATAATACTCACATACGTTCTCATATTGATTACGCGTCAACGGTGTGGGATGGATGCAGTGAAGTCCACTTGAAGAGACTCAACTCGTTACACAGAAGGGCAGCAAAGTTAATCCTTCCTGACCCACGACTCACAACAGAAGAAAAACTCGCCAAAATAGGATTTCTGCCGCTGCAAGACCACTTCAAATACAATAAGGCTATTTTTATGTTCAAAGTGTGGAAACAGAAAATACCAGAATATATCACAACTCTTTTCTCTAAGTCGGAATCTAGGCTTGGTAATATTAGGCAACTTTTCTTAGTCCCCAAAACAAGAATTGATATATACAAATCTAGTTTGTCATTCGCGGGAACGCAGACTTGGAACACGCTTCCTGATTATGTAAAATCCGCTTCCTCTCTAGCCCGTTTCAAAATCAGTCTCTTCAAGTACTTCTCGAAGCAGTCGTAATCATTACGTTGTGAAATATATACTGCCCTGTAACCCTCATTATGTATGCTCCCAATTACAAACTCTGTGTGTGCGTGTGTGATGGTGTGTGTGTGTGTGTGTGTGTCAGTTTAGGTGTGTGAGATTGTCATGGGACTTTCTTTCCCTAAACTAGCAATGTTTTTGTTTCATTTACATTTAAGTATATACTTAGTTTTTTTGTATTTTGTCTCGTAGTTTTGTAGCAACGGCAGGTTTGAAAAATAGCTATGTCTGTGACGATGTCAATGCCTCAACCGTTGATAAATAAAGCTTCATTGAATCATTGAATCATTGAATCTCTCTCTCTCTCTCTCTCTCTCTCTCTCTCTCTCTCTCTCTCTCTCTCTCTCTCTCTCTCTCTCTCTCTCTCTCTCTCTCTCTCTCTCTCTCTCTCTCTCAATAATAATATCTAGTTAAACGTAGACACATGAATGTACGTGTAAATTCCAACTATCATGTGTATATGCGCGCGTATGCATGTGTGTGTGTGTGCACGCGCGCACGCGTGTTTTTGTTTGTGCGTGCATGCGTGTGTTTGTATTTAGTGGACTGTATATTTTGTATCACTGTGCTTTGATGTCCCTGTTTTATGTACATTTTGTACTTAGTCGTAGTTTTAGCAACGGCAGGTACGAAAAATGATATAGTCACCGACTGTGTTAATATCTTCATTGCTGTAAAATAAAGAATCATTGATCCATTGATTCTCTCTCTTTCTTTCTTTCTTTCTGGCTTCACACACACGCAGTCACGTTTGCTCGATCAGGCACGCGCTTACACACACTCTTTTAGCTCTCACACACTTTCTCTCTCTCTCTCTCTCTCTCTCTCTCTCTCTCTCTCTCTCTCTCTCTCTCTCTCTCTCTCTCTCTCTCTCTCTCTCTCTCTCTCTCTCTCTCTCTCTCTCTCTCTTGTTGACACATGGCTCAAGGGTATGAATAAGTCACAGTTAACAGGAGTAGTCTATCTGGATTTTAAGAATGCTTTTGATCTGATTAACCATACTATTCTGACTGCTAAGCTTCACACATACCTCAATAACGGAGACGCAGTTGCTTTTTTCACATCTTACCTTACTAAAAGAAAACAAAAGGTTCTTGTTCATGGCTCATACTCCTCTCTCAAAGATGTAAGCTTCGGTGTGCCCCAAGGGTCTGTACTGGGCCCTCTACTGTTTTGCTTATTTATCAATGATTTGCCTCTACATATTACTTGCCAAGATGTACAATGCGACCTTTTTGCTGACGACACCTCAGTTCATACTACTAGTAAAGATATACAGGTAATTTCCGACAACCTACAACAAAGTTTTCATGAAGTATCAGCTTGGTGTATAAACAATTCTATGGTTGTTCATCCAGCCAAAACGAAATCGATGGTAGTCGCCACGCGCCAAAAACAGCAGATAATGCCTCTATTACTTAACCTTTCACTTAAAGGTAGTCAGGTAGAACAGGTAAATGAACATCGAGTACTGGGGATTAAAATCGACAGTCAGCTAAAATGGCAAGCTCATACAGACGCCTTATGCAAAATAGTAGCCAAAAATCTCTTTATGTTATCAAAACTGAAATATTATACTGATTCAGATACCCGTAAACTATTTTATAACGCTCACATACGTTCTTATATCGATTACGCGTCATCGGTATGGGATGGGTGTAGTGAGGTCCATTTAAAGAGACTCAATTCCCTACACAGACGAGCGGCCAAAATAATCTGCCCTGATCAACACCTTAGCACTGAAGAAAAGCTCTCAAAAGCAGGTCTCCTGCCACTTCAAGATCATTTTAAATATAACAAAGCAATCTTTATGTTCAAAGTGTGGAAACGCAAAACACCTGAGTACATCTCCACTTTGTTCCGTAAGTCTGAGTCCAAGCTTGGAAACATCAGAAAGCTTTTCATAGTCCCAAAACCAAGGATCGATCTATATAAAACTAGCTTATCCTTCTCAGGGGCACTTATCTGGAATGCCCTTCCAGACCATGTAAAATCCGCCTCCTCGCTAGCCTGTTTTAAAAAGGGTCTCTTCAAATATTTTGTGGATCACTCGTAGGGATGACTCAACCACTTGTATTATATGTTTCTTTTTATGCTGGGTCCAATTTATTCCCAATTAAGTCTGTTATCCTTTTCAATTATCATTTGGACTACTTAGCTCTGTCTATGTGTGAAGGGGGGTGGGTGGGGTGGGGGGTGTCTGTGAGTCTATGAGTATGTCTGTCTATGTGAATAGTGTTGTCATCGCTTTGCAAGTATTATGTTTACTTATATGTATGTATATTTGTAGTTAGTCTTGTAGTTGTTAGCAACGGCAGGTTTGTAAAATGGCTGTGTCGATGACGATGTCAATGCCTAAACCGTTGTAAAATAAAGTTTCATTGATTCATTGATTCATTGATTCTCTCTCTCTCTCTCTCTCTCTCTCTCTCTCTCTCTCTCTCTCTCTCTCTCTCTCTCTCTCTCTCTCTCTCTCTCTCTATCTCTCTCTCTCTCTCTTATGAGTTTTTCGTTGACGTCGTTTTTATTTTACCTCTTCTTTTTTACGCACTTTTGTTTCTCTTTTATTTTATTTTACGTCGCATCCTTCAGTTGCCATATTCCTTCTGCGATAAATAAAGATAAGTAGTGACTGATCTCTCTATTTGTTTGTTTGTCTATTTTGAAAAAGGGTATTTACCCGAAATATTAATAAATTGTGTTGTAACTGTCTTTTCTAAGCGTGTTTCTTTCTCCGGTGGGTACTTCTTTGCATTTTACACGCTAGACAGTCACATTTTTGGTTTTTGGTCTGGATTGCGAATTTCTTCAGAATAGCTATGCTACACCAGACCACAGAGCTTAAGAATGACGGGAAACGCCGTATGTGCGTCTTTATTTATGTGTGTCAGTGTGTATGGGTCAGAGGGTGGTTTAGAGTAGAAGGAGATGGATTCCTTTTCAACACGAGCCCACGGAGCGTACTAATGGCGGGAATTGATTGATTAGTTCCGGGTTTAACGTCTACGGCACCGAGGTGATCATGGACGGCCCTGACGGGCGGGTTATGGGGGACAGGCAAATCTATTGCGGGAAGCGCCGTGTGTCCGTCTTTATCAGTTGTGTGCGCCGACGTGTGTGTTGATCAGAGGTTTGCTTAGAGAGGAGGCAAATGGATCAGCATTATAAGACTAAAAATATGAACAACTCTGAATGTTCCTAAAAGATAAACGCATCTCAGCTCCAAACAATACGCGGGTCTGCCCTGGGGGACTTGGTTGGGGTTAATTACTTTTTAGTTCTCAGGGTCACCCTGGTCAGACCCACAGGGTGGGTTTTCCCCTCTATTCTGGGCATGAATTTCTGTCTACCCTTGGTTCATTCACCTGTATTTTCCTTTCTTGGACTCTCCCTGCTGTCTGCGCTGCCTGTAGCTCTTGATGTTGGATGTGTGTTGCTAAATGGTCTTAGGTTTATTTAGCGTATTAGACCGGCCGGCGACATATATTCAATATTCTGTTGTTTTTTTGTGTTTTTTTTTCACAACCAGTGCAGACACGTACTGAGAAAGTCTTGTTGCTGTCGGGACGTTAAGCAATGTACAACCAACCAACCAACCAAACTTTGGGATGAAATCCTCATCTTGTTTGTATTTGTGTATGTGAGTGTGTTTGGCCAGTGCAAAAGAACAGAAAATAGACTTGTCAAGTAAAGTCATGTTGTGGTGATATATAAAGTGATGGTATTAAATCAATGAAATGTATTATTTTTGTCATGCTTGAATAAGCACACCATGTGCATTATTTAAGCATGCTTTTCTTAAACAGATGTTCCAACTGTAAATGAACTAACAGAGACTGGACACTGACATATTTTGCGCACATTTGTCTGATACGCTGTTAGTATTAGTGTTAATACTCCAAGCTGCTCCTCTGGTCTGGAAGAAATGTTCGTGAGTAAAGCAGCTGGTATTAAATCAGCAGACATAAACTTCACACTGATTTAGTTTTTGTTTTGTGTAGATGGGTCTGATACATTGTGCTAGATACCAGGGTCCTTTCCACTGAAAATGTTTACCCTTTTACGTCCATTAAAGGCCTTTTTTGGGCCATGTTTTGACTCTGTGGGAACGCTGCGTACAGAACCCGCGCTCACAATGCCCAGCATTTGCACGGACAGGAACAGTGGCACCACCTTACCAAGCGCGCACAACGCTTCAGTTGCCCTGAGGCCAGACGTCTGTCCAAAATAAATCAATAAACAAATCAATCAATCAATCAATCAAGTCAGTCAGTCAGTCAGTCAGCCGTGTGTGCGGACGAATTTCAGTCCAGTCTTTACCTACTCACCCCACAAGAGAAGATAGACAGAAGGAGGAATGAAAGCAGGCCGGACTTTCCAAACGCCATATTGTTGTTCAGCTACTACAGTAGACGATCGGTAATAAGAAGAATTCACAATTGTAGGTCTTCTAAAGAGTGGGTTTTTTTTCGTTGTTATACCCTGTAAGAGCCTAAGACCTGGTCTTTGCAGTCGGCTTTGGGAGCAAGCAGTGACCCCTAGCTACTCACGGGGGCATTATATTGTAGTTAGCTAATTAGCTATTTGTGTTTCGTCATCTCTCGTAGACGTCGTTAATTTGTGGTGATGTCGTATGCAATGTGACCGTTCTCACACACTAAAACGGATCTAAACAGAATAATGAACATTTAGCTCTTTCCGGCAATTCACAAATGGCACACGTGTCGCTTCAATTACATATAATCTGATTGTCTTGAATAATGGCACTATGGTACCGACGGCGAAACGATTTGATCCAAATGGCAAATTGTGATATTTTGTGACGATACAGAGTGTTGCGCACAAGATTCGATTTACTGCCTTGAAGTCCAAGGTCACAGTGGCCATATTTCTTTTGTGCAGATTTGTGTGCTTGGCAATATCTATTTTTTTTAAAAAAACATTGGACCTATTCAATTGGACCTAGACAATGGTATTTTACCGCATCGAGAAATCCGACCACATCACTCCCCTGCTCAAACTCATTCACTGACTCCCTATCTCCAAACGCATTCAATACAAGATTCTGTCTCTCTGCTACAAATAGCTTAACAAATACGCTCCTGCCTATCTCTCCAACCTACTTCACCCCTACACTCCTTCCCGCTCTCTCCGCTCTGCCTCCGACCCTCTCCGCCTCCACATCCCCCGCACCAAACTCAGCACTTTCGGCCCCCGGTCCTTCTCTGTCTGCGGTCCATCCATCTGGAACACTCTCCCACTCTCTCTCCGTCAGAAACCCTCTCACTCCTCTTTCCAGCCCGCCCTCCAAACTCACCTCTTTCAACAGTTCTAGCACTCTAACGCCACCACACACCCCACCTCCAGCTGACTGTCTTAATGTATTTGTGGTATGTGAGTCATAGTTAAAAGCGTGCACATGCGTGCGTGAGTTGTGAGTGCGCGCTTAGAGTTATAATTATTATAAGAAAAGCGCATTATAAATACCATTATTATTATTATTATTATTATTATTATTATTATTATTATTATTATTATTATTACATCACACATTGCCATCAATAATAATTGCGCCTCTACCTCAAGGTCAATGTCATTGCTGCTATATTTGTTTTGGCAGACTATTGTTTAGAAAATACCTCTGAAACCGCTGTACTGATTTGTTCTGATTGATTAGGAAATGGTGCCTTACCCTCATATGTGATTATGCTTTACACTCATAATTATGTGATGTCATTAACAGAATGAATTCACTACCTTTAAGGTGAAGGTCGCAGAGGCCATAAATATGTTTTGTGTGAGCGTTTGTTCAGACAATATCTTGAAACCACAGTCCCGATTTTATACAAATTTTATTTTATGTTCGTTTGACTTAACTCCTTTACAGCCGAGAACGATTAATAGGATTCATGTGCAAGACACATGGATCCTCATGAGCCCCGCTGGTGCGGGGGCTCATAAGGACTTTGGTTGTTGCTGACACATGTTTTTATATATTTATTGGACGGCTGGTGTTCTTCGGGACTGAATTAAGAAAGATTTCAGAGCATTATTTGCGTCCAGTGGCAGCGAAAGGAATAAGACAAGTTTACGTCACTACATTACTCCAAGAGGACGCGCACAGTTGTTGGGGATGATTTCAGACAGACAAAATGACGCGTTACTCTCTGCGGGGAGGGTTTGGGTGGTCAAGGTCATGATAGATCGATGTATTTGTAAAGATTGACCATTTTTCTTACTTTTTTTTTTTTTAAATTAACTTTAGGCGCAAACGTTTGACAGTATCTTATGCGTTTTGTACCACGAATACTATTCAGAATGACTGTTACATGGTAGACGCGGTCACACCAGGCGCATGCACTTAGGGTTCTTGTAAAGAAACTTCACTCAGCTGCAAACTCGTCAGACGTGGCACACGGTTGTAGACTACACTGGAGTAACAGTTCTAAAAGTATTTTATTCTCATGATGCACTCTCAGCACAATGCGTCCGCAAATGCACCCATACGTTGGTACACTGTCTCGTACAATGATCCACAATTTTGATACACTGCGTTACCCACACAATAAACACACATGTTTCCTAACACCGTCTTTTATACTATTACAGATTTCCAGAACAATCCAGAAAATTCACACAACACAACCATCTATCTACAGTTTTCTACTAACATCTACATCTAAATGTTACAAAATGTTACCAACATTTATACTGCACACCTTTGACGTCATGTCTGAGGTCACTAGAATAATCCTTCCCCTCCGAAAACCTTACAGTCAAATGTAGGTCAGACTTTTCAACACTGTAGCCAAAATACGCAACATTCTAACTACACAACAAAATTTGATCGGAATTCTCCATGAAACAGAAAATGAAAGGTACGTGATACTTATGCAAAACAACTGAAATGAACACCAGATCTTTCCTATGATTAACACAAGCATACTGTCATGACCCCTGCTTACGGGGAGCGAACTATGAGCGCTACCACTCGTGAACAACCAACCCAATCCTAACACAAACACCAGAGGAACAATTACGACAACATTAATATTACATATAAAACTAACAACAATCCAAAATATCCTCACTCAATCCTAACCACGCACTCGTACCTCACATTCACACACACGTCCAAACTCCCCAGGATAAATATTCAACATACACGATACACAATACAAACAAACGTCAAACATATAATAAAACAAATATCCTTAATAAAATACAAAAGAAAATTGAGAAAAAAATTAATGTAATTCACAAATTACTGAATATCCTCGGCGGGAGCACAAATGACAAGTTCAATTTAAATTAATGCTTTCGCTTCCGCGATAAAGACCTTCATAGCAAATGGCTCCTTTAAATAACACAATACTTCAGAATACACAATATCAAATATATAATGAAACAAATATCCTTAATAAAACACAAATGAAAGTTGAGCAAACTTAATATAGTTCACAAGGCACTAGACCTTCTCGACGGAAGCACATCCGTCAAGCTCAGCTCAGTTTAATGCTCTTGCTTCCGCGATAAGGTCTTTCGTAGCACAGGGAAAACAAAATTCTAAAAATGTCACTACCATATGTACGGTAGAGGCACTCACTTATATCTTTAACCGCTGTATAAAACACAGCACGTTTCCAACTTTAATTTTTTCAAAGAGGCCAAGGTAATTCCAATCCCTAAATTAAAAGATCTTGAAGATGTCAATAACTACCGTCCTATCTCACTTTTGTCGGCCCTGTCAAAGCCCCATGAAAAACGCAAACAAAAAGACCTCCTCGATTTTCTATAAAAGGGCAATTTAATGAATATTCATCAGTCCGGCTTTAGACCGAAACACTCATGTCAGTCAGCACTGACACATTGTAGACAGCTGGCTGGAATCAATAAATAAAAACCTGATGTCTGGA
This sequence comes from Semisulcospira habei, assembly GCA_036245525.1. Classification (NCBI taxonomy): domain Eukaryota; kingdom Metazoa; phylum Mollusca; class Gastropoda; family Semisulcospiridae; genus Semisulcospira; species Semisulcospira habei. Next base: position 10,457,319 of record BTPG01000008.1, on the reverse strand, counting down.
GCTGTTTTATTAGACCTACAAAAATCATTTGGTCATGTAGACCATGACATTCTCTTAAAGAAGATAGCAGCATACCATATAAGTGAAACCGCCATAGCATTCTTTAGATCATACATAAAAGACAGAAAACAAAAGGTATATACCCATGGAAAATACTCTAAACAAGGACAAGTTAACTACGGTGTCCCCCAGGGGTCGATCTTGGGACCTCTTCTATTTATAATATTCATTAATGATTTGCCTTTGCATATTACTAACACTGATGTCAACTGCAACCTGTTTGCGAACGATACGAGCCTCCATGTTTCGGGTAAAAAAAAACAGCTGACATTAACCTTAGCTTACAAACTAGTCTCAGCGAGGTTTCCGACTGGTGCAGAGTGAATCATATGGTTCTTCATCCAGGAAAAATAAAGAGTATTTAATCACTACACGACAAAAACAGCAACGCCGACCACAGCCGTTACATGTACAACTGAACGCTAAACAGATAGAACAAGTCCCAGAGCGTAAATTCTTGGGAATACACGTTGACGAACAACTATTTTGGGAGACGCATATAAATACAGTCTGTAAACCTATTGCTAAAAACACTTTTCTGTTATCCCACCTTAGACAAGTAACGGATACACATATTCATAAACTGTTGATTATGTCTCGGTTACGGTTGTAGTGATGTTCACATGAACAGGTTACCGTTAAACTCTATATATAAAAGAGCTGTCAAAATGATAGATACGAGGCCCATTCCTACCACAGACAAATTTAGACATCTAAACGTTCTTGGCCTGCGTCAACAACTTAGTTTCAACAAATGCATCTTCATGCACAAGATATTAAATAACATGACACCGCGGTATCTAACCACCATCGGGGTGTAGGGGGCTCTGGATAGAGGTAGCACCTTTGCTGTTCGGCAGCTGCGTCCTACATAGGACGGACGGGCATCACTGGTCCTCATCCATCTCCTTAATCTCTCACGTGCTGGCTCCAAGCGCCACACCCTGGCAAACCACCTCAGCTGGTGGGCTAAACCACGTGAGGGGGTGGTGTTCACATTGCACCACTAGGCGGATGAGCTGTTTCTGACAGCCATCGGCTAGAGGACGGAGGAGATCAGGTTGGATCCAACGGCCAAATGTGGGGGAGTAAACCTTTCAAATCAGGAGTGGAGCCCCGAAGGCAGACAGCTGCCTGTATTCACGCACTGTTCTGGCAGCTCCTGCAGCCAAACTGGTGCCAAACGTACTGCTTTGCATTCCTTTGGATACATCAGTGAGGCCGAGAGGGGGATCTTGACGACTGGGCACCCCAGGATCTCCATACACTTCGCCCAGGCTTGCGCCCTGGAGAGGTCACTCCAGTGACTGACCCAGCAAGCGCATATACCCATTGTCTTCCGAGACAGGATGCCAAAAAAAAAAAAATCTAACCACCAAATTTATGCCACAGCAAGAACGCGAACGGACCTCAAAGAACAATACTTTACCCCTACCTCTGCCTAGAACTGACCTCTTTAAAACTAGTTTATCATTTTCTGGACCGTTTGTGTGGAACACTATTCCTGCACATTTGAAGACTATATCCTCGCTTGGAATCTTTAAAGCGAAACTTTTTTATTACCTGATGAGCCAAACATAAGATCACTGGGCACTTATTTAAACAAACCCTGATGTTTAAGACTTTCATGTACCACATGCATTTATGTATATAGTGTGTGTGTGTGTGTGTGTGTGTGTGTGTGTGTGTGTGTGTGTGTGTGTGTGTGTGTGTGTGTGTGTGTGTGTGTGTGTGTGTGTGTGTGTGTGTGTGTGTGTGGTATAAGATAAATGTTGAGTGTTACTATTATTTTATTATTTTAGCAGCACATGGACCTCTACGCTGACTTCATAGATCTGACCAAAGCATTCGACACCGTAAACAGAGAAGCGCTTGAGGTCATCCTCGCAAAGCTCGGCTGCCCCAGGAAGTTCACCAACATCATCCGCCTCTTCCATGATCGAATGGTAGGAGTTGTCCAGTCAAAGGGCGACACATCCGCACCCTTCGAAATTTCCAACGGTGTGAAACAAGGTTGTGTTCTTGCCCCCGTGATGTTCAACCTGTTATTCACGTGTGTCCCGACCCATGCAGTACGCGACCTTGAGAAGGGAGTGTACCTGAAGTACAGACTAGACGGCTCTCTCTTCGACCTCCGTCGACTGAACGCCAGGACCAAGACCATCGAGAGACTGATCCTTGCGGCGCTGTTTGCCGATGACTGTGCGCTGATGGCGCACACGGAGTCTGACCTCCAGACCATCGTCAACAGGTTTTCGGAAGCCTTTCGACTGTTTGGCCTCACCATCAGTCTCAGCAAGACCGAGGTCCTGCACCAACCGGCCCCAGGCACAAGAGCCCCCCCACCCCACCCCACCCCCCACCCCCCACCCCAAAGTGTACATCGAAGGCACCGAGCTAAAGACTGTCGACCAGTTCAGATACCTTGGGAGCATCATCTCTTCTGACGGTACTATCGACAAAAAAATCGCAGCTGGCATCAGCAAAGCCAGCCAAGCCCTGGGTCGCCTGCGCACTCGTGTGTTGAATAACAACAACGTCAAGCTTTCCACCAAGATCAAAGTCTACAAGGCAGTAGTTCTCCCCAGCCTCCTCTACGACTGTGAGTCATGGACGCTGTACAGAAAGCACCTCAAGCAGCTTGAACATTTCCACATGAGATCCCTGCGCTCACTCATGGGCATCAAATGGCAAGACAAGGTGACAAAGCTGGAAGTCCTGGACAATGCTGGCTTAGTGAGTGTTGAAGCCTTGATCTTAAAGACACAACTCCGCTGGACAGGTCATGTCATACGCATGGATGATTCTCGCATGTCACGCCAACTCCTGTATGGTGCACTCTCAAAAGGCCACAGGAAGCAAGGACGGCCAAAGAAACGCTTCAAGACTGCATAAGAGACAACCTCAAGCACTGCGTCTTCCCGGTAAAGGAATTTGAAGCACAAGCACAAGACAGATCCGGCTGGCGTGCCGCCACCAGGAAAGCCCGCACGCTCTTTGAACACAATCGGCGCGAACGGATCACCAGTGCCAGAGCTCGCAGAAAGACAGCGTCGACTCTCCCCACAGCTACGTTCCAGTGCCCCCATTGCCCTCGCAGGTGTGGCTCCAGGATTGGCTTGGCCAGCCACACCCGCACCCACAAATAGAAGTCATGCACAATGACGACATCATCGGTTACGATGGTCTACCCATTAATTTATATATATATATATATATATATATATATATATATATATATATATATATATATATATATATATATATATATATATATATATATATATATATATATATATATATAGTTTTTCAATAAATTCTGAGAATGCTGTGCTAATGCCATGGAAATCCAGGCTGGTAAGCTTGCATTGTGTCATCAGGACATCAGCTGTCCTTTTGTGACTGCATCGCTTATTAAGATCTTTTGAGCCTTCCACTGAACACCTACTACATAAGGTAATAGGGACTACCCCCAGGCGCCCCGCAACCCGCTGGAGAATATCCAGTCCTACCCCCCCCCCCCCCCCCCCCCGAGAGGGGAGGCTAGTGCATGAATATTCCCAAACAGATCTTGGACCTGCTGGATAGATTTAAGATTTTGCCGCCTACGATCGGTTTCGACCCAAGGTGGGTCTCATCAGGTAGGCATACGGCGTAACCTGAAATCGCAAACACAACGCATGTACTAGATGCCGCCTCCAGAATTTGACTGGTAGCAACCACTAGTCCAGCGTGGATTGCATCCCTAAAGCTTTATGGGGTGTTGCAGTGGAAGAAGACAGACTAATTTTGAAAAGGCAACACCTAGGCAATTTTGTGGTATAATTATTCTTTACTTATAACAAAGGCGTCGCCCAAAGCCTTTAGCACAGCATTCTCAGAATTTATTGAAAAATTATGTCCCTTGGAGCTACTCTGATTGAGTGCATGTTTTGGCTTTGGGCGACGCCTTTGTTATAAGAATATATATATATATATATATATATATATATATATATATATATATATATATATATATATATATATATATATATATATATATATATATATATATATATATATATATATATATATATATATATATATATATATATATAGTTTCATTATTATTATTTTTTTCTCTTTTAAATTCATTGTTGCATGAAATAATGTGTAACTATAATGTCTTCTTTTTTTAACCTATTTTATATTGTAGATGTTAGCAACGGCAAGTTTGTAAAATGACGATTTGTTTCTGTCCAAACGTTTTACCGTTGATAAATAAAGTTTCATCATCATCTCATCTCTCTCTCTCTCTCTCTCTCTCTCTCTCCTCTCTCTCTCTCTCTCTCTCTCTCTCTCTCTCTCTCTCTCTCTAATACGCTTCATGTTTGTTTGTTTTTTGGTTTTTTGTTTTTTTCTTCATCTAGCCTCCAAATTGTTTGTTCAGTTTTCTAACTTGTTTTTGATAGTACACAAAATGTCATACCTACTTATATGTTAGATAATTATGTGCGCACGTACGTGTGTATGTGTATGTACAAAAGTGCGCATGTGCACGAGTACATGTATATGTGTGTCTGTGTGCGTGTGTGTATGCGTGTGTGTGACGTTTATTATTAGATTTTGTTGTTTGGTTGGTGTTCCTTAAGTAGCTTAGCAAGGACAGATTGTAAGAAAGGCCTGCGCGCCTAATATCTCAATCCTTGGAAAATAAAGTTTCGTTCGTTCGTTCGTTCTCTCTCTCTCTCTCTCTCTCTCTCTCTCTCTCTCTCTCTCTCTCTCTCTCTCTCTCTCTCTCTCTCTCTCTCTCTCTCTCTCTCTCTCTCTCTCTCTCTCACACACACACACACACACACACACACACACACACACACACACACATACACATACACAAACATGCGCGCATCTCCAGGAGGAATAGATCTTCGTGCGCCCTCCAGGCGCATAAGGATCTATGCCTCTTGGAGATGTTTGGAGCGCGCGCGCAAGCACGCACACGCACATCGACGCGCTTTCAAAAGAGCATGCAGGTGACCCGTGTACTTAGAATATCATGTAGCTAGGAAAAGTCAAACTGCTTTCACATAAATTACAGCAAGACTGAAAATGTACCGTAAAGTTCTAGTTTTGTCACCATTTTCTCAAGCCTATGAAGCGAAAGTGAAACTCGTATCACGTAAAATATAAAATTATGTAAAAATTAAAACTTACATCGGGACAAATGACGTTTGACAAATCTATGACGTGTATGTCCTGCGCCCCTTATAAAACTCACTGACGCATTGGAAGATCTGCGAGACTTTTTCAATAGGAGATAATTCAACTTTAGAATCAGGTCAAAGACAAAAGGTAGAGACCATTGACAGCGAGGACAGCTCTCATATAAAAGGGACTTTGTGGGTTATGGTTCATCCCATATTGTTCTTTTTTTGAGATGTATTGGAAACTTTAGGTACTTTCAAAAAGACAAGCGTTTTGTGTACCGATGCAAAATTATTTCATTCAAAATCTATTGAAATAAAAGGAGCACTTATACAAGCTTCTTAGTAAGTTATTCCTAATATATGAAAGAGAATACGAGGAATGTTTGGAACACGTATAAGACTGATAATGGCTGTAACATCCTTTTGATTTGAACAGACAACTTTTTCACACATTTTTTTAAAAGACCCATATATTATTATTATTATTATTATTATTATTATTATTATTATTATTATTATTATTATTATTATTATTATTATTATATTTTTTATCATCATCATCATCATTATTATTCGGCGCCTTCGCTGGAAGAAATGCGAAACAACAACAAAACAACCCAAAGTTTGAATCATACATGGTAGTTTAACCCATTGAGCCACCGGTAGGTCTACAATTAACCCTTTGGCTGTCTGATTAGCTTGACACCGCCATGTCAGTGTTTATTTGTCCAGTATTATATATTCTAGCAATCCAGCGTGTTTCTAAGCGTGTTTCTTTCTCCGTTGGGTACTTCCTTATATATTCTAGCAACATCTGTAAAGGAGATTTTGAGATCTATTATAATCCCTTTACTGTCTGGAGCAGTTCTCTTTAACTCATTCGAGGTGAACGATGCCGTTCGTCTAGAAAGAGTTAAATTTCTTTCGCACATGGCGTTGGATACTTTGCTTGCTGTAGTTGATGATGATGATGTATGTGTATGCGTGCGTGCGTGTGTGCGTGCGTGAGTGCGTGTGTGTGTGTGTGTGCTTGCTTGCTTGCGTACTCACACTCATACGGTCACGATTTTTACTCGCACGTCACAGAGACACACACGACTTTTTCAGGACATTTTCCTGTGTTTATTTCACACAGACTTCATTCGCTAAATTGTCTGTCGAATATTATACTGTTCGATGAACTGACGGTTCTATGTGTCCGATGTTCTATTATACGTCCAGTATTTTTTCTTGTAGTTGTCGGTTAGTGTTTTCGAAGTTGTTCTTGAGTGATCATCTGTCGGGAAACCCCACTGGCTCATCACATTCGTGCCTATTTGCCGAGATCTGAACATGAGAAAAAAATGAAAGATGAAGTTGTAGAAACCTAAGAATTTTGTACGCCAAATGCAGTAAACAATTTCAAACAAACAATTTCAATCTAATAAGAAACCCTTTCTTTGGTATTTTTTAAAAAATTGTCGTTGATGTAATTAAACCTTCTTTGCTGTTATCGGACGTAAAATTGTTTACCACGTCTGATTTAACTGGGCTTTAAAGAAACAAACACTACCAATCTAAAGCCATCTATATGCCTTAATCGAATGCTTTTTGATGTTTTTTACATAATAAATCTGCGAAATTACAACATACTGTTTTTGATTGATAAACTTTATCATGAAAAGATATTGCGTTATTAAAAACAATTCGCACCAATTTTCATCTGAAGTCTTTGCTGAGAGGTACACAGCCCACACAATATTTATTTCAGAAAAAGAACCAATTTTGTTAAACTGCTAAAATAGAATGGTAACAGGAAGGATATTTTTGTTACAGAAAAGAAAAACTATAACAAGATATGCAGCATTTATATCTTTTCTTCGAAAGTATGTTAGGTCAAGTATCGACACAAACGGACGTCAAATTCCTCACACTTTAGTGTAGTTTAAATGTTTGGATTGCACACAAAGCGCGATGTACCAGACTCGTCACCGAAACATCTCTGCGCAAGCATGACAAACACTTGTCCAGAGAGAGAGAGAGAGAGAGAGAGAGAGAGACAGACAGACAGACAGACAGACAGACAGACAGACAGACAGAGACAGAGACAGAGAGAGAGAGAGAGGAGAGACACAGAGAGAGAGAGAGAGAGAGAGAGAGAGAGGGAGATATGATGATGATGATGATGATGATGATGATGATGCAACGTTTTATTGACAGGATAAAGTTTTAGAGAGAGAGAATCAATGAATCAATGAATCAATGAAACTTTATTTTACAACGGTTTAGGCATTGACATCGTCATCGACACAGCCATTTTACAAACCTGCCGTTGCTAACAACTACAAGACTAACTACAAATATACATACATATAAGTAAACATAATACTTGCAAAGCGATGACAACACTATTCACATAGACAGACATACTCATAGACTCACAGACACCCCCACCCCACCCACCCCCCTTCACACATAGACAGAGCTAAGTAGTCCAAATGATAATTGAAAAGGATAACAGACTTAATTGGGAATAAATTGGACCCAGCATAAAAAGAAACATATAATACAAGTGGTTGAGTCATCCCTACGAGTGATCCACAAAATATTTGAAGAGACCCTTTTTAAAACAGGCTAGCGAGGAGGCGGATTTTACATGGTCTGGAAGGGCATTCCAGATAAGTGCCCCTGAGAAGGATAAGCTAGTTTTATATAGATCGATCCTTGGTTTTGGGACTATGAAAAGCTTTCTGATGTTTCCAAGCTTGGACTCAGACTTACGGAACAAAGTGGAGATGTACTCAGGTGTTTTGCGTTTCCACACTTTGAACATAAAGATTGCTTTGTTATATTTAAAATGATCTTGAAGTGGCAGGAGACCTGCTTTTGAGAGCTTTTCTTCAGTGCTAAGGTGTTGATCAGGGCAGATTATTTTGGCCGCTCGTCTGTGTAGGGAATTGAGTCTCTTTAAATGGACCTCACTACACCCATCCCATACCGATGACGCGTAATCGATATAAGAACGTATGTGAGCGTTATAAAATAGTTTACGGGTATCTGAATCAGTATAATATTTCAGTTTTGATAACATAAAGAGATTTTTGGCTACTATTTTGCATAAGGCGTCTGTATGAGCTTGCCATTTTAGCTGACTGTCGATTTTAATCCCCAGTACTCGATGTTCATTTACCTGTTCTACCTGACTACCTTTAAGTGAAAGGTTAAGTAATAGAGGCATTATCTGCTGTTTTTGGCGCGTGGCGACTACCATCGATTTCGTTTTGGCTGGATGAACAACCATAGAATTGTTTATACACCAAGCTGATACTTCATGAAGACTTTGTTGTAGGTTGTCGGAAATTACCTGTATATCTTTACTAGTAGTATGAACTGAGGTGTCGTCAGCAAAAAGGTCGCATTGTACATCTTGGCAAGTAATATGTAGAGGCAAATCATTGATAAATAAGCAAAACAGTAGAGGGCCCAGTACAGACCCTTGGGGCACACCGAAGCTTACATCTTTGAGAGAGGAGTATGAACCATGAACAAGAACCTTTTGTTTTCTTTTAGTAAGGTAAGATGTGAAAAAAGCAACTGCGAGAGAGAGAGAGAGTGAGTAAAAATGAGAGAGAGAGAGGGGGGGAGAGAGAGAGAGAGAGAGAGAGAGAGAGAGAGAGAGAGAGAGAGAGAGAGAGAGAGAGAGAGAGAGAGAATGAAATGAAATGAAACTTTATTTTTCAAGGATAAATGATTAGGTATCTTCAATGACCTTTTCTTCAATCATGTCCTTGCTAAGCTATAGCACGCTCGTAAACATACATACCACATAATTTTACATATAAAAGTATACATAATAGTGAAAAGTACAGGCAACAATATATCCATTTCAAATAATCAATGTTCACATTACACACACACACACACACACACACACACACACACACACACACACACACACACACACACACACACACATTCACACTGATATGTACCAGTCCGCACACAAAGACACAAAAACACACACACACGTACTAATTTCTACCAGTCCACACACACACACACACACACACACACACACACACACACACACACACACACCCACCCACAACACACACACACACACACACATTCACACTGATATATACCAGTCCGCACACAAGGACACAAACACACATACACGTACTGATTTCTACCAGTCCACGTACACACACATTTACACACACACACACACACACACACACACACACACACACACACAACACAACACAACACACACACACACATACACACATTTACACACTCACACACACACACACACACACACACACACACACACACACTGACATCAAGCAAAACATCGAACATTAAACATTTAAAAATAATAATGTTATGCTGCAAAAGAAATGACAAAGTACACCTCAGCAAGTCTAAAGTATTGTGATACATGAATATGAATAAGGAAATGTTTCTACGGTCAATGGCGGTATGTGAAAGAAAAATATATACAATATGTTTTCACAGTCATGTTCTCGTGTTCTTGAACGTTCGTAAAGAAGGTGTTGCTTTAATGTCTGCAGGAACTGTGTTCCATAATTTTGCACCAGAGTAGGAGAGGGGCGTCTTGTAAATATCAAAGCGGGGCCTTGGTACTACCAGATTGTTCCCTGATGTTCGACTAGATCTGTGGGCAAGTGCGATCAAATGAGAGAGATAGGCTGGTGAGTCTGAGAGGGTGATTTTGCGCATGAGTACCAACTTATTATAAATGAACTGCTTGTCAAGTGGCAGAATATTCAGCAGCTTGAACTTGTAATCAGTACTAATGACTTGCATGGGTCTGTCAACGATTAATTTGATTGCTTGCTTGTGAAGCGAATTCATCCTTTTGAGATTATCATCACTGCTCCCATCCCAAACTGAGGAGGCATAATCCAAATGTGGCTGAATGTGGGCACAGTAAAAAACAGTTTCCTTGTTGGTTCGTTAGTAAAATATCTTAATTTTGACAGTAAAAATAAGTTTTTTATATTGTTTTACACACTTTGGTAATATGGCTTTGCCAACACAGTTTGTCATCAATGATGATTTCAAGCTCAACTTGCTCAACAGACTGCCCATTCAAATAGAGCTGTAGGGGAGGTGGGTTCAGCTGATGCTTTTGTCTAGTAGTAATTAACATACATTTGGTCTAAGTAGGATTCGGAATCATATAATTGTTTTGACACCACGTGGAAACATCATTCAGGCCGCTTCGTAGGGACTAGGTTATACAGGATGCATCTGACGATGACACGACAAGAGTTCCATAATCAGCGTAGAGACTATAGATTACACGGTGGTCGGATATATGTAAGGGAAGATCGTTTATAGCAACTGAAAATAATAATGGACCGAGGACGGATCCTTGTGGTACTCTCCGTGGTCTATCACCTCCTCACGTGATTTTGTACCATTCACACAGACGTACTGTGTGCGCCCGTTTAGATATGATATAATGAAGGCAAGGATGCCATCACTCAGCTGATAGGCAGCAAGCTTTTTAATTAAAAGATCTTGGATGACAAGATCAAGTGCTATTAAAAGGTCCACAAATACCGCTCCAGTCATTTGCCCATTATTCATAGCAGTTAACCATCTGTCAACCAGGTGAACCAAAGCTGTGTGACAAGAATGTCCCCTACGAAAGCTCGACTGTAGTGGATGAACGAGTTTGTATTTATCTAAGAAATGTTGTAAATGTGTGTGGATATGTCTTTCAATCAGTTTTGACAGAGTTGACAACATAGAAATGGGTCTGAAATGGTTGGGGTCATTTAATCTTTTGTTTTAGGTAGCGGTATTACCTTTGCCGTTTTCAGACCAGACGGAAATTGTCCATGTTGTATGCAAAGGTTGTAGATGTACGTTAGCGACTCGACAACGTATGGAAGAGCGTCATTGTAAGATCAGTGCTGCTAATTCCATCGTAGCTAGAAGTATGTTTACTCTTTAATGAAGAAATGGATTTTCCCACTTCATAAACTGTTAAGAGCGGAATGTTACAAGACGTGTTAGGTGTTAATCTTTCAGCACAAAACCTTTATAGCTTTTCTGAAACATCAGACAGTTGACCGGGAGACGTAAGATTCTGTAGCAGTGTAGTGGCGGTAGAGAGAAAGTGCTGATTAAACGTATCAGCTGATATTTTAGTGCACTGTGCGGTATTTCAAGACCTCGTAAAGGCGTTTATTGCACGCCAAACAGAAACGATATCTTTTTTTGCCGTTCATGAGATGGTGAAAGTGAGACCTCTGAGCATTTCTAACTAAATATTTTATAAGGTTTCTTTGTTTTCCGTAAGCTACAAAACTATTGCTCCTGTTTTTTCTTTTTTTTTTTTTTATCATCTCGGGGCTGCATGGCATCCTTGATTTCATTGTTCAAGTTGGGTTTTTTTCACTGGTTTCTCTCTGAAAGGAGCATGTTTATCAAGAACACCAAGAAACAATCTGTACCATTCAGACAGCCTCATTAGGGTCATCTTGGTTGTAAACTGTGTGGAAAGATACTTGACTAAGGTCGTGCAGAAATAAGTTTTTGTTGAATCGCTTCAAAGATCTATATTTAATAGTTGTGTGCTGGTGTTTACCAAAAGTAGTATTTGCTTTCAATGCCCAGCCACAGCACACACGGTAATGATCACTAATCCCTATTTGGGGCACCTCTACTCCCACTACCCTTGACTTATTAGTTGTGTAGATGTGGTTAATAAGGGTGGAGGAAGCAGAACTAACTCGGGTAGCAGCAGTTACTAACTGCTTCAGTCCAAACATAGAAATGGTACATTCCCAGGCAGGGTTATTCAGGAGCAAATTGATATGACCTTATCCATCGTAAATGTGAATTCGTCATACCATTGACATGTTGATGCTGGGTTTGTATAAATGTATCCGACGAGCACGGGACTGGATTTGTCTGCCCTCAACTCACTCCAGACACATTCCACCGTTGGTAATTCCAGGTCTTTACGCCTGCGGGTGATACCGCTGATTGAACTGTGTATATACACTGCTATACCTCTCTGTCCCAAATATTCAGCATCGCGGCGCAAGGCAGCAAAGTCCTGGAGAGAAACGGCCTCATCACTGATGTTAGGATTGAGACGCGATTCAGTGACACCAAACAAATGAAAAGGACTGGGTTGAGTCAAGAGCACATAGAGATCAGGGATTTTGTTATACAAATGATATATTGATATTATGTTTAAGTGACCAACATGTAAATGCTGACCTGATATCATGTTTATATCGTTTGAGATCAAACAGCAAAATTGCTCACGAGACTAATGAAGCAAAAGAAATTAATATAAAAGGTTAAATTTAATAATGTAACAAATTACTAAAAGTTACAAACAGAACAAAAATACTTAAACTAGGCCTGGCAGCGGTTTTAAAACCGATAAACACTAGATGCCACTGCCCTGGGGAGCTAATCGGCTTTTAGCGTTAATAGTTCACATTGACAGTCCAGTCAGTAAAAAACTCGCTTCACTGCCACAGTAAAACAATTCACTTCACGTTCACAGTTGATTGAACACCGCTTGCAACAATTGCGGCGGAAATTGCACAGTCAAAACACTATACGGCGTCAGCACAGGCAATTAATGTCGCGCAATACAGTTCAGTCAAAAACCTTGCATAGCTTAATCGCTACTCCGAACATTGAGAAATTAGGAAAGAAAACCACTCAGCAACCACTTGACAGTGATTGAATAATGTTAGTCATGAACACCATCATAAGACATATGAAGGAAAGCTATGTAGAAGGAAGCTGTTCATATATAGGACTTGTCCCAATAATGTCACGTGGCTAGGCTTTATGTAGATACTTAGCACACTGTGGTGTGGTTTTGAGACTGAGCCCACTGAAGGTGTTGATAGCCGTAATACGGTGCCGCGTGTGGGTACTGTGTGTATTGCGGCATCATCACGTTCAGGGGTTTGAACCAAGAGCCACTGTCCTGGAGGCCACGCTGATTGTAGCACATGTCACCGATGACCGCTGGTAGGTGATACCAAGCTGGTTGCTGGGATGCCGTCTGTGCTAAGGGAGGCAACACGCACTGTCGCCTGAGAGAACTATGTGACTGGCCCCAGGGTCCAGCTCTGATCCGCTGATCAGTTCTGAAGCCTGCCCTTGTTGCCCTATTGCGACATTGGAGTAAACTTGTTTGGGCACTGTTATGTCAGACCGGTCTCGATAACCTTTACTCCCTGCGGCAGGTTTAGAGCGACTGGAGTTGAGACGTCCATTAAGCTTTATGTTTAGAGCAAGGCTAACCACGCCCTGCCGGCTGGGGTGAATCCTGTCTTTGGTTTGTCTGTAACGGGTTTTCTTGGGGGCGCCTGTTGGTGCGGTAAAAATAGCATAATTGTCCACACCATTTCCACACCATCACAGACCTGTCGGAGATTGGCGTTAGACAGGTGTATATTACTGTTGATGGTACACTGTCCTCTAGCAGGGATGATACCCGAGGCCTGTATTTGGGCGTGTGGAAAGGCGCTTCTACACAGGCTGGCAATGTCCATCCACACCTGGGGTGTAATAGCACGGCCTAGCTTGCAGTCGTTTATGCCGACATGGAAAGTCACGAGATCCACGCCTGGAGAAGGAGGTATCTGTGCCAGCCAGTCTGTAATCTTATGAGTGTTGAGGCCGGACACAGACTACTACCTGCACTTTGTCCTGGGGGCCCGTCGCCATCCTGTCTCCCCTCACGTGCTGCATGATGGAACCTCCCACAAGCAGAGTGGTTGTATCAGGGAGGACACGCTGTTGCATCATCACCACCGTTGGTCCTTGACGGCTGTCACGGCGACGGGGGCCACTGTAATGCGGTGCATCGTGCGGCCCTTGGGCGAGGCTTCCACGGGCGTTGGTATCTGGGCCGCTGCCAGGGTCGGGTGCAGGGCGACGATTATCTTGACTGGCGGGACCTGTGGAAGTCAGGGCTTGCTTAATCTGATTACGGGGCTCGGTTTCCATGGCTCCTCGCTGTGCAGAGCTATTGTCGAGACACCGAGCGCTGGAGGTGATCAGCACTGGGATATGGTCGCCACGTGGAGGGCCGTCCCTGCCAGCGGGGATACGTGGGGTCATTCCACTCGTGGCAACTTCCCAGGCTATGATGGGACAGCCGCAAGCATGGTCAACTTTTTATCCAGGTCACGCATGTGATTAGCTTGCTTATCTTCTGCAGACGACAGGTGGTTCACTGTGCCCTGCAGTGTACGCTGTGTCGCACAGACTCCGTAGTTGCCCGTTGAGCGCTGTGAGGTCGGCACATGCAGTTCTGTCGGACACTTGCAGGGTTTTTTCTTAGTTTTGACCGCCTCATCTCTGATCCGACTGTCGAACTGGTCAGTTTTAGTGAAGGCATACGTCAGGCCTTTCTTTAGGATGCTAATCTCTTTCCGCAGGCCTCGGATAGTGAACTGGGCGGAACGGAGGTCAGCCCGCAGGCAAAGCAGACGCCCTCAATGCTGGTACCACTGCCAACTTTAGAAGGGGCAGCCGAAAGACTGAAGAAATTCGCCGGCTGCCTGGCGTTATCATGTCCTCAGGAGGACCGGCTGCCGGCCGCTGTGACCCTGCCACAGAAACAGTAGATGCGTCGGTAACCGGCACGATGGCGTGATCACTTAACCCAGGTGTAGGCGGACTGGCAGTATCAGCTGTTGCATGGATAACTGACTCCGGGTGAGCGCGGTGTGTGGTGGGCGTGGCGAAGGTCACGTTGATTACATCACCATCACCAACCTCCCGAGGGCCGATGACAGCGGCTGATACGCTAGGTGTGGAGGCGTGGTTAAGCAAACTGACAGCTTGGCTGTCGGGTGGAGATGGTGTGGAAGTTGCCCTCAGTATGCTCGCTGGTGTTGTCTCCCTAGTGGCTGTGGCCCCTCCCACAGCCTCAGAGGTAGGATTAGCAAGGTGCGGCGTGCAGGGCTCGGAGGCTGGGAGACCCAGACGAGATGGGCGATGGGGCGTGGACTGGCCACTAATCCACTTATCGCCGGAATCAAGTAATGAGACCTCATTACACGCAGGAGTAGAGTACGGGGGCTGAACGGATGTGGAATTGGGTGGCTGGTCGGTAGAACACGGGGGTAAATGACTGAATGTGGGCGGGGGTATATTGCCTTCGTCAAAGTCCAGATTTTGTAGTGACCTGACCAGGACACACAACTGGCAGAACTCCGTCTGCACCCACTCCTCAGCTCTAACTCCTTGGATCGGACAGGTTCCGCTAAGAGTACGCTTCAGTTTGTAATATAGAGTTACCGTGATGCAGTTCACACCACCCTTCTTCACCTGCACAAAGGTCTTGGTCAGGGTGTTTGGGATCCCGGCTGCGCGGGTACGCAAGTTGATGTCTGTGCGGTTGATGGTTCTGTTGTCAAAGTCGACGTCCTTCCACACCACCTCGTAAACGTTGTTAGTCGCCTCTAGCAGGTGGACATAGCGAAAAAACAAGGCTTTCCTCCATCGTTTCAGTACATACATATTTGTGTCACTGAACACTTTCTGTTTGTCATCAAGAGTGTCCTTCACAATGGGGTCGTTGGGATTAGGGGATTGGGAAGGGGCTTGCGACTGGTGGGTAGGCTGACGTGACATGGTGGGGGTTGAGTACGCCATGGTGAAAAGTGTGGCTGAGAGTTGGGGCAGGGGTGGGAGTGGGTTGGTTGGAGGGACTGATCAGTTGTAGAGTTAGAATAGAGTACAGTAGTCGCGGCGGCGTGTGGGATCAAGAAGAGGGGGCGGGGGCACGGCTGTTCAGTCTTCTGCAATTTAGTTAGGGAGTGCTCTCCAGTTTATCAGATGGCGAGCTGACCTAGTTCCAGCGCATTCCGATGGGCATCTGGTACCGCCTGATAGCAGGCATTCTTTACGCTTACTATTTTTTTTGTGTGCAGAGTGCCAAATTTGTGCTGGCTTTAAAGCTTTACTGTGCCTTCAAAATACTTTTGTTTGGCCGGATTTTCAATGAGTGACTGATATGGTGTAGTGTAACATAGTGCTACACTAAGTGTTTTTCTTTTACTGGATAGATTTACCTGTGATTTTGTATAGAAAGTTTTATAGATAAGCATATGTGTGTAGTTCACCGACGTTTAAAATGGAGTCTGACAGACAACATTCCTAAGCTATTCAAACCACATGGAACGATTGCCGAGTAGTTTGTGCAAGATTTGTGCAGAGCGAGTAAAGTGGCAAACGAAAGATTTTTTCCTAATCATGTCTAGTGTCTACAGATAGCTCATTTTCTTGGCTTTTAAGTGTATGTCATAAAATAATACAACATACGTTCAGTACAGCTAAAACAAAATGCCGTAAATGACCGTAGCCATTAAAATGTATCCCATGCGGTACACGGTCAGCCGTTGAGCGTGTACACACGTAACGTGCTCGCGTACGACAGTGACAAGAATAGCGCGACTATAGTTGCACAGCCGTAACAGATTGTGCTCAGCTCTGTGCTGTCAGTGGGCGGTATTGAAGGATCTAGAGGCTATACGCGCTGCTCCTTATCTTTCGGCGCGCACGCACGCGCTCCTCAAAACTAAATGGGAGGCCTTGAACAGCCGTGGGGGGGGGGGGGGTGCAATCAGTAGGTGGTCTTCTTCTTTCTTCTTCTCGAACGCCGTCACACTTGGAGTTTGGCTCTCAAAATGAAATCTGTGGTCTTCTGTAGCACCTCCACAGGCCCGTACAGTTTCTCTTGTAGAGTGGTGGGCTTCTGCCATATCTCCTTCCTCAGCAGCTGGTGGTTCCCACAGTCCTGGAGGATGTGCTCTGTGGTCTGCTCTGCTTGTCTGTGCAGGTGGAAATTGAGTCGGTTGTGCCCATTCCTCAGACGGAAGATGGTCACCTGCTCTTGTCTGGACAGCTGATGGTAACTGTCTAGGGGCCATTGTGGTGGTCTGTACACAGACTTAATGATGGTCTTCATCTCTGTGAAGCTGACTCCATTTTCGTCTTGTTCTTTCTCTGCACCCAGCTTCTTCATTGCCGTAGATGCCACAGTGTGAAGGGATCCACTGCAGCACCAGTCTGGTGCACTTGCTGTTTTGCAGTGCCTCTTGTAGACGTGGCAGTTTGCTTGCTGTTGCTGCCTCAAGGACAGACATGGCATCAGTCAGGAAGACAATCTGGGCATCATGGTCTGCAGTGCCACTAAGTGTGTTTGCAGCACAGACCAGGGCTTCCACCTCAGCTCTGTAATTTGTGCAGTGAAGGCCTGTTGATACTGCCTCTCTCTGCCATTTTCCGTTTGGATACTAAATATACACCCCAACCCCTCCATTCTGAACTGCATATGTGGCTGATCCATCGGTGTATGCCCGTATCCATGCTTCCTGGGGATACTTTTCTTCGAGCATGGCCAGTGTCAGTGCCTTCTTGCTCACAGTGCTGTGCTCATCTTTGGTGATGATGTAGGGTACCGTGGAAAAGATGGTGATGTTTTCTGGCTTACTTTTCCAGGGTGGAAGGTCACTAGCAGGATTCAGAGCCTCTACCTGCGCAGGGAGCTTTGCCTGGTGTTTTCTCTGCAGAGCTCTCGTCTCCTTCACAAAGCTTGATCTTTTCAGTCTCCCTGAGGTTGGCTGTTTCATCCTGACATTCATAGGTTGGTCTTTGGAAGACTTAACCTTTGTGGACTGTATCAAGGCTTTGCAATCTCTTCTCATGCGCAGGGGTGGGATGCCTGTTGTCTCTTCCATCTTTTCAATCGGTGTGGATCTCATTGCGCCGGTGATGATACGCAGTGCCTGGTTCTGAACTCTGTCAATGGTCTGCTGGTGTGACTGGGCTGCCGTCAACCATGCATTGGATCCGTACTCAAGGTGTGGTCTCACTGTGCCTTGATATACATTTTTGAGGATCTTTTCATTGGCTCCCCATTGTGTTCCAGCCAGCTTCCTCATGATGTTCAGCTTTTTTCTAGCTTTCGCTTCTGCGTTCCAAATGTGCGGCTTCCACTTCAGCCTCTTGTCAAGGATGACGCCCAGGTATGTCTGTTGGTCATCATACCGCAGTGGGGTGTTGCCCAGTGTTAGGTTGCCAGCCTTTGCTTTGTTGGAGAGAGAAGAGTGTGGCTGATGATTTTTCTGTGTTGATGGTCACACACCAGTTGTTGGTCCAGTCTGTCAGCCTGTCCAGGGCTAGCTGCATCCTGTATGAAGCAGTTGTTGCATACTCTTCTGTGCACCAGAGTACCAGGTCATCTGCGTACAGGGCTGCGTGGACTCCTTTTGGTAGTTCTGGCACAAGGTCGTTGATGAAGAGTATGAACAGGGTCGGTGACAGGACTCCCCCCTGTGGCACCCCCTGACGCAGCAGCACGTTTTGGCCACAGTACCCATCTACTGTCACACGGGCTCTGCGATTGTGCAGGTATGACTTGGTCCACCGATACATGTTCCCTTGGATGCCACTGCGAAGGAGTTTCACAAGGAGACCATCCTTCCACACCTTGTCGAAAGCCTTCTGTAGGTCAATGAAGGCAGCTAATGTCACCTTCTGATCTTGAAAGGCATCTTCTATGGCCTGTGCAAGGTGTGTTGTCTGGTCTTCTGTACTCTTGTGGCTTCTGAAGCCGGCTTGCTCTGGCACGATAATGCTCTCGGAGTCCAGGTACCACTGCAGGCGCTTGTTGATGATGCGCTCCATGGCCTTGCACACACAACTTGTCAGGCTGATTGGGCGATAACTCAGGGCTTTGGACTTATTCTTCCCTTTCTTCAAAATTGGGATCATCCTGGCTTCCTTCCAGCACTGGGGTACCTGTCCTCCTCTCCAGCTGTGGTTAAAGATGTCCAGTAGCTTCGTTAAGGCAGTGTTGCCAAGGTGTTGTAACATCTCGTTTGAGATGCTGTCTGGACCTGGAGATTTTTTCTTCTTCAGCTGTTTGATGGCCATCTTCAGTTCTGGAAGGGTGATGTCCTTCTTTATTGCATCATGGATGTTTGCATCTCTTGTTCTCTCTCTTTCGTCCTGTCTGATTTCTTTCTCAGGCATTTGTGGGAGAGTGATGTTACTTTCTTTCGCATAGATCTGTGCGAACATGTTTGCAGCTTTTGCCCAGTCAGTGCTTTTCCATCTTCTTCCAGGGTGATCTCCTGTTCCCTGGTGCCCTCATCGTTCAACGCCTTATCAGTAGGTGGTGAACAGGCTGCAGCCCCGAGGGAGGGGAAAAGATAGAGGCTAAAGTGGGCGAGGAGGGGGTGGGGGCTACACGGCCGCCATCACAGTCTTTCACAGCGGTTTACAAAGATGACCGTTTTTGAGAAAATATAGTTTAAAATTACTCACGTTCAGTCTGTCCAATTTTCAAAATAAAAAAACACCACCAAAATCCTCGTTTACTCATGAAGTCACACCAAATATCACTTAACATACTTTTGTTAATCCATGGAATAAGGGTAAACTAATGCCCACGATGTAAACGGCCGTGCGCGGAGAGCCGCGCGCGCCAGAGTTGAGAGAGAGATAATGAATGAATGAATGAATGAATGAATGAATGAATGAATGAATGAATGAATGAATGAATCAATGAATGAATGATACTTTATTTCTCAAGGATGGAAACAATAGGCGCACAGGCCTCTTTTCGTGTTTGTGCTTGCTAACCTACAACATTAAAAGCAACATTAAAACAATATGTTAACAGCACAAAACAAGCGGCGACACCCACAGGTCACTTGTGTTACATTCCGATATATATAAATAGGCACCTCGCGTACGAAAGGCTCAGATTGACTACTCATGCATATTCGGGGCGCTGTAGTCAACTGACGAGACTGATTCTCCATAGAAGTGCTGCTCCCAATTCCCTCTCTCGTTTGGAGGAAAAGCTTTAGCCAGGTACAGGGGGCTCTTCCGTTACAGTGACATCTTACGTGCATAAGTGCGCACTTATTCAACGTAAGATGTTGATGTAAAGGAAGGCGCCCTGTACTGCCTAAGCTTTTCCTCAAAGTTAGAGAGGGAATTGGGAGGATCAGTTTGTATGAGAATTAATCCGCTCAGGTTAGCTTACTACAGCCGTCCGAAATGTGCTTGTTGTCAATGTCAGGCTTTATGTACGCGAGTTGCATAATAGCTTTCGTGTCTTAGTATCAATGATAGATTTTAATCTTGACAGTAAAAATAGCTTCTTTGATATATTTTCCCTAGTTGTGTTAGATGGGGCAACTAGCACAGTTGTTCGTCAACAATTACCCCGAGGAGGCGATATTCCTTGACTTGCTCAATGCGAACTGAATCAAAAGAGAGACTAAGTGAATGGGGGCGGAGCTGATGCTTTTGGCGTGTTGTGATTAGCATGCTTTTTGTTTTAGATGGATTAACAAGCATTTGATTATTTTTGCACCACAGTGAGACCTCCTGAAGACTAAGCTGAAGATTGCTTGATATTTCAGGTACAGTTTTCCCGCCTTTGTGAAGAGTTGAATCATCGGCAAACATGTCACATTCGGTATTTGGATTGAATATATGAAGTGGGGTATCATTTATAAACAAACAGAAAAGTAACGGCCCTAGTATGGATCCCTGGCCATTCGCGCTTCGCAGGGGACTTTGTACCAGGTGCCTGGGGCCATACACTGCTTTCAGTGCTTCGTAGAAGCCCCTGTAGTCACCATTGTCAGCGCAAAGCTGGGTCCTCTGTGCAAGTCTGGTCCACCACTCATTCTGGAGATCTCTGAGCTTGCGCTGGAGACTGCTGCAGACGAGGCGGAAGGCAGACTTCTTCACAGGGCAGGAAGGCTGGGCTAGGTGGGCCTGATGGGCGGCTCTTTTTTTTTTTTTTTTTTTTTTTTTTTTTTTACTAGGTGTTCCTGGATCTCAACATCGTTTTCGTCAAACCAGTCTTTGTTCTTCTTTCTAGCGAAACCCAAGACTTCTGCAGAGGATTTTGCAATAGCAGTTTTCAGTTGTTCCCAGAGTGTTTCAGGGGAGGAGTCTGCTGGGTCCGCTGTGTCTTTGAGCCTGCGCTGTAAATCTGTCTGAAAGGCAGCTTTCACGTCGTCGCGCTGAAGGCTGGCAACATCAAGCTTTTTCTTGGGGGGCCCCCATTTCTTGGGTTTTGGCTTGACGTGGAGCCTGAGTTTGCAGCGGACAAGGCGGTGGTCAGTGTGGCACTCTACGCTGGGCATCACTCTGGTGAGGAGGACATCACTGCGGTCCCTCTGACGCACTAGGACATGGTCGATAAGGTGCCAGTGTTTGGAGCGAGGATGCATCCAGGTGGTCTTTCGACTGTCCTTTTGCTAAAAAGTAGTGTTGGTGATGACCAGTTGCTGCTCTGCACAGAACTCCAACAGTAGGCGGCCATTCTCATTGCAGTTCCCGACGCCATGCTTGCAGAGGACTCCTTTCCAGGCTTCAGAGTCCTGGCCCACTCTGGCGTTGAAGTCGCCAAGGATGATGACTTTGTCGTCTGCAGGGGTGCTCTGTATGAGGCTGCGCAGGTCAGTGCAAAACTTGTCCTTTTCAGCAGGCTCTGCCATGAGGGTTGGGGAGTACACACTGAGAAGGGTGACGTGTTGCTGGTGTCTCAGTGGGAGGCGCATGGACATGATGCGGTCTGAGTGACCCGTTGGTAGGTTTTCCAGCTTAGTCGCAATGGAGGTCTTGACCATGAAACCCACGCCTGAGAGCCGTCTTTCTGATTCAGGCCTGCCTGACCAGTAGAGGGTGTACCCAGCGCCAAGTTCTTGGAGGCTGCCTTCGTCCGGAAGGCGTACTTCACTGAGCGCGGCGATGTCGATGTTTAACCTCCGCAATTCATGGGCAATGAGGGCGGAGCGACGTTCAGGGCGTCCGCTGTCTGCTTTGTCGAGCATGGTTCGGATGTTCCAGCATGCTACGTTGAGTCCGGTCGTGGTCGTCATGAGAGTGGATCCGTTATTCTTTCTTGTTTTTTGACCACAGGAGAAGATGCCCGTTGACCGCGGCTAGCCAACTGGGGTTGCGAGGGGACGAGCTTTGGTTAGGCCACCTTTTCTAGGCCCCTCTCCGTGTGGAGCAAGCAGTGCTGTCCCTAGAGAAGGCTGCTTGGTCGTTCAGGGTGTGCCAAGTGATGTTGTCATCCCCAGGTCAACATCAGGCGACCAATATCCTGAACCGCCTGCATGCAGGTTTGAGACTGCGGCTTCCAGTGACATCTTTCACCTGCCGTTTCGCCCCTCGCCCGTCGCTACAGGACTTGGAATGGTCAGTGTCATGGTCCGTGGACGTTTCCTAAAGCCTGCGTGGTGGAGCTTTTTGGTGAAGTGCAGTGTGCGCAGTACTGGCCCCACCCTTTAAACCCTTGGTTCGTCTGCCATGGCCTAGCAAGCTGGGACGGTGGCATCGAGGTCCTCGGGTCGTAGGTTTTATATCAGACTGTCCTTGTCCTAGTCTCTGGCTCAAAAGCCTTCCCCGGAGACACGGGGGCTTTGATGTCAGGGGTTTCCTCCCTTAGCCTTTCCGCAGCCAAGCGGCCAGGCCTGCAAGGCAGCAGGGGACTCGTGGAGGGCGGGGTCGTCTATGTCCCGTGCAGATGTGAACATCTGCCCACTGCCCTGATGAACTGACGTATCTATGTGTCCGATGTTCTATTATACGTTCAGTATTTTTGCTTCTAGTTGTCGGTTAGCTTTTTCGAAGTTGTTCTTGAGTGATCATCTTTAGCGAAGCCACTCTGGCGCCCATTCGATCCTATTTGCCGAGATCTGAACATGTGAAAAAATTGAAAGATGAATTTGTACAAACCTAAGAATTTTTACGCCAAGTGCAGTAAACAATTTCAAACAAACAATTAAACAATTTCAATCTAATAAGAAACCATTACTTTGGTATTTTTGTTTTTTAATTGTCGTTGATGTAATAAAAAAAAAATTTTTTGCTGTTATCGGACATAACATTGTTTACCACGTTTGATTTAACTGGGCCTTACAGAAACAAACTCTACCAATCTAAAGCCATCTAAATGTCTTAATCGAAGGTGTTTTGCTGTTTTTTACATAATAAATCTGCGAAATTACAACATACTGTTTTTGATTGATAAACTTTATCATGAAAAGATATTGCGTCACTAAAAACAATTCGCACCAATTTCCATCTGAAGTCTTCGCTGAGAGGTACACAGCCCACACAATGTTTATTTCAGAAAAAGAACCAATTTTGTTAAACTGCTAAAATAGAATGGTAACAGGAAGGATATTTTTGTTACAGAAAAGAAAAACTATAACAAGATATGCAGCATTTATATCTTTTCTTTGAAAATACGTTAGGTCAAGTATCGACACAAACGGACGTCAAATTCCTCACACTTTAGTGTAGAGTTTAAATGTTTGGATTGCACACAAAGAGCGATGTACCAGACTCGTCACCGAAACATATCTGCGCAAGCATGACAAACATTTATCCAGAGAGAGAGAGAGAGTAAAAATGAGAGAGAGAAAGCGAGAGAGAGAGAGAGAGAGAGAGAGAGAGAGAGAGAAAGAGAGGGTATACGAGGGGGCAAATCAAGGACCTAATATTACACGGTGTGTGTGTGTGTGTGTGTGTGTGTGTGTGTGTGTGTGTGTGTGTGTGTGTGTGTGTGTGTGTGTGTGTGTGTGTGTGTGTGCGTGCGTGCGTGCGTGCGTGCGTTCGTGCGTGCGTGCGTGCGTGTGTGTGTGTGCGTGTGTGTTTGCACTTCATACCAATTAGTTATAATGTCCTGTTTCCCTTATTCCGTAACTAAACTTCCTTGTTGAAAGTAACAGCAAGAAACGCGCACTTTTTGGTACCCCTACCTCATAGAAGCATATACATTTTAAAACCAAAAAAGACACCTTCGGTCAATTTTTAATTTTGTGCAGCCTAGTATAGGCCAGTGCTTTTGTTAATATCAAATTTGGGTGAAAATACTTACCTAAATCGTAACTATAGCAGTTTAAAGTCGCCGGACAAGAATCTCGGCAATTTTTGAAAAAGCGTCATATGCATTTTCGTAATCTGATAAATATGGAGGAGGCGTGCCCTGCAAGAATACTCCGACCATGGATGATAGCGGCACGTATTACGGAATAGCCGCCATTACTTCTGCAGTTGGTACGGCACACCTCTTACTGAATGTCAAAGTTATAGGAGCGTGTCATGATGGTGGCAAGGGTCTTGTTGTTAAACGTAAAACAAAATCCCCTTGTTTGGTTTCTACGTAGGCGGCATGAATACTACCCGCCACGTACAATTTCTTTTTAATAAGAACACCACAAAGCAAACCAATAAACACCCCGGCCCACATCCCACTCCACAAAAAACAAACAAACACATTCAGCGTCCGATATTTCGATTCTCTCTCCAGCAATGCAAATCGCGTCGTTTTCCGTTGTTAACTGTTGGAGCTACGGCATGAGCAACACGAGTACCCACCTAAATCAAACATCGCGAGGTCTTTATGTTAGCTCATGACAGTGTGTGTTAACCCACACCGCGAGTTCCCTTCGAAATGTTCACATTCTGGTAGAACCGCTAGAAACATCAGTTAGTCGACATTATTCACTGCAAGATTCATTGATTTCCCATGGCAGATGGTGCCTGTGTGGCTGGTAGGAGACATCTATAATCAAAACATGTTACAAGTGGGTCTTCAGAAGATGTCACAAGCTAATACAAAACTGTCATAAACAGTTTATTTCACTGCGATTGTGATCATGTTTGAAAACTTCAAAAGAATTGTGTCGGTTAAAAGTTGATGGATTTATGGACAATTACATACACCTACCCACCCATCCACCAACCTCCTCAACCCCCCCCCCCCCCCCCCCTCCCCACCCCCCCACCCCACTCCGCACCTCCCACATCCTTTCCTCCAACCCCCTCACTTTTCATCAACATTTTTATTGTTTTATTGACAAGTAGATACACCTACCTATTCAAACAGTACCTTACTTTTCATCAAACTTGGATGGTTTTATTGACAATTACAGACATCTACCAACTATATCTTATGGCGAGTAGTGTATATAAGTACATTGCAACACGCGCAATGTTACAGTCGCGTGCCATTTTTAAGTTATAATATCAGTAAAAAAATAAATTCCATGTGATCAGCTCTGAAAACAGAAAACGAGTAGCTTGATATTAGCTGATCTATCGATCGATCGATTGAATAGAATTAGTTATCTCTCGTTCTAAGTTCAATGTCTAATTTGTGAGGGGAAAACACGTACACGACCGGCGCTCACAATGCCCAGCATTTGCACGGACAGGAACAGTGGCACCACCTTACCGGGCGTGCACAACGCTTCGGTTGCCCTGAGGCCAGACGCCTGTCCAAAATAAATTAATACATCAATACACAAAAGAATCAATCAATCAATCAATCAATCAATCAGTCAGTCAGTCAGTCAGTCAGTCAGCTAGCCATGTGTGCGGACAAATTTCAGTCCAATCTTCACGTCAGTACTCACCCCACAAAAGAAGGCAGACAGAAGGAGGAATGAAAGCAGGCCGGACTTTCCAAACGCCATATTGTTGTTCAGCTACTACAGTAGGTGATCGGTAATCAGAAGAATTCACAATTGTACGTGTTTTGACGCAATTGGTGCTTAAACGCCGGACAAACATTCGATATTATATGTTTGCCCAGGCTTTAATCCACTGTTTCTGTCAAAAGACATGCAGTTTTAGATCTTGATTTGATTAAGGAACACTTCTATTGTAAAAAAAAAATTAAAATAGCAGACACAACGATGACGAAATGCGGGGAAATAACCAAGAAAGAAATACAAACATTTTATGTCGCGATGATTCCGACAGGAATCATCGCGACATAAAGCACTACCGACATCCGAAGGGTCAATAACAGCCTGTCGTATACCGTGTACTAGACGATTATAGCGTTTCCTATGGAAACACTGTGAGCCTCTATTAGCAGAATGCGATATACGACGGCCTTGAAGACAGAACACAGCGTTCGATCCAAGTCTTTCTCAAGAGTGTTTCTTTCGTTGTTGGTAAGAGCCTAAGAGGTGGTCTTTACAGTCGAAATTTGGGAGGAAGCAGTGACCGCTAGCTACACGGGGTCATTATATTGTAGTTAGCTAATTAGTTATTGGGGTTTTGTCATCTCTCGTACACGTCGTTAATTTGTGGTGATGTCGTATGCAATGTGACCGTTCTCACACACTAAATTCAAAATAGCACACGTGTCGCCTCTATTTGCATTTAACTGGTTTGTCTTTTATGTTGTTTTATAGTTTCTTTATCTGCATGATTACTTTACTCATTCAGCCCCGACACACCACAGATATGTATGAATTGACCACGATAGTTCAAGGGTGGTGCCAGAATAGCTTGACGCCTCTAGGCGCCAAGCTATTCTGGCACCACCCTTGAACTATCATGGTCGATCTGTCTCCTGAGTTGTAGTGTAGTTCCGGTCAGGGGACAACTCCAAAATGTGAATAATACGTGCCTCAGACGCAATGGGTTAGTGTCGTTACCTTGTGTTGGATGCCATATTCAAGGCGCATGTTCCCATCTGCTAAAACGGATCATAGGTCGTGCGCGGGCCAACGGCGGCCGACGTCGGCCCGATGGCCTTTTGCGCATTGGGTTAGTTCTTGGGGGAAATTCACAGTTGTACACACGTCGCTTCAATATCATTTACTGGGATTATCTTTTATAGCACCTTTTACATTGTCATCTGTTGAAACGTCGTTAATTTGTGTTGATGCCGTATGCAATGTGCATGTTCTCACATACTAAAACCCGCCGTGAAATGGACTTAGTCGCCTAGATTTCTGAACACTTAGTCCTTGAGTTTCCTTTTAATAATTCGTCAGCATCCACAAAGTCTCACATTCAGTCTCACATTGATTACGCATCTACAGTCTGGGATGGGTGTAGTGATGCATGCTTAAAGAGGCTTAATTCCCTCCACCGGAGGGCAGCGAAGCTAATCCTTCCTAACAGCAGGGACAGCACTGACGAGCGCCCGAGAGCCCTTGACATGCTTTCGTTACGTAACCTACTTATGTACAACAAGGGCGTTTTAATGTTCAAAGTCAGCCATCTCTAGAACACCACCGTACATTTCGGATTTGTTTAGCTATGCTAACACACCGTGCAAGACGGCAAGGAACAATCTGTTAGTACCTAGGCCGCGACTTGATATATTCAAAACTAGCCTTTTCCTATTCAGGAGCTAAAAATTGGAATTCCCTTCCGGGCAATATTACCGAAGCTACATCCATGTCCACTTTCAAGTCAAGACTTTTCCGGCACTTAAATGAGCCCCTTAACAAAGCGCACTGCGTTTTGACTATTCATTAGTGACATGTGTATGCCGGTGTGCTTGTATGTGTGTGTGTGTGTGTGTGTGTGTGTGTGTGTGTGTGTGTGTGTGTGTGTGTGTGTAAGAGGAAGTTAATAGATTGATAATCAATACTTTTGACTTAATTTTGATAATTTGTAGTTTATGTTCAGTTTATTCGATGTTGGCGATGTTTATCTAAAATGACATGATAATGTAGCTGCTGTGCATGAAATGTATGTCAGTAATGCCTAATCGAGGTTGTTCGGGAATCGGGCGGATCAGGTTTACGTGTGTTTTGGCCACAGCGGTGAGTTGGAGGCCCGGACAGGCATCTTGATAGCGCATGTTTGTCCGGGGTGTTTTATCTGTTCTTTTCGTCACGTATGCACCGCTTACCATAGTGCCCTGCTTTTGATTTACGGAGATCCTCTATTGATGGTATGAGAGCGTGTAGTGGGTAGATGTGTGTGTGTGTGTGTGTGTGTGTGTGTGTGTGTGTGTGTGTGTGTGTGTGTGCGTGTGTGAGTGTGTGTGCTTTTTGTGTGTGAGTGTGTGTGTGTGTATGCGAGCGTGTGTGTGTTCGTGGTGTGTGTGTGTGTGTGTGTGTGTGTGTGTGTGTGTGTGTGTGTGTGTGTGTGTGTGTGTGTGTGTGTGTGTGTGTGTGTGTGTGTGTGTTTGTGTGTGTGTGTGGATTTTTTTCTCCCTGTAGTTTGGAGCAAGGACAAGAATGAAAAAAGGTCTGCGCACCTATTCTTTAATCCTTGGAAAATAAAGTTTCATTTCATTTCATTTCATTTCTCTCGGAGTGCTAAATAAGCATGTCCCTTTAAAAAGGAAATGAGTCCGGTGACGTGAGCCGCCCACATGGATTACAGAGGAGATTAAACAAACCATGTAAGACAGAAATCAAGCAAAGCAGGACAAAGATTTTATTGAGTTCAAAAGGTTACGTACCAGAGTCAAATACCTTATCCGGGAGGCACAGAAAGCACTGGTAGAGAAAACCATACGTGGCGGGAATCCGTCTTCAATATGGAAAGTTTTAAACTTACTAACTAACAATAGTAAAAATCGTTCTGCAAATACGACTGCCAGCCTTACAGCCGATGCTTTTAACGACCTCTTCATTGTACTCACAAACCAGATAGGTGAGGCTAGCGCTGTACAATTCCTCTTGGTTTGTGTACTCTTCATTGTAACCCCGAAATCTTTACTGCATGTTGAAGGCTTGGATCAGGTGGATCATGTCGCATCGCAGAAGCTTACTGACTTTTGTAAGCAAAGACGGTCCGCGGGCGATGCTTTTAATGTCCCCTTCATCGCCTTTACATGAAGTGGGCAGATTTATCTCTAGTCTCAAGAACAAAAAGTCAGCTGGCATTGATGGTATCAATGGTTTTATCCTCGAACTTTCTCTTCTATACATTGTGGAAAGTCTAACCTATGTTTACAACCTATGTAATTCAAAATAATATTTTCCCGGCGGCTTAAAAAAAAAAAACAACTAAAGTGGTACCTATATCCAAAACAAAAGACACATCTGATCCAAATAATTTTTGGCCGATATAAATAATAAATAATTACGGTATTTATAATGCGCTTATCTTATAATAATTATAACTCTAAGCGCGCACTCACAACTCGCACACGCATGCGCACGCTTTAGACAATGACTCACGTAACACAAATAGTGAAGATACATTACGACGGTCAGCTTGGGGTGGGGAGTGTGGTGATATAGCGCTAGAACTGTTGAAAGAGATGAGTTTTGAGGGCGGACTGGAAGGAGGAGAGCGAGTGTTTCTGACGGAGAGAGAGTGGGAGAGTGTTCCAGGTGGATGGACCGTATACTGAGAAGGAGCGGGGGCCGAAAGTGCTGAGTTTGGTGCGGTGGATGAGGAGGCGGAGAGGGTCGGTGGCGGAGCGGACGGAGCGGGGAGGAGTGTAGGGGTGAAGTAAGTTGGAGAGATAGGCAGGAGCGTAGTTGTTCAGGGATTTGTAGCAGAGAGACAGAATCTTGTATTGGATGCGTTGGGGGATGGGGAGCCAGTGAAGGAGCTTGAGCAGGGGAGCGATGTGGTCGGATTTTTTCTTTCTGAGGACGAGGCGGGCAGCATTGTTCTGGACGCGCTGGAGAGTGAGAGTGGTGGAGTGAGGAAGGCCGGAAAGGAGAGAGTTGCAGTAGTCGATGCGAGATAAGATGAGAGAGACAGCGAGTTTGGTGGCAGCTTCGGTAGTGAGGTATTTTCTCATCTGACCGATGCGGCGGAGGTGGAAATAACATGCCTGGGCCGTGGCGGAGACGAAGCTGGTCATGGAAAGAGAGGAATCGAGGATAACGCCAAGGTTCTTGACCGAGTCAGAGAGGGAGATGGGGGTGCTGTCGAGTTGAAGGTGGAGAGAGGGAGGGAGCTGGGAAAGTTTCTGGCGAGTGCCTACCAGCATGGCTTCCGTTTTGTCGTCGTTCAGTTTGAGCTTGTTTGCTGTCATCCAATTTTTCACGTCTTCATAGCATTCAGCCGTGCGAGTCAGTAGTGTCTGAGTGTTGTCGAGTTTGTCTTTGTCTAGTAGTTGTGAGTCATCGGCGTAGAGGTGATGGTGTATGTGGTGAGACTGGATGATGTTGGACAGGGGGGAGGTGTAGAGTGTGAAAAGGACCGGGCCCAGGACGGACCCCTGTGGAACGCCGCAGGAGAGCCTGACTGGGTTGGAGGGGACGCCGTCGATGGTGACGGACTGCTGTCTGTCGGAGAGGTAGGAGAGAAACCAGGAGTGAGCAGAGTCAGTGATGCCAAAGGAGTGGTGAAGGCGGTGGAGGAGGATAAAGTGGTCTATTGTATCGAAGGCGGCAGAGAGATCGAGTAGCGTAAAGAAGGGAGATGTTGCCCGAGTCAGTGGAGAGAAGCAGGTCGTTTAAGATATGTAGAAGGGCTGTTTCAGTGCTGTGATGTTTGCGATAGGCAGACTGGAAGGGACTGAGGAAGTTGTTGTCGGCGAGGTGGAGGTTGAGTTGGTTGAGGACAGCCTTCTCAAGAAGCTTGGACAGGAAAGAGAGATTGGAGACTGGGCGGTAGTTCTTGAGTTCGTTTGGGTCGAGGTTGTGTTTTTTGAGAAGAGGACGGACGATGGTGGACTTGAAGATATCGGGGACGGAGCCATTCTCTAGAGATGTGTTGATGATGTCGGTAATGAAAGGCAAAAGTTTTGGGAGGCCGTCCCGGTAGAGGGAAGCTGGGAGGGGGTCTAGTTCGCAGGTTTTGAAAGGCATGGACTTTATGGTCTTGAGGACTTCATTCTGAGAGACGGGGCGGAAGGACGAGAGGGGAGAGCCGGAAAAAGTGGGGTCGGGAGGGCAAGGCGGAGAAGGCAGGGTGTCGAGTGTGTTGCGCAGAGTTTGGATTTTGTCGGAGAAATAGGAGGAAAAAGCGGACGGAAGTTCTTCTTTGCTGTGTGTGTTGGGAAGAGGAGAGTCGACCGAAATTTGGCGAATGAAGTCCGTGTGACATGGACACAGCAAACGTCTTCGGGCGCACGACGGCCGTCATGAGGCCGGAGTCGTTTCGCTTCTGGGGTGGTTTCCTGAAAGTGTTCGAATCTAACTGGTTAAATGTGTTTAGACCCTGTAGGGCGCATCGTCTTTGAAATCACCTTCGTGGTGGAAAAAGACCCTAAATATTAACCATTTTTATAACACATACACACACTCACACACTGACGCACACACATACACACACTCGCAATCACTCACAGACACGCACACACAGACAATCACACACAGACACAGACACACACACACACACACACACACACACACACACACACACACACACACACACACTCACACAAGGACTTACTAATACAGGTCATGCGCAACGCCGACACAACGAAAGCAGCAGATTCAAGACCATACTGTTCGCAAGAGAATGCACCATGCTTTATTCTCTATTGATTAGAAACGAAACGACGCGTGTCAGGAAGTCGTGACTATTACATGCGCCTGCATACAAACATGGACACAAAACGTCCTACGCAAAGCGCAAAAGGCCATCGGGCCGACATCGCTGGCCCGTGCACGTCATCGGCGGCTGATGTCGGCCCGATGGCCTTTGCGCACTGGGTGGGGCCAGCTGCACGAGTGAGCAACCCAATCAGCAAAGGTACTCGGGCCCACGCCGGCCGCAGTGGGCCCGCGCAAGGCCACCGTTGGCCGCAATTGGCCTTCGTACACAGAGGTCACTTGCATGAGCGAGCTTAGTCGTATAGCGGTGCACCTTGCTTAGTGGCTGGTGCAGGACTAAGCTCGCTTATGCAACTGGCTCCAGTACCTTGGCGCTATCCGTTTGCCAGATAGTTTTTCGATTTTGTTTGTTTGTTTGTTTTTTGTTTATTTTGTGAAGAAGTAGGAACTACTTTTAGTGTTTTGCTGCTGTTTCTAAAGACATGTTCTTACACCGATATAGACGGCGCTGACTCTGTCCAGCACATCAAGAGGCAAAGGTCCTCATTTTTCATTGCAATCAGCAGGGGCTCGTGAGGATCTGTGCCTCTTTCATATTCTACCAGGTACGGAGTTAAGTGGTTAATGTGCAGATGTACAGTGAGCGGGCATTTCATCCCCACGCACTGGCCCTTGTTGAGGAAAGCGAAGGGGCGTGCAACGCAGCCCTTGAGCACAGCTACAGAAGCCGTTCATGACAGCGACGGAGCTGCAGTACTCGCCTTCTTTCTTGTACTTCTGGCCCCGGAACACAGTGCCGTTTCCGTACTGTCCAATCTCTTAGCCTTAGTCAGCCCCAGTCATCCCCTAATATTTCAATCCCCTAAAAAGAAAAAGTACCGCCTACCAGCTGCACATTTGCCATGCACAAAATAAAAAAATTTTAAAAAAACAGCACATTGACTGTCTCATTTCTTGGCTATGAACCTGATTCCTTACCAACCCCACACCCAAGCACAGCTGAAATCAGCGTGCCCCTCGAAGCACTACGTCAACGGCAACTCAACATAGGCCCACACATGTCTACTAGATAAGCTTAGGATGGTATGAATCAAAGCACCAAACATGTGTCCTCTTATCTAACCAGAAATTTCCAGCAAATTCCAACATTCAATCCTACTACAAATTTTCAAACAAGGCAAAAAGTTATTTTTAAAAACACAGGTCCTCTTCACTGCCTCAACTGCCCAATTTGAATATGTAACAATACCTTCTGGCACGTTTATGAAGAAGACGGGGAGACACAGAAGACAATCACCGTCCTTGTGCATGCAGCCAATAATACAGTTTCACAAAGCTACAAATATTCTTTTTCTTTAACTCATCCAGCCCGACGGCCGTATTTCCCACATTTTGGAGGCGTCGTCTAATGACTATGCACCTGTTGCAGGAGATGGATCGGCCATGATAATTCAAGGGCTGTGCCAGATTAGCTTGGCGCCGACACTACACTTGAATTATCATGGTCGACCCATCTCCTGCTGTAATGCGTCAGGACTGAATGGGTTAAAGGTTTTGTTCCAGGATGTTCCCCCGGAACAAAATCGTCAGTTTTCTGAGAGAATCCAATATTTTTAGTATGATTGGGAGCATTCATAGACTATGTGAATTGTATTATTTGGACTTTTTGGAGAGTCCGCTGTAGACTTTCCTGTAAAGACTCGTCCGACATTTTAGCATGAAACATTTTTAATATAAATATATTTACACCTTGTCTTAATTGATTGATTGATTGTAGACTGCTTAACGTCCCGACAGCAACAAGATTTTCTCAGGACGTGCTTGCACTGCTTGTGAAAAAAAAAAACTAAACAGAATATTGAATGTATGTGGCCAGCCGGTCCAATACGTTAAATAAACCTACGACATGGGGCCTAAATAAAGCTAAGACCATTTAGCAACACACATCCAATATCAAGAGCTACAGGCAGCGCAGACAGTAGGGAGAGTTTAAAAAAGGAAAATACAGGTGAATGGACCAAGGGTAGACAGAAACACATGCCCCAGAATAGAGAGGAAAACCCACCCTGTGGGGCTGACCAGGGTGACCCTGGGAACTAAAAAGTAGCCAACCCCACCCAAGTCCCCCAGGGCAGACCCGGGTGGGGACACATCTTGTCTTAAAACCTTTCTTTTAGTCTGACTGATCAGATCTTTGCCCATCCCGCCATGAGATGGCCTTAGTCATCTGCTCGGCGTTAAATCCAAATAACTAACTACAAATCTATTATTGATCCGTTTTAGTATGTGAGAAAATTACACATTCCATATGGCATCAACACAAATGAACGACGTTTCAACAGATGACAATGTTAGATCAGTTAGTCCCCCAGACTCGAGTTTGCATTGCCGTGCACCTATAGGGAGCATAAGCATCGCGCTATTCTACGCCGCAGAGCCGGGACGGTCCTGGAAGCGTGACTGTTGACAGCCATGGGTGTCTGGTTTGGGGCTCGGTGGTCGCGATTTTATCCCGGCTGCGTAAACATAGCAGCATAGAGGCAACACTAGCCAGCAAGATACATAGACGCGTATATGCATATGTGATTCTTGCTGCTGTCGACGTTTTGCCTGTGTTCATCACCACAACATGATTAAACTACGTAAACATAGAAGTACCCAACGGAGAAAGAAACACGCTTAGAAAAGACGGGTACAACACAATTTATTAATATTTCGGGTAAATACCCTTTGTCAAAATAGACAAACAAACAAACATAGAGATTAGCCGCTACTTATCTTCAATGGCAGAAGGAATGTCATTTGACATTCCTTCTGCCATTGAAGATAAGTAGCGGCTAATCTCTATGTTTGTTTGTTTGTCTATTTTGACAAAGGGTATTTACCCGAAATATTAATAAATTGTGTTGTACCCGTCTTTTCTAAGCGTGTTTCTTTCTCCGTTGGGTACTTCTTTGCATATTACACGCTTGGCAGTCACCTTTTTGGTCTGGATTTACGTAAACATAGCATCATAAAGGTACTTCGACTCAGAAATACATTTAGCTTTTCACACTAAAGCCCCCGCACTCTGTGCGGAACGCATGAAGATCTATGCCTCTTGGGGAGTTTTGTCTATGGTTATAGGCGAACATTGCTAAACAGTGAATGCCATCTGTCTGATGTAAAAACAATATATTTATCCTCGTGAAAGTATGTGGTAACGGTGAAATTAATGTTTCTTGATAGGTTCATTTGTCTCTGTGCACATCAGACTGAACAGAGAACAGAGAGACGGCAGTTCCGCTGAAGCCTTCACGGCTGGCTCTAGCCTTGTACTGCCCCCAGCCCTCAACCAAATAACAGCCCAGTCCAAGCCCATGTCAGTATATATTTTTAATTTGTAACCTGGCTTTTAAATTTCTGAGTTTTCAGAAGTGAACCCGCCCATATATGTGCCTCAGCATACCCAAGTATATTTTGTAGTGAACCTGACTCTGTCTTTACCAGAACGAAAGAGGGGGGCGGTGTTCATTAATAATTATGGTCAATTATGTACGGTTACTGAAAAACAACGGCTGAAACTCACTGCAAACCACAATAGCGCATCTCCCTCCCCCTCTCCCACTCAGCCTGGAAATTAAAATTGTGTGAACTGAAAAAACAAAACTTAGGCACAGATTTTCATGGGTCACGGTCCTGTAACTTGCATGACGGACTCCTGAGGATCTATGCCTTTTTCCATCTGTAGAAAGGGACACTATCCCACTGTACTAGATTTTCTCACTGATGCGCACCTCATGTCTGGAATAAACATAGATCCTCATGGCGCCCGCAGATGCGAAAGCTAATGAGAATCATGCCTCTTGCCTGCCTCTATCATTATGCTGGTCTGTGCGTGGAAGAAGCAGCGCGAGCTGATTCACTGACTGCCTTCCATAGTGTATGTAATGTTATGTGTTCACTTGGATGCAGACACAACTCCGTGATTTTAGGTTTTGTTATCTGGTTCGTATTCAGCATTCACGTCGTTCGACCGGGCGGGGGGGAATCTCGAGTTCCGTCCCCTTAATTGTCTCTTTACCAAAACCCTATCCGAAAGTACCGCCCGGATAGACTACCACACATGACATCTCCCTCCTTTTGAGATAATTGACAATACTGCGCTCGAGTGTGCAAACATTATTTGTTTACAGTCTTTGATAACCGAGGAGGGGATTCTATTGCTTCTAAGAGTCACTGGAAGCGAATAGGCTTCTTCACAACACGCCCACATTTGGTTGTCACCTGCTCCGGACTGGTAGCTGGAACTGGCGTAGGTTGGCAATCTGGCCCCGGATGCTGAGCTGGCATAGGAGCAGGCTTCGTGACATCAGCTGGCGAATCCGACGACTGACTGGACGGCATACCGGCGTTAACCGGTGGCAACGAGTCAACAGCTGGCTGCTGTTGCTGAGTCAGAGGACGCTGCACCGCCGCCATGGTGGTACTTCATGAGATGGCGTCTGTTACGGCGCAAAATTGCACCATCTTGAGTTTGCACCATATAGGAGCGAGAAGCACATTTGTCCATAACTTGAGCTGGCTGCTTCCACCCCTTTTCACTATCACACTTGATGAGCACGTTGTCGCCCGGTGTCAACTCGGGTAGTGGCATCACCCCATGATGTTTGTCGAAATGGTGCTTTTGCTGCATTTTCGCATGGAAGTCCTTGTCTTTAAGCGTCTCTGTTTGCGGT
The DNA here is from genome assembly GCA_036245525.1 of Semisulcospira habei. NCBI lineage: Eukaryota > Metazoa > Mollusca > Gastropoda > Semisulcospiridae > Semisulcospira > Semisulcospira habei. Next base: position 10,421,076 of record BTPG01000008.1, on the reverse strand, counting down.
GTATGAGGGACAAGAGACTCTGGAAGCACGGGAAGTGTTGACCGAACTCTTCTTCCAAAAGCAAGTTCGGCAGGGCTATATCCTAGAGAGGGGATAGGAGTTGCCCTATAGGTCAGCAGGGCAAGTTGGAAATCATCTTGACATAACAGTCTTTTGGCTGTTTGGACGGCTCTCTCGGCCTCCCCATTGCTTTGGGCGTAGTGTGGGCTGCTAGTGATGTGAGAGAAATTCCACCTAGTGGAAAAAGCTTTGAACTCCGAGGAGGAGAACTGGGTGCCATTATCCGAAACTAATATCTCCGGTATCCCATACCTAGCAAAAACGCTCTTCAGCTGTTCGACCACAGCTCCTGTTGTCGTCCTCCCCAACCTAGCAATGTCGATGTAGCGTGAGTAATAATCGACCACCACCAAGAAAGTTGTCCCTTTAATCTCACAAAGATCCACCCCCACTTTTTGAAAAGGGTATTCAGGGAGATTTGAAACTAGGAGAGGTTCTTTGCCCTGAGTAGGACGTCTTTCACAACAAAATCTGCACTTGCCCACCATGTCTCTAACCGCCTGGCCCATGCCGGGCCACCATACTGCTTGATTTGCACGCTCACGGCATTTCTGAATGCCCTGGTGTCCATCATGGATACGTTCCAGGACGTACTCTCACTCTGTCCATGGGGTGACAATGCGACCCCCACGGGTAACCAACCCATCGTACTCGCTAAGCTCACCCTTGATCCCATAGTACTCCCTAGCTGCCAGTGCACAGTCTTCTTTGTATTCTGGCCACCCCAGGCGAATGTATGAGAGAACTGTATTGAGCTGAACGTCTGATTCTGTGGCTTTCTTGAGCTCTTCTAGCTTTTTGTCAGAGACTGACCATGAAATGCGAACTGAATCAATGTATGCAAGGACATCTGCTTCCAGGCCCACCGGACAATGTTCTTCCTCTAATAGAGGCGCACGCGACAATGTGTCGGCAACGACAAGTGTTTTTCCCGGTGTGTATTCAGCCGTCAAGTTGTATCTCATCAAACGCATGAGCATACGCTGACAACGTAGTGGTGTATCTGTCAGGTCCTTTTTATTCAGCAGTGGAATGAGCGGACGATGGTCTGTGAGAAGACGAAACTTCGGTAGCCCTACAAGGTACCTCTCAAATTTCTCACAGGCGTACACGATTGCCAGACATTCCTTTTCAATCTGCGCATACCGTTTTTCCGTATCGGTCAGACTTCGCGAACAGTAAGCCACAGGCTTCAACTCGCCATCGACTTCTTGGTACAAAACTCCCCCAAGCCCATAGCTGCTAGCATCGGAGCACACAACAGTAGGTCTATCTGGTCGGAAGAATACAAGAGACGGAGAAGTTGCCAAAATCTGTTTGATCTGCGAGAAAGCTTGCCTTTGTGATGGACCCCAAGTCCACAAAGCATCCTTATGCAAGAGCTGGTTGAGCGGATGAAGCACATCTGCCAAGTTTGGGACAAAACGACCCAAGTAATTGACCATTCCCAGGAACCGACGCAAATCTGGGACATTTTCCGGTGCTTTCATCTCCGAAATCGCTCTGACCTTGGACTGATCTGGTTGGATGCCATCGGCACTTATTGTGTGACCTAGAAACTGTATATTGTGCTTTTTGAATTCGCACTTTTCTCGGTTCAGCTTCAAACCCGCTTTGGCTACGCGCTGAAGTACCTCATTCAAGTGACGGTCATGTTCTTCTTCGGAATCACCGTAGACGAGCACGTCATCCATGTAACAAACAACACCCTCGCAACTGCCTACGATGTTTTCCATAATACGCTGGAAAACTTCCGGTGCGAGATTGCTTCCAAACGGCAGCCGCTTGAAAACGTAACGCCCAAACGGCGTCATGAACGTTGTGTATTTTGCGGTTTCTTCGTGCAGCGGGACTTGCCAAAATCCCGAAGCGGCATCCAGCTTTGAATACACTTTTGAACCCGAAAGCTTGTGCGTTACGTCATCGAGTGTCGGCAGTATGTATCGTTCACGCTTCACCGCACGATTCAAGTGTTTTAGATCAACACATATCCGTACATCTCCATTCTTTTTCAGAACGGGCACCATTGGTGCACACCAGTCTGTTGGCTGAGTAACTCGCTCAATAACTCCATTCTCTTCCATGCGCTTAAGTTCGGCTTCCACTTTTGGCATTAGTGGAATGTGTATTCGCCTCGCCACCGAGATACTGTACGGTTCTACTCCCGATGCGAGTTCAATTTTCACCGGGTCCGTTTTGACCGGTTCGCTAATCGTGCCAAACGCCAGGTTTATCGCCTCGTTGGCGTCTATGCGCTTCACTAGCCCAAGGCGAACCGCTGCGTCCCTACTGAGCAAATTATCAGTTCCGCCTTTGACGACAAAGACACGCAATGGTATTTTCCTTTCATCACGGTGCGCATGTACCACAAACTGACCCAGGCTTTCGACGCGACCACTGGCGACTGCAAAACTGTGTTGCTTTTTGCGAGCTTTGGTCTCGGATTCAAACTTTTGAAAACGGACTCTGATATCACGCTTACATCAGCGCCTGTATCTATTTTGAAATTGACAGCTCTGTTCAAAATCGTGAAAGTTTCCCGCCACTGCGGTTCTTTTTCTTCGGTGTCCAGTGAACCAAGAAACAGTACGTCTCTGCTTGTATGAGACGTAGCCCTACATGAACAAGACGAGTCTTTAACATCTGACCCTCTTGCTTCTCTCTGTGCATGTGACAAATCTGAAACAATTTTTGTTCTGCACACTTTGCTGAAATGGTTCATTTTTCCACACTTATTACAAGTTTTCCCCTTTGCTGGGCACCTGAAGTCTCTGTCATGATTCCTCCCACACCTAAAGCATGTGTTTTTGCTCCCCTTATTGCCGGCCTCATGCTGGTTGGTACTCTTACCCTCAGTCTTGAGTTTATTTTCTTGCCTGAATTTATGATGCCCCCGAAACTGTATGGGCCCATGCTGTCCCTGTACCTCATCTACGGAGTTGAAATTTCCGGCTCTTTGTGTTACTAACTGGGATTTCACCAGCTCCATCTGCCTCGCCATCTCTAGTGCTTTCTCTAATGTCAATTCTGCTGTGAGCTGGAGCTTCTCGCTCAACTCCCTATCTTTCACTCCCAAAACCAGCCTATCTCTGATAGCCTCATCCCTAGCTGTAAATCCCGCATTCTCTGACAGCTCATACAAGCTACGCACATACGTTTCTATGTTCTCCCCCTCTTTTTGGGAACGGGCATGAAACAGGGCTCTTTCGTGGATGATGGTGACCTTGGGGACAAAGTAAGAGTTGAACTTCTCAACGACGGTGTCAAAAGATTTTCCGTCCTCCGCTGAGAGACGAAAGGAAGAGAAAATTCGCTCACTGTCAATACGCATGCAATAGATCAACGTCGATACTTGCATCACACCATCTTCTTTGTCGAGCTTAGCCGCAATACGGTAACGCTGAAAACGTTGAATCCACTCAGGCCAGCCGGAAGGCTTGGTGAAGTCAAAGGCTGTCGGCGCATGAAAAGCAGGCATCGTTGAACTTGCAATACCGAAGAGAGGTCACAAATACTCACAATGGCGAAAGCGCGTGTCAACACGACCGGTTGGCTATGACGAATGTCAAAGTCACTTTGAGCACAATGCACCAAAAATACAGCATCCACTGAACGCAGAAATGTCCTAGGGGCACGCTGCCACCATGTAATGTTATGTGTTCACTTGGATGCAGACACAACTCCGTGATTTTAGGTTTTGTTATCTGGTTCGTATTCAGCATTCACGTCGTTCGACCGGGCGGGGGGGGGGGGGGGGGGGAAATCTCGAGTTCCGTCCCCTTAATTGTCTCTTTACCAAAACCCTATCCGAAAGTACCGCCCGGATAGACTACCACACATGACAGTGTATTAGACGCGTTGACAGCAACTATAAACAAACCGCTCTGCTGGAAAAAGGTGACAGAAACAGAATAGCCCGAGCTCACATTCTGTCACGACCCCCGCTTCCGGGACGCGAACTATGAGCGCTACTGCTCGAGAACAACCAACCCACACTAACACAAACCTAACACAAACGCCAGGGGAACAATTACGACAACATTTATTAAATATAAAACTAACAATAACCCAAAATATCCTCACTCAGTCCTAACCACGCACTCACACCTCACATTCACACACACACACGTCCAAACTCCCCACCCCGAATATCCGTTATACACAATACAAAATAATATATAATAAAACAAATATCCTTAATAAAATACAAAAGAAGATTTAGAAAACTAATACAATCTAAAGCTGATAAATATACTCAGCGGGAGCGCGAACGACAAGTTCAAATTAAATTAATGCTTCTGCAATAAAGACCTTCATAGCACAAGGCTCCTTTACCTAAGAATGTTTCAGAACAGACAATATCAAGTATACAAATGGAACAGATATCCTTAATTTAACATGACAATGAAAGTCGAGCAAACTTAATAGTTCAAAAGTCACTGGACCTTCTCGACGGAAGCACAACCGTCGAGCTCAACTCAGCATAACGCTCCTGCTTCCGCGGTAAGGTCTTCCGTAACACCAGGCTACTTTTAAATAATACAATATCTCAAACTATTGCTGTCCCTGCGACAAACCTCCTCTCACAATGTTGTCACTACGAGGAGATGAAATCAATCTCACAACGTCCTTTACAAGTTTTACAGATAAACAAGAATTTACTTAAATAAGTTAGAAATTACTACATGGGACAACCCGACCTGGCTAACCACGTGGCGTGCCGCGACGCTCACAACAGCCCCCAGGTACGGCGTCGTAGACCCACAAGACGGAGTGACACAGCTAGCCTCCACTCTAATGAACCACCCAGGCCCTCCGTACATCACGGCGGCGGACTTAGCTGGTTAGCTCTTTAGACGTTTAAACCGTTGGATTTGGAATTGAAATTTTGATGCACTAAAACACAGATGCAAAAATACACATGAATAACTAACAACAAAAGAAAGGCAATCACATCACCCTTCCCACAACTTTAACTGCAGTCTTTTAAATTCCTTCACCTCTTTCCTACAACAACAAATTCAAACTCAACAAAATGCATATTTACACGTCACCATAGGACCCACCTCCAAATTTACACTCCGGTGCTAGATACTGCAAAATAACAAATGGCATTCACTTCTCCATTCTATTCTTATATTTGCCCCCCAATACGCACTAACCAAACTAATGATAATAACAGAACAAGCAAACACAAAAAAAACGTGCAAATGGCCACTAAAGAATTGTTGTGTATACTTACTGCCATCCGTGAAGACGCCCCGACTGTGACGAAGACAAACAAGGACAAGACAAGCCAGGGGTTAAGTCGTCGCAGCTTTTCTTCTCTCCCTCTCCTTCCTCGAACACCGGCTCCGGGACGACCAGAACCGTATCACAGGACCGTTACAAAAAGAACGACACAGCTGCTCGAGGCCTTCTGAAAGACCACCCTAGGAGACTGTTAGAAAAACGACCGACTTTGTTCGCAGTTGGAAAAGCGACTAACTTACAATTTGGATATCATTAGGTTTAGCAAAAATACGCTCAGTAAATCATGTGATATAAATCCACGTGAAACGGGGACCACCCGATCGCGCAGACGGCTGAGCGATCACGTGCGTCACGCCGTCCTTCGTATTCTCGCACGGCAGCAAAACACCCGTGCAAAGGTCAAATAACTCGCCTAAACTACCCTTACGCCCGGTGACTAACTAATCGCTGTCACCCCTCTAAATTTACTCCCCTACAAAAATCGACAAAGTGCACATTCTTTCAGTTATCAGGCCTCTACTGTCGGGAACTCACTTCCACTGCATGTCCGTCTATCCCTTATCCTGATGACTTTCAAAACAAATTTGAAGACCCATCTTTTCCAGGTAGCATATCAGGATTAGCTTAGTCTGGATGTGCTGCCTGGAACTGATGGCTGTTGTCTTATGTATGTAGATTGCGTGTGTGTGTGTGTGTGTGTGTGTGTGTGTGTGTGTGTGTGTGTGTGTGTGTGTGTGTGTGTGTGTGTGTGTGTGTGTGTGTGTGTGTGTGTGTGTGTGTGTGTGTGTGGGTGGGTGGGTGGGTGGGTGGGTATGCGTGTGTGTTTGTGTATGTGCCTGTGTGTTTCGTGTTAGGAATGTGTCTACATGGTGCGAGCTAGTGTTTATTTAACGAGTGAGTGCGTGTTTATTTTGTTCTAAGTTTTTTTCTTTTAAAATTATTTTTATGTGTTGTAAAATGCTCCGAGCTTGCTGTCTGTGGGGAAGGGTGCTATATAAAAACTTTGTATTTTTATTATTATTATTATTATTAACTATTCAAGGACCCCCCTCTCAGTCTGTTTATATATCGGTGACGTAGTGCAGTATACGATTTTTAGCTTAAACGTTGTTAACGTTTTCAGAAACCTATCATGCACCAGTTTTAGAAGTGTTTTAAAACCTATGTTAACTTATACGATTTTAACATTAATATGTTTTTAATTTAGAAGGCTGTTGTGCACCCAGACCCCGGGGGGCTGGTGGACAACAGCCTTTTAACTTATTAAACACTTTTAAAATTATAAAAATGTGTTTAGCGCGCTTAGATGAGGTGGACGACAGGGGCTGTGTGCACAGCAGCCTTCTAACTTTTAAAACAGTGTTAAAAGTGAACATTTACAAAAACGTTTTGTAAAAATCGTGTTTAGCGAACTTAGTCTGATGTGGTGCCGCTTCATTGAATTCGACAACACCAACGAAGAAAGGAGAGATCATTGCATCCTTTGGGCGGAATACAACAACGAACAACATTGGTTTCAGCCTTTGAGATTTACTGAGAAGGGCTGAAAAGCCTTGGGAAGTGAAATATTGCCGGAGAGATTGGCTAGAGGTCAGTCGGCGTAACGCAAAGTGACTTTGTATATAATTATAATAAGCTCGATTGTCTTCAATGCCACATAGACCTCACCGCTGCGCGCATTTTCAGCAAATCAGAAAATAGAAAACAATTGCCGCAGCGCGGTCCTGTTGCTGGGTCCCACAAGCTTTCCCGTAACTACGCAAGGAAATGGCGAAGTGCGATTCTGTTTGTGCATATACATTTCACTGAAATGTCATGTATTGCCATTGGGGTACCTGCAATCGGGACGAAAGATACCCTGAAACCACCAAAGAAAAGCTGGCTTTTTTCCTCCCAAAGCCAATCCTATGGCCTAAATAAAAACTTGTTGTAGACCGCACACTGATCTCAACATCGGGATACTACCCTTAGAGGAAAATAGCAAACGCAGAGCTGTTTGTATGCGGTAAGTGTAAATTTTCTAGTTTGTTCTGAAAATGGTGACAATTCATTTGCGGAAGTGATATATGTCAGCGATCTAGTTACCACGGCCAAAGCGTACTGTACTGCTCAATAATATGCAAGCACTCGCTATCAGTCAGTACCGCTACACTGATCTGCACACTTGGGATGAATGTGTGTGTGTGTGTGTGTGTGTGTGTGTGTGTGTGTGTGTGTGTGTGTGTGTGTGTGTGTGTGTGTGTGTGTGTGTGTGTGTGTGTGTTATAATATTATATAAGATTAACTCTCCAGAATCACCATAACCAAAGGTTTATACCCTTACGTTTCTTCAGTCTGCACTCTCTCACTCAATGTAATTAATCATGACAACCACAAATAGACACATCAGTCCTACAATAACACATTTCATAAGATCTCTTTATGATGAGTATATATTGATGCAACGTTTTCCTTCTCGGCATTTTTAAGATGGCGAACACTGTGGGTTGCACCTCTACCTAATTCCAGTAGACGAGTCACCTGTCTACAAATCCAGACTGCTCACAATGTGGAGTACAGATTCTGTAAAATCTTCGCAGGAAGATCAAGTCTTGCAACATACACCCGACACTGTAGCTGGCAAGTGTGGGGCAGCAGAACAATCAATTAAGGATATCTTTGTGTATATATGCTGAGAATAAAAGCAGAGGTGCATACCTAATATTTCATTCACACTCTGTTATGACATTTCACTTTCCAAGTAAGGCGTTCATTGTTCTCTGTAGAAAGCTGACGAAGTGTGAAACAGTGATGCCATGAATGGAATGTCTGGTGTGATTATTTTGTGATACATTTACATACCTTTGGGTGAAAACAATAACCTGGGACATGTAGCTGGCCTTGCACCTGTGTGTAGTATGAATGTGATTGCTTCAGTCCCACGCTGGTGTTGTCAGCTAATTTCACACAAATTCCTGAGAACTGACATGCCTCGAGTATGGTGGAATTTTTAGATGCAGATGGGCATTTGACTTTAATTATGCCTGTCTGGCCACTGTCGCACACTTTGAGTTGCTCCTAGAAATAGAAACTGTGGATTAACCACAATGTTGCGCTTGTGCAGGTGTCTGTCAGAAAGTACTTCTAAATATTTACTCTTGGCAGTGTCCTCATGTCGTTTACATAAAATGTGGCTGCAGCTGCGAAAAAGGTCTGTGAAAAGATTCTGTCAAGATATTTGTCAGAAACTTTTGCTTTCCTATTTAGATCTCTATGGAAGTTGCGAGTTTCTAGGTTTTTTTTAACTCCACTCAGTGATTAGAACTGGTCAGTTCTCTGTTCTTTCCTCACGTTTCTCAGGATTTGGACACTAACTGGTCAAGCGGAGGCGATCCAAATCTTGTGGAAGATCAACTGGGGACCTCATTGTGACACACATGTCAGCGACTCTGTTGATTCCCTAGCACTGGCTCTCTTTTCAGTCTCCTGGTCTGTTGACAAGTATTGAGTGCAGTTTTAGAAATACGTTTGATGTTTTAAGTTAATCATATTCATATACTATTTATATTTTTGTAATTTCTCTTTTAGGGATTTCACCATTAGACTACCTGACAATGGTTGCAGAGTGCAAAGTGTGAAATATTAAGCTAGAAGATAAAGATAGACCTGCTGGAGGTGGAAATCAGATCAAGAATTTGACAAATCTGAATGACCCCATCTCAAGCTGCAAAGAACTAAATGTGTGCAGACGCAACCAGCAGAAGAAGAAGTATTTGGAGTGGCGTTTGTGAGAAAAAATGGAGAGACAAATAAACAACCTGTTCCAGTTCTACACGGAGTTAACAAATGTTGGGATTTTGGCTTTGTTGTCATTGTTGTTGCCAAATGGTCAATCTTGTAAGCACAAGTTTAGTGAAAAAGGACAGTAGACTGTTTCTCACTCTTTAATGATTGAGAAATTTTGAAGACTTCATAATAAAGCGAAAATGAGTTTTTACTCTAGTATTCCTGTGCTATCAAATTGTAAGTGTCACTGTGAATCAGCCATTTATGAACTGAACCATTAATTCTCCTTGTGCTGTGTATTGGCATGTACACCACTCACATTCCAGAATAAAATATAAGTTACCAGTTAATAATAGATTTTATTTTATTTTAGGTGATGCTTTCTTGCTTGTGTTGATGTTCCTTTTCGTCCGCTGCTCCGATTGCCTGGCCAGCACACCAAGGTTTAATTATTGGGACAGATGCGATCTTGGTGCCTCTTGATATTGCTGCTCCCCAGGCTTATGGCATGCTGCTGCAGCTCAGTCTTTTAGGCACATGGGTCAAACGGTTTAGCTGCCTTGAAATACTGAAGAGTTTTCTGAAGCCCAATGACATTAGAACAGTGACCATTTAATCTGAAATACAAATTATAGCATGCATGATTATGCACTAATAATCTCTACCTCTCTCTCTCTCTCTCTGATTGAGGCAATGGAAATTAGAGACCAGCTGAGAAGCGAGAAGCGGTTTACTGAATACAAAACACAGCGTAATCGTGTTAAATATATGGTTTTAAATGCAAAGAGATCTCTTTTCGATAAAGTAGTTAAACAAAGTAAAGACTCATCTACTGTATGGCGTGCCATTAATTTAGTAACTAGAGGTACAAATAAAAATAGTGCGCCTTTATCATCCCACCTCACTGCAAATAGGTTTAATGACCACTTTACCTCTATAGCTGAATCGTTAATCCCAACAGGAACTAACTCATGTGAGTATGTTTGTCCAAACGCGCTAGTACACCACTGTAACCGGGAAAATACGGACAAAGAACCATTCACGATACCGCCTATAGCAGTCCACGAAGTGGATAATTTAATTTCCTCGATGGAAAATAAAAAGTCATCCGGGCCTGATGCGATCAGCTCAAAAATACTCAAGATATCTCTTCCATACATCGTCGAAAGTATTACATATATTTACAATCTCTGTATAAACCAAAACTCTTTTCCGGACGCATTTAAAGACGCAAAAGTGATCCCCCTACCAAAATCAAAAGATCTGAGTGAAATCAACAACTTTCGCCCCCATATCACTATTACCTGTTTTGTCGAAGCCTTTAGAGCGGCACATCCATAAGCATCTATCTGAATACTTAGAAAACCAAAATCTCATCCATTCACTGCAGTCAGGCTTCAGACCAAACCATTCCTGTCACACTGCCTTGATAAGGATGGCAGATACCTGGTTATCATCTATTAATGATTCCAAACTAACAGGTGTAGTTTTCTTAGACTTCCGGAAAGCCTTTGACATGGTGAACCATGACATACTTATAAAGAAATATCTTTATATACTAAAAGCGCAGCCGGGTTTTTCAAATCCTACCTAGAAAACAGAAGACAAAAAGTTCTCCTTAATGGTACATATTCTAGTCACTGCAAAGTAAAGCATGGCGTGCCCCAGGGCTCTATTTTAGGCCCCTCTTTTATTCTGTTTGTTCATTAACGACCTTCCACTCACAATTAGTGATGATAGTGTTGCATGCGATATGTTCGCTGATGATGCTGCGATACACTCTCCCGATAAGGATTTGTCAGTAATTGACACGCGCCTACAAAAAACATTACAGGACATTAACACTTGGTGCAGTAACATTTCCATGATCTTAAACCCTGCAAAGACTGAAAGTACCCGCCAAAAGCACCAGCTCGGCACTCTCTCACTCAGCTTGTCCCTTCAAGGCAAATCTATCAACCAGGTAACGGAACATCGTCTTCTCGACGTTACTGTAGATAACCAGTTTAAATGGCAATGTCATCTTAGTAAATTAATATATGTAAGACAATATCAAAGAAACTGTTTATTTTATCCAAGTTAAAACATATAGCTAATGTAGAAACACGAAACTGTTCTTCAACGCCCACATCAGGTCACATATAGATTATGCTTCTACGGTGTGGGATGGCGCAAGCGAGGTCCAGTTAAAGAGACTGAACTCTCTTCATCGTAGAGCCGCGAAGCTTATCCTTTCAGACCCTAACTCAACAAGGATAATAAACTGAAAACCTTAGAAATTCTCCCCTTGAAAAAACATTTATTATACAATAAGGGAATAACGATGTTCAAAGTATTGAATAACAGACTCCCCGAGTATATAAAAAAAAATGTTTTCCCTCCCGGCATCAACATACTCCAGATCAAGGCAGTCCATTACTGTGCCACGACCTAGAATCGATCTCTATAAGACAAGTTTAGCGTTCTCAGGTGCTAGCATGTGGAACACATTGCCCAAACATGTTACAACATCAACACCGCTTTCGTCTTTTAAAACCGCACTCTTCAAGTACCTCACCTCAGCATCGTAAGATTTTCACAGCAACCTGCACTTGCAGTGTACGATTTTCCCCTTTCTAACTCTTCAATTCAGTTATATCTTCAGTTAATACAAGATGCTAATGCTGCATGTATTGTGTGTGTGTGTGTGCGTACACCAAATGACTGAACTGGGTTACTTTCTTTACCATCCTTATGCAATCTGGGTCGGTGTAAAATTTTGGGTGGCCAGATCAGAAACCCATTTTTTCTGAGGGTTGTTTCTGTATTATCGTTCATTCAAAATTCAGAAAAAAATATCAAAATACGATGTGCCCATTTTAACAGATTTACTTCATCGTTGTGTTTCAGGGATGCCCTGGGCCTGTGTGTGGACACGGAAGCGGCCGGAGTGTTTTCAGATCAATTTGATTGGTCCAACACCGATGAACGGAGTTCCTTCCCTTGCTTAAACGTCTTTCGTCTCCAACGGACGCACCGGTCATTCTCTCGCATTTGCAGAGGTATTTTATGCAATATTTCTTAGTTAAGAGCACGCCCAAATGTACTTGTTCAGTGCAGTTATTTAACTGAGAGATGCCTCCAATCCCCGTACCCGTTTGGCCCAGAAAAATAAGGCGTCTGCTTTCAAACGTGTCTTCGGCCGCACCGGCCGGGCCTGACCGTTGAGTCTTGTAGTAAATGATAATAGAACCCCACGATTTTAACAAAAGCTTTCTTCTTCAATGAAAGGAATTCGTTCAATAACCCCATTACAAGGTCAATCTGCCACGCGATTTTGTTTCTTCTTTCTTTTTTTTTTTTTCTGACGTGTTAACTTGCCACATGCATGCACAGTAACTATCAGTTGACTTTTTTTTTTTTTAAAAAACAAAAATGGCGCCAGATTTCAATCCTCGTTCGCAAAACTGCCTCGCGATTCGAAGAACGAACGTCCACAAACAGGTCTCGTTTAGGAATGTGCAACTGAAGTATCGCTTTTTACTGTATTGCCAGTTTTTAGTTCTCAGGGTCACCCTGGTCAGCCCCACAGGGTGGGTTTTTCTCTCAATTCTGGGGCATGCATGTGTTTCTGTCTACCCTTTGTCCATTCACCTGTATAAATTTGCCTTTTTAAAACTCTCCCTACTGTCTGCACTGCCTGTAGCTCTTGATATTGGATGTGTGTTGCTAAATGGTCTTAGCTTTATGTCTTGGCCCCATGTGTTAGGTTTATTTAACTCATTCTACCCCAGACACACCACGGCAGGATAAGGATCCACCATGATAGTTCAAGGGTGATGCCAGAATAGCTTGGCGCCTACGGGCGCCAAGCTATTCTGGCATCTCCCTTGAACTATCATGGTCGATCTGTGCCCTGCACTGCAATGCAGTCTTGAGAGGACAGGGGCAAAATTTAAGGATTTTGGTGTTGGGGTAGAATGAGTTAACGTATTTGACCGGCAGGCGACATACATGGCAATGTTCTGTTTAGGTGGGTTTTTTTTCACAAGCAGTGCAGGCACGTCCTGAGAAAGCCTAGTGGCTGTCGGGACGTTAAGCAATGTACAATCAATCTGATTCAAAATGTCAGTTGGTTTACATGGTTGTATTGGACATGTTCTCAGCAACACCATTTTGGTCACACCGGCTCAGGACTTTCTGGCACACACCCAGCGCCGGATGGCAGCAGGATGTCCAAACCCATCAGGATCTATGCTGCAGAATCATGGCCCCCCAGCCTCTGCCACAGAGGGTGCGTCTGGTAGGAGGGTGCATGGACGGCAGCGGAATGCCCCCAATTACAAACTGGTAAGTAAAGTGATTCTATGATCATCTTCATTTTATTGGCTGGCGTGCGTGCGAAGCAAAAGTGAGTTTATGTTCTGGGCCACTGGTCGTCCGTCCGTCGTCCATGGTAAACTTTAACTCATTCTACCCCAACACCAAAATCCTTAAATTTTGCCCCTGTCCTCTCAAGACCGCATTGCAGCGCAGGACACAGATCGACCATGATAGTTCAAGGGTGGTGCCAGAATAGCTTGGCGCCCGCGTAGGCGCCAAGCTGTTCTGGCATCACCTTTGAACTATCATGGTCGATCCTTATCCCAGGGTGGGATTCTTCCGCGTTTCCGCGGATTTCCGTGGAAATTCTTTCACAATTCCGCTGAAGCATATTTATTTTCCGCGTCTAATAACAACAAAAAAGACGAGGAAAAAAAAAAAATCTTCTTAAATGGCAAAAAAATCTCAAATGGGTTGGATTTGTATGCAGTTTGGTTCACTATCGCCCGACACTTCCGGTAGCTTTAGGTCGCAGTGGAAAATGGCGGTGAAAAAGGATATTGTCCAAGACAGAGTGCCGTTTAGTGTGCATCTGAACATAAACTGGTACGCACATTCCATTTTTATACTGCAGATCAGGAGTGTCATAACAAAGTCCATTTTCGGGTGTGTTTGGTCTCGCTCCCCGTGTCGGTTTTTGGATACTTTGGCGAACGGTGGACACGCGTGCCTATCCCCCCCCCCCCCTCCCCCTGTCGTTTGATTTTTCGGCCGCTGAAAATGAAGGACATGAAACCACCCCCCCCACCCCCCACCCCACCACCCCCCCCCCACACCCCACCCCACCCACCCCACCCACCCACCCACCCCCCACCAATGTCGTTTGATTTTCCGCGTTTTCTTTCTTACTAGAATCCCACCCCTGTTATCCTGCTGTGGTGTGTCTGGGGGTAGAATGAGTTAACGGTGGCATTTTCTCGGAGACTATTCAAGCCACATTCTTCAAGCTTGGCCCAAGGATACTTTGTGGCAAGACCTTTTTAAACATGCCAATTTGAGTGACCTCTCTTAAAGGGTCACGCAGGGTTGACAAATGTGTGAAAACTGCTTGCATTTTCAGAAAACGTGGATTTTGACTGCTGCAGAAGCCAGCCCTCGTCACCGAGGTCACACATATGTAAATCGGTCATACACGGGATTACTCTTTTTATTCTTGTGCAAGGCCCCTTTAAACCAAAATTGGGCTGTTTCTGTTTCTAAGGCAGCTTTGGTTTTAATCTTTCTTTCTTTCTTTCTCCAGTTGGCAAATGGCGCCTGGGATGGACCCGAGACTGAGAGCAGTGCCAGCGCATCGCAATACGAGGGCAGTGATGACGAGGAGTTTGTTCCTGGCTCGAGCTCACCGGATTCAGAGGGTGTGTCAGCATCAATTGCTGGGATCTCGGACATAGACAGTATTGTATCGACTATGTTAGATTTCATCAAAGTGGCAGGTTTGGGGTGGCCAGGTGTTGGTGACGCTAGTACCAGCAAGGTGCAGTGTGCGTTAGGGGGTGGCAATGAGAATGTGGATAGGCAGGAGGAACATGATGCTGGAAAGAGTGGGGAAAGAGCACTTACAGAAGAAACGGGTGTGCACGTGTCGCAGAGAGGGAAAGGAAAGTACAAATGGGACAAGAAACATGCATGCAAATTGTGTGGCAAGCTTGTCTTGAAAATGAGCACGCACTTACAAGATGTCCATGCAGATGAGGCTGACGTTGCTAAAATTTTGTCGATGAAAAAAGGGACCAAGCAGAGACGTCGAGCATGGATCAGACTACAAGATGAGGGTGATTACATGCATAACGTTGCTGTTCTTGAAAACAAATCCGGATGTTTGATTCCTAAGTATCGCACCAAAACTAGTAAGGCAGACGACCTTCTCGCCTGTAGCCATTGCAAAGGGCTCTATCAAAAAAAGCTGATCTCTGTACACTCAAAACGTTGCTGTCAGAAGCCAGGAGGGTTTCAGATCACTCGGCGAGGGGACGCCGCTCGCCGTGGTCGGCTCATGCTTCCAATACCCTTAGACGTTGAATTTTCCTTCTACCACAAGGTCTTGGCTACCCAGAGAGATGATGAGATAAGCCGTCTCATCAGAACTGACCCCTTGCTTCTTGAGTATGGAAAGAGATTATTTGACCGCAGGGACATTGAAGAACACACGGCTGGACAAATCAGCTCCAGGATGCGGGAGTTAGGGAGACTGTTGAAGATTATCAGAGTGAGGTCAGAAATGAAAATCGCAAGTTTAAATGCTGTGATCAATTCAGCTAGCTTTGATCATGTTGTCCTGGCTGTAAAAGAGCTAGCAGATTTTGATGAGGACACACATCAGTTCAAAAAAGGCAATCTCGCAATGCGCATAGGCCATGCTTTGAAAAAGTGTTCACAGATCAAACAGTCACAGGCATCCAAACAGCTTGGACAGGGTTCAGACGACAGGTGGCGACAGGAGCTCTCTGAGGCGCAGCGGTTTGACTCCGTCTTCGACGGGGACTGGTATGATTGTGTGTCCGCTACAGCAGCCCAGTCGGTCGGGAAAATGACCATGAACAAACCCAAGCTGATCCCATCATGTGAAGATGTGAGGAAGGTCCAACAGCTTCTTGAGACAAGGATGGTTTCGGAAGATTATCCGACAGTGGTTAAAGCAACTCTTTGTGCTGTATCACTTTTCAACCGAAAACGAGGGGGAGAAGTTCAGAGAATGAAGGTGTCAGACTTCCAGAATGCTAAGATTGGATCGATCACCAATCAAGATATCTTGAAAGGTCTCACAGAGGTTGAGAAGAAAATGGTGAATCATTTTCAGCGAGTGGAAATCAGAGGCAAGTTTAATAGGAGTGTTCCCGTTTTGCTGACGAAGAAGATGATGACAACTGTGGACAGAATCCTTCAAATGAGGCAATCGGTGCCAGCTCTCGCTGATTCCCAGTACATCTTTGCCACACCTTCTGGTCAGAGGCCTTACAGAGGCCATGATGTTCTGAAGGCCCATGCCCTAGAAGCAGGGGTGTCATACCCAGCCATGTTCACATTTACTCAGTTGCGGAAACAGGTTGCAACTTTGGCTCAGTCAATGGCCATCTCGGAGTTAGACCAGGATCAGCTGGCAGATTTCCTTGGCCATGATATTCGGATACATCGCCATATCTACCGCCAACCTCAAGACGTCCTTCAAAAGGCAAAAGTGGCAAAGATTCTTCTGTCAGTTAACAATGGGATGACAGATTTTGAGAGTTGCATTAGAGCTGAGCTGGGCGATGATGAAGAGATTGACTTTGACAATGAAGACGCATCAGAAACTGGCAGAGAGGTCTCGGGGGGAACAGCACCTGTGAATGAAGCAAGTAGCAAGTCAGCAACACAGGAATCGATGAGCATGACGGAGAAAAGACGTCCAGAGCCTGATGACAATCTAGATAGTTTTGATGATGACAGTACTGCGTCGGCTCCTGTTCGAAAGAAAGCTAGATTTACAAGAAAACCATGGGGGGAAGCTGAAGAGAAAGCTGTTCAAACTCGTTTCAAGACACACCTCGTCATGAACAAACTTCCTGGAAAGGCCGAGATACAGTATGCAATGGCGCTGGAACCTGCACTTAGACATAGGCGCTGGACAAACATTAAGGATTACGTCCGCAACAGACTGAAAAAGTTACAAAAGAAATGAATTGAGCCGCCACTCGCAGCATTTTCGATTTCATACAGATTTATTACATCAGTGTTATTATTGGGGTGGTTTCAGCATGTATAGCCTGCTTTTTTTTTTTTTTTTTTTTTTTTTTTTTTTTTTAATCTGATGGACGCCTGGATCATTTGTGACCCTCTCTCTCACAAAATCAGTCTTAAGAACTCGCATTTTGCATGTTTTGACATATATGCATTTATGAAAACTACAGTGTTTGCTGATTACTGTGATATATGACTGTATGCTGTAGTGCAAAAATTGTAAAAGCTGTTCTTAAGTGTTTAAAGTTGTTAAAGCCTCCGGCGGCCATTTTGAGAAAACAGCCTGTGAAGTTTCTGTGTGCAGCATAATTGGGGCCAAGGGCAGACTTTTAAAATCATTTTTTACCTATTTAATGGCATTTTTCATGATAAAGATTTTAACCATACGATACTTTGGTGTATGTAGAATACATTTCTCCCAAAAAGTGAAAATGCCCCAGATTGACCCCCCCACCACATATTATTGCGTGTAGTGCTGATTGGCTCGCTGCGAGTTAAGACTGGTTTCGTGAGAAAGGGTCACATTTTGTATACTGTATAACCTTTGGATTTGCAAAACGAAACAGCCGGCTGGGGACAAAAGACAATATAATAAGATAAGAAAACCATTGACAATGTAAAAATTGATTACAAGAGTGTTATTGGGGGGGGGGGGGGGGATCATTTTGTAATATACTGCATGCCATTTTAAAAACTCTGCAAATGAAAGAATCAGAGCATGGAATTTTCCTCTTTTTGGCGGATTTCCGCTTAAATGAAGCTGCCATTCCGCCGAATTTCCGCCGAAAACAAAATCGTAAAGTCACTATTCCAATACCGTGTTTCGTGATCTTTATGTGGCGGATATCCCCAAATCGCGTATTGAAAATTGAGCGAGGCGTTAGCTTTAGCTCGCACAGGTCACTTCCGGTCTTCAGTGGAGTCGTAGTCTGGTCAAAATACGGCGAAGAGAAAATACTTAAACGCGGAGACAGAATAGACGTCAGACGATTCTGGAGCCAAGAATATTTGGAGATGGACTTGGCTCGAGAAAAGCGTAAACGACGAGCTCCGCGCTCAGTGTATTCGCAAGTTAGCCGGGCCTGTGGGCAGGCGTATTGCCGCGAACTGCGCAGAGTTGATATTAACTACGCGGCCGCGTAGCACTTGATGCTCACGTGTCTACAGCGAAACACAAGAAAGCTAAAAGCAGTGCCATTGGAAATATTACTCATGATGGTGAATAAATTTATTACAATGTATTTTTTTCCCAGTAAAGTTTGATGAAATTATGTTGAAAAATCTATATAACCTTTCTCCAGCTCAGTGACCATGGTACATAGTATTAAATAAGAGATAAAAGGAATCCATACTTACAGCTGATTAAGCAGAGATTATTAAAGAAAGTATATATATTATATAATTAAACTCAAATTTTAAAAAAAATGGAAAGACATTCAGATGTATTTTGAATAAGCATTTGGATATAAATATTCTGTTGAATACTTTGTTTTAGTATAACTTTTAAACCTTTGACACAAAAAATAAAAAGTGCACCCCAAAAATAAGAAAAAAAAAGCAAGATTTTTAGGTGGTTAAACTGCTCAGTTTCTCTCTAAAATGCACCAGATTGCACAAATTTTAATGTAAATTTTCAAAAAATTTTCCGGGGGGGGGGGGGGGGGGGGCATGCCCCCGGACCCCCCTAGTGAAAAGGGGTTTTCCTCTTTTTTTTTAGTACGAGTAATTCCATGCTCTGAAGAATGGTTGGTTGTACTGCCATACCATTTTGCAAATGAAAGAATGGCTGGTTGTTTGTTGGAGACGAAAGACGTTAAATAAAGGCTGAAGTTTCAAGTGATTTCTTATGTTGTCAGTTAGTTAATTAATGTCGGTGTTCTGTTCTGTCATTTTAACTCGTTCTACCCCAAGATCGGAATCCCCAAATGTTGACGTCGTCTTCAGAAGACTGCGTTGCAGTGCAGGACACAGATCCACCATGATAGTTCAAGGGTGATGCCAGAATAGCTTGGCGCCCATAGGCGCCAAGCTATTCTGGCATCACCCTTGAACTATCATGGTGGATCTTTATTTTGCTGTGGTGTGTCTGGGGTAGAATAAGTTGAGCCCAATGTTGAAGTCGTCTTGAGAAGACTGCGTTGCAGTGCAGGACACGGATCCACCATGATGGTTCAAGGGTGATGCCAGAATAGCTTGGCGCCCATAGGCACCAAGCTATTCTGGCATCACCCTTGAACTATCATGGTGGATCTTTATTTTGCTGTGGTGTGTCTGGGGTAGAATAAGTTAAGCCCAAATGTTGAAGTCGTCTTCAGAAGACTGCGTTGCAGTGCAGGACACAGATCCACCACGATAGTTCAAGGGTGATGCTAGAATAGCTTGGTGCCCATAGGCGCCAAGCTATTCTGGCATCACCCTTGAACTATCGTGGTGGATCTTAAATTTTGCTGGGGTAGAATAAGTTAAGTGTTCGTTTCTTCGTCTGGGTCTTTTTCTATCTTTGATATTTTTCCACACTTTTTGACCCGCATCATAGTCATACTGAGGCTAAATAGCTTCAAATCTGTTCACTGCCATAATTCTATGCAAGCTACATTACAGTACTTACAGATGAGGACATAGACCAATGGCTTTAGTTCAAGGGTGGTGCCACAATAGCTTGGCGCCTAGAGGCACCAAGCTATTCTGGCACTAACCCTTGGACTATTTCAGTTACACTAGTTGCACACACTGGTGTATTCCGAATGATAAGGGTTAATATTCAAAATGCTCTGTTGCTGTTTGTCTGAAACTCCAGAGTACCCCAAAACGCACAAAAAAGGTCCTTTAATTTCCAGAATACATTATGTTGATTCTCACATCAATGCCATGATAAACTGTTTTGCTTCAAAAGGACAAAACGCAGCAATGTTTAAACGATTTCCTCTGTAAAAATCATAATCGAAAGGTTTCGGGCCAGTGTTTATTGAATTTTGCACCATACTATGTAAAGAATGTTAAAGCACACATACACATTTAAGTTGGGAAAAAAAATTAATGTGAAAAAGAAGTATTCCATGAACTTGACCTTATTACAGACGCCTACTGTTGTGAAGACACCCATTTTGACTGTAATGCCAGTTTCATTTGTGTGAGAGAGACACCCACCCACTTTATTGGCAGAAACCCATTTTTTCGGCATCTAGTGGCTCTGTTTCTAGAAAATGTCTATTTTATTTTAAGTTATAGAGCTTAGTTATAATGTGAGTTCTAAACATTCGCATCAATTCCAGAGCCTTAGAATAAATAGAAATATGGGAACCCATTTTCACATGAAATGCTAGGTAACCCACTCTGATGGTTGCGTCTCCCTGTGTGTGTGTGTGTGTGTGTGTGTGTGTGTGTGTGTGTGTGTGTGTGTGTGTGTGTGTGTGTGTGTGTGTGTGTGTGTGTGTTGTGCTTGTGCTTGTGTTTATGAATGTATGTATGAAGATTTATACCTTTACAATTGTGTGTATGTGTGAGATTTTTTATGTTTATTTCCACTTTTTCAATGATTTCTTTTTTAAAAACTTTATATTTCAATTTTTATTAGTTATATATTTAATTTTTCCCAATTTAATGATAGTATTTTTGTGATTTGTGCATTATATGTAAAGTAGATTAGCAACGGCAAGTTCGAAAAATGGTTTCACCAAAACTTTCACCGTTGTAAAATAAAGAATCATTGTCATTGTCATTGTCATTCTCTCTCTCTCTCTCTCTCTCTCTCTCTCTCTCTCTCTCTCTCTCTCTCTCTCTCTCTCTCTCTCTTTCTTTCACACACACACACACACACATACACACACACACACGCACGCACGCACACACACACACACACACACACACACACACACACACACACACACACACACACCACTTAAATTTTATTTGGGAGTGAAGGTAATCAGCTCAGCCTGACACTGTTAACACAGCCGGCAAAAGAGAGCGCTGAGCAGCACTACCATCTTGCTAGGCGTGAGTCGCGATGGGCTAAAATGGCTGGGATAAGTGTGCTAAGTTGGGTTTTTTTAAGCAACACCAATAACAAAAACACTTACCCGGCTCTGCAGGCACAGATAGCTTCTGTGACGCTGTACTTGCAGATGCTCATTTCCACGTAGGCCTACAGTTTGTGTGGATCGACGCGTACTTCTAGATCTGCGACCGGTGATACACGGATGCAACTTGAACGGCATCACTGCCAGTTGTGTGATAAATACGAACAGCATCAATGAAACGTGACGCAAACTTGCTTTGCCTCGATCTAGGGACGCTCTGACAAAGCTTTGTATCCTGGCAGAAAATGTAGGCTTGCTGAATTTGCAACGCATTCAGTCGAATCACGCGCGATACCCTCCGCCATATTGTCCAAGCGACAGAAAAGCTTGTCGGGACCCAGCAACAATTACTAAGGGGCGTGGCTCGGTGACGTCTATTAGCGCAGTCGGTAAGGCCCCGCGCGCGCTCAAAAATGTCACTTTTGAAACCACGACTGGTGCGGTTCGGGCCACAGCCTTCCGCTTTGTATTTTTTCTGTTAGTTTTCCTTTTTGTTTGTGGTTATTTCTGCTGCACGTAATTAATTATTTCCACATTCCTTCAGCAGGACTGCTTCCTCTGCTGAGATTTAAAAAAAAAAAAAAATTAATAGTATCCGCCGGACTTTGAGCAGCCATCTTGGAGTGAAACTGAGGTGTTTTGACGCAATATATTTAATTGACGTCAATCTTGTAGGTGTTACTTCTTTCTTTTTTTTTACGAACTTTCAGTTCGTCATCTATTGTTTCACGTCATACCTTCCGTTGCATCGTCATTATCAGAAGGGAAAAAAGTTGCAAATTGTGTTCTGGTTTGTATACATATTCTGAACAAGCCTAAATATTAATACTTTGTGGTGTAACTGTCTTCGCTAATCGTGTTTCTTTTTTCGTTGAGGTTGTCTCTCCATACTGGTGGTTATAAATAGTCTTTACTGCGAATAAACTATTCAAGGAACCCCCTTTCATAGTATACATATATATATATATATATATATATATATATATATATATATATATATATATATATATATATATATATATTATATATATATATATATATCGTGACGTAGTACGGTAGACGATTTTTTAGCTGAAACGTTAACGTTTTGTCTACCGTATTGACAATACGGTAGACTTTAGGAAGGGGCTGCTGGTCGGAGCGCGTTCCGTAGAATCATCAGTGCAAAGGACATAACAGGCGGGCGGGGCTCATGGTCTCGCAAATAAATAACAAGATATAAATGACGTCACGTCTAGCCACTCTAACCTTGCTGTTGAATGTCGTTTTGGCGCGAAGCGCCGTATGTGCGTATGTGTGTGTCTGCTTATGTATGTAAACACAAGAATCTCCGACATTACTGTACGCACAAACTTGAAACTTATCAAAATACTTTGTTAATTAGGTGGCTGAGAGAGCCTCCGAGCATATTGTGATTGCATGTCTCATTGAAGACATAAAAGACCGTTTACAGAAAGTCGGTTGACCCAGATTAGAGTCCGCAATTTTGATTATAAGCACTTAAAATTTTGGATACGGCTAGTTTGTAAAAAGACATTGGATGAGTTCGTTAGCCAGCTTTATGCCTTTTCAACATTTTTGAAAATAAAAGTTATATGCGGAGGACAAATGTCAGAAGTAATGCTCTTTGATTTCATCAGAAGAATCAAACAGTGACGGCGACGTAAAAGCACCAAACGCGTCAGTGTTTAATACAATGTTCCTAATTGATGCAAATCATCAGCACGTCAGTGTCTTACATTTAGGAAGACAGTCTCTCTACTTTTGTATGATATTTGCGAACGTATTGTGGAAAAGGTGGAATATGCATGCAAGCTCATACAGAAGAGGCTTTGTGGGCATGGGCCATTCCATTTTTCAAAATGGCTGTGGCTGTCCCAGCGCAGACAACGTATAACCGGTAGGAAATGACCAACCTCTGCAAGAGGTGGACGAGTTCACGTACCTGGGCAGCAAGGTTACCACAGATGGAGACTGCACAAGGGAGATCACCACAAGAATCAGCAAAGCCAACCAAGCCTTCGCAATGCTGAAACCCATCTGGAGGACCACAAGCCTGAGCATCCACACCAAGCTCCGTATTTTTAAGAGCAACGTGCTGAGTGTCCTTCTATATGGGTCAGAATGCTGGAAATCCACTACCGCTACGGAACGCAAGCTGGATGTCTTCCAGAACAAGTGCCTGCGACGGATCATGAAGGTCTTCTGGCCAAACATGATTACAAACGAGGAACTACGGAAGAGAGCAGGCGCAGACAGCATCGCTGAAACCATCGCCACACGGAGATGGAGATGGCTAGGCCACGTTTGCAGAATGTCACCTGACTCATTACCAAGGGTGGCACTGAGATGGACACCACAGGGGAAGAGAAACCGTGGGCGACCAAAGGAGACGTGGCGCCGAACCGTGGAGCGAGAGCTCAAGAACAGAGGCCTTACTCTGCAAACAGCACCCAAAATAGCAGCTGACAGACAAAAGTGGCGCTCCCTTGCCGTCGCCTCAAGCACCAGACGGCGCAGAGAGGACTGAATGAATGAATGAGTGCCGTGTGTCTGCCTTCTGTGTTTGTGTGTGTCATTCTGCCATTTGAGTTTGTGAGTGCCATTGGCGTGCAGATCAGGTCGAGGGGGTTGGGGGTGGGGGGGGGGGAGTGACGAAATTAAATGGAAATACTAAATGAGTTCGTAATCCAGCGTTGTACCTCTTCAACTTTTTCAATAATAATTAATTCATTTTTGCAAGTCTTGGATCCACTATTTACTTCACCAAACAGTCATCCCTGGAAGAGGCTGTGTGGTACAAAACAGTTAGCTCTGGAAGATCGTGCCTTTCGGATGAGTGAGGTGAAACATCAAATTCGTCACAGTGTACACAGCGTCGTGAGACCCGCGATGCCATGACGTGAAGCTTATAGTGACGTCATTTTGCTGCTCGTGCTATTCTTCTTCTTCAGAATTCCTGTCGCTACTCCAGCCCACAGAGCGTACTAATGGTGGGAAGCGCTGTATGTCCGTCTTTATTTGTGTGCGCCGACGTGTGTATATCAGAGGTTGGCTTAGACAGGAGGGAAATGGGTCAGAAGGATAAGCTTTAATATATGAACAACTCTGAATGTTCCTGGAAGAAAAACACACGTGAGCTCCAAACAATACGGTAGACTTTGGGATGAAATCCTCATCTTGTTTTAGAAACGTGTCGTGCACCAGTTTTAAAGGTGTTTTAAAATCTCTGTTAACTAAAACGATTTTAACTTTAAAATGCTTTTAATTTAGAAGGCTATTGTGCACCCGCTTCTGATTGTCTGTTGTTTACCATAGTACGTGTGTGTATGTGTGTAATAGTCCATAAGCTAGCCCGGTCTATCGTGCACCTCCCCCCCCCCCCCCTCCTCCAGTACTCAATAAGATGGATTTCAACGTGTACCTTAGTATGTCCTGAGATGTTCAAGCCATGTTTCCCGGAAATCCTTAGAAACACACCAGAGATATAACCGATGGCCCATTCACGCTCTTCGTGGATGCTAAAATGAGGTTGAGCAACATTTTCCTCTAAAGAAATCAGAATTCATTCAAGAAGCCCAAATCAGGCAATAGTATGTTAAGGCACACCTTCTGCATCCTCTGCAAAAACAGAATGAAAAAATATTGAATCTCTAGCTCACAGTGAAGGTATTTGTGCACCCAGTAAACGGCCATTTCCGCGAAATCGCAAAAAAGACCCAAAAAATGTGTCAGATGCCTTCAGACATTTTCTATAGCACTGGCAGTCCATTTTCCGGCTTGCATCATTAGAACAAGATGTCATAATTATTATAAACGTGACTAGGTGTTGCTGTGATTACTGCGAGTGCCACAGTGGTTGATTTTGTATCCCTACCCCCAAGTTGTAAAAATACGCAAAATTAATTAGAACAAATTACTAAAGTTATTCCATTTCATTTTGACCTCCCTTTACTTATTAAGTTTCAATAATGTGAGCATAAAGTTCAAGAAAATATGGAAAGTCGGCATCCTTTACGGTACGTTTGTGGTGAATGATAGCTTTCCCATTTAAAATTGCTGAATTAGGAAACGTACGTTGTTTCCGATGCCCTCAAAACTTTTGCATACAACGTATAGGTCTTTTTAAGGTTTTATTGTTTAGGATAGAGTACCACAGTTACTCCCAACCTATTTTATGATGCTGTGATGCATTTAGGGGCCACAGTGGCTAAATCTGCTGCCTTACCCCCATTTTACCAGTACGCAAAGGAACGCAAAATGATCATAACAATTGCTTATGTCATACTCCTCTGTTTAAATATTTTTGTTGCCAGTTTTCTTTTTCTTTTTTAAAGTACGCATATTGAGCATAAACATTTGTGATCATTTCATTAATTTCAATATAACCCAACAATTTAATTGTAATTATTTTTAGCTGGCTGGTCTTTTAGATATTTTACCTAGCGTAAGGCGGGCCTAGTAAGGTCTCCCCTTTTCCTTTCATTTATTTTCGTCTAGAAATGTGTAAATATGAATATGCGTAATAAAGTTTCATGGTTCCTAACAGCCAAAACAATGTTATCAAAATACTTAGTTTCCAGATGTCCACCACGAGATCGCCACTTCCACCTTCTTCTTCTGCAACGTTCAATTCCTTGATGGCCGTCTTTAAATCTTACTATATTGTTCTGGGTGCCATCAAGGAATTGAACGTGATGTCTACTGGTCTAACTGAGCAGGTGTTTGCTTGCGCCAGGATGCTGTAATTTGCGACAATGTCGTCCCCACCAGTTTCTTCTCCAGAAACTTTTTTTCATCTTGTTTTTGCAGAGGGTGCAGAAGATGTGCCTTAACATAATATTGCCTGTTCTTGAATGAATTCTGATTTATTTAGAGGAAATTGTTTCTCAAGCTCATATTAGCATCCGCAAAGAGCGTGAATGGGGGTACCCTTGCGCCATCGACTATATCTCCGGTGTGTTCCTAAGGATTTTCTGGAACATGGCTTAAACATCTCAGGAAATACTACGGTACACTTTGAAACCCATTTTATTGAGTACTGGGAGGGGAGAGGGGCGGAGGGCACGGTAGACCGGGCTAGCTTATGGACTATAAAGCCCTCTTGTGCCTACTGTGGCAGTAGCTCGTAGACCAAGCACACTCCAACAAACAGCGCTTGGACTGAGTCCTTGCCGTATGTAAAAAAACGTGTAGGAGTCGTGGCGAGGCACTAAACGACAGAAATATTAAACAAGATGGGATGAACTATAACTCACAAAGTCCCTTCTATATGAGACCTGTCCTCGCAGTTTTAGATCACTCGTAATTTCAGACTGCAAACACATAAAACTGATATTCCCATCGGAAAGAGCGCATACAAATGTGAGGTCGTGCCAAATTTCAAAAGGCTCTACCTTTTATGTTCCTTTAAAAATCACAGCTAGATTTGACGAAATGAGACGATTTGCGAATAACTACATTATCTCTTGACTGACAATTATCCCCACTTGCTGTAATGATTAAACCCAATGCCTAGTTTGTACTGATTATTGTACAGCTCCAATAATGGTATACTTTAGAAGATATGTCATCCTAAAACGTGTTTTTTTTTTTTTTTTTTTACAAATCAACGTCAAATAGCGCGCTTTACTATGCTAGCAGACTACACTCGCGCTCTTTCTCTGAAGCACGCGTTGCATTCTTGCCGAATCCCGACTGAAGGGCAGAGCCCAATACAAAAATGGGTGGGTCTATTCCTGTCGCTATAGCAGCCCACAGAGCGTACTAATCGCGGGAAGCGCCTGTTCCGTCTTTGTTTGTGTGCTCCGGTGTGTTTTGATCAGAGGATGGGTTAGAGAGTGGGGAAGGGGGGGGGGAATGGATCAGAAGGATAAGCTTAACACATTCTGTTCCAGGACCGAGATCCGCAAATTTTGAAGTTGCCCCCTGAAGACTGTATCAGTTACACTTCTGGAAATGAAATGAAATGATGGTGCCTGTATGGCTAGTAGAAGAGATCTATCTTTAAAACATGTTACAAGTGGGTCTTAACACATTCCGCTCCAGGACGAAATTCGCAAGTTTTGAAGTTGCCCCCTGAAGACTGTATTACGCTTCTGGAAACAGATCGAGTGTGACAGTTCAAGGGTTGTGCCAGAATAGCTTGGCGCCTATGGGCGCCAAGCTATTCTGGCACAACCCTTGAACTATCACGCTCGATCCATGTCTTGCCGTGGCGTGTCGGAGTTGAATGCCTGAAGTAGATGTCACAAGCTAATACAAAACTGTCAGAACCAGTTTACTTCACTGTGATTGGGATCAAGTTTTAAAACTTCAAAAGAATTGTGTGGGATTTCCAAGTTGTCAGTTTTATGGACAATTACATACACCTACCTAATCATCCACCAACCTTCCCCCCTCCACCCACCCCCCCACCCCCCCCCCTTCAATCCCTTTTCCCGCAGCCCCCTTACTTTTCATCAGCATTGTTATTGTTTTATTGACAATTATATACACCTAATGTTACGTTTGTGGCTGTGTTATCTTTTGTGAGCATGTGTATGTTAATCATAGGAAAGGTCCGCTATTTGAGTTATACTGGATAAGATTTAGGTATATTTTAGTAGGATTTCTTTTCTTTCGTTTGGAGAATTGCGATCGATTTCTGTTGTGTAGCTAGATTGAAGCATATTTTCGCTACAATGTTGTAAAGTTTGACCTACATTAGACTGGAAGGTTCGGGCAGGGTCGCGACCTTTGTAGTGACCTCAGTCATGACGTCAAAGCTTTTAGTAAACAACTGGTTGGCTACTTTTTGCAACATACAAGGTATGCACGGAATTTACATAATAACACCTACATTGTATTTAGATCTAGAGTATTTTTTTCAAGAAAATTAATGAGTTTTGGTCACGTTTTCTTTTCTGATTGGTTGAGTTCTATAGTTTGCCGGATTGTTCTGGAAATCTGTAATAGTATAAATGGGACTGTTAGCGAATTATGTGGTGTTTAGACGAGGGAGGAGTGATAAACATATTTTAAGCGGAGGGAAAGAGGACTGAATGCGTGGGTGGGGGGCGGTGTCCGGTAGCGGAAGTACTGATTAGGTGGGGGAATTTCCCGACTGTGGAATGCTATGATGAGAGATGGAGATTGAGAGAGAGAGATAGAGAGTGGGTTTGATTGTACATTGATTGTACATTGCTTAACGTCCCGACAGCAACAAGGCTTTCTCAGGACGTGCCTGCACTGCTTGTGAAAAAAAAAAACCCAACTAAACAGAACATTGAATGTATGTCGCCAGCCGGTCAAACACATTAAATAAACCTAACACATGGGGCCTAAATAAAGTTAAGACCATTTAGCAACACACATCCAATATCAAGAGCTACAGGCAGTGCAGACAGTAGGGAGAGTTTAAAAAAGGCAAATACAGGTGAATGGACCTCGGGTAGACAGAAACACATGCCCCAGAATAGAGAGAAAAACCCACCCTGTGGGGCTGACCAGGGTGACCCTGGGAACTAAAAAATACCTAACCCCACCCAAGTCCCCCAGGGCAGACCCGGGTGGGGTAGATAGAGAGTGGGAAAGTCTGTAGGGGGTGAGTGCGTAGGCGAGTATGAGAGGCGTGAAAGTGTGTGGGAGGTGAATGCGTGGGCGGTTACAGGAGTGATAAGGAAACGGTACCGACCAAATACGCCAGTCAGCAGCGCAGCAGTCAGGCGACAGCTAGAATTTGAAATGGCTCCCAAATCAGCGAGAAAGAAGGCTTTACTAGAAAATAGTGAGGTGGACCATATTTTCCGTGACTGGGGCCTTGACGAAGAGGTGCAGAGTGCCATGATCAGGGAAAAAATCATCTCTAGGCAAGCACTACTGCTAATGTCTGACGAAGACATTGACGCTCTGGCGCTGAAACGTGGGGACAGAAGCAGTGCTCCGTGCAGCGGTGGCCAAATTCCAGGTGGACAACGGCGGTGGCCCACTGTGCGGCGGACTGGGAGGAGTAGCGGACAACAGCGGCAGTAGAGCGTCACAGTCCTTGCAGGACGCCCTATACTCTACACACCACAGCGGGGCCGGACTGGATGAACTGTTGCGCGACAGCCTGTGCGTCTGTGGCAACAGTAGCGGAGGTATTGCGGCAGCAAAAGGTGGGCCCCACTTACGTATAGTAGACTTTCTGTCTTCAGCAGCAGTGGCAGAGGAAGAAGTGGCACTTGGGGGTGGTGTCACTATAAAGGTGAACAGCAAACCGAAGTTGGACAAGGTTTCCCCCGCACACTGGATAGTGGCAAACAGCCGTATTATGGCGGCCCTTATGGACAAACCCACACCGGGTTTCACACCACGCGCCTACCTCAAGTACTCGGCGATGGTGGGGGAGCTGGCGGCCAGATACACCTGGCAAAGTGTCCTGCTGTTCGACGATGAGTATCGTCAGCGGCAAGCGGCCGAAGCATTCCAGTGGGCCACGGACGCCCCACACCTGTCCACGGTGGTGCTGCGCGACCGTACTGCGCAATCTGCGATGCCCGCTGGCTCACCTGCTCGCAGAACAGGAGGAGGGACGGCCGGATCGCGCCCACAACGCTCCATCGGCCCCTCTGGGAGGGAAGTGTGCCTGCAGTACAACAGAGGGTACTGCACCTACGGCGCACGCTGCCAGCTGGACCATGTGAGTGCCACCTGCGGGAGAGATCATCCGCCGCGGGAGCATCGTGACACACCTGCAGCAGCGGCAGGGGGCAAACACGGGACAGCCTAGGACACAGCGCAGCAGGTTGCACAAGGCGAGGTAGGCCCCACCCATTCTAGCACTTTTTATCATAGCCCTTATCCTGCACTAAGTCCACACCACTGTCAATTGTTAGGTTCTGGAGCGTCCATTAGTTCAAAGCTTTTAGTGTGGCAAGACGAATTAGCTTCTGATAAAGACAAACACTTTCTCCTTGAAGGGATCGAACATGGGTTTTATATCACGGGACAAACATCAGACTGTTAGATCTGTAGAGCAGAAAAATCACACCTCTGCCTTAAAAAAACAGAGTAGCTGTAGAAAAGGAGCTCATTGATCAGATAAACAAAGGTCATTATATCGTAGCATCTCAAAAACCAACCGTAATTAGCGCTTTGGCTGCGATCCCAAAAGACGACAATAGCATACGCCTGATACACGACGGCAGCAAGCCTGTAGGACATGCAATGAACGATTACGCAGTACCTGAGACAGTAAAATTCCACACTCTAGCGGACGCGTGCGCACTGGCCAAGTCCGGCTACTGGTGCGCGAAAGTTGACCTTAAGGCGGCATACCGATCTGTGTGTATCCATCCAGATAATTACCAAGTCACAGGCCTAAAATGGATTTTTACGGGCGAGCAGAAGCCCACATACCTGTTCGATAGTAGGCTACCCTTTGGTAGTAATGTGGGCCCTTCGCACTTTCACAGACTCTCGCAGGCAGTTCGCAGATGTATGTTACGGCGCGGCATGACAGGGATAGTAGCGTATATTGACGATTTCTTCATAGCAGCTAAGTCCAAAGAGGAATGCACTCAAATGATGATGACGCTTATTGCCCTTTTACGTAGAGTAGGGTTCAATATTAGCTGGCCTAAGGTGGTGGGGCCTACACAAACCATTACTTTTCTCGGGATCCAAATCTGCACCAGCACAAGCACCTTGTCATTGAGCGACGACAAGTTACAGCAACTTCACAAACGCTTGCAGCAGTTTCAAAGCAAAACACGCGCGACAAAGCAAAGCTTGCAGTCACTAGCAGGGTCCCTTAACTGGGCGTGTCAAGCCGTCAAGGGAGGAATTTTTTTTCTCAGGCGGATTCATGATACGATTAAACCCTTCAGCAGCAAAGCCGGGCATAAAACGAGACTCTCACGGGAGTTTCATGCAGACTTACAGTGGTGGCTATCTTACATGCATGTTTTTAATGGCACTGTATATTATGACTCACAAAGCAAGGAACATGTCCATGTTGATGCTTGCAACCTGGCGGCAGGCGCGTTCTAGAAAGGAGATTGGAATTATACACTGTTCTCTTCAGACATGCCGGCAGCCAAGGACTTGCATATTAATTATAAAGAGGTGTGCGCGGTGGTGCCAGGCAGTCAACCGGTGGGCCCCCTCATGGCGAGGGAAACAGGTGGCCATTCATACGGACAGCACGGTGACAAAGGCTATCATTAACAAAGGGCGCTCAATAGTCTGTTGAGGAAGATGGCATGGGAGTGTGTGAGAACGAATTGCAGCGCGTCAGCGATGCACGTGGCTGGCAGTGTGAATGTGTTTGCCGATACTATTTTCCGCCTACACGAAGGACGGCTGCCCATGCTAGTACAATTGCTAACGAATTGGCACCGGGGCCGACCGCCTGACACCTACCTTCTGAATCACATGTCACAGTCAGCTCTTGCTTTTGTGCTGCCTAGGTGCCGGGTCCAGGCTCAGACACCAGCTACTGCAGGAGGTGGCGGGATATCGTGCCAGTGTTTTGCCGACAACACCAAGAAAACTTATCAGACTCACTTGCGCTCTTATCTCAGATTTTGTGACCAAATGAACATCCAGCCGGTACCGGTGTGTGAGAGAACAGTGGCGCAGTACGCGGCCTTTTTGGCCAGGACACTTCAGCTCAGCTCCGTGGCACAATACCTCAACATTGTTCGCCTTAGAATGCGGGGAACCGCACCCATACCAGGATTCGTGGATGGTGAAAAGCACATTGCGGGGAATTGAGCGAACAAAAGGCTGCCCTCCTAACCGCAAGACGCCGGTGAGCCCGCAACTTCTTCTTCAGATTAAGTTGAACAAAAAACTTGATTTGTGCAGCTCTAAGGACTGTGTCTTCTGGGCAGCGATTGTGGTTATGTTCTTCGGACTGCTTCGGCGATCCAATCTTTTCCAAGAGGGTGCAGGTTTCGATCCTGGGAAACAACTCACTAGAGACTGCTTTGTTGTGAATGACAACAGTAGTGTCAAGATACTGGTTAGGTGGAGTAAGACAATTCAGAAACGCCGAAAAACTCTAGTGATCGCGTTACCGGTCATGTTGCGTCACCCTCTGTGCCCCGTGACGGCAGTGATCAGTATATTTAGAGCGCTAGGCCCAGCGCCGCCGAAGGCACCGGCCTTCCCCATTCGGGGATCAGAGTTCAACAAACGGTTGCGAGAACTGACCTCTGCTGCTGAAGGGGTTTATACAAGTCACAGCTTGCGGCGTGGCGGGGCTATCTGGGCCCTGTCTTGTGGAGTGCCTGGCGAGGTGGTGAAGTGTTTGGGGGACTGGAAAAGCACTGCATACCTATCATACTTAGACCAAATACCTCAAAATATTCAAGATTTCCACAGAAGTGTACTTATTCAGAAAATACCGACACCTTGAACACTCAACTTTTCTCTCAATTGGGTGAAAAAAACTGGCGTTTTCCCGTTAGGTTTGGGCAGGAAACAACCAGTAAACCTACTGGTTGGGTTAGATGTTGTCTTACATGTTTGACAAGTGAGAGTCACGGGAATAAAACGCCTCCGTTATTTTTGCCCAACTGACAGAAAAGTGTTGCCGCCGCGTGTTCAGCGTATAAGCGTGAGGAAGTAGTGTGGAGTTGAGCGTGAGACTGAGGTGTGATAGATCGTGTGGCCGTGCGCGCTGTTCTGACAAAACCTCGCCCAAGTTCTGGTCCGGAACTCTGGCCAGCCATTAATTGGCCGAGAGGGGCGATGATGTCAGAACAGGGGCGCACTGAAGGGAAGGAGAGATTGAGGTCGGGGAAAGGGGAGGGAGGGGGGGGGAGGCATGAGAGTGACTGGAGTTTAAGTGGTGTTTAGAGGAGGGAGGAGTGATAACATATTTTAAACAGAGGGAAAGAGGACTGAATGCGTGGGTGGGGGGCGGTGTCCGGTAGCGGAAGTACTGAGTAGGTGGGGGAATTCCCGACTGTGGAATGCTATGATGAGAGATGGAGATTGAGAGAGAGAGAGATAGATAGAGAGTGGGAAAGTCTGTAGGGGGTGAGTGCGTAGGCGAGTATGAGAGGCGTGAAAGTGTGTGGGACTGAGGTGAATGCGTGGGCGGTTACAGGAGTGATAAGGGAATGGTACCGACCAAATACGCCAGTCAGCAGCGCAGCAGTCAGGCGACAGCTAGAATTTGAAAACCCACCATCCAACCCCAAGCAACCACCTTTGTAATCTGCTGCATATAAAGTGTCCATAATTCTTTTTCCTTTGTTTTTGATAAGCATGTTCTATGTAGCACATGATAAGTATGGCAACTACCTTACTACCTTACATTTTCTTTGTTGTTGTTGTTTTTATTATGAGATAGTACTATATATGAACTGATTTGCCTCGGCTCAGTTGTACGCAGGGTGTTTTATGGAGGTCCTTTTTGTGTTCGGATTTGTTGGGGTTTGTTTTTTTTAGTTTGTGTGTGTGTGTATTGTTGCAGGGAAGGGTGTGTGTGGGGGTGGGGGGCGGGGGGGGGGAGGAAACAACCAGTAAACCTACTGGTTGGGTTAGATGTTGTCTTACATGTTTGACAAGTGAGAGTCACGGGAATAAAACGCCTCCGTTATTTTTGCCCAACTGACAGAAAAGTGTTGCCACCGCGTGTTCAGCGTATAAGCGTGAGGAAGTAGTGTGGAGTTGAGCGTGAGACTGAGGTGTGATAGATCGTGTGGCCGTGCGCCCTGTTCTGACAAAACCTCGCCCAAGTTCTGGTCAGGAACTCTGGCCAGCCATTAATTGGCCAAGAGGGGCGATGATGTCAGAACAGGGGCGCACTGAAGGGAAGGAGAGATTGAGGTCGGGGAAAGGGGAGGGGGGGGGGAGGCATGAGAGTGACTGGAGTTTAAGTGTACATTGTATGAGAGACGCAGTGTGTCAAAAGTGTTGATGCATTGTCAGTAGAGGTCGGAGACAGTGTATCAGTGTTGGTGCATTGTATGAAAGTCGCAGTGTATCAGAATCGTGGATGCATTCTAGAGAGAACGTGTACCAAAATGTGGATGCATTGTGCTGAGATTGCATCGAGAGAATAAAATATTCTTGGAACTGTTACTCCAGTGTGGTCTACAACCTTGCGCCACGTGTGACGAGTTGCAGCTGACTGAAGTTTCTTTACAAGAACCCTACGTGAGTGCGTCTGCTGTGATTGTATCATACTACGACTACCACGTAACACCTACCCACCCACCCACCCCCTTACATTTCATCAAACTTGGATGTTTTTATTGACAATTACAGACATCTACACACCCAACCACCGTACTGTGTATTCTGTATTGTTTTTCTCCGACCTTGTCTTTTGGTTTTGTGAAGCGTTTAGAGCACGTTTGATATGGAGTTTAAGGTTGTATACTATACCTACATTTTTTAATTGAAAACTGCCCTTTATAGGGTTTTTTGAGAGCCTTGTTGAGTCTGAAGGCTATTGCCACCCTGACAGACCCATGGTCCCGGGCATATTTGTAAGTTTGAGCCGTTTTTGTGAGGTACCCCACAAGGGAAAACACGCAAAATAGCCAATTTCAGACCACAATAAAAAATTTATCGAAGTTAAAATGATAAAGAAACATTTCGGTCACTTCATAAAGTATGCTAGCATTTTCTCGTAAAAAAGTGTGTTCTAATAATTGGAATTCTAAGTGAAATCTAGAAAAGTGTATGTTGTAAATTCGCAAATTGCCCGGATGTTATCAATAACATTACAAGTGTTTGCAATGTTGGGCAATTGCTCAGGCCCTTTTTATTTGATAAAGTCGTACTTTATGTTATAACTATCACTTTGATTATGAAGAAAATATGGGGTCCCGCACAAAATTTGGCACTTTGGGTCATTTTCAAGTGCGTATTCAATAAGGGATACAAGGGATGTCTGACTTCCGGCAGTTCATATCTCCGCCGTAGCCGGTCACAAGCCCGCATGAGAAAGAAGGGAAAACGACTATGCCAAACCTACAAGGGAAAACCTACGTCAAACTGTTGCAAACTACGCCCAAACTGCTAGTCCTCGATCACTATTTGTGACAGTAAACTGGAACAAACAACAACGGCAGATACGGGATAAAAACGTTTATCTATAAGTAATTAAATGCACGAGTTGTTTCTTAGTAATTTAGTTAGTGCAGTGGTAAGGTACTTTTTTGTGCCACACAGGTGACCAGGGTTCGAGTCCTGTAGATGGCGACATTTTTTTCCTGCTCACATTTGAAACCCATACAGTTTCTACTTCGCTAAATGAAACACACTTTAAACCCAAAGCAGAAAAAAAATTAACGTGTGGTATTTTTTTTATTTTTATTTTTTAAATATTTGATTATCATCACTGTGGTAATGTGCATGTTAAACCATAAACCAACCAACCGGATTCAGTCTTGGATAAAAATGCACACTGGTTACCTCGGTACATTTGTTCATTTTTTTCAGCCAGGCGTTGTGTGAGCATGTTTACATTACATGTTTACATTCATTCAATCATTCACAGCTTCACTGATGAAAAAGCACACCAAAGAGTGTTGTCACAGACAGTTTTTTTTTTAAATTTTTACTGGCATCATCTACAAACATTAATTGATGTGAATTTGTTTTAATATACCTGCTGCAAGAAATGCTACATGCTCCTTTGGTGTCTCTGTGAAAGCAGGTCGATGAACATCTCTGGTTGAAAGATGTTTGTAAACAGATTGGTAGTGGATGTACCTATCTCTCTAGCTGAATCTCAGTTTCCCAGCAGTTTTTGGTTACAAATTATAAGGAAACAAAACAAATGTCACATGTGTCAATATGCCATGTTATGTTTACAATGATCATTGTGAATGTGAGTAAAGAATAATATCTCTGTTCATTTTCAAAACAAATGCTGTATTTGCAGACATTCATTTAAAGTATACAGTCAAGTCTGTTGAAAGCATATTAGGCTACAATGCAAGTAGGCACCTATACAAAAGCAACGACCTCAAATACACAACGTTAATGCCCTAGGGCTTAACATCTTTTGTCCATAAAAGGTGATTTCAAAGATGGGTCACAGAAATAGGGTCTGAACAAATTTTGACCCCAGCTGGATGCGAACCCAGGACCTTCGGGATGAGAGTCAAACACACTACCACCGAGCCACCCAGCTCCCCCTCAAAATACAGCTTTACTGCAGAACATATTTCAACTACATGTAACATTATTCACATTTACATTGGCAAAGTGCTGACTTTATACAAGCTATTTGGGAGAAAAGTGGAGCTGATGTCATTTTTAGTTGTGTGCATGCCAACGGAGACCGACACGGGCAACCACTTGCTCATGTGGTATTTATTTGGGAGCCAACTGCACAGTATATAAAAGAAGGGCGATAGGAGATGCAGCACAACAAAGTGAAATGCAGTCTCAAGCCCCATAACTTGCACTGCACAATGCTGATGTCAACACAAAATACCATAACAACTGAATAACAAGGGTACAATGCACTGTGTCACCTAGTCTGCATAATATAGGCATGCACACCAAACAAACACCTGTACTGCTCTTGATACAAAGTCTGTGCAGTCGACCATATAACACTGCAAAATACATGAGTGCTACGCTGGCAAAGTGTCTACAACAGAGTCTGCACCATGCCGGCCCGTAATCCAAGCAATACCATTGCTGCTCTCCAAAAACTCAACATGGTGCAGGCTATCATGTCACAACTGATTGCTGCATAGCACCCACCACGTACCCCCTGGTATTGTGCACAATGTTGGCATCAGTTTACTTTGTTTATTTAATTTTGGACCCACTGGGGCATGAGAAAAATCACAAAAGAACTTACATGAATGTGCTCAGAAATGAAATATTATCCTTATTACTACACTGTACGCATGTTCCTTAGACAGCACAAATGACTTGTATGGACACGGATCATAGTCAGGTCATTCTGTTTGCTGGCGTGTGTCATGTACAGTACATCTGTAAAACTTGTGAAATGAACCATGTGGTTAGCAATTCTGATACGATAAGTAAAGCCACACAGCTGAAAGTCAAAGATTGACAGTGGAAGAAAAAAACAAAACAAACACAAAGTACAGTACATATCATATGCCTATGATCAGTTATCACCCAACCACATAAATCTGCTGTGACAGCTGGAGGGTAATGCAAGAACTGCATGGTCAACTCACTCTTGAGAAGTATTGTGTTTTTCATTGAGCAAGTCCACATTTGCACAACATTTTAAGCTGAGGGTTTAATGACATAAATATACATCCCCACGTTTCTATATTTCCGCACATCCCCTCTTCAGAAAGGACCCATGGGTTTTATACTCTGAGGCCAATGACCATTTTCAGAATGAACCCTGTATATCATTTTGAATCATGCAAAGCGGAGCAGTGATAATATAGTAAAACTTGCCGCTAGGGTTTCACGTGAAAGAAAAACAGAAGATAGTGGTAGAAAACCCTTTAAAATAGAAACAAATAATGACGTTTCGGATCAAAGATCCTTCCTCAGGTCCTTTGGAGCAGTGATAAGTTTTCTCTTTGTCTCACACCGATGCTGCACAAAATCTATCTGTACCACTGTTTCCTACCCCATAAGTGTCAGCTGTGGAGTACATATTTTGAATGACTGATGTATGCCAGTATTTAGAAACTTGTCACAAAAAAGACCTGTTCATATGATGAAATGTCTTTGAAAAATGAACACATTGTCAGTAAAGGGGTTTTCCTTGGATAATCAAAAACTAATACATATTAAGCTGCGTTTCCAAATCGCGACATGACAGGAGAGTGACAAAAAGTAACTTTTCTGAGGGGGTCATCCAAATAAATATGCATAGGAAGGTCTTACCATCAGGTATCTCTTTACCAAGTTTAGGGTTACAGTTAGGAATACTTGAGAAAAAAACATCTTTGGGCAATATATGGCTATCTTGTACCTATTTCCAGATTTCTTGTGACCCTTGACCTTTCTGACCTTTCATGCATACGAAATTAGTATGCATGAAAAGTTCTTACCACCTTGTACCAAGTCTGGGTTTGAAGTTGTGTATACTTGAGAAAACATCTTTTTGGTCAAAATACAAATATTTTTCACTTTTTTACTGCACTACAAATTACAACATGGGTGTCAAATCGCTTTGTCACGTTGTTATATGAAAACACACAAAGCACACCCCCATCACTGTACAATAGCCCCTGAACTGCTCGACTGCACGTTACAATTTTGTCGACCCGCTGCTTCTATGTCAGGCTTATGGAAACACTCCCTCTTTATTTCTATGTTCTCGAGTTTTGTCATTGTCACTTTGTTGTCACTGCCCCACTGCTGTTGTGTCTGCAGTTGAATAGCCAGGCCTAAAGCCTGCTTGCCCTTCTCCTAATATATGGCTATGCATCAGCTCAGGCAGTAAGGCACAGGCTTTTGCTGCATTGCGAATGATGTGACTGTCCAAAACCTTGACATTGTGGCCAGCCTGGTGGATGGACATCAAAATAACAGGACGTCTGCCCTGCTACACAGGACAATCAGTTCACTTCCTTTGCCTTCTCGTCGGTTGGCCATCGCAGAGAGGTGTACCCGCTGAACTCTTCTTCCCTCATCTTTCGCAACCTGCAAAAGATAATTTTGTATCAAAAAAAGTTCTGACATGCACATATTGCGTGCATATATGTTTGCAAGTATTTATACAAAGTGCATACATGCATAATATGACAGTAGTCAGAACATGAACAAGAAAGGCAATGTCCTTATGGTTCACTTGTATGACCAATCCACGTAATACGTCTGACCTTTTTTACCTTGGCTTGACTTCTCCAACAGGTCTCTGAAAATGTCTAAACATAAGTATAGGGCTGGGTTTTTGTACCAGTGAAACCTGAGTTTTTTTCCAAATCCCTTCATTTTTCACACATTTGTCAACCCTCTGTGACCCTTGACCTCTGTGAGGGGCTGATTACATTAGTATGCACAGAAAAGTGTTATCATCATGCCAAATGTTATTGAAAAGTTTGCAAAAACATTGATAAAAACTACAACTCTACCCGAAACTAACTTTTGTCACCCTTATCATGTGGTATCTCCATAGCAAGTTTGAGTTTGAAGTTGAAAATACTACTTGAGATGACCTTTGAAAGGTCACAGAAATTGGTATGTTTAGAATTATTTTACCACAAAGTAATCTTGTGCCAAGTTTGAAGTCTGAGGCTTGCATAGTCTTCGAGGAAATGCCAATGTTAAAGTTGCCCACAGGTAACAGACAGTTGACGGACGACCCATTACAAACACTTACTTTTGCTATCACACGTGCGCCAAAAATTAGACGCCATTGAGCTTGAAATGACCACAAAGGGTGTATACATATATCTAGAATCAGCATCAATATTCAAAGTGTAACTTGCAGAAATTGTTTCAAACAGGACACAACGCATTGCTGTTTAGCAACAGCACACACTGGACCAAATGGGTAGTATTCAGATTTTTCTAGTCCTTTTGTATGCACTAAGTGCTTATTAAAGAAAACGACAGTATTTGCAGACTTGCCCAACCCTCTAGTTTTCAAATCAAATGCAATATGGTGCCACTTGTTGACAGCAAGTGATTTTAGCATTCGGTGTTGTTGAGAATGCTGGTACTAGTACTACACCATCTTCAAAATGAAAAAAGCATTACAGTGTGATGCGTTTATTCCAACCAGTTGTGTTTTGTTATGAACCTGATTCTATTCACAAATCAATCGGTATGCTTTACCTTGAGTCCAGGACAATAAGTGGCGCCTTCTCTCACTTTAGTTGATCCGCTGGAACTGGAATTGCCTGCTTTTAGCTGTGGCCTTCTCCTTTGAGCAAACATGACCTGACTAGCTCTTGCCTCTTCTTGGTGTAGGCGTCATACTTTCTGTGCTTGTTTGCAAGTATACCCTCTGGGCGTGACTCTGCAGTGAGACGTCAACAGCAGCACTGACCTGAAATGAAATACATGTTTATTATCGTGTTCTTCGGCAGCATGGCAATTTCACTTCTGATCTTATTTCAGGGTGGATCGGTTCCAAACTCCACAAACAGGGACTTTGTTATAGCATTATAAACAATTTTGGGGCCGGTGGGGGGAGTCCACCCCCACCCCCCCCCCCCCACCCACCCAATTCGTCCCTACATTTAGTTTAACTAATGTGAAATAAACTGTGAACACCACAAACAACAATGGTGAAGCCTGGATCGCTCGTGTGCATTTAAAACTGATCATTTTCTTAATCTGAACTGTGTGACCTTTCCAAAAGGTGACTGAAATTTAAGTGCCATGAGTCTAAGCATAAGTAAAGGGCTGGCTTATGTACAGTTGTGAATAGTATTTGAGAAAAAATATCTTTTGTCAAAATATGGCTATTTTTTTTACCTATTTCTTAATTTCTCATGACCCTTGGCCTGAACTCAAACTGGTAGGCTAAGAGTAAGAAAGGTCTTGCCACAAAGTATCCTTCGGCTACGTTTGAAGACTGTGGTTTGAATAGTCTCAGAGAAAATGCCAACATTAAAGTTTACCATGGACAACCAATGGCCCAGAACATAGCCTTACACTTGCTTTGCACATGAGCCAATGAAAGAAGGCATTACAGTATGATGTGTTCATTCACACCATAGTTGATTCTCAACTGATTCTCATCACAGATCTACTGGTATGATTTACCTTGAGTCCAGGAGAATAAGTGTCGCCTTCCCTCACTTCACTTGAGCTGTGAGTGTGACCTTGGTCAGTTGGTGTAGGCGTCATACTTCTGCGCTTGTTTGCAAGTATGTACTCTGGGTGAAAGTACTGAGACTCCACAGCGAGAGGTCAACAGCAGTATTAGCCTGAAATGAAATACATGATTATTACTGTGTTGTTTGGCAGCATGACAATTTCACTTTGCATGAACTAAATGCAGGGGCAGATTATTACTTTCAAAATAAATGCGACAAAAACTGTGTAAACCGCAAAGAACAAACAACATTGGCAAAGTCTGTACGCCTCATGTGCATAACTGATTCACATATATAACCTGTGTGACCTTTCCAAAAGGTAGCTGAAATAAGTGTCACGAGTCTCAACATAAAGGCTTGCTTTTGTACTAGTCAAATTTGTATTTTTCACACATTCCACGGTCATCCAAAATGGTAGTCAACAAATATTAGGGTTTCAGTCAAAGTAGCGTTTTACTAGGTAACCCTTTTAATCCTGATACACCCACTGCTTGAAATAAATGTGACTATGATAGTTCAAGGGTGGTGCCAGAATAGCTTGGCGTCTCATCCGCCAAGCTATTCTGTCACCATCCTTGAACTAAAAAAATGCTGGACCTATCTCATAATCTGTAATAATAGCCTTCATAAGACAGAGAATGGATGAGAAAACTAAGTTACTAAGTACTGAAAGCAGTTACTGAGTTAGTAATGCCAAATTCTCCTTTAGCAGGACTTTTTACTACACACAGTACGTTTTCCTAAATAATAAGCACTGGCACTGGTTTAATATCACTACAATGTCGACTACATTCCTTCCACCATATTAGTAAAGGCTCTCTGAGAATGTATGGAAATGTTCTACTTCTAGGTGGTGACTGACATGGAATGCATGCCCCTGTCAACCCACAATAAAATGTAGTCTTCTTCATTGCAGGTAGGCTGTAAATTTCCATGCATAAAAGGACAGTTAGCTATTGGGGTTTTACGCCGTGCAGGTGACATCTCACGGCGGTGTATAGAGTGGTTTCACTGTGCGTATCACGTGGTATAGAAATCAGGGGGCGTGATTCTGCTGGCGGACAAGCAAAGCCGGTCTGCTCATTTTTCATGTATGGTTACCATTTGAAAGAGAGCGTGTACTTCGATAATCTGAGGCAATTTTACAACATGTCCACGAAAGGATCAAGTGTATCAGCAGTGCCTTACATGGATACTCTTGACTTCGTATCTTTATCAAGATATAAGGAGAAAATAGCCGATATCGACAATGTCGATCCCTATCAATTGCCGGCGGCAACTTTCACATCTGACCATGCAGATCTTCCACCAACTCGTAACGAAGACATTGTCGAGTATTTAGTTTTTAGCAAGAGCAAATATACCATGACGGAGTTAAATCCATGAAGTCGTTGCAGGCACATAATCAGCTAACTTCAGGTTTTGGTGTACACAACTTGAAAGTTTATGTTCCTGGGCAGTCCGCCAACAGGCTGGTGCAGGCAAAGGTGAGCAATTTCCCATGTAACTAAACTACTACTTTTGGTTTAACAACAAAACTCTTTTGTTGGTTTACAATAACGTGAATATTGTTTTGGTTAGTGCTTGCACAGGCTGTAGGCATATAATGATATATAGTATCCGTGTTTGTGTGTTTTTAAATTTGTTGTGATGTCAACATTTCTGTTGATCTTGTGAGAATGTCCACAAATTAATTTATTAAACATAAACTGGACATTTGATGCTATGTGCTCCTGACAAGTCTCCATCTTTCTGTGGTTTCTGTGTCTTAAGCGCTGATAGGTCTCTACTTTCAGTTTAATGCCCATCTGGTGACCCAGGTTCACACTTGGAATCCAGTCGGGATCAGTACAAGCTTGAAAGTCAGCTGGCTTACCTGAAAATAAGTAAAACATATATTATGATATCTTTTCTTGTCTCTATAGCGACACGTATTATGAATTTAAAACAACAATGTGTGTGGGGGGAGGGAGGTTTAACACACACAAAAACATATTGTACAACAAACTGTACTAAGGACCCGGGTCTGCCCTGGGGGACTTGGGTGGGGGTTAGGTATTTTTTAGTTCCCAGGGTCACCCTGGTCAGCCCCACAGGGTGGGTTTTTCTCTCTATTCTGGGGCATGTGTTTCTGTCTACCCGAGGTCCATTCACCTGTATTTGCCTTTTTTTAAACTCTCCCTACTGTCTGCACTGCCTGTAGCTCTTGATATTGGATGTGTGTTGCTAAATGGTCTTAGCTTTATTTAACCCCATGTGTTAGGTTTATTTAACGTATTTGACCGGCTGATGACATACATTCAATGTTCTGTTTATTTTTTTTTTTCACAAGCAGTGCAGGCACGTCCTGAGAAAGCCTTGTTGCTGTCGGGACGTTAAGCAATGTACAATCAATCAATCAATCAATCCCCCCCCAAAAAAAAAAAATAGGTTGGATTAGGGTTTTCCCACTGACCCTAAAAATTTGTTTGGGGATTTTCATCAAAAAACAAAACAATGGCACATTTTGCACCATTTTAAGACTAAAAAGGTAGGGAAACGGTAATTAAAAATAAACAAAATAACCGACTGACCCTATGTTTTTGGGTCATATTACCCTAATCCAAGGTTGTTGTTTGTTTTTTTTTGGCCTAACACTGAATGAATACCTTCCCTGAAGTATATTGTTAGTAAATAAATAATTTTTGAAATCGAAAATAATGCTACATTCATTATTTAATTTCCTAAAACCAACTCTCCTTGCTCACACTACATCTTCATCATCTATGTGATCATAGACAAAAAGTGTTGTACAACCGCGTGAAGGATGCTTGCTGATTTGTCACTTCCAGTGTTAGTTTGTTTATTCGACTTAATATAATAGGTAATTAACTACGAACAGGCATCTGAATATTTATAATGTACTGTAATCATGATATTCTGATTGGCTTCAAACAATCCGGCTGCTGGTTTGCCCGATAAAAGTTGGCCTACGGACAATGTAAAAAAAAAAAAAAAAGGGACGATCGTGATCTGCAGGATTACCAACTTCTTGAACTCCGAGTAGGTGTACCAACATCAAAATAAATAGCAGGCTGACAGAAACTTTTAATTAGTCTCCCCCATTGCACGTACCTGACAAAAAGTGACTTGAACAAACCCGATGCCATGGTTTGGTTGTAGTCTCTGTGATGTCTTTCCTGTAGATCTGCCGAAGCCATTCTCTTCGCTGGCGTGCAATCAAATTTCGCTGAACTGAATCAGCATGTTTCGGAACATATGGAATGCGGAAAAAACGTATTTCTTTATCTCGGTTGCTGCGATGTCTGCAACCTCGAACACAGCAAAAATTCACCATTTCTTACGCTTTGAAACTAACTAGCAGTTGTACTTTGGCCTGTGTTTACAAGACAGAAGTGGAGTCTTGCTGTCCGCCACGCAGGTTTTGATGACGTAGCGTGGAAAGACTCTATAAACTTTTTTTTTAAAGAGTTGGAAAACCAGTCAGATATGCCACTTACGTACGACATTTTTCTTCCACTACTAGTAACTCGTTTTCTAGTCACTTAGCAAACACCACCAACCTCTTTTTCTACTTTAGTTTACATTTTCCTTGCTGATGTCTGAAGAGATTTTGTTGTTTTCCTGGCTGCCACATATACTGCTTCCCGTTTGGTTGGCCCGTTCATTTTTTTTTTTTTTTTTTTCTTCTTCTGAGAAATGGTTATGCCTTACGTTCGATGACTTGTCGCAACTTATGCAAAAG
The DNA here is from genome assembly GCA_036245525.1 of Semisulcospira habei. NCBI lineage: Eukaryota > Metazoa > Mollusca > Gastropoda > Semisulcospiridae > Semisulcospira > Semisulcospira habei. Next base: position 10,376,380 of record BTPG01000008.1, on the reverse strand, counting down.
TATCTTATTTCTGAGGAAACAAAACATTTTATGCATAGAAACAGTCAGCTTACACACCTATTTCAGACAGTATATATCTTTTGTCAATTATCGATAAATTGAGCTTGTTTGCAATACGACTTGCCGTACGGCGGTTTTTTTCGTTGATCTCTAGTCTCAGGTCACGGCAGACGCAAGATATCGGTATCTAAATGCGCAGAAAAGATGCGCGAAAGAGGTGTGTCCTACAACCTTAAGCGCTATATAAATGTACATTACATTATATTATTATTATTATTATTATTATTATTATTATTATTATTATTATTATTATTATATTTCATATTATTATTATTCGGCGCCTTCTCCGTAAGAAATGCGAAACAGCAACAACAATTTTAAAAACAAAGTTTGAATCCAGCATCGTAGTTTAACCCATTGCTCATGCAGCCACCGGTAAGCCAGCAATTAACCCCTTTGGCTGTCTAATTAGCTTGACACCGCCATGTCAGTGTTTAAATGTCCAGTATTATCAACGACATGCGAAGACGATCTGTAAAGGAGATTCTGAGATCTGTTATAACCCACTACTGTCTGGAGCACGTCCGTTTAAATTCTTCGAGACGAACGGCATCAGGATAGGCGGCGTAAGCTGTGTATCCCTATGAGTTCATTGGAAAAGAGTTAAAATTTTTTCGCACATGATGGTGGTTACTTCGCTTGCTGTAAGGATGATGTGCACGTATGTCTGTGTGAGTGTGTGTGTGTGTGTGTGTGTGTGTGTGTGTGTGTGTGTGTGTGTGTGTGTGTGTGTGTGTGTGTACGTGCTTGCGTAATCACAGTCATACGGCCACGCTTTTGCTCGCACGGCACAGAGACACAAGACTCTTTCAGGATCTTTTGCAGTGTTTATGTCACATGGACTTCATTCGCCAAATTGTCGGTCGGGTTTTACACTATTCAATGAACTGACGTATCTATGAGTCCCATGTTCTGTGATACGTTCAGGATACGTTCTTGTAGTTGTCGGTTAGTGTTTTCGAAGTTGTTCTCGAGTTATCAATTGTATTCTGGCCACTCATCCTCATCCTCATACGCATACCACTCTGGACGAGGGTAATATGGAGGAGACGTGCCCTGCAAGAATACCCCGACCATGAATGATAATGGCGCGTAGTACGGAATACCCGCATAGCTCTGCAGTTGGTACACATCTCTTACTGCATTTCAAAGTGGCAAGGGTCCTCTTGGTAAACGTAAAACAAAATCCCCTTGCAATGAGGGGCTCATGAGGATCTATGCTTCTTGCTACGTAGGGCATGTATACTACTCGCCATGTAAAAACAACACACACACACACACACACACACACACACACACACACACACACACACACACACACAATTAAATAACACCACAAACAAACCAATAAACACCCTAGCACACATCCCGCTCTGCAAAAACAACAAAAGAACAAGGTGCGGATCCAGAGGGTGTCTTGACGGCGGAGCAGAACAGCCTCCCCCCCCCCCCCCCAACCTCCGCCCCACCCCCGAGTGACTATCAGGCGAGCCTAATTCAAACAAAAAATCCTAACAAAGAAAGAAACACGCTGCAGAACGTACTTTTGGCGGAAAACGCCGTGTGTGCGTGTGTGTGTGTGTGTGTGTGTGTGCGTGCGTGCACAAAACCCCTGAAATGGGTGACTTTTTTACCATCCTTATGGAAAATGGGTGTGTGTAAAATTCTGGGTGACCAAGTCAGGCACCCATTTTTTCTGAGGGTTATTTCTGCATTATCTTTCATTCAAAAGTCAGAAAAAATATCAAAATAGGATGTCCCATTTCTGCAGGTTTACCTAATGTTGTGTGTTTTAAACGCACTGGGCCAGTGTGTTACCACGGAAGCGAGCGTCACAATGGATCAACGTGATATCTGATTGGTCTGCTTCGTAGATGCGCAGTGACATGAACTGAGTTGTTTCCCCTTCTATTGTCTCTCGTCCCGCCAACCGTTGCTCTATCAGTTACGATTGATTTATGCAATATGTCTTAGTTAAGAGCATGCCCAAGTGTACTTCTTCAGCGCAGTTATTTAACTGAGATGCTCCCAATCCGATACAACTGCACAGTAGCCTATATGGACCCGTTTGGCCGAGAAAACTGAGTCGTCTGCTACGACCGTCCTCTGCTGCTCAGTCAGTCTTGTAGTAACAGATAATAGAACCCCACGATTTTAACAAAAGCTTTCTTCTTCAATGAAAGAAATTCGTTCAATAACACCATTACAAGGTCAATCTGCCACGCGATTGGGTTGTTTTTTTTTCTGACATGTGTGATTGTGATCGAAAAGTAATTTGACACATGCATGCACTATAAACAAGATGGCGCCAAATTTCAGTGTGTATTTCAATCCTCGTACGTAAAACTACCTCGCGATTCGAAGAACAGACTTCCATGAACAGGTTTTTTGGATTGTGCAACTGAAGTGTCGCTTTTTACTGTATTACCAGTTATTGTTCGTAGGGGGCAGGGGGTACTGCAGTAATTATGTATATATATCTGATCCAAAATGTCAATGGTTTACAATGGTTGCATTTGACATCAGTGTTTTCATTGCAGCACTCCATTGGCTACACTCAGCACTTTCTGCACACACCCAGCGCCAGATGGCACACACCCAGCGCCAGCTGGCAGCAGGATGTCCAAACCCATCGGGATCTATGGAAGTGGACAAGCACGCCCCTTCCTGGCACATGACCAAGGCCCATGGCAAAATTAGTCAGCTGCAGCATGATGGCCCAGCGTCTGGTAGGAGGGTGCATAGACGGCAGCGGAATGCCCCCAATTACAAACTGGTAAGTGATTCTATAATCATCTTTATTTCATTGGCTCGCGTGCGAAGCAAAAGTGAGTTTATGTTCTGGGCCACTGGTCGTCCGTCCGTCGTCCATGGTAAACGTTAACAGTGGCATTTTCTCGGAGACTATTCAAGCCACATTCTTCAAGCTTGGCCCAAGGATACTTTGTGGCAAGACCTTTGTAAACATACCAATTTGAGTGACCTCTTTCAAAGGGTCACGCGGGGTTGACAGATGTGTGAAAACTGCTTACATTTTCAGAAAACATGGATTTTGCTGCTGCAAAAGCCAGCCCTCGTCACCGAGGTCACACATATGTAACAAACCAGATAGGTGAGGCTAGCGCTGGCAGAATTGTCAGTACTCAAACCAAGGGGAATCACAGCGCTGGACAGACAACAGTTAGATCCCCTGCCCCCGCCTATCAGGCACCCAATCGCCAGCCCACAGATAGGCAGGGGATCTAACTGTTGTCTGTCCAGCGCTGTGATTCCCCTTGGTTTGAGTACTGACAATTCTGCCAGCGCTAGCCTCACCTATCTGGTTTGTGAGTATCACGTATAACTCGAGGCAAAATTTGTATCGTTACATTGTTGTGTAATGTTCTGTGCATCTACTGTGGGAAATCAGGGTATTTACCCGACCACATATAGTAGCGCACCTTCATGTTTGTGTATGTATGTTTCTCCTGCCTACTTCCTAAGTTCCGGAGAAAGACATGGGTTATATAAGAGACCTGATCCATTCTTTTTGAGGATGGAAATGATTGTCTTATTCTATACCTGCGTATTTCTCTGTGGGCTGGCGATTGGGTGCCTGATAGGCGGGGGCAGGGGATCTAACTGTTGTCTGTCCAGCGCTGTGATTCCCCTTGGTTTGAGTACACACATATGTAAATCGGTCATACACGGGATTACTCTTTATATTCTTGTGCAAGGCCTCTTAAAACAAAATTGGGCTGCTTTTGTCTTAATGCAGCTTTCTTTTTTTTTCTTTCCTTTTCCAGTTGGCAAATGGAGCCTGGGATGGACCTGAGACTGAGAGTGCAAGCGCATCGCAATACAAGGACAGTGATGTTGAGGAGTTTGTTCCTGGCTCGAGCTCACAGGATTCAGACGGTGTGTCGCCATCAATCTCTGGGGTCTCTGACACAGACAGTATTGTATTGAATATGTTAAATATGTTAGATTTTAAAGTGGCTGGTTCAGGGTGGGCAGGTGTCAGTGAAGCAAGTACCAGCAAGGTGCAGTGTGCGTTAGGGGGTGAATCAGGGGGTGGCAAAGACAATGTGGATAGGCAGAAGGAACATGATGTTGGGGGTGGGGAAAGAGCGCTTACCGAAGAAACGGGTGTGCACGTGTCGCAGAGAGGGAAAGGAAAGTACAAATGGGACAAGAAACATGCATGCAAATTTTGTGGCAAGCTTGTCTTGAAAATGAGCACGCACTTAAAATATGTCCATGCAGATAAGGCAGACGTTGCTAAAATGTTGATGATAAAAAAGGGACTAAGCAGAGACGTCAGGCATGGATCAGAATACAAGATGAGGGTGATTACATGCATAACGTTGCCGTTCTTGAAAAGAAATCAGGATGTTTGATTTTTAAGTATCGCACCAAAACTAGTAAGGTAGACGACCTTCTCGCCTGTAGCCATTGCAAAGGGCTCTATCAAAATCTCTGTACACTCAAAACGTTGCTGTCAGAAACAAGGAGGGTTTCAGCTCGCTAAGAGAGGTGAGGCTGCTCAACGTGGGAGGCTAATGCTTCCAATACCCGTAGGCGTTGACTTTTCCTTCTATCATAAGGTTTTAGCTAGACAGAAAGATGATGAGATAAGCCGTCTCATCAGAACTGACCCCTTGCTTCTGGAGAATGGAAAGAGATTATTTGACCGCAGGGACATTGAAGAACACACGGCTGGGCAAATCAGCTTCAGGATGCGGGAATTAAGGAGACTATTAAAGAATCTTAGAGTGAGGTCAGAAATGAAAATCGCAAGTTTAAATGCTGTGATCAATTCAGCTAGCTTTGATCGTGTTGTGCAGGCTGTAAAAGAGCTAGCAGAATTTGATGAGGACACACATCAGTTCAAAAAAGGCAATCTCGCAATGCGCATAGGCCATGCTTTGAAAAAAAAATGTTCACAGATCAAACAGTCACAGGCATCCAAACAGCTTGGGCATGGTTCAGATGACAGGTGGCGACAGGAGCTCTCTGAGGCGCAGTGGTTTGACTCATTCTTCACCGGGGACTGGTACGATTGTGTGTCAGCTACAGCAGCCCAGTCGGTCAGGAAAATGACTATGAACAAACCCAAGCTGATCCCATCATGTGCAGATGTGAGGAAGGTCCAACAGCTTCTTGAGACAAGGATGATTTCAGAAGATTATCCAACAAAGATTAAAGCAACTCTTTGCGCTGTATCACTTTTCAACCGAAAACGAGGGGGAGAAGTTCAGAGAATGAAGGTATCAGACTTCCAGAATGCTAAGAGTGGATCGATCACCAATCAAGATATCTTGAAAGGTCTCACAGAGGTTGAGAAAAAAATGGTGAATCATTTTCAGCGAGTGGAAATCAGAGGCAAGTTTAATAGGAGTGTTCCCATTTTGCTGACGAAGAAGATGATGACAACTTTGGACAGAATCCTTCAAATGAGGCAATCACTGCCAGCTCTTGCTGGTTCCCAGTACATCTTTGCCACACCTTCTGGTCAGAGGCCTTACAGAGGCCATGATGTTCTGAAGGAACATGTGCTACAAGCACAGGTGTCAAACCCAGCCATGTTCACATTTACTCAGTTACGGAAGCAGGTTGCAACTTTGGCTCAGTCCATGGCCATCTCGGAGTTAGACCAGGATCAGCTGGCAGACTTCCTTGGTCATGATATTTGGATACATCGCCATATCTACCGCCAACCTCAAGACGTCCTTCAAAAGGCAAAAGTGGCAAAGATTCTTCTGTCAGTTAACAATGGGATGACAGATTTTGAGAGTTCCATTAGAGCTGAACTGGGCGATGATGAAGAGATTGACTTTGACAATGAAGACACATCAAAAACTCACAGAGAGGTCTCGGGGGAAACAGCACCTGTGAATGAAGCAAATAGCAAGTCAACAACACAGGAATCAATGAGCATGACCGAGAAAAGACGTCTAGAGCCTGATGACAATCTAGATAGTTTTGATGATGACAGTTCTGCGTCAGCTCCTGTTCGAAAGAAAGCTAGATTTACAAAGAAACCGTGGGGGAAAGCTGAAGAGAAAGCTGTTGAAACTCGTTTCAAGACACACCTCGTCATGAACAAACTTCCTGGAAAGGCCGAGATACAGCAGGCAATTGCAGAAGAGCCGGCACTTAGACAGAGGCACTGGACAAACATTAAGGATTACATCCGCAACAGACTGAAAAAGTTACAAAAGAAATGAAATGAGATTCTCCGACACTCGCGTCATTTTCGTTTTCATACAGATTTATTACAAGTGTGTTAATTATTATGGGGTTGGTTTCAGCATGTACAGCTTGTTTTTATCTGATGGACACCTGGATCATTTTGTATACTAAAAAATCAATCCAGACCAAAAAGGTGACTGCCAAGCGTGTAATATGCAAATAAATACCCAACGGAGAAAGACACACGCTTAGAAAAGATGGGTACAACACAATTTATTAATATTTTGGGTAAATACCCTTTGTCAAAATAGACAAACAAACAAACAGAGAGATTAGCTGCTACTTATCTTCATTGGCAGAAGGAATGTGGCAACTGAAGGAGGTGACGTAAAATAAAGAAAAGGAAGAACAAACGTGCGGAAAAAGTAAAAATGACGTCAACGAAAAATCGTAAGAGAGAGACTCGGAAAGAACCTGAACACGAGACAAGAGTATGTGCAAGCACGTGCAGGAGCGAGCGAAAGAAAAGGCGTGTAGATGAGGCCAGAGAAAGAGAGAGACTGACTGACTGACTGAAACTTTATTTATCAAGGATTGAGATATTAGGCGCACAGGCCTTTCTTCCAATCTGTCCTTGCTACTTCTACTGACATATAATAACAGGCAAAGCTACATTACACTCACAAACATCATCAAAAGTAATGCGAATTACAACAACACTACAGACAGCAACAACGATTTAGCAAAACACAAAGGTACCCATAAGAAGATGTTTGCACGTGTCATAATATCCGTTTGCGGGAGCCCTCCCCAGACACTCCCACCTGGGGGGCACGCCACAAGTATACTTTCACTCGAACGACATGCTAAGCACATCGCTTGAATAAACTGTGCACCAGCACTGTATCCCCTGACCAGGTCTATACGGGAAGCAGCCCCACAAACGGCACGTGAGCGCAAATGGTATGATAAAAAATAATAGTTGCATAAAAAGAAATTGGGGAGTAAAATATATTATGTTTAGACAACACGAGATAATTGAATTTACGTTGCCTTGGATAAGTGCTTGTACAGTTTTGCTTTAAACGCAGCTAGGGAATTAACTTGTTGTAGATGCAGAGGAAGAGAATTCCACAGGAAACCACCTGAGTATGACAAACTGGATTTATACAAATCAATGCGGGGCCGTTTTATGCTCAGGTTGCTCCGAGAGGTGCTGTATCTCTTCTCAGTAAGAGTAAAGAGTTCCGATAAGTAGCCGGGGGCCTTACCATTAAGAGCTTTGTGCACTAGTACGCACTTGTTAAATACTAAGTGTTTGTCAAGAGGAATGAGTCCAGCTGCCTCGAGCCTCGCCTCAGTGGGTAGAGATGAGTTAGGAATAATTAGTTTGGCTGCTCTCCTGTATAGCGAATTTATTTTCTTGAACTGGACCTCGCTGCAGCCATCCCAAACTGTTGAGGCATAATCAATGTGGGGCTTGATGTAGCCATTGAAAAATAGTTTACGCATGTTCAGATTAATGACCGATTTCAGTTTAGATAGTAAAAATAATTTCTTTGAAATTGTCTTTCCGATGTGTATGAGATGAGGCTGCCAACTAAGTTGGTTATCTACAATTACCCCTAGTAAACGGTGCTGCCGTACTTGCTCTATGGGGACAGCTTCAAATGAGAGGTTTAGAGGCGCGGGTTGCAGCTGATGTTTCTGACGTGTTGCGACTAGCATGCTTTTTGTTTTAGTTGGATTGACTATCATTCTATTTCTACTGCACCATTCAGAGACTTCTTGTAGGCTCTGCTGGAGGATGTTGGTTATGTCAGCTACAGTTTTACCGGATGCATGTAGCGTTGAATCGTCAGCAAACATGTCACACTCAGCACTAGCACATGTGATGTGTAGTGGTAAATCATTAATAAATATACAGAATAACAATGGGCCCAGAACCGAACCCTGAGGAACACCAAGCTCTACCTTACCCTCTGTGGAATAGTTGCCATTTACATAGACAGCTTGAGTTCTCGCAGAAAGATAAGAGTTAAAGAATGAAAGGGCTGACGGGCTGTTGTTGAAATAAACATTAAGTTTCCTCAGCAAGATTTCATGATTTATTAAATCAAATGCTTTTTTCTGGTCCAAGAATACCGTGCCAGTCATTTTGTTATTGTTGATGTTATCTAGCCATGAATCAACCATACGTACTAATGCTGAGTGGCATGAGTGTTTAGGTCTAAACCCGGACTGGAACTTATTTAACAAGGACCGTTCTTCGAGGTACTGGAGGAGATGCTTTTGAATATGCCTCTCAAGTGGCTTTGATAAAACAGACAGAAGAGAAATGGGACGAAGGTTATTTACATCAGTGGTATCTTTGGTCTTTGGTATAGGAACAACTTTTGCTTTTTTAAACGCCACAGGAAAAGTATTGTACTGTATGCATAAGTTAAAAATGTAAGTGAGGGGTTCAACAATATAAGGCAGTGATATGTGGAGTATATAACCATTTATACCGTCCACACCAGCAGATGTCTTGTTCTTAAGGCACGTTATATAACGCCCGACTTCGTGAACAGCGATAAAGGGGATACCGAACGTATCATCGGACGATAATCGTTCCTGGCAAAACATGGACAGTTGATCCGATATTAAATACGCTGACGGATCAGGGCTGTTGGAAGTAAGTAGCTGTTCTGGAGCTGAGAGAAAGCAATTGTTTATGCTTTCCGCAGAGAATTCGTGTGGAATGATATGAGTCTGCCTGCGCGTGTTGCTTGTTAGAGTATTCAAAGCAGTCCAAACAGAAGCAGGAGATTTTTCGTTCTCAATTGTCTTTTCAACAAATGACTTTTGAGCTTCTCGAACTAAGTACTTAACTTTGTTACGCAAACGTTTAAACTCAGGGAAGTTCTTTTCTCGTTTAGCGGTGTTTCGTGCCTCCATAGTTTGTTTGATTTCCTCCGTTATCCAGGAGGGAGGCTCGCGGCGTCCGACTCGCTTCCTTCTTAGCGGCGCGTGTTTATTCAGCACCCCGAGGAACAGATCAAGCCATATAGTGAGCGCATTATCAGGGTCAGTGCAGTTATACACTTGATCAAATCCGGCATAGCTTAGATCATGTAAGAAAGCATTCGTATTAAGCTTTTTAAACGATCTGTACTTTATATACGAGTGCTGGTCCCGACTTTGTTTTGCGGGCAGATTGCACGACCATGTACAGGCGATGGGAAAGTGGTCACTGACGGCTAATGAAGAGACATTAGTTTCCGCTACTGCTGTTGGGTTATTAGTGTAAATGTGGTCGATGATGGTGGCTGCAGAGCGTGATACTCGCGTTGGAGATTTAATCATCTGCTTTAGCCCGAAAAGAGTGATCGCTGATTGCCATGTAGGCTTGGGTTTCAGCATATCGATGTTAAAGTCTCCCAGAATGAGAACGTTTTTACCGGTGTCGTTCACTTTATCCATCACTTGTACAAAGTCGTCATACCAGTCAGCAGTAGCAGCTGGATTTCTGTACATAAAGGCGACAAGGATGGGAGAGGAATGCGATATTTTCACCTTCAGCCACACACACTCCAGCTCTCTGGACTCAAGGTCTTCACGTCTGCGTACCATATTTCGGATAGAGCTATGTACATAGACAGCTATTCCAGTGTGTCCAGGGTAGCCTGGGTCACGCCGGATTAGAGAAAAGTTAGGAATAAGTAAGCTAGCATCACTGATGTTTGGGCCCAGACGTGATTCCGTGAGACCAAAGAGATGGAAGTGCGATGGCTCATTTAAAAATAAACGAATATCGGGGACCTTGTGAAACAGGTGAAAAATATTAAGGTGTCCGATTTTCAGTCCAAGTGTTTGTACGCTAATTGAAGCTTTCGGCATCGCTTCTCGTCAGTTCGCGTTAAGGTAAAAGTCACTGTAAAAAGCCTCTATGATCTCAAAATGGGATCACATACACAAAAATGCACGATGATCTCAAAGTGGGATCACATACACACACAGTACGGTTAAGTCTCTCGTGCCAAGAGAACTTGGAGTCCACCCAAGAAAACACACACACAAAAAAAAGACAATTCACTGGCTAAAGGCCAGAAGGTCACTGTGACTTCCGTAGTCAAACAGTTCTCAGTTTGCTGCCTCAAAGGCAAACACACAGCTAATGTCAAAACAGTCTGTAATATTTCGCAGTTCCGATTACCAGAAATTAATCATTATTTACGAAACACGGTATACTAAATAAAAATGTCTTAGTACTACAGCACTTGTTAAAACACATCCACAAAAATTCAAACGTTTCTGTTATTATTTCAAATTAAATCCACACAACCTATACAAGGGCTCACACTCCTATGCACATAGGAACACACGCTATTGTCCGCGGCTCGCGGATTGCGGGCTGAATCGTAGTCCAGATTAATAAAGTAATTTTAAAAAAAAAAACCCACATGTCATAGTTTTGAATGCTACGCGCTAAACCAAGTAAACTGAATGAGAATTGTCAGCATAAACGCTATGTACACAGCAAGGGCCGGTGCGTCTTAGAGCTACCTAACACACTCACTGGGCCGAGCAGACACGGATTAATTAATTTTCATTACACCACAGCTTGGGGCCTCAGACCACCCATCAAGTAGGGTAACTGCCAATGAGGGAAGGGTGGCGGGTACGGCTGGAAAGGCGGCTGGAAGACTGGATACGGTGGCAGTCCGGGGTGTGTGGCCTGGGGCCAGGGAACGATGGGGCGGCCGTAATTCCCGTAGTAGGACGAAAAGGCGTGAGAATCCACGGCTACGGCGTCAGGTCGATGGTACAATGGCTGTAGGGAAGGAATGCTGGCACCAGTGATGACATCTGCATGTGAGTCCTCTGCAGTACCGGTGGCGCGAGATGTCTTGTCAACGGGAGGCTGGCTGTTGTGGTTATTGGGGACGGGGACAGCTTGGCGAGAGACAACCGCCCTGTCACCGTTATTGCTGCTCGCCAACACTGAAGTCTCCCATCGGCGGGCACTTGCAGACTTTGACTTCTGCTCGGTGCTGTTTGTGGGACCTGGAGTTAAGTCCCGAGAATTAGAGTCAGGCCCAAAGAGCAGTGGTGGGTAGGCTTGCTCGTACTTTATGGTCTGTTGGTTAAGGTGGCTACCACCCTGTTTATTAACGGGAACATAGTGCATGTCTTTGGACGAGCCTTGTTCACGCTGCATACGAGTGTTAGGCAGAGCTTCATCTTCGGCGTGATATAAAAACCGTTTCACCTGACGGAGCAGAACACCTGCACCTCTTTCACTCAGATGCAGTTTGTCACTGCTAAAGAGAGCAGCAGCAACTTGTCCCTGTGGCGTGTAGAAGGCCTTTTCTTGGAGGAAGAGCACTTTCTCGCTGACACAGTGTTCGGCCAGGCGCTGGTTGACAGTTTCTGTTATTTGTAGTGACCGTCGACCCTGGGGGAGGATTGCTGTGTAAGCAACTGCAGCAAAAGGGTATGCACGGCGGATATGCTTGGTGAGACGTTGGAAGCTCTGCAGAATCACCTCCGTGTCGTGGCCCGAGGCGCAGTCGTTTGTACCCACGTGGACCACAACACGGCTGATGTCCTCACGTAGGTCACACGTCTCTAGGGTTGCAGCCAGGTCACCAGCCTTGACCCCACGCAGCGTACGCACGCACGTGGCCCCGCTAGGATCAAGCCGGCGGCGATCCACCCGCTGTAGATTGGAGTCGCCAATCAGTAGGGCAGACACTTTACCCGGGGGCGGCAGACGGAAGCTGAAGAGTCGCGGGGCTTGTGGCGGCCGGTCCTTGATGGGATTAGCTCCCATATCTTCGCCGCTGGCCCCACCTTCCGTAGACTCGCACGTCTCCTGACTGAACGTAACGGGATGCTCAGTAGAGTCAGCATGGGTAAGCTGTTCTTTCAGGACGACAGGGGGAGGGGAGGATGCGGCTGAGAGAGGAGTCGTGTTTTCAAATGGAGGGATGGAGTCCCCAGCGGGTGGAGGTCGTGTGATACCCTGTTTCTGCCTAGCCAGTAGTTCTTTCTGGCGGCTCTCAATAGCGTCGACCTTTCCCATTTTGGTGATGAGTCTAGAAACTTGCCTTTGCAAATCGCTATTTTCTTTTTGTAGGGCGTCGATTTCCGCTTTCATGTTCTCGCGTAACTCCTTTTGCTGGTTTTCGAACTGCAGTTTCAGGTCAGTTATCATGGCAGTCACACAAGTACAAATGGCTCAGTACAAAGGTCACAGCACTGAGGGAAACATTGGGTCGAGGTGTGCACAGTCTCTGAAGTGACGTCATTTGAGACGAGGCCTTGGGTTGTTTCATCATTTACCTCGTCCATCGAACTGGCCAAAGATTTGCTAATCTCCTCGTTGCCTCCGGACACTAGACAGGGAGAGTCACGGCTAGGGAGTGTGCCCATCACAATGCTTGGCTGCTGCTTCGCTTCACTGACCACCACTGACAATCCCTCCGCGCATGGAAACAAGGACTCCGATGCTATGAGGGAGTGGTTTAGAGGCAGCTCGTGTCGATCAGATATTTCTTGGTGGTCACCTAGGGGATTAAGGTCAGTGGTGTTAGGGGGCATCGAGATGGATGAGCTACCTTTGACAGCCGCAGCGGCCTGCCCATCAAGGACCGCGGCAGCGCTGTCACCGGTCGCGCTGCCCTGTTGACTGCGTGGAGGGGGGAGGATGGCGAGAAGTGGAGACGGGGTGGGGAAGGTGTCCACGGGGGTGGGTGGTGGGGTGGAGAGTGCATGGGATTCCTCGGGTTCGGAGGGTGGGGGGCAAAATTCCTCGGGTTCGGAGGGTGGGGGGCAAAGTTCAAGTGTCTCACCGCTCATGGCGCTTACTAATGCCTTCAACTTGTCAAATTCCTCGCCCACCCATACAGGGCACACGTTTCCCTGTACGAGAACTCTGCCGGTGGTGTGGTAGAGTGTAATGGTGATGAGAGAGCGATTTCCATGCTTCAGTTGAAGAAATGTTTTGAAAAGTTCAGGTGGAGAAGGGATGCATGATGGGACTGGCACTGTGATGATTACAAGATCTTTATTTGAGTCCGTCCATTGGTGGTAAATCTGAGCGGGAGCCTCTTGGACGTACCGCATGTAGATGACACATCTCCAAAGTGGTAATTTGTTTTGGGTCGTGTCGAATATGACTTGAGCAGGGTCTCTGGTGTGTTTAATATGCTCCAATCCAAGTCAATGGCATATCTGGCGTGGTTGGCGCGGGTGGTGGGGCCCATTGTGGTAGGTGGGTGTGGCTGGCGGATTACACAACTGATGCCAGCCTCGCGGCGGCCATGCTAAAAAGGAGAGAGAGAGAGAGCGATAGCTCGCTGCTGCGCTCAAGTGATGGCAGCGAGTATCAGGCAGTGGGGCTAGCGTCAGTTACATTCCACACATAGTTCTAACTCAGCGCGGTCTGTTTATAATTGGTGTCAACACCACACGATGGATGAAACAGTCACTGAATCAGCTCGCGCAGCCAAGATTCTCATGCGCTTTCGCATCCTCGCAGCTGCGGGCACCATGAGGATCTATGCATAAGTTCACGGCAGCGCAAACTCGAGTCTGGCCGGAGACTGACTGCTTACGGCTGTAGGCACGCCAGGCCGCTGGCGCCAAGCGACACAGAAACAAAGAGTCCATGTTCCATGGCTCGAACATCCAACAGAACAGTGCGTGATGAAACAAAGAAACGTTAATATCTCTGGGAAAATGAATGTCACACAAACGAAAAATCACAGTCCAATAGAAGTCACTATCACAAGTCACTGAGGCAAAAATCTCACATCACAGCCAAACAATGCCAACACAATTGTCACTGAAGACGGAGCGATGTGACCGCTATGCGACTTACTCGCACTAGAACGAGGGTGAGAGAGAGAGAGAGAGAGAGAGAGAGAGAGAGAGAGAGAGAGAGAGAGAGAGAGAGAGAGAGAAAGAGAGAGAGAGAACGAACGGGGATTACCCTTGGGCACGAAGTAGGCTGATAGTCTAATCCACAAAGCCTGCTAAACAACAACCGGAAGGCAAACTTTATATCACCTTCAAGTTGAGGACTACCTCGGGGAGGACCCCGTGGGAAAAAACCCAGCATTTAGCACGGTACACAAGAAGTAATAAGTCATGAAAACAAAGCAAATAATCAAATTCAGTAAGAGAATATAGGTATAAGTGGAGATTAGGTAGTTGTGAAACCGTCTTCAAGGGTAACTCAAAAAATAAGGGGGGGGGGGAGAGAGAGAGAGGCGGGGGGGAGGGGGGGGGGAAAGGAGGAAAGGGGAAGAAGGGAAAAGGAAAAAGCGTAAAGAGAGATAGAGGGCTAGAGAGAAGTGTTAAAGGGGGTGGGGGGGGGAAGAAAGAGGGAGAGAGGTAAAGAGAGAGAGAGAGAGAGAGGGGGGAAAAAAGGAGGGGAAAAAAAAGAAAAAAAAAGGGTAGGGTGGGGGCGGAAGACAACCAGCCAGAGCCACCAGCCCCACCCAACAGGAACCCACCAGCCCACAGAAAAACACACAGGCACGCAACAAGACGACCACATACATCCACAAGGGATGCACACGATCGCCCCGCCCAAAAACCGCGTATCACTCCGTGAGCCGGAGACCGGGCGCCCGACAGGGAAGGGCAAGGGATCCAACTAAACGTTCGGCCAGCGCTGAGAAAGTCCCCAAGGGAAATCTACAAACCAACCAGCGCCAACCTCACCTATCTGGTTAGTGAGTAGTAAAACAGTGATTTAAAGGTACAGTTAGCAGACACAAGCAAGGTAAAAAAAATGTTAATCTTTCATATTCATCCCGAGTGGCGCCACAGTGCCCAGTTTATTAATCAGAAATTTTTCACGGTCTTTCCTGGCCCAGACATTACTGGCTTGCATAAGCCAGAGGCCTTTAACCCGAATGTCCGAGACGGAGTGGTCGGCCTGATTGAAATGTCGTCCGACCGGTCTGTTGTATTGGTACTTGACAGACTGAAGATGTTCTTTGAAACGGTCGTTGGCCATAGAGTTGGCCGCATTTCACACAGGAGATGACATAAATCACGTTGGTGGTTTGACACGTGAAGTATCTGTCTATGTTGAATTTGTAACGTGGACCATTCACCACGGTGTAAGGGCAAATAAAAGGACACGTCTTGCAATTAGGAACATTGCACGGAGTGGAGCCGGAGGGTCTGGTGGTATGACGAGGCTTGAGAGTAGAGCGAACAAGCATGTCCCGCAAATTAGTATCCCTCTTGAAAGCTACCAACGGAGGTTCAGAAAAGATAGCAGCAGATTCTTGACTGGATGACAAAAGACCCCAGTTAGAAAGAAGGATTTTACGAACCGGATTGGAGTGGGGATGGTAGATCATGGTTACGATAGGCCTGTCACTATCAGCGGTAGGTTTAGTCTGCAGTGTACTCGCGCGACTAAGTTTTTGAACCGTTTGGAGAGATCCTTGAACAACAGTATGTGGATAATGTCTGTCGATGAAAAATCCAGCCATTTCTTTGGATTGAACATCAAAATCTGAATCTTCGGAACATATTCTTTTTAGCCGAAGAAACTGGGAATAAGGGATGCTGTTTTTAGTTTTGGGGTTGTGAGAAGATCGGTATTCGAGGTAGGAGTGTGAGTCGGTAGGTTTGTAATGTATTGAAGTTTTCAACATTCCGCAGTCAATCCTGCTTGCACATACTCTTGTCTCTCGTGTTCAGGTTCTTTCCCAGTCTCTCTCTTACGATTTTTCGTTGACGTCATTTTTACTTTTTCCGCACATTTGTTCTTCCTTTTCTTTATTTTACGTCACCTCCTTCAGTTGACACATTCCTTCTGCCAATGAAGATAAGTAGCGGCTAATCTCTCTGTTTGTTTGTCTATTTTGACAAAGGGTATTTACTCGAAATATTAATAAATTGTGTTGTACCCGTCTTTTCTACGTGTGTTTCTTTCTCCGTTGGGTACTTCTTTGCATTTTGTATACTGTATAATTGCAAAAAGGAATCAGCCGGCTGGGGACAAAAGACAATAATAAGATAAGAAATGCATTGGCAATGTAAATATTTATTACCAGAGTGTAATTATTGGGTTGGTCTGCCTGGATCATTGTGTATACTGTATAACATTTAAAACTTTGAAAATGGAACTGCAAATGGAACAACGGTTGGGGACGAGAGACAATAATAAGGGGTAAGAAAACCATTGTCAACATAAAGATGTATTACAAGAGTGCTACTATGGGGTTGGTGTGCCTGGATCATTTTGTATACTGTATATAACATGTAAAACTTTGAAAATGGAACTGCAAATGGAACAACGGTTGGGGACGAGAGACAATAATAAGGGGTAAGAAAACCATTGTCAACATAAGATTTATTACAAGAGTGCTACTATGTGGTTGGTTCGCCTGGATCATTTTGTATACTGTATAACATTTAAAACTGTGCAAATGAAACAGCGGTTGGGGATGAAAGACGATAATAAGATAAAAAGAAACAAACATTGTAAACATAAAGACTTATTACAAGAACGTTATTATTCGGTTGTTTTCAGCGTGTATAGCTATGTTTTTATCTGATGTACACCTGGATCATTTTGTATGCTGTGTAACATTAACCTTACTTTGCAACTAAACAGTGGCCCCCACCCGGGTCTGCCCTGGGGGACTTGGGTGGGGTCAACTACTTTTTAGTTTCTAGGGTCACCCTGGTCAGCCCCAAAGGGTGGGTTTTCCTCTCAATTCTGGGACATGTGTTTCTCTCTACCCTTGGTTCAATTAACTTGTATTTTTCTTTTTTAAGCTCTCCCCTACTGTCTGCGCTGCCTGTATCTCTTGAAAAGAAGTACCCAACGGAGAAAGAAACACTCCTAGAAAAGACGGTTACAACACAATTTATTAATATTTCGGGTAAATCCGCTTTGTCAAAACAGACAAACAGAGAGATCAGTCCGCTACTTATCTTCATTCGCAGAAGGAATGGGGCACATTCCTTCTGTGAACAAAGATAAGTAGCGACTGATCTCTCTGTTTGTTTGTCTGTTTTGACAAGGCGGATTTACCCGAAATCTTACTAAATTGTGTTGTAACCGTCTAAGCGTGTTTCTTTCTCCGTTGGGCACTTCTTTGCATTTTACATGATTGGCAGTCACCTTTTGGGTCTGAATTAAAAAAAAATCTTTTTTTTTTCTTTTTCTTTTTTTTTTTTTTTTTTTTTGGGGGGGGGGAGGGGGAGGGTGGTGGTGGTGTATCTCTCTTGGTTTTGGATGTGTGTTGCTAAATGGTCTTAGGTTTATTTCGCGTATTAGACCGGCTGGCGACATACATTCAACATTCTCTTCATTATTTTATTTTATATTTTCCCCTTCATTATCAGTGCTGGCACGTCCTGAAAAAGTCGGGATGTTCAGCAATGTACAACCAATCGGGACGAAATACAATAATAAGATAAGAAACCCATTGTCAACATGATAAAGATTTATTACAAGACTGTTATTATTTCAGTGTGTATAGCTTGTTTTTATCTATGTACGCCTGGAAGATTTTGGAAATGTCTGTAACTTTCTCTATTTTTTTTTTTTTTTTTTTTTTGGTTACTATAAAGTACACTTTGCATACTGTGCATTGTTTCTAAAGTCACAGGAAGCATAAACCTTAGCGGAGTTGGTATACCTCGCCCTCTACCTAGGTTAAACGCACCAGCGGTGCCATTGTTGCTATTTTCGCACCAGACCGGTCGCTTGGACCGGTCATGTGCACCAGAACTGCGCGCGCAGGTTGGCTTCTGCACTTGTAGTGTGGTCTCGTACGTTCACGCGGAAGATTGTGATCACAGTCGGAAAAAAAAGGTTCGTTTGCGGTTTTAACTTGTAGCCGCGCCTTTTACCTTTTACGCCAGTTTTGTGTTGAGATGGATGAGGCTTGTGTCATGCCCCACACCACTGAATCAAGTCTATTGTACATGTAGTGTGCTCATTTCTTGAACTTCAACTTTGACGGTGCTTTCTGCTGCAAACGACGCAGATGTCGCAAAAATCACCTCCATTGAGGATTTTAAAAAGCTATTTTTCAAATCTGCCAAATCGCGTAATGTTTCGTGGTGCTAGCATAAGGATGGATGCATTATTGCTGGATTGCATATAGGGGAAAGGGTTTATTCTTTGTTCATGTTATTTTGCAGCAATCAAACGAAGCTCACATGATTCTTTCTCCGAGGTTGCCCATTACAGGTGCAGAAAGCACACGCTCTAAACCGATCGGGTGCACCAGACCGGTCCGAACGACCGGTCTGGTGCCAAAATAGCAACATTGGCACCGCTGGTGCATTTAACCTAGGCACTGGACGAGGTATACCAACTCGGCTAAACTTTATTGTCGAACTTGCTAGAACTCGGTATTATATTTCTCTCTCCATTTTATGAATAGAGGCACATAAGTCGCGGAAACCCTTTACGTGCCGAACTTGGGCAAGAACTAGTTTTCCTCATCACAAAGTTGCCAGAAAAAGGTTTGACTGCTCTTGAGTTTTTGATTTGAAGTGTTTACAAACAATTACTGTGTTTTTATATGCATGCACCTTTGATGTGATTAATAAAAACTGAAGTTTCAAGTGATTTCCTATGTTGTCAGTTAATTATTTAATGTCAATGTTCTGTTTTGTCATTTTAACTCATTCTACCCCAAGACCGGAATCCCCAAATGTTGAAGTCGTCTTCTGAAAACTGCGTTGCAGGGCAAGACACAGATCGACCACGAGAGTTCAAGGGTGATGCCAGAATAGCTTGGCAGCCATAGGCGCCAAGCTATTCTGGCATCAGCCTTGAACTATCATGGTCGATCTTTATTTTGCTCTGGTGTGTCTGGGGTAGAATAAGTTAAGTGTTAGTTTCTTCGCCTGGGTCTTTTTCTATCTTTCATATTTTTCCACACTTTTTAACCCGCATCATACTGAGGCTAAAAGCTTCAAATTTGTACACTGCCATATATGCAAGCTACATTACAGAACTTACAGATGAGGACATAGACCAATGGCATTATTAGTTCAAGGGTGGTGCCACAATAGTTTGGCGCCTAGAGGCGCCAAGCTATTCTGGCACTACCCTTTGGACTATTTTAGTCACACTTGCTGCACACACTGGTGTATTCCGAATGATAAGGGTTAATATTCAAAATGCTCTGTTGCTGTTTGTCTGAAACTCCAGAGTACAAAAAAAAAAAAAAAAAAAAAAAAAGTCCATTAATTGCCAGGATGCGTTATGTTGATTCTCACATAAATGCCATGATAAACTGTTTTGCTTCAGAAGGATAAAATGCAGCAATGTTTAAAAGATTTCCTCTGTAAAAATCATAATCGAAAGGTTACGGGCCAGTGTTTATTGAATTTTGCACCATACAATGTTAAAAATGTTAATTAAAGCACACATACACATTAAGTTGAAGAAAAAAACAACAACAAAAAATTAATGTGAAAAAGAAGTATTCCATGAACTTGACCTTATTACAGACGCCTAATGTTGTGAAGACACCCATTTGCACTGTAATGCCAGTTTTTGTGTGAGAGGCACCCACTTTATTGGTAGAAACCCATTTTTTTCCATCTAGTGGCTCTGTTTCTAGAAAATGTCTATTTTATTTTAAGTTATAGAGCTTAGTTATAAGGTGAGTTCTAAACATTCGCATCAATTTCAGAGCCCTAGAATAAATAGAAATATGGGAACCCATTTTCACATAAAATGGTAGGTAACCCACTCTGAGGCTTTCGTCCCCATGTGTGTGTGTGTGTGAGTGTGTGTGTGTGTGTGTGTGTGTGTGTGTGTGTGTGTGTGTGTGTGTGTGTGTGTGTGTGTGTGTGTGTGTGTGTGTGTGTGTGTGCGTATGTGACAGCGACTAGAGCCCGCGTTTGAGGACGGACAAGCTTGAAATTTTAGGATATGGAGTCTTTTTTTTTTTTTTCGCTGTTTTGATAAAGATGCTCATTGGCGAGAAAATGGCCGTTTCACAAAAACCGGTTGATCCACACTGGAAGCGTTATTTTTCTTATTTTTACTAGATATTTTGCATAATTATTGCTAGATAAAAGGAGATACTGAATGGGTTCGTTAACCAGCATTGTACCTCTAGAACTTTTGGAGTAATAATTATATATTTTTAAAATATATAATTTATATTTTCACGTTTTGGAAATTAATTTCACAAATTATATGGGTTAATCTTAAAAACAACTGAATATTTTTTACGAAAAAACAATCTTCTCATTTATAATCACATGATTTTTCATGTACGGTACGCGGTATTTGCATAAGCCCACAGTTTGTCTCCGCTGTCGGGTACGATTAGGTCAACTGTGACCTGTGTGCCCTAAGTGTGAAAATCAGACAGTTTTCTGCAGCACTTCTCTCTCTTAACAGTTTCACCTTTGATGGCGTCACCTTTGGTCAGTGCAGTGGCGTAGCGATGGGCACAAAAATGGGACCCAGCTATGCTTGCCTTTTCATGGGTCTCCTTGAGCAACAGATTCTTCAGCAATACACCGGGCCTGTCCCTGAGATGTATAAACGCTACATCGATGACAGTTTAGGAGCTACACACATGACCCAAGCTGCACTTTTAGACTTCATTCACTTCGTGCAGGACTTCCACCCATCCATCAAGTTCACATACACTATATCAGCTACTTCAGTCGACTTTCTGGACATGAACATCAGGATTGACTGCGGAATGTTGAAAACTTCAATACATTACAAACCTACCGACTCACATTCCTACCTCGACTACCGATCTTCTCACAACCCCAAATCTAAAAACAGCATCCCTTATTCCCAGTTTCTTCGGCTAAAAAGAATATGTTCCGAAGAATCAGATTTTGATGTTCAATCCAAAGAAATGGCTGGATTTTTCATCGACAGACATTACCCACATACTGTTGTTCAAGGATATCTCCAAACGGTACAAAAACTTAGTCGCGCGAGTACACTGCAGACTAAACCTACCGATAATAGTGACAGGCCTATCGTAACCATGATCTACCATCCCCACACCAATCCGGTTCGTGAAATCCTTCTTTCTAACTGGGATTTTTTGTCATCCAGTCAAGAATCTGCTGCTATCTTTTCTGAACCTCGGTTGGTAGCTTTCAAGAGGGATATTAATTTGCGGGACATGCTTGTTCGCTATACTCTCAAGCCTCGTCATACCACCAGACCCTCCGGCTCCACTCCGTGCAATGTTCCTAATTGCAAGACGTGTCCTTTTATTTGCCCTTCCACCGTGGTGAATGGTCCACGTTACAAATTCAACATAGACAGATACTTCACGTGTCAAACCACCAACGTGATTTATGTCATCTCCTGTGTGAAATGCGGCCAGCTCTATGTTGGAGAGACGGAAAGAACCATCAACGACCGTTTCAAAGAACATCTTCAGTCTGTCAAGTACCAATACAACAGACCGGTCGGCCGACATTTCAATCAGGCTGACCACTCCGTCTCGGACATTCGGGTTAAAGGCCGCTGGCTTATGCAAGCCAGTAATGTCTGGGCCAGGAAAGACCGTGAAAAATTTCTGATTAATAAACTGGGCACTGTGGCGCCACTCGGGATGAATATGAAAGATTAACATTTTTTTACCTTGCTTGTGTCTGCTAACTGTACTTTTACCTCACTGTATCGCTTCTGTTTTACTACTCACTAACCAGATAGGTGAGTTTGGCGCTGGTTGATATGTACATTTCCCTTGGGGACTTTCTCAGCGCTGGCCGAACGTGTAGTTGGATCCCTTGCCCTTCCCTGTCGGGCGCCCGGTCTCCGGCTCACGGAGTGATACGCGGTTTTGGGGCGGGGCGTGTGATCCCTTGGGGATGTATGTGGTCGTCTTGTTGCGTGCCTGTGTGTTTTTCTGTGGGCTGGTGGGTGTCTGTCGGGTGGGGCTGGTGGCTCTGGCTGGTTGTCTTCCGCCCCCACCCTACCCCTTCTCTCTTTCTCTCTCTCTCTCTCTCTCTCTCTCTCTCTCTCTCTCTCTCTCTCTCTCTCTCTCTCTCTCTCTCTCTCTCTCTCTCTCTCTCTCTCTCTCTTTCTCTCCCCCCCTACCTCCTTTTACACTTCTCTCTAGCCCTCTTTCTCTCTTTCCGCTTTTTCCCTTTCCCTTTTTCCCCTTCCTCCTTCATCCTTCCCCCCCCCCACTCCCCCCCCCCAGCCCCCGTCTCTCTCTCTCTCTCTCTCTCTCTCTCTCTCTCTCTCTCTCTCTCTCTCTCTCTCTCTCTCTCTCTCTCTCTCTCTCTCTCTCTCCCCCCCCCCTTATTTTTTTAGTTACCCTTGAAGACGGTTTCACAACTACCTACTCTCCACTATTACCATTATTCTCTTACTGAATTTGATTATTTGCTTTGTTTTAATGTCTTATTACTTGTTGTGTACCGTGCTAAATGCTGGGTTTTTTTCCCGGGGTCCTTTCGTTTTTCCCCGAGGTAGTCCTCAACTTGAAGGTGATATAAAGTTTGCCTTCAGGTTGGTGTTTAGCAGGCTTTGTGTATTAGACACTCAGCCTACTTCGTGCCCAAGGGTACTCCCCGTTCGTTCTCTCTCTCTTTCTCTCTCTCTCCGTCTCGCTCTCGCTCTCTCTCTCTCTCTCTCTCTCTCTCTCTCTCTCTCTCTCTCTCTCTCTCTCTCTCTCTCTCTCTCTCTCTCTCTCTCTCTCTCTCTCTCTCTTTGTCCCCATTCCCAAATGTACAGATCCCAAAAGTCCAAACGATTTCCGTCCTATTTCAGTGTTATCACTATTATCGAAGCCACTAGAAAGACACGTTCATAAGCACCTACTCTAATTCTTGGAGAATCACCGCCTCCTCGTATCTCTTCAGTTTGGTTTTAGACCTAAACACTCATGTCATACTGCCCTCGTTCACATTGTTGACTCTTGGCTCTCATCAATAAACAATTCAAAATTAAATGGTGCAGTTTTTCTGGACCTAACCAAAGCATTTGATTTAGTCGATCACAACATTCTTTTAAAGAAACTTTCGGTATATAAGCTTGATTCGAACTCTCTAGCTTTTTTCTCCTCCTACCTCAGTAACCGCCGACAGAAGGTGTACTCAAACGGGTGGTATTCGAAAGAAGGTATAGTGAGGCACGGAGTCCCCCAAGGATCTATCCTAGGGCCTCTTTTATTTTCTTTATTCATCAATGATCTACCTCTTTCCATCTCAAATCCTGAGGTTAAATGCGAACTCTTTGCTGACGATTCAACTCTGCATACATCAGACAAACGTGAAACGACGCTAAAATGTATCCTCCAGCAGTCTCGATGAAGTGTCAGATTGGTGTGCGCAAAATCGCATGTTAATCAGTTCTTCTAAAACCAAAAGCATGTTGATAACAACCCGCCAAAAGCGTCAGCTACATCCTGCCCCTCTGAAACTGTCACTTGGCAATAAACCTATCCAACAAGTATCCAGACACCGCCTACTGGGAGTTGTAATTGACGACCAGCTGAACTGGTCGCCACATATCGACAGTTTGTGCAAAACCTTGTCCAGGAATGTATTTCTGCTATCTAAACTTAGACATATTCTTAGTACAAAGTGCTGTACATTGTTCTTTCACGCACACATTAAAAGCCACTGTGACTATGCGTCCTCTTTGTGGGACGAATGCAGTGAACTTCATTTTAAAAAACTAAACTCGCTGTATCGTCGTTCAGTTAAGTTAATTATTCCTAACCCTATTTCCACGGCTGAGAAAATAAAATCCCTTGGCCTGCTTACACTGAAGGAACAACTCAAATTTAACAAATGCGTCCTCGTGCACAAAATATTTCATTATCAAGCCCCGGAATATCTGCGCATGATATTTAGCTTCAGCCCTCGGCATCAACAACATACGAGGAATGACTTGCTTCACTTACCCCGCCCACGGATAGATCTCTACAAATCAAGCCTTCTATTTTCTGGTAGTTCTGTCTGGAACTCATTGCCATTAATTAAATCATTTTGCGATAAAACCCATTTTAAACGTGCATTGCACACTCACTTCCAATCAGCGTGACTTCACAGTTTGCCATATAAAAATAATTCTGCTGATAACACGTAAACGTCAAATATTTTTCTCTTTCTCCTTAAATTTGCTACCTGATCATCTATTGTCTTGTCGGTGTCACTATACGCTATTGATGCTGCTGATTCTATGACACTGTCTTAGATGAGTATAATATTAATGCTGTGCACGCGTTTCGTTCTCTTGCTTTTTGCATCGGAGGCAGTTACAAATTCTCCATTGTGTTTTTTCCCCGTAGTTTTTCTTCCTCTTCTTCTTCTTCTTATTATTATTATTATTGTTAGTATTTATTTGCATGCTCTGTTTATTTTCCTGTTATGTTGTTTGTTTACAGGACAGCTTGTAAGACAGGCATTGCGTTGCCTAATAGCTTTATCCTGAATAAATAAAGATTCATCATCATCATCATCATCATCATCATCATCATCTCTCTCTCTCTCTCTCTCTCTCTCTCTCTCTCTCTCTCTCTCTCTCTCTCTCTCTCTCTCTCTCTCTCTCTCTCTCTCTCTCTCTCTTTCTCTGGCCTCACATACACGCCTTTTCTTTTGCTCGCTCCTGCACGTGCTTGCACACACTCTTGTCTCTCGTGTTCAGGTTCTTTCTGAGTCTCTCTCTTACGATTTTTCGTTGACGTCATTTTTATCTTTATCCGCAGTTTTGTTCTTCCTTTTCTTTTATTTTACGTCACCTCCTTCAGTTGCCACATTCCTTCTGCCAATGAAGATAAGTAGCGGCTAATCTTTCTGTTTGTTTGTTTGTCTATTTTGACAAAGGGTATTTACCCGAAATATTAATAAATTGTGTTGTACCCGTCTTTTCTAAGCGTGTTTCTTTCTCCGTTGGGTACTTCTTTGCATATTACACGCTTGGCAGTCACCTTTTTGGTCTGGATTGCTTCTTCAGAATAGTTATGCTACGCCAGACCACAGCGCTAACGAATGGCAAGAATCGCCGTGTGTCCGTCTTTATTTGTGAGTGCCAGTGTGTATGGATCAGAGGGTGGGTTAGAGTAGAAGGAAATGAATTCCTGTCGCTACACGAACCCACAGAGCGTAATAATGACGGGAAGCGCAGTGTGTCCGTCTTTATTTGTGTGCGCCGACGTGTGTGTTGATCAGAGGTTTTCTTAGAGAGGAGGGAAATGGATCAGCATTATAAGCCTATGAATATGAACAACTCTGAATGTTCCTAGAAGATAAACGCATCTGAGCTCCAAACAATACGGTAGATTTTGGGATATATATATATATATATATATATATATATATATATATATATATATATATATATATATATATATATATATATATATATATATATATATATATATATATATATATATATATATATATATATATATATATCCCAAAAGATAGAGAGAGAGAGAGGGGGATAGATTTCCCTTTTTCTGCCTCACTGACCTTGGCGAAACTTTGTCTGTTTTCTTATTTCCCTGGGCGAGAAGAACTTTAGGAAGCTGAATAAGATAATCAGGCTTAGTGAGAAAATCGTTGGGGGCAGGTTGGAGAGCCTTGACGGCCTCTACAGGACGAGAATGATACGCAAGGGCCTGAGGCTGGCAGCTGACACTTCCCACTGCCTTTCTAAGCACCTTCAAAAGCTCCCGTCTGGCCGTAGGTTCAAGGCTCCTCTTGTTAAAACCAAACGCTACAAGGGCAGCTTTGTACCCTCGGTCGTCCGTCTCCTAAATGAAGAGTGTGTTAACTAGCTTATCTCTCTCTCCTTGTTGACGCCGTCGAGGAACTTGCACCTCAGATGTCGCAGTGGCATCTTGCAAGTGACAGACTCACTCCTATACCACTAACAATGTACACTGTGGTCATGTGGGTTTTTTTTTTTTTTTTTTTTTTTTTTTTTTTGTTTTGTTTTTTGTTGTTGTTTTGGGGGTTTTTTCACCATTGTTATAATGTGGCTAAAGCCGTACGCGCGCATGTGATCCCAACGAAAGAAAAATTTGTCGGCTAGACTGACACAATAAAGTATTTGAATTGAATTGAATTGAATTGAATTTCCATCGCATGTTTGTATATGATTTTCTAAGCCTTCAGTTTTCTTGGAAATGTATGTGTGCAAGTTCTATGTGTGACGTTAATGTTGTTGATGACGTAACAGTATATTTGTATAATATAGATACCTTGCTAACATTGCATGATCATGTTAATAATACATAATTTTCTTATGTCATCAGCAGTGGCGTATTACGAACTTGCGCACGTGTTGTTTACTGCAACCTAGAAGTTGGTGTTTTATAAATGTGTGTGGGTGTGCGAAAGAGAGAGAGAGAGAGAGAGAGAGAGAGAGAGAGAGAGAGAGAGAGAGAGAGATGATGATGAATCCTTTTTTATTCAGGATAAAGCCATTAGGCAACTCAATGCCTGTCTTACAAGCTGTCCTGTAAACAAAAGAGAACACAACAGGAAAAGAAACATAGCATGCAAATAATAATAATAATAATAATAATAATAATAATAATAATAATAATAATAATAATAATAATAATAATAAGATGAGGAAGCAAAACTAGGGGGGGGGGGGGGGGAAACACAATAGGGGAATCATCGAAAGGAGGAAAAAAAATGACAATGGAGAATTTGTAACTGCCTCCGATGCAAAAAGCAAGAGAACGAAACGCGTGCACAGCATTAATATTATACTCATCTAAGACAGTGTCATAGAATCAGCAGCATCAATAGCGTATAGAGACACCAACAAGACAATAGATGAGCAGGTAGCAAATTTAAGGAGAAAGAGAAAAATATTTGACGTTTACGTGTTATCAGCAGTATTATTCTTATATGGCAAACTGTGAAGTCACGCTGATTGGAAGTGAGTGTGCAATGCGCGTTTAAAATGGGTTTTATCAGAAAATGATTTAATGTTTAATGGTAATGAGTTCCAGACAGAGCTACCAGAAAATAGAAGGCTTGACTTGTAGAGATCTATCCGTGGGCGGGGTAAGTGAAGCAAGTCATTCCTCGTATGTAGTTGATGCCGAGGGCTGAAGTTAAATATCATGCGCAGATATTCCGGGGCTTGATAATGAAATATTTTGTGCATGAGGACGCATTTGTTAAATTTGAGTTGTTCCTTCAGTGTAAGCAGGCCAAGGGATTTTATTTTATCGTCCGTGGAAGTAGGGTTAGGAATAATTAACTTAATTGAACGACGATACAGCGAGTTTAGTTTTTTAAAATGAAGTTCACTGCATTCGTCCCACAACGAGGATGCATAGTCACAGTGGCTTTTAATGTGTGCGTGAAAGAACAATGTACAGCACTTTGTACTAAGAATATGTCTAAGTTTAGATAGCAGAAATACATTCCTGGACAAGGTTTTGCACAAACTGTCGATATGCGGCGACCAATTCAGCTGGTCGTCAATTACAACTCCCAGTAGGCGGTACCTGGATACTTGTTGGATAGGCTTATTGCCAAGTGACAGTTTCAGAGGGGCAGGATGTAGCTGGCGCTTTTGTCGGGTTGTTATCAACATGCTTTTGGTTTTAGAAGTACTGATTAGCATGCGATTTTGCGTACACCAATCTGACACTTCATCGAGACTTTGCTGGAGGATACAATTTAGCATCGTTTCACGTTTGTCAGATGTATGCAGCGTTGAATCGTCAGCAAAGAGTTCGCATTTAACCTCAGGATTTGAGATGGAAAGAGGTAGGTCATTGATGAATAAAGAAAATAAAAGAGGCCCTAGAATAGATCCTTGGGGGACTCCGTGCCTGACTATACCTTCTTTCGAATACCTTCCGTTTGAGTACACCTTCTGTCGGCGGTTACTGAGGTAGGAGGAGAAAAAAGCTATAGAGTTCAAATCAAGCTTATAGACTGAAAGTTTCTTTAAAAGAATGTTGTGATCGACTAAATCAAATGCTTTGGTTAGGTCCAGAAAAACTGCACCATTTAATTTGGAATTGTTTATTGATGAGAGCCAAGAGTCAACAATGTGAACGAGGGCAGTATGACATGAGTGTTTAGGTCTAAAACCGGACTGAAGAGATACGAGGAGGCGGTGATTCTCCAAGAATTGGAGTAGGTGCTTATGAACGTGTCTTTCTAGTGGCTTCGATAATAGTGATAACACTGAAATAGGACGGAAATCGTTTGGACTTTTGGGATCTGTACATTTGGGAATGGGGACAACTTTAGCATCTTTCATGGCATCTGGAAAAATACCCTGCTTGATAGAAAGGTTGAATATAAATGTCAAGGTGTCAGCTGTGTATGGAAGGGACAATTTCAGTACCATGTTGTTTATTCCATCCAGGCCACACGATTTACTTGTTAGAGTAGAAATATATTTACCTACTTCAAACACTGTCATAAGAGGTACGGAGAATGACGCACCAGTTGCAGACTCACAGTGTGTGCGCAGTTTATCAGAACAACTGTAACTATCAGCGCCACTGGAAAAAGACTGTACAAGGGACTCAGCAATATTTAAAAAGTGGGAATTGAAGTCGTCTGGAGTTATGCCTGGAGAGGTAGCAGCATTGATGGAACTCCTCTTCTTTGTAAACAAATTGATTGCATTCCAGACACTTCGGGTATCTTTACCCTCTGCGATAACTTTTTCCGCAAGCGTTTTCTGTGCTTTTCTAACTAAGGATTTTACAAGATTACGTTGTTTCTTAAAATCCGCAAACTTTTTCTGCCGTTTTAAGTCATCTCTTATTTTCATTGCGTGAATGATGTCCTTTGACAACCAAGGCGGAAGGGTAGGGTGTTTAACGCGTTTAGTCCTGAGTGGGGCATGTTTATCGAGGACCCAAAGAAATAGCTTGTACCAAAGCGAGAGGGCTTCATTGGGATCATTAGTGTTATAAATAAGGTGAAAGGGCGTGATTGAGAGGTCATGAAGAAAGTCATCTTTGTTGAACTTTGTGTAAGACCTGTACGTGATGGTAGTGTGGTGTTTGTGCTGGGGTTTATCACGTTTAACTGAAAGATTAAAACAAGTAGGAAAGTGATCACTAATGGCAACATCCGGTACGTGGACGTTAGTGACAGCAGGTGCATTTGTAGTGTAGATGTGGTCAATCAATGTGGCGGATGACAAAGAAACTCTAGTGGGAGACCGAACCATCTGCTGCAGGCCAAATAATGAGGTGGTGCAATTCCACGCCGCATTACCAGTCTTTAGCAGGTCAATATTAAAATCGCCTAGAAGGTGTATATCTTTGTAGTGACGTTGTTGCACCTTATCCATCATGGTGACAAAATCATCATACCATGAGAATGTGGCTGAAGGGGTGCGATAAATAAATCCAATTAGTGTGGGGGAAGATTTGTCACATTTCAATTCAAGAAATAAACTTTCAACGTGACAAGACTCTAAATCCATGCGGCGGGTAACGTACTGGCGGATAGAGTTATGAATGTACACAGCTATACCGGTATGACCGGGGGATGATGCATCTCTACGGAATACAGTATAGTTATAAATGGAGATCGAGGCGTTACTAATATGTTCCCTGAGTCTAGACTCAGTAAATCCAAATATATGAAAGGGTTGGGGTTGTGAAAGTAAAACAGTGGCGTCGGGCACTTTGTTGTATAAATGATAAACGTTAAGGTGCCCTATCCGTAAATCATGCTTATTCAGCGAACACTTATGTACATGTGGGCTACAGGCAGGCATGATGAAGCAACACGTGGGGGAAAATGTTTACAAAAGTCAATGAAGAACAAATGAAAACTTTTGAACTCTAACAAAGTTAAACAAAACCCAGGAGAAACTACAGTGCTGAAAACTCAGCTTAGTCTATCGCTTTCCCTGCAGACAACGTCACGACCCACGCAGGGGAAATAATAGGTCGTTACGTGCTGTAGGCGAATGAGTCACTGAACGTATACCGAATCTGCGATATATATAAATATCTAAATTGGCTCCTTAGCGTCACATCCCACGTAGGGGAAATAATGTTTTTGTTACGTTCTGAAAAGCGAAATAATTGAGTCACTGGTCGGAGATCGTATAATATACGATACACACACTGGCTCCTTCGCTATATCAAGAAGAGTATATTTCCTCCGTTTTGAAAGAAAGGAAAATGCAGGAAGATAATAATCGTCACCATTCACAGAAGAAAAATTCATGTCACGAATTAAATCCAAAGTGCTATTTGATTAAAAAACTATATATTCAATGTCGGACACTAAACAGTTTGCCAGATTGTCAGATTCATATTTCATAATTAATGAGAGGTAAGGTTTGTGCTACACTGAGTGACTGTCTTTCCGTATGAGAGGGAAGGTGTGCGCCACACTGGTTGACTCCGTCAATTCACAGGAGAGAAGCGAGGGAGACAACCCATGTGGACTTATAAATACGACATTGAGACATCATGGTACGCCGCGCAAGTTGTCTCCGTCGCTCCGCCAGAACGAATCAAGGGAGACAACGAGCGTGGGTCCAGAATGTCTGAGTGAAGTCTCAGTCAAGGGACGAACGATAGACGACACTGATTGTGCCGGTCAAACCACTGGTGAGAATCGAGGGAGGCAAACAGTGTGGGTTCACACTGAAATTCACTCAGACGAGGGTCTCATAGTGCCGCCCATGATACTCTGGACAGGGGATGTGGCCGTACCGGCCATGGCTAGGGGCAACAGGTGGCACAGGGAAAGCAACACTCCAAGTGGCAGGATCACAGGACAATTTGGGGGAAGGGGCCACGGGGTAGGAAACACGCTGATTGGTCAGTGGCTGGGGTGGATAATGTGGGGTGGGGAGGATGGGTACTTTACAGTTGAAATCTATGGGTAGGTGACCGTTACGGTGCAATCCTCCTAGAGGCGGCATGGGGGGTCCGTATTGCAGGCGGTCGTCACACATAGTTGGCCGCAGCACAGGCTGGTGGGCAGAGCTAGACCGCATAGACGGCAGGGACGCACGAGCTGTGGACCTAAGGTTGAAGGCAAGTCGCGAGGCCCCCTCAGTGCTTGGATGGAAATTATCATTCTGTCTGTAGAGCAACTTACGTGGGGCCCCACCACGAGACAGAAACACTGGCACGTTGTCAATGTACAGAGCCCTCGCCTGATCACACGCCGCCATCAGGTTCCTGTTGGATGGAATGATGGCGCTGTTGGCGGAGTGTCGACCAAAAGCAGGCAAAACAGACGACATTTTGACGGAGGCGCATGGAAACTTAATTTTCACCAGTTTGAGGAGGGCGGCCCAGGTGTCCACACTGATCACTTGACGGCGTTTGCATGTGTTGATCCCGACATGCAGCACGGCTAAAACAATGTGCGGTGCAGGAGGCTGCGAGTCGAGCCACGCCATCAATTCAGCAATGGACATGCCCGGCACGCATATCTTCTGCATAGGTACAGTCGGTGATACAATCTTGCTACCCACCTCTCGCAAGATTGAATCACCTATTAGCACAGCAGGGACCCCAGGCAAAATCCTCTCTTTGGTCAAGACATCAGCGGGGATAGGGTGATCCTGATGTTGATCACGCTTGGGGCGGCACGTGTTGCTGAGCGATTCCATGCCTATATTTTTGACCTTGCCGTTTGTGCAGTCGTCAACAGAGAGGGCAGCAAAGCGATTGGACACAGGCACGGCGGCGACTACAACGTCACGGTATGAGGCACGGCCAGTGTTGTGTGCGGGCTGGCTCGGCGAGGGAGTGGAGGGAGTGAGACCTGAGCTTTGAATGGATAATGGGGAAGCCATACCAACGGAGGGAGTCTTGGCTAGGTTGATGGCAGGCGGAGATTGGTCAGTGGGAACGGCCTGTCGGGGCTGAGAGGAGGTCAGAGATGGGCCAGGCTTGGTTGACAACAGAGTGCCGTCCACCTGTGCATCTGTCATCTGCTTCTTGGAGGGCTGGGAAGTGATGCGCAGTGAAGTAAACATTTTGTTGTGGTCACCAAGCTGAGACTTGAGTTTTTTGTTTTCGGCCTCCAGTGACTTGACACGACAACAAAGTTGGTCTAGCTGCTGGTGGAACTCGGCCTTGATGTCACGAATCTCAATCCGGACCAGCTCACGCACCTCTTTCTGTAAGTCATACACTGCACACATGGCTGTGTCGTGTTGAGAGCCGATCGCAGCACCGAGACCATCAACAACACGGCCGAGTTCCGTCAGCTTCTTGGCCGTGTCAGCTTGGAGCATGGAAGTAGACGGTTGCAAGGCAGAATTGGTGTCCGCGAGAGGGGGGCAACCGCCCGGGCTGTCACACTGGTCACTGGCAACCGAAGGAGAGGCGTCACAGGTACAGCCACTGCGGTCAATGCCTGCTGAAGCAACATCGGCACTGCCAGTCGCGCTGTTTGAAACTGCACTGGCAGCCATATCATTGACGCTGTCGTGGTCCTGGTCGATATTGGCACTTCCTGCTACCTGCTCGAGACCTACACCGACCGTGTCAGTATCGTCAGCTTTAGGGAGCTGTGAGCGCATAGTGGCGCATGGTGGCAGGGCCCGTCGATCAGGAGGTTTACCAGACATGCTATAGCTGGGGAGGAGGAGGTTCACGACTGACCTTAGTTTGCCGAATTCCTCTTGCACCCAGTCCACACACGCCTTCCCCTGGACTAGAATTGTGCCCGTGGTATAGTAGATGGAGATTTTTAATAGTTTATTTCCATCAAGCGAGAGATCAAGCACTGATTTAAAAAGTTCAGGAGGAAGGTCAATGGCCAGGGGATGGGTGAGGGAGAGCGTCTTTGTGTGGTCCTTTTGGTGGTCAGCCCATGTAGAGGAAAGCTCAGGGGGTTTGTATGCGAACTGGTATCGTTCTCGTAAAGCATGCCTCCACACCGGCAAGTGAAGACCGTTTGTATCAAAAGTGATCTGATGCCAGTCTTTTGTTTTCTTAACTTTTGCCAAGTCAATGGAGTGTTTGGCTTTGATAGATCTCGTGTGCGGGGGCATGGCTTTAGTTTAGTGTCCTTCACTGGAGGTATCTAGTCCGCCATCTTGCTAACACGAACACACTAGACAGTCATACACTGGATTTATTGGCAAGGAGCTGTTAGTGCACTGCAGAAAGGGCACCACAGTGCAAGGAGTTAGTTATATGCCAGCATGATACAAGTGCGTGATAGGGATAGAGCTTTTATTAGGGAAGGCACTTGCGAGCATGAAGTAATTGATCGACGTCAGCGCTCATGTTCCAAGTGACGCACTTGGTACTCTAGTTCCATATGACGCGTCAGCCGCTCTAGTTCAAAGAACGCGTGACGCAAATGTACACAATCATTGAATCAATGTTTTCAATGCCAAAAGTAACTTTTAGTTTGTGGATAAATTTGGTTTGAGATAAAGATTACACGCTCACCTGGAAAAAGCAGAACTAAGTCAGAAGAATCACTGAACTCACAAAAAGTCAAGTCAGGAAACCCAACAGACCCGTTGCAGTATTCCGATGTTGGACAGAGACGAATGCCGCGGAAAAACGGTATCGTGAGGATCACCGACCAACTCGAAAGTACTGTTCCTGAAGGAACGTAAGTTTTTCCAAGCAAGCAAGCACCAATAAAAACACGCACAACTAGTATTCCAGGAATCCGAAAACACACTTGGTGCAGTGATGCACTCAAGGTTAGGTTAGGTTAACGATCGTCGTGGAACAAAAATAGCTTTTCAAGTGCTCACAACGATCGTTCAGGATTATGTAACACAAAAATAGAAATCCATGTCTATTGCACACATGCACACAGTGCACTTCAAGAATTTAGTTCCAGATGCATATAATAAATACACATTCCCAGTGGAGGTGAGAAAAAGTAGACTGGACAGTGTATCCTCGGTGGCGAGAGAGAGAGAGAGAGAGAGAGAGAGAGAGAGAGAGAGAGAGAGAGAGAGAGAGAGAGAGAGAGAGAGAGAGAGAGATTCGTGACTAGTTGAACTTAGAAAATCTATGCCCACCCCCACCCCCCTTTTTCCCTTCCCCCCTCCCCCCCTTCCCCCCCCCCCCCCCGCCCCCCCCCCCCCCCCCCCCCCCCCCCGCATGATTTGCATGAGAGTTTTTACGACATTTGATGTTTTTGTCAGTTTTGTTTGTGTGTGGGTTCTGAGTATGTTACGGATATTGATGACAACGATGATGTACGTAACAGTAAAAATAGTAATGTGTTATATTTTAGATGCATTTTCTACTTAGTACGTCATGCTCATGAGTCATTAACTATTGCTGTCTTCCGGACTGACAGGAATGACGTACTTGAATTTATGCACGTGCATTTTAGTTCGGACTATACCGTAAGCATAATACGAACATTGTAATTGTGTGTGTGATTTTTAGATTTTTCTTGACTGCACGTTTGAAAATTCTACTAATGATGATGGTGTCAATGTTGATGATGACGTTATTGTTTTAAATATTTCATTGCGACATTTCTTCCTCCGCACACTGCGTGTCAATACTCGTGTTTCATAAAAGTTTCATGTCATCAGTAATGACGCACTAATATCACGAACTTGTCCACGTGCTTTTGTACCTTAGTCTATATATGTAAAAGTATTACGATAATTTTGAATTTGAAAGTGCATTCTGTATCTATTTTGACGCACTACATTCCGGCTCACACGTAAATTATGTTTTGTTACCTAGTTACCTGTTACCTGGGCATTCCCCTGAAGAAGCCCTCGCTGAGAGGGCGAAAATTTGTGCATAGAATAAAAGTGTAACTCCTTCTAACTACGTGGTGTTTGGTATATATATACAGGGCCGGACCCAGGGGGGGTTACCTGGGTTCCGGAACCCCCCCTCCCAACTAAAAAAAAAGAACAGTGAATTTTTTTTATGCAAAGGGAGTTCCAAAGTTTTATTATTTTTTTATTGTTTTTAAAACATTGCAGTTTTTAGTCACTTTTGATCCAAGGCACAAAGAGTTATTTATAGACAATTCAACGGAAATCCATTTCAAGGGATCCGTTTAAACGTCCAAAACGTTTTCCCGTTGAAACAACCAAGTAACCCAACCCCTAACCCTAAATTAGTAAATGCAGCCATATTTTCTTGTTCTGGCCACAAGCCTCTTCCAGCGCCTTCACCTTGATACAGCCCTAATCCCCCAAAAACGACTTTTTAGAAAGATTAATTAAGACGCTAAGTTGATAATTATGATAATTCGTTGTAACGAACATCCGTTGAAACGACCATCGTTGAATCATCCAAAAACATCGTTGAAATGGATTTCCGTTGAATCGACCAGGTACCCAAAAGAGTTGCTTTCCTTCAGTGCATGTCTTTCCGAGAAAGATCAGTGAAAAGACGTCTGACGTCATTAAGGTTTGTGGGGGGAAGTTTAAATCTAGATCTATTTTCTTTGGTAACACTTCACTTTTGCTGTCTCCTCGAAAATGCCGAAACTGAAAAAAACAGATGCTGATGGCAGTAGGCGACTGTCATGCTGGTTTTCATCAAGCTCCATTTCAGAAGGTGGGTACATTTTTAAATCCAATTTTGTCTCATAAAAGAAATGTAGTCAGTAGAACTAGGTAAAATTCACCCATTCCGAATTCGATTCAAATGAGCACGTGGCGATGGCGCCGGTACTTCCTTCCTGTGAGTGTAGCCTATGCTGTAGGAGCTGATACTAGCTGCATATAATGAATATCATAGATATAAAACAGCCCCACTTATTAAAATACCAAAACAGGTAACAATTAAAGTAATGCATAGCCTAAAATTTATTTCACAAAGTATTATGATATATAACTTTAAAAATGTCAATTTAAAGAATAAAGATATCGGCATCAATGATCAATATTGCTTTTATATTTATAAAAAAAATCTTTGGACGGCAAAATATCGTTTTCAATAACAAAACCAAGGGCTAAGTTATAAGGTATCGTTTTCACTAGTGCAGCTTACTAGCTATGTATTGTGACGTAAATCTCTTCGGAGAGCAGAACAGAACCGTCTTGATGGCTGACTATGGAAACCATAGCCTATCTGACACCACTTTGACAGCGTCGCCATCAATTGTGACGGCAACATAGCCTTTCCGGGTGCGAAACCGTCATGACGACTTCGGTTTTTGGAACGACAAGAAGCCATCATGACGGCATCCCAACCACTGCCTTTTTCACATAATAAAATGGAAAATAAAAATGTGCTGAAATTTTGCCAACTGCTGAAAATCAGCAAATTTGTTAACAGTTCCTATGCCTGTGAACAGCGTGCTACAAAATAAGATTATTCACCCTTAGGCCTTTTGTTGATGAAATTTAAAATAAGCTAAGAACTAATCAGAAAACCACTGTTTTTTTATATTAAATTATTATTATAAAATTGTAGTAGACGTGTTAACACCTGCAATGCATAATCATATATAAGATGTTGAAAAGACGGTTCTATTTTATTTTACATTTTTGTTGTTGCTTTTAGGATAATTTCATGTTTTAATTTTTATGTTATGTCTTTGTTTTTGTTTTTTTGTTTTTTTTTCTTTTTGTTTGTTGTTGTTGAGTAAATTGTAAAGCGCTTAGAGCTGTTTACAGGTAAGCGCTATATAAGAAAACCTTTAATAATAATAATAATAATAATAAAAGTTGTTTTTCTAAACGGCAGATGATGCAGTTCCTCGAAAGAGACAAAAATCAACCCAAAGTGAGACCACTGGCAGTGGAGTTCGAAACAGTGACATGGGAACAAGTAAAAGCAGTGTTGGTGAGTAATTTACTGCCCCGCCCCCCCCCCCCCCCCCTCTCAAAAAAAAAATTAAATTAAATACAACCTGAAATTGATACGTGATTGAGTGTTTCAATTTAATAATTAATATTAAACAAAATGACTGGTGTGTTCCATTGGCTATCATTAGCCTAAGAAGACTCTACGAGTCATAAGGTAGCAAAGATTTTGTCCATCATTTGGGGGGAGGGGTCTAAAAAGAAAAGCTGTTATTTCAGATCATAAATATATATCTAAGCTTGACTGAAGTGTGTAAACGAAGACATATATATGCTTTAAATGTAATTATCTTGTTGCAGGTCTCTCTCTCTCTCTCTCTCTCTCTCTCTCTCTCTCTCTCTCTCTCTCTCTCTCTCTCTCTCTCTCTCTCTCCTCTCTCTCTCTCTCTGATCTCTCTCTCTCTCTCTCTCTCTCTCTCTCTCTCTCTCTCTCTCTCTCTCTCTCTCTCTCAGTATGTGTGACTCTGTGTGTGTGTGTGTGTGTGTGTGTGTGTGTGTGTGTGTGTGTGTGTGTGTGCGCGTGCGTGCATGCTGTGTGTGTGTGTATGTGTGTGTGTGTCGGCGTGAGAGAGAGAGAGAGAGAGGGGGGGGGGAGATAGCACCTGCATACATATTTGCCCTTGCTGTATGAACTTTAATGTACTTAATGATTCTTTGTTTATTGCTTTACTTTGTATTTTTACTCATTTTATATTTTTGTGCGTACGCGTATGCGGGTAGGAATGTCTGGAGTGCGTGTCCGAGAGCGTGTGTTTGTTTTTGTGCGTATGTGCCTGAGTGCGTGCGTGTGTAAGTGTGTGTGTGTGTGTGTGTGTGTGTGTGTGTGAGTGTTCGTGCGTGTGTGCATGCGTACTGAATTGCGGTGTACATGAGTGTGTGTGTGTGCGTGCGTGCATGCGCGAGTTGTGATGTGCATGCGTGCGTACCTGAGTGCGTGTGTGGGTATGTGTGTGTGTATGTGCGTGGTGCGTGCGTGCGTGCGTAAGCGAATGCAGCAGTGCATGCAGCAGTGTGTGGTATGTGTATGTTTACATGTCTATGTCACTTATGTAGTAGATGTAGCAACGGCAAGTTTGAAAACTGGTCCTGTTACCAATAACTTCTACCGTTGGAAAATAAAGGTTCATTGTTCATTGTTCATTGTTCTCTTTCTCTCTCTCTCTCTCTCTCTCTCTCTCTCTCTCTCTCTCTCTCTCTCTCTCTCTCTCTCTCTCTCTCTCTCTCTCTCTCTCTCTCTCTCTCTCTCTCTCTCACAGGTACACACACAATCGTTTTAGTATTTCAGACTTCTCATAGACCCAACTTTTATTTGTATTTCAGACTCCTCCTCAAGCATTGATCAGCCTGCCGGGGGCCTGCTTTCTGAATCCTCTGCCATGCCAATGACCAACCAGCCTGATGTGAGCCTGCTTTCTGACTCTTCAGATTTCTCCTCTCAGATCACCAGCAACAAAAATATCGATTTTGGTGAAGTTTTCAAGAAACACACGCGAGTCGTTTCACTGTCAAGCCGTGACAAGGAGCATCTTCTAAGGCAACACTGGAGACCATCACCTGGTTTTCAGTTTCCAACAACAGTGATAAACAACAAGAACCGAAAATTTCAGCATGAGTGGTTGCAAAAGTACTCCTGGCTTGTGTATTCTCCTTTCGAGGATGGGGCTTACTGCAAGTATTGCCTATTATTTGCAAAGTCTACTGAAAACCTGGGCAAGTTTGTGAAGACGCCATGCAAGAACTGGAATAAAGCCTGTGATCAGATCAAAAAGCACTCGTTATTACAATACCACAAAGATGCAATGGCAAATGGAGAGCAGTTTTTGACAATCATGGATAAACCAGAGCAGAGCATCGCCAGTGAAATCAATCAGAAAAATGCAGAAAACATCGCTGCAAATCGACAAGTTCTGACAAGCCTCTTCAGGATTGTTGAAGTGTGTGGAAGACAGGGGTTAGCTCTGAGGGGCAACTGTGATGATGGCATTCTTCAGAGTGAGAACAGAAGCAATTTCAATGCCCTTTTGAATCTGTGCATCAATGCAGGAGATGAAACTCTCCGGAAACATCTAGATACATGCGATAAGAAGGCCACATACATTTCAAAAAGTACACAAAACAGACTGATAGAGGTTCTTGGTGATCAGATCCGCAACAAGATTCTTGCAGAAATTATTGCAGCAAAACAGTTTACCGTGCTTGCTGACGAAGTCACAGACAGCTCAAACTGGGAACAACTTTCAATTATATTGAGATTCGTCGATGGAAGTCTGAAAGTTCGTGAAGAGTTCCTGGCTTTTGTCCAGTGCAGAGATACCACAGGTGAAACACTTTACAACAAGATTGTTGAGTGTCTGGGCTTGTGGGGGCTTGATTTCAACAATGTTAGAGGACAAGGTTATGACGGGGCCGCAAACATGGCAGGAA
This sequence comes from Semisulcospira habei, assembly GCA_036245525.1. Taxonomy (NCBI): domain Eukaryota; kingdom Metazoa; phylum Mollusca; class Gastropoda; family Semisulcospiridae; genus Semisulcospira; species Semisulcospira habei. The sequence goes on along the minus strand of BTPG01000008.1, from coordinate 10,336,986 downwards.
AGTTTAAAGGAGTGCAGGCACGTTTTCAAGCAAGGAACAACAAAGCACTGTACTTTCACTGTGCTTCCCATAGCTTGAGTCTCTGCATTGTAAAAGCATGCGGCTTGCCTGCAGTGAAGAACATGATGGGAGCACTGAGGGAACTGTCACTGTTTTTCTCAAACTCTCCAAAGAGACAACGAAAACTTGAAGATACCATCGAAGCATCTCAGCCTGACACGACAAAGACAAAGCTTGTTGATCTGTGCAGAACAAGATGGGTAGAAAAACATGAAGCACTGGAGGTTTACACATCTCTCTTCCTGGTTGTTCACGACTGTTTGGGACAAATGTGTGAAGACAGTGACAATTGGGACAGTGAGACATTGACCAAGGCAACTGGCTTTCTCCACACCTTGAGCAGCAGTGTTTTCCTCGTTGCATTCGTTGTCGTCCGCAATTGTTTGCGTTACTTAAAACCCTTGACAGTGAAGCTCCAGAAAAGAACAAAAGATGTTGTCGATGCCTACAGGGAAATCAAAGAGGTCAGTAACTGCATGTCTTCTATTAGAAGAGATGTCGACACAGCGTTCGTTGCCTGGTTTGGTGAAGTCAGCAAAATGGCAAATGCTTTGACAACTGATGTTGTTGTTCCTCGTCAAGCATCCCGCCAGACTCTCCGTGACAACCAACCTGCGGCCACTCCAGAAGAATATTTCAAGATTAGCATTGCCATTCCTTTCTTGGAACACCTGTCAACCGAATTGGACTCGAGGTTCAAAAATGCTGACCTAGCAGTTGATGGTCTCTGTCTGGTGCCAAGCACTTTAATAGACAACCAGGATGGTTTCATGCAGGTTCCAGAAGGGGTGAAGACACTGGCAATGTTGTGGGAGTCTGACCTACCAGACAACGCTACCCTTGATGCAGAATACCAACGGTGGGTTTGCAAATGGCGAAGTGCTGCTGAGAATGCGACAGCTATCATCCCATCCACGGCATCAGAAGCACTGAAACACTGTGACAGGGATTTTTATCCCAACCTGTTCATCATGCTAAAGAACCTTTGCACCCTGCCTGTCACTACTGCCGAGTGTGAGCGTTCAAACAGTCAGTTGCGCAACCTGAAAAACTACCTGCGCTCTACAATGGGGCAACAGAGACTCAATGCACTTGCTTTACTGAAAGTGCACAGGGATGTTGATATTGACTTCAAAGAGGCAGTGAACTGTTTTGCCAGAAGATACAATTCACAAATGGTACTAATGCCGAGGAACCTAGTGCAGCAAGACTGAACTGAAGTGAAAGCAGGGCCCTGATGTTCATAAACTACAAGGTAAAGCTTTATACCGTTAACGATCAACGAAAAGTAGTGAATAATAATAGTATACAAAACATCTCTGTTGATAAATAAATGTTTGTGTGTGTGTGTGTGTGTGTGGGTGTGGGTGTGGGTGTTTTTTTTAAGGGAGGGGCAGGTGATAATTTTTGTACCCCAGAGTTTGTCAGTTCGATTGTTCAAAAAGCTCAAAGTCCCCAGACCATCACAAATGGCTTTTTCAAGGCTCAGATTGCACCAGATTGCACCATTTTGCATCCTTGAAAAAAAAAAATTCCGGGGGGGCATGCCCCCGGACCCCCCTAGAAGGCTCGACGCTTCGCGCCTTCGTTTTATACTGAATCTGTAACCCCCCCATCGACTTTTCCTAGGTCCGGCCCTGAATATATATATATATATATATATATATATATATATATATATATATATATATATATATATATATATATATATATATATATATATATATATATATATATATATATATATATACATACATTACTTATAACAAAGGCGTCGCCCAAGCCAAAAAATGCACTCAATCAGAGTAGCTCCAAGGGACATAATTTTTCAATAAATTCTGAGAATGCTGTGCTAATGCCATGGAAATCCAGGCTGGTAAGCTTGCATTGTGTCATCAGGACATCAGCTGTCCTTTTGTGACTGCATCGCTTATTAGATCTTTTGAGCCTTCCACTGAACACCTACTACATAAAGTAATAGGGACTACCCCCAGGCGCCCCGCAACCCGCTGGAGAATATCCAGTCCTCCCCCCGAGAGGGGAGGCTAGTGCATGAATATTCCCAAACAGATCTTGGACCTGCTGGATAGATTTAAGATTTTGCCGCCTACGACCGGTTTCGACCCAAGGTGGGTCTCATCAGGTAGGCATACGGCGTAACCTGAAATTGCAAACACAACGCATATACTAGAAGCCGCCTCCAGAATTTGACTGGTAGCAACCACTAGGCCAGCGTGGATTGCATCCCTAAAGCTTTATGGGGTGTTTCAGTGGAAGAAGACTGACTAATTTTGAAAAGGCAACACCTAGGCAATTTTGTGGTACAATTATTCATTACTTATAACAAAGGCGTCGCCCAAGCCAAAAAATGCACTCAATCAGAGTAGCTCCAAGGGACATAATTTTTCAATAAATTCTGAGAATGCTGTGCTAATGCCATGGAAATCCAGGCTGGTAAGCTTGCATTGTGTCATCAGGACATCAGCTGTCCTTTTGTGACTGCATCGCTTATTAGATCTTTTGAGCCTTCCACTGAACACCTACTACATAAAGTAATAGGGACTACCCCCAGGCGCCCCGCAACCCGCTGGAGAATATCCAGTCCTCCCCCCGAGAGGGGAGGCTAGTGCATGAATATTCCCAAACAGATCTTGGACCTGCTGGATAGATTTAAGATTTTGCCGCCTACGACCGGTTTCGACCCAAGGTGGGTCTCATCAGGTAGGCATACGGCGTAACCTGAAATTGCAAACACAACGCATATACTAGAAGCCGCCTCCAGAATTTGACTGGTAGCAACCACTAGGCCAGCGTGGATTGCATCCCTAAAGCTTTATGGGGTGTTTCAGTGGAAGAAGACTGACTAATTTTGAAAAGGCAACACCTAGGCAATTTTGTGGTACAATTATTCATTACTTATAACAAAGGCGTCGCCCAAGCCAAAAAATGCACTCAATCAGAGTAGCTCCAAGGGACATAATTTTTCAATAAATTCTGAGAATGCTGTGCTAATGCCATGGAAATCCAGGCTGGTAAGCTTGCATTGTGTCATCAGGACATCAGCTGTCCTTTTGTGACTGCATCGCTTATTAGATCTTTTGAGCCTTCCACTGAACACCTACTACATAAAGTAATAGGGACTACCCCCAGGCGCCCCGCAACCCGCTGGAGAATATCCAGTCCTCCCCCCGAGAGGGGAGGCTAGTGCATGAATATTCCCAAACAGATCTTGGACCTGCTGGATAGATTTAAGATTTTGCCGCCTACGACCGGTTTCGACCCAAGGTGGGTCTCATCAGGTAGGCATACGGCGTAACCTGAAATTGCAAACACAACGCATATACTAGAAGCCGCCTCCAGAATTTGACTGGTAGCAACCACTAGGCCAGCGTGGATTGCATCCCTAAAGCTTTATGGGGTGTTTCAGTGGAAGAAGACTGACTAATTTTGAAAAGGCAACACCTAGGCAATTTTGTGGTACAATTATTCATTACTTATAACAAAGGCGTCGCCCAAGCCAAAAAATGCACTCAATCAGAGTAGCTCCAAGGGACATAATTTTTCAATAAATTCTGAGAATGCTGTGCTAATGCCATGGAAATCCAGGCTGGTAAGCTTGCATTGTGTCATCAGGACATCAGCTGTCCTTTTGTGACTGCATCGCTTATTAGATCTTTTGAGCCTTCCACTGAACACCTACTACATAAAGTAATAGGGACTACTCCCAGGCGCCCCGCAACCCGCTGGAGAATATCCAGTCCTCCCCCCGAGAGGGGAGGCTAGTGCATGAATATTCCCAAACAGATCTTGGACCTGCTGGATAGATTTAAGATTTTGCCGCCTACGACCGGTTTCGACCCAAGGTGGGTCTCATCAGGTAGGCATACGGCGTAACCTGAAATTGCAAACACAACGCATATACTAGAAGCCGCCTCCAGAATTTGACTGGTAGCAACCACTAGGCCAGCGTGGATTGCATCCCTAAAGCTTTATGGGGTGTTTCAGTGGAAGAAGACTGACTAATTTTGAAAAGGCAACACCTAGGCAATTTTGTGGTACAATTATTCATTACTTATAACAAAGGCGTCGCCCAAGCCAAAAAATGCACTCAAAATTATGTCCCTTGGAGCTACTCTGATTGAGTGCATTTTTTGGCTTGGGCGACGCCTTTGTTATAAGTAATGAATAATTGTACCACAAAATTGCCTAGGTGTTGCCTTTTCAAAATTAGTCAGTCTTCTTCCACTGAAACACCCCATAAAGCTTTAGGGATGCAATCCACGCTGGCCTAGTGGTTGCTACCAGTCAAATTCTGGAGGCGGCTTCTAGTATATGCGTTGTGTTTGCAATTTCAGGTTACGCCGTATGCCTACCTGATGAGACCCACCTTGGGTCGAAACCGGTCGTAGGCGGCAAAATCTTAAATCTATCCAGCAGGTCCAAGATCTGTTTGGGAACACTCATGCACTAGCCTCCCCTCTCGGGGGGAGGACTGGATATTCGCCAGCGGGTTGCGGGGCGCCTGGGGGTAGTCCCTATTACTTTATGTAGTAGGTGTTCAGTGGAAGGCTCAAAAGATCCAATAAGCGATGCAGTCACAAAAGGACAGCTGATGTCCTGATGACACAATGCAAGCTTACCAGCCTGGATTTCCATGGCATTAGCACAGCATTCTCAGAATTTATTGAAAAATTATATATATATATATATATATATATATATATATATATATATATATATATATATATATATATATATATATATATATATATATATATTCAAGTTTTAGTACATTGTCATGATTAACTCTGAAGTCGTAAAGGATGGAAATTCATTGAAAAGTGGATATACGGAAACATTTTAAGTGGCGCCCCGTAAATTACACTGTGACAACTTCGCTAGGTCAGTACGTGGTTCCATGGTTGGTGCTGATGCTGTGCATTCTACTGCTTTCTTTAATAGTGTACTTCACCCACCAACACCAATAACCTTGACATTGTCGATAATATTGTATTTACAATCATCTATATGTCACACCGTGATGCACGGGGCACTACTGCACATCGTAACTTCCAAAGGCCAAAGTGAGAAACCGGAACAAGGCACTCATATTTCTATGATGGTATTTGATTTTAGCGATATCTAATAATAATAATAATACATGTCATTTATATGGCGCATTTCTCATATTAATAATATAACTCAATGCGCAGGCGAAAACCACACACACACACACACACACAAACACAAACACAAACACACACACGCGCGCGCGCGCACACACACACACACACACACATACACAGAGTCTGCAGGGGGGGGGGGGTACAGAAATACCGTAGAGATAACACGAAAGTCTGCAAGAAAAAGTAAGTTTTTAACTTTGCTTTGAACTGCGCAGGAGTTGAACAATCATATATGCAATTTAATTTATGACATAATTTCAACATTTTGGCTAACAATTCTGGAGAACAACTTAGCAGATGACACAAGCTAATGCAAAACTGTCAGAGTCAGATCACTTCACTACGCTTGGGATCATGTTTAAAAACTTCAAAAGAATTGTGTGGGTTTTCATTAAAACTTTATGGGTTTATGGACAATTACATACATTATTACAAATATATTATTAAATATGGCAACGATTTTCTAATGTATTATTACATATGGCAATAACGTTCTATCATCATCATCATCATACACCTACTCACACATCCAGCAATCTCCCTCCCCAACCCTCCACCCCCACCCCCTTTCCCCCAACAAGCCTACTTTTCATCAACATTTTTATTGTTTTATTGACAATTATATACACCGACTCACCCACCCATCCCCTTACTTTTCATCAAACTTGGATAGCTTTATTGACAATTACAGACATCTAACCCCTACCCCTATACTTTATATAGTATCTTATGGCGAGTAGTGTATATACGTACATTGCAACACGCGCAATGTTATAGTCGCGTGCAATTTTAAAGTTATTGTGATGAAACTCTATGTTCATGCATAGTGTTCACACATTAGGTTAAATACGGTACGGTTTTTGTTAACGGTTTGTTTTGTGCCGATAGTCCGTGAGGCCCGTTGGCCACGTGAAATCTTTAAAGAACGTTTAACACGGGGAGTTTTTAGTGAGTTCTAGGCAAAAGTTTAGTCTGGCAGAGCGGTAGAAACATTAGTACGGGGCTTTATCGTCAGCTTGGACGGATGTATGTGAGACACCTAGCCCGTATTCCAAGACTCTGAAACCTAGAATTCAGGTATGTTTCTATATATGTATTATTGATATTTGCTTAGTTAAAGATGGTATGCGTTGGTAAGAGTAATTCGGTTGTATAGCGTTGTTGATTGGTTTGGTTCAGTTACTTTGGAATTCAGTGAGGTAACCGGTGTTTTCGTATACAGTTATTTACCGAGATAGATAACTAAAAGAATGTGAGGTGTGTATGTCTAAGTCGCTATGAAGGTAGTACGTGGTTGGTTAAGCATAGTCCTTTCCAGGGTAGAGAATAGTGTATAGCGAGAGTGTTAAGTTATAGTCTGTTTCAAGATAGTGACAGTAATGGGAGTGTTACGAAAGTGGTCGGGTTATGAAGCACGTGTGTGTGAATGAACGTGTGAGTTGTTGTATCAGCCAGGTTACGTAATGTTTCTCATATCATCCAATATGTTGAGTGTTTAGCAAGTGTTACGATTTGAGTCCTTATTGTTGTTTAGAGTGCTTGTAAAGAGTGGAGCGACGGACGCCGAGACGTCCGTCACCAGGGACCTAACGTGAGGTCATCTCTCCAGCTCTTCACTCAGGGAGTGAGCGATCGGGACCAAGACACCCGAGTCACAGCGAGAACTGCGCTACGGTACGAGTAACGAGGACGTCCGTGATACAAGAGACACGACGACTCGAAGAGCGTACAACGAAGGACTTGCACGCCTAGACGTGAGAAGGACCAACGTAACCAGGCGATAACATCAAACAGGTTGGAGACAGTGAGAAGCTAATACCTAGCCTGGCCGAGATATTGTGTATATGTGGCAGTGGTGTATATAGGTGTGATAGTTGTGAGCGTTCTTCTTATATTTATCTTGTATAAAGGTTACTTTAGAAAGGGAGCCCGTGTGTTGAGTTTTACCGCATGAATGCGCCCGTCTGAGTCAGTGGCGGTGTATGCGTCTGTTGTGCGAGAGTCTGTACGTGCGACTGTGGGCAAGTCTGCGTGCGTTACAGTTATAATATCAGTAAAAAAAATAAATTCCATGTGATCAGCTCTGACAATAGAAAACGAGTTTGTTTGACATTAACTGAAAAATCGATCGATCGATTATATAGAATTAGTTACCTCTGGTACTAAGTTCAATGTCTAATTTCTGAGTGGAAAACACGTACCAGACGTGCGCTCACAAATCCCATTTGCACGGACAGGAACAGTGGCACCACCTTATCGGGCGTGCAGAACGCTTCAGAAGTCTGTCCAAAATAAATCAATAAACAAATCAATCAATCAATCAGTCAGTCAGACAGTCAGCGATGTGTGCGGACAAATTTCAGTCCAATCTTCACGTACTCACCCCACAAAAGGCAGACAGAAGCAGGAATGGAAGCAGGCCGGACTTTCCAAACGCCATATTGTTGTTCAGCTACTACAGCAGGCGATCGGCAATCAGAAGAATTGACAATTATACGTGTTTTGACGCAATCAGTGCTTAATCGCTGGACAAGCATTAGATATTACATGTTTGCCCAGGATTTAATCCACTGTTTCTGTCAAAAGACATGCAGTTTTAGATCTTGATTTGATTAAGGAACACTTCTATTGTAAAAAAATTAAATTAGCAGACACAACGATGACGAAATGCGGGGAAATAACCAAGAAAGAAATACAAACATTTTATGTCGCGATGATTCCGACAGGAATCATCGCGACATAAAGCACTACCGACATCCGAAGGGTCAATAAAAGCCTGTCGTATACCGTGTACTAGACGATTATAGCGTTTCCTATGGAAATACTGTGAACCTCTATTAGCAGAATGCGGTATACGACGGCCTTGAAGACAGAACACAGCTTTCGATCCAAGTCTTTCTTAAGAGTTTTTCTTTCGTTGTTGGTTACACCCTGTAAGAGCCTAAGAGGTGGTCTTTGCAGTCGGCTTTGGGATCAAGCAGTGACCGCTAGCTACTCACGGGGTCATTATATTGTAGTTAGCTAATTAGTTATTGGAGTTTTGTCATCTCTCGTACACGTCGTTAATTTGTGGTGATGTCGTATGCAATGTGACCGTTCTCACACACTAAAACGGATCTTAACAGCTTTCTGAACATTTCATCTCTTGGCGGCAATTCAAAATAGCACACATGTCGCCTCTATTTGCATTTAACTGGTTTGTCTTTTATGTTGTTTTATAGTTTCTTTATCTGCATGATTACTTTACTCATTCAGCCCTGACACACCACAGATATGTATGAATTGACCACGATAGTTCAAGGGTGGTGCCAGAATAGCTTGGCGCCTCTAGGCGCCAAGCTATTCTGGCACCACCCTTGAACTATCATGGTCGATCTGTCTCCTGAGTTGTAGTGTAGTCCTTAGGGGACAACTCCAAAATGTGGGTATTACGTGCCTCAGACGCAATGGATTAATATCGTTAACTTGTGTTGGATGCCATATTCAAGGCGCATGTTTCCATCTGCTAAAACGGATCATAGGTCGTGCGCGGGCCAACGGCGGCCTATGTCGGCCCGATGGCCTTTTGCGCATTGGGTTAGTTCTTGGGGGAAATTCACAGTTGTACACACGTCGCTTCAATATCATTTACTGGGATTATCTTTTATAGCACCTTTTACATTGTCATCTGTTGAAACGTCGTTAATTTGTGTTGATGCCGTATGCAATGTGCATGTTCTCACATACTAAAACCCGCCGTGAGATGCCCTTAGTCGCCTGCTCGGCGTTAAACCTAAATAACTAACTAACTAACACCTAATAAAACGGATCAAAAATAGATTTCTGAACATATATTTCGTCAGCATCCACAAAGTCTCACGTTATAGAATCGACCCCCGAGACTGCAATAAAACAAACGTGAAAATATAAGTTATTGGTAGCAGGTTTTGTTACACAGACCTTTGTAGGCCTGAGGGAGGGTAAAGGCCCACTACGCCGTAACTGTTCACAGTTATACTTCTGTAACAGATGGTTACGAAACGCTAAGCACAGGTCTGGTTATAGTTCATTTAGACACAGGACAATCCAGTTCAGCATGCGTCCTCTTTATATCGAGTAGCCTGGCAATGAATCAAATCCGTTCTATAAATACAACGCTATTAGTACGAGAAACAGCTAAAAATAGATTGACACGATAACGGCAGCGCAGAATAAATAAGTGCGATTACGCGTGCGCCTTTGCTGCGTGGACGCTGAATGATTCTTTTTGTGAGTGGGATGGAGGGGGAGGAGTAGGTATTGATTTGTGGTGATAGCTTGCGGGGGGGTTGTTGTTGTTGTCGTTGTTGTTGTTGTTTGGGGGGGGGGTATAATTTATTTACTTATATTTTACATGGCGATTAGTAAGCTGTGTACATGCCAAGCTCCGTAGAAACAAAACAAGGGGATCTTTTTTTACGTTTCACGAAAGAACTCTGGCCACCTTCATGACACTCCTATAACTTTGACATTCAGTAAGAGGTGTGTACCAACTGCAGAAGTTATGGCGGCTATTCCGTAATACGTGACACTCTCATCTATGGTCGGTATTCTTGCAGTTCTCGCCTCCTCCCCTTTCCCCAGTGGCAAAAAGGTCTTCGGGCCCACGACAGCCGCAGTGGGCCCACTTCGGCCGTCTTGGGCCCGAGGACCTTTGCTTAACACGTACACATAACACGCAGAACAGTGCACACACCAAGGGGAATTACTCAGCGCTGGACATACACAGTTAGTCAGTTTGACCCCCCAATCGCCAACCCACAGAAAAATGCACAGGTAAAGAACAAGACTAACATATACATCCCTAGAAAGCTAGGACATGCCGAACTTCCTTAACCCAGTGTGGGATTTTCAGTGGGGCGACCATCCCCAACCTAGCGCGCCCCCGGGTGGCGGATAGGGGAACGGCCTTCAGATATGGAGGTTAGCTGCGCAAGCAGTCGCGAACCAAATGGCGATGAGCTTACCAGGACGGGGCGGGGTAGCAGGTGGCACTGTACCTCCACTAAAATTCCCCATGTGTCCAACGACGGGTTTATCATGCAATCAAGAGCCGCATAAAGCTCTAGCCACCCTGTGTTCCCAGGGAAGGTCGTACCAGGAGCTAAGGGTGAGGTAACCCCGACAGAAACCTCGAATGCTGAAGACGGAGGACCCAGGCTGCATGGCGCATTCTGATAAACCATGGATCCACGCTGTGATGAAGCTCTATGCTCGTGCATAGTGCTCACACATTAGGTTAAATACGGTACGGGTTTTGTTAACGGTTTGTTTGTGCCGATAGTCTGTGAGGCCGAGTTCCACGTGAAATCTTTAAGAAACGGTTAACACGGGGAGTTTAGTGAGTTCTGTTATAGTGAGTTCTAGGCGAAAGTTAGTCTGTCAGAGGTTTAGAAACGGTAGTGCGGGGCTTGACTGTCATTCTGGACAGACGTTATGCGAGATACCTTAGCATTCCAAGACTCTGAAACCTAGGATTCAGGTATGTTTCTATATATGTATTATTGATAGTTGCTTAAAGACGGTATGCGTTGGTAAGAGTAATTCGGTTGTATATCGTCGGTGATTGGTTTGGTTTAGTTACTTTGGAATTCAGTGAGATAATTGATGTTTTGTATACAGTTATTTACCGAGATGGATAGCTAAAGGAATGCGAGTTAGTTATGTACCGAGATGGATAACTAGGGAATGCGAGGTGTGTATGTCTAAGTCGCTATGAAGATAGTACGTGGTTGGTTAAGCATAATCTTTTCCAGGGTAGAGAATAGTGTATAGCGAGAGTGTTCAGTTATAGTCTGTTTCAAGGTAGTGGCAGAGTATGGGGGTGTTATGAAAGTGGTTCGGGTCATGAAGCACATTGTGTGTGAATAAACGTGTGAGTTGTTTGTATCGGCCAGGTTACGTAATGTTTCTCATGTCATCCAATATGTTGTGTGTTTAGCAAGCGTTACGTTTTGGATCCTTGTTGTGTTTAGAGTGCTTGTAAAGAGGAAGCGACGGACGCCGAGACGTCAGTCACCAGACCTAACGTGAGGTCATCACCCCTCCAGTTCTTCACTCAGGGAGTGAAGTGATCGGGACCAAGACACCCGAGTCAAAGCGAGAACTGCGCTACGGGGCGAGTACGAGGACGTCCGTGATAAAGAGACAGGACGACAGGAAAGAGCGTACAACGGAGGACTTGCACGCCTAGACGTGAGAAGGACCAACGTAACCAGGCAATAACATCAAACAGGTTGGAGACAGTGAGAAACTAATGCCTAGCCTGGCCGTGTAGTGTGTGATGTGGATGCTGGTAGTGTGGAAGTCTGTATAGTTTGATAGTCTTTTAAGCGTTTCTTTTCTTTTATATTGTATAAAAGTCACTTTAGAAAGGGAGCCCGTGTGTTGAGTTTTACCGCATGAATGCGCCCGTCTGAGTCAGTGGCGGTGTATGCGTCTGTTGCGTGAGAGTCTGTACGTGTGACTGTGGGCAAGTCTGCGTGCGTTACACACGCAAACCCGCAATCATGACTATACGGCCAACTACCATTGACGATAATGGCGCTCGCCCACTGCGGACCCTCCAGGGTGGAGCAGCGTCGGGTCCCATGCCTCTAAGGGACCAAGCCTCAGCTACTGGAGGTCCCTCCCGCCCGTCTTGTCGTGCCAGGGGACGCGGGAGGAGAGCTACTGGCACCACCACAACCAGGAAGAATCCCAGTCAGCAGCGACCTTTTCAGGTCATGCACTGGAACGCAGAAAGCCTTCTGAACAAGAAGACCGAGTTGGAGCATATCCTGCATGAGAAGAACATCAACATCTGCTGTATTCAGGAGACGCACTTGACACCCCAAAAGTCCTTCAAAGCGAAAGGCTACCAGTGCTTCAGGTCCGACAGAACAGATCGAAGCAAGGGATCAGGAACAACATCAACGCCTGTTTGATCGACACGCACATGGAGAACTCCGAGTACCAAGTGATTCGGATCCAGACGAAGACAGCAGATTTCCAGCTGGTCAACTTCTACTGCCCCAACGACAGACCACTCACCCTTGACACGATCCCCACTAAGGCCTCCAACTTCATTGTGGTGGGCGACTCCAACAGTCACTCACAAAGTTGGGGATACGAACACTTGGATCGGAGAGGAGAAGAGGTGGAGAACTGGCAGGACGACAACGATCTCATTCTGTTAAACAGTCCCATTAACTGCCCCACGTTCCACTCCAGAAGATGGCACACTACATCGACTCCTGACCTAGCCTTCTGCACAAAAGACATGCACAAGCAAGCCAGCAGAGAGGTCGGAGAACAGCTAGGTGGAAGTGACCATCGGCCAGTCTTTTTTACCTTGGGCATGGAGTCCTGCGCTGATGCAACCTTCCCACGGTGGAACTACAAAAGAGCGAACTGGTTCCTCTTTAGACACCGCTCCAGCGAACTCACCAAAGACATTCGAATCGAAGGTCGAGACATCAACATGGTGGTGAAGGACCTCAACATGAGCATCCTCAGAGCAGCGCGTGAGTCCATACCCAGAGGTGCTAGAAAAGACTATAAGCCCTACTGGAGCAATGAACTGCAGGAACTGGATGATGATCTAGCAGATACCAGAAGGGAAGAGAAGTTAACCCATCACAGGCAAACAACATCCGCCTCCAGGAAGCCAAAGCCAAATTTCTCAAGAAGAAGCTACAGGCAAGACGCAGGAGCTGGCAAGAGAAAACAAGCTCCTTGAACCTTGAGAAGGACGGCAGAAAGCTCTGGAAACTGACCAAGCAGTTGAACGATGAGAACACGAGCAAAGGAAACATCCCCTTAGAAGAAAATGGGAAGATACTAACAGGAAAGCATGCTGCCAACCAATTTGCTGAAAGCTATGCAGCTGAGAGCAATCTCCATGTTAGCCCCAAAAAGCAGAGAGAAGCAAGAAGAGAGCAAAGAGAGAGACCTGCCAAACAAGCAACAGCAGACGCCATGAATCAACCACTTACACAAAAAGAGCTTCATATAGCTCTCCAAAAGTTGAAGGCGAAGAAGTCTCCTGGTCCAGATGGCATCACCAAAGAGATGCTAACCCACCTTGGTAGTGCAGCAGAAAACAAGCTACTTGAGGTCCTCAACAGGAGCTGGCAAGAAGGATCGCTACCACAACTCTGGCGAGAAGCGATCATGATCCCCATTCTAAAGAAAGGGAAGGATCCAAAGAAGGCCACCAGCTATCGCCCAATCAGCATCACCAGCTGTGTTGTGAAGACCTTGGAGAGAATTGTGAACGAGCGCCTCAGGTGTTACCTGGAATCCAGGAACCTCCTCGCCCCTGAACAAGCTGGCTTCCGACAGTTCCGCAGCACCGAAGACCAGGTCACTTACTTGGCGCAGGAAGTTGAAGATGCCTTCCAGGAGCAGAAGCTGGTCTTTGTAACCTGGATTGATCTTCAGAAGGCTTTTGACAAGGTCTGGAAAGATGGGCTGCTTGTGAAACTGCTGAGAAAAGGCGTCTCCAGTAACATGTTCCAGGTGATACGCTCCTAGTTCTTCAACCGCAGGGCAAGAGTCAGCGTCGACCAGACCAAAAGCAAGAAATTCCTCCTTCGTCATGGCGTCCCGCAAGGCGGAGTCCTCTCACCTACCCTCTTCCTTCTCTTCATCGACGATCTGGTGTCTGAGATGCCCAAGGGAATCAAAGCTGCCCTATACGCAGATGACTTGTGATCTGGTGCAAGGAGGAGCATGCAAGTACTGCCACCTACAGAATGCAGCTAGCGGCAGATAAGCTGAACGCATGGGCATCTCCGTCAACAAGGAGAAATCCTCCACCACCCTCTTCACACTGTCCCCAAAGCAGAAAGCCGGAACCATCATGCTTGGTGGAACCCCCTGAGAGACGATGAAGAAGCTACCTACCTTGGTGTCACCTTCGACAGACGTCAGACCTGGAAACCACACATTGCTCAGGCGGAGGGGAAGGCCCGGCACAAGCTGGCCATACTCAGGAAACTGGCAGGCACCACCTGGGGAGCGAACGAGAAGATACTGAAGACAGTATACCAGGGAACAGTCAGGCCCCACCTCGAGTACGGCTCCACAGCGTGGTCAACCTCAGCCAAGACGAACCTGCAGACCCTCGACCGAGTGCAAAACCAGGCTCTTCAACTCATCACTGGTGCAATGAAATCCACACCAATCAAGGAATAATAATAATAAGCGCATTAAATAGGCGCTTTATCCCAATTGAAAATCGACTCAAAGCGCCGCCGCGAACTGAACCCAACAAGCACGCTCACGTGAATCACACGCATTCACTCACACACTGTACATAAACACAGAACATTCACGTGGTGCTAAGGGCTAGCTCAAGCGAGTTACTGTAGTTTTTGGAAATTCAAAATCGTTTGTATTTGAAAGGAAATGGAGAAGCTGACCACAATCCAACCTCTCAGCCAGAGGAGAGAAGGAAAAACCATGGTACAGGCGGAGAAGCTCAGGTGCTTGCCCGACCACCCCATGAAGCACAGACTAAGCAACTTCACCAAGAACCGGCTCAAAAGAAGCAGCTTTGTCCATGAGAGCATGCGACTTTCTCGACAGTACAGGGAAGTCCTTCCACAGAGCACTCTACCTCTGATCACAAAAGAAGTGGAAAACCCTTGGGCAGTGGACAAACCAGACATCCAGATCTGCACCAGTGTCCCACATGCTGCCTCAGGAGACAGTCAGGATGACACCGTTCGATGGGCATTCACCCTAGCCCTGATCGACGAACAGTACCCAAAGGAGGCATGGATCCACATCTACACTGATGGATCAGCAACAAATGCCGTTTCCAATGGAGGTGCTGGCATCCTGATCCAGTTCCCAGGGGGACATACAGCCACATCCAGTGTAGCCACCGGCAAACACTGCACAAACTACAAAGCAGAAACCGAAGCACTTATGCAGGCCGCCTCCATGATTCAGAATTCTACAGACCCATGCTATCAAGTTGTCTTCTTCTCCGATGCCCTTTCAGTCCTTCAGGCCCTCGAGAACGACAAACTCCCCCAGCTGACCAGAGCTTTGCAGAAGGTCAGACAAACCAGAAGAGTTGTTCTCCAGTATCCACTGTGGGGTACCAGGAAATGAAAGGGCAGACGAGCTGGCGAAAGAAGGAGCCACAAAAGATCAACAAGAAAACAGCGTCAGCTATAGTGAGCAAAAGACAATCATCAAGGCATTGATGAGGCCGAGGTCAAACAGAGACGACTACCACACAATGACCAGAGAGCAGCAAGTCGTCCTGATCAGACTGCGTACCGGCCACAACAGACTGGACGCTCACATGAAAAGAAAGCTCAAGCTGGCGCCATCACCAACCTGTGCCTGTGGTCAGGAAGACCAAACAGCGGAACATATTCTCCAGAGATGCCCCCTACTGGACGATGAAAGAAAAGAAGTACCCAACGGAGAAAGAAACACGCTTAGAAAAGACGGGTACAACACAATTTATTAATATTTCGGGTAAATACCCTTTGTCAAAATAGACAAACAAACAAACAGTTTGTTTGTTTGTTTGTCTATTTTGACAAAGGGTATTTACCCGAAATATTAATAAATTGTGTTGTACCGTTTTTTCTAAGCGTGTTTCTTTCTCCGTTGGGTACTTCTTTGCATTTCACACGCTTGGCAGTCACCTTTTTGGTCTGGATAGGCTATACTGAGAATCTCAATCTTGTGTCTTAAAAACTTATTACAGTCACCTTTTTGGTCTGGATTGATGAAAGAAAAGAAGTGTGGCCGTCGCCAACTCCACTGCAGACCAAACTCTACGGCAGTCGAGAAGACCTGGAGAAAACGACGTCATTCATCGCCGGTGCTGGACTGACCGTATAGCCCACTGCGAACGAAAAGAAGAAAGAAGAAGATCCCTAGAAAGGATGTATCAGGTCAAGCCTTTTACCCATGTCTTTCAGTTCTGGAACTTAGAATTAGGCAAGAGAAACACGCATACACAAACAATAATCTAACCGTGTGTATGTCCAGCGCTGAGTAATTCCTCTTGGGGGAGATGGGGGAGTTTCTGGTTGATCCACCTCGTTTCCTCAGCTGAATTCTGTCTAACAGCATCTTAAAGTGTTCGTCTAAATAAAATGAACAGTAATCGAAACTACTTGTTCAATGTGATTTTCTTATATTATGTAACTAAGAAAAAAAATTATTGTAATGTGTTTTCGTGTCGTTTTCCATATTTACGAGTACATAACAACGATTAGAAAAACCTACAACACAAAATACTTTTTTTGTTTGTTTGTTTGTTTGTTTGTTTTTTTGTTTGTTTGTTTTTTTGTTTGTCTTTTTTTTTTTGTCTACCGTATTTTTAAATAAATACGGTAGACTTTGAGATGGGGCTGGTCGGAGCATGCACATGACGCTTTTGGCGTGCGGGGCAGAAATTCTGGCAAAAAAGTAACAAGATAAAAATAACTTCACGTCTAGCTAAGCAAACCTTGCTATAGAACGTCTTTTGGGCGCCAAATCGGTGTGTGTGTGTGTGTGTGTGTGTGTGTGTGTGTGTGTGTGTGTGTGTGTGTGTGTGTGTGTGTGTGTGTGTGTGCGTGCGTGCGTGCGTGTGTGTGTGTGTATGTGTGTGTGTGTGTGTGTGTGTGTGTGTGTGTGTGTGTGTGTGTGTGTGTGTGTGTGTGTTACGTGGTGGAGTTGTAGTCGTAGTATGATAAACACACCAGACGCACGCACGTACGGTTCTTTTAAATAACCCTCATTCAGCTGCAATCCGTCACAAGTGGCTTAAGGATGCAGACAATACTGGAGAAACAGTTCCAACAATATTTTAATTCAGCGATGCGATCTCCACACAATGCAGTTCCAAACTCACAAACACTGATACAATGTCTCTTCCGCAATGTCCACACTCCAACACAAAGTTTCTCATACACAGCATCTCACACAATGTACACCCTATACGGGCCACGTACCTACGCTAACTGTGTCTCTACGACTGACAAATGCAAGACAATGTACACATAAGCTTCCCAGCACGACTCTTTTATAGTAACAGGCTTTCCCGAAAGATCGCGGAAATTCGTATAACACAACCAATCATAACAAAATACGCAACTAAAACTCCTAAACATCAATGAATAAACATTTCACTGGAATGTTCTATGAGAATCTGTCTGCTATTTACCAGCCCATATGTTGAAAAAATCCCGGCGCGCTACAACGTCACACAAAAGTAGGTCAGGCAGTTCACTGCCTTGCCCGCTTTATTTGGAAAACACGCGATTAGTGCACTAGTACTGAACGCTAAGCTACACGCGCGCAGTAAACAAATGAATACTCGAGCTGCTTCTAGACTCTTCGTGACTCAACTCCGTGCGGCAACAGATAATCAACACCGCACTATTCGTAAACGAAAGTGAAATTCACTGAAAAGGTACGTGATTCGTAATCATGATAGCTCAAATAAATATCGGATCGTTTCCTACGATTTATGCATGACCGTTCTCACAGAACACCACAACCACAATCGTAACAGTGTGTGTGTGTGTGTGTGTGTGTGTGTGTGTGTGTGTGTGTGTGTGTGTGTGTGTGTGTGTGTGTGTGTGTGTGTGTGTACACGAAAGAGCTCAAATGGGTGACTGTCTTTACCATCTTTATGAAAAATGTGTGTGTGTAAAAATCTGGGTGACCAAATCAGACACCCATTTTTTCTGAGGGTTGTTTCTGCATTGTCTTGGGGTAAAGATTCATAAAAAATAAAAAGATCAGTTTTTCTCGTTTTGGCGTTAAAACATGCACTTTTGTGTTTAACAGACACGCCTGTAGTGTGTTTGAAAACTTGTCCCTCCCAGCAATGTGTGTGTTTGTGTTGTGCGCACAGATCCCTGAAAGTGGGCGTGTATGTATGACATCACCCTTCTCAGTTATAAATAACTTCATAGCTGATATGGGTCAGGAAGGGTGGTGGTGGGTGGGGGGGATATTTTGTTGTTTGAGGGAGTAAATTGTTTATGTTCCTACAAAATTAGGTTTGTTATTTGAGGGTGTGGTTGTTTTGTTAAAAAAAGTGTTGAGTTGTGATGTACTTCCGGGGTGATGTGGAGAAAGGTGATGTCTAGTGAGAAATTTGAGATTCATGTATACGTTCACCAGCGACTTAGCCTATACGTTTTCTAAGTTTGTTTCCATGTCAGATGAAGAATATTTGATCTGAAATGTCGTTCTTTGTTTCTATTTTAAAGGGTTTTCCGCCACTATCTTCTGGTTTAGTTTGACTTAGCCTATAATTATATTCGTGCGCCGGTTGCTAAGAAGTGAAGTGATTGTATGAGTGCGCAGTGAGAGAGAGGACGTATAGACTTTGGGTGAGGCTGCTGTTGTCTTGTGTCTTTTGGTTCAACCTGTTGCTTTGTTTAAGTGGGTTTGTTGGTGCTATGCTTTCGTTTTGACTGCAACTCCTGTCAGATTGTATGCATAAATTGATTGAATACAATGACGTCACACAGTCAGTGTCGTTAGGTGTGTCGTCTGCTGCAGTCGGTCGTTTAGTGCAGTATGTAATGCTAGGTCAGAGAGAAAAAAAAAAAAACAACCACCTAATGTTGCCAAAGGGTGTAATAGTAAAGTATTGTTTGTGTGAATGCTGCGTGTTTGAGGGAAGGACTGGAGAGTCGAGTGCTGAGTAAAGAGAGAAGGCGACAATGGGGAAAACTATGATATCCAGCACTATTACGTTGGAATAGATTGATTGAATGATTGTACATTGCTTAACGTCCCGACAGCAACAAGGCTTTCTCATGACGTGCCTGCACTGCTTGTGAAAAAAAAAATAAACAGAATATTGAATGTATGTAGCCAGCCGGTCCAATACGTTAAATAAACCTACGACATGGGGCCTAAATAAAGCTAAGACCATTTAGCAACACACATCCAATATCAAGAGTTACAGGCAGCGCAGACAGTAGGGAGAGTTTAAAAAAGGAAAATACAGATGAATGGACCAAGGGTAGACAGAAACACATGCCCCAGAATACAGAAGAAAACCCACCCTGTGGGGCTGATCAGGGTGACCCTGGGAACTAAAAAATAGTTACCCCACCCAAGTCCCCCAGGGCAGACCCGGGAGGGGGACGTTGGAATAGATGCATAACAGTTACGACACGCCTGTAAATGAAAACACTTTTAACATTAATAAAATTTGAGTATAAGAAGGGGTTTTAAAACAGTTTTAATAAAAAACTGTTGCCCGACACGCTTCTAAAACAACAGTTTCTTAGTATTAAACCTTGCACCGCGCCATAAACGCAGCGATTGCTTCTCAGTCTTAGCTGTCCTATAGTGTGGAATGTGGGACTTGTCCAACTGGATCCATCTGGTGCACTCCAAATGTGTATTTGTGGGTGGTTTGATGTGCAACTCGTTGCGCGCCTCAGAAATGACCTCCTGATTCCAGGGATAATTAAAATCTTTCATTCATAAGAGAGCATTCAGCAGCTCTTTAAAACCCAAAGTGATGACCCCCCCTCCCCACTTTCACCCCCCTCCCTCCCCTCCCCCCCCCCCCCACAACCCTACCCAAACAATCATTGGAAAATCAACCAGAGGTATTTTTAGTGAGGTATTTGTTCACTGTGTTGCTGTGTCATTGTGCTTTACATTTTGAATGCAGGAAAAAGAAGGAATATACATTAAGCTGAAAAAAGAATGACAACAATCAAATAAATGTGGAAAAGAAGCATCAAATATTCCGTGAACTTTACCTTATTACAGACACCTAATTTTCTTGAGATGTCCATGCTAAAATGAATGATTTGACAAGGACACCCATTTCTACTGTAATGCCAGTTTTTGTGTGAGAGGCATCCACTTTATTGGTAGAAACCCATTTTTTCTCCATCCAGTGGCTCTGTTTCTAGAAAATGTCTTTTTTATTTTAAGTTGTAGAGCTTAGTTACAAGGTGAGTTCTAAAAATTCGCATCAACTACAGAGCCCTAGAATAAATAGAAATATGGGAATCCATTTTCACATAAAATGGTAGGTAACCCACTCTGATGGTTTTGTCTCCCTGTGTGTGTGTGTGTGTGTGTGTGTGTGTGTGTGTGTGTGTGTGTGTGTGTGTGTGTGTGTGTGTGTGTGTGTGTGTGTGTGTGTGTGTGTGTGTGTGTGTGTGACAGCGACTAGACCTCGCGTACAAGCTTGAAATTTTAGAATATTGTAACTAAAAAAATTATCTGAACAACTCTGAACTTGAATGTTCCTAAAGGATAAACGCATCTGAGCTCCAAACAATACGGTAGACTTTGGGATGAAATCCTCATCTTGTTTCATATTTCCGGCCGTAAAAACCAAGCGAGTTGGCATGATGAAAAATGTGGCAGGGTTGTCGTTCTTGTTGTGGACTACAACTGTTATTTCAAAGAAACCATCAACCATATTTGTCTCAGAAAACTTCAAGTGCAATGCTGAAGTATAACAGTAAATTTGGTATGCATTTCAGTAGGACTAGAGTTGTCAAAGGTGTAATTTAGATCGAAAGAATTATCTAGCGCGTGAAGGGTGTGAAGTTCAGGCTGGACATCGAATACACGCAGTCAAATTTAAACTGCTGGTCCAAATAATCAATTCTATCAATCATTTTTGGTTCACTATGCTGAAAACTTTTTTGCATATTGTTGAACATAAAAATGTGTGTACTTGCGCAATCTTTTCTGCACGTCACAAGCAACGTTTGCTTCAGCGTTGACGAAAGAATCTTTTGTTGCGATCGCCATTGTGAAGGCGTGTTTGGGTGTTTGGAATGTCAGTTTCAGAGTCGCTGCACAAATCCAATATTTGATCGTCGGGGTCAGAAGATATGTCAGTCGAAAAGTTTTGGAATGCGCTTTTCATCGGTATCTGGTGCACGTGCGCGCGTTCATTTCTAGACAAGATATCACATGAGAAAATAAATAGAACATTTCATGTCAAAATCTGATGCAATTTTCTCTTGAATTCAAACATGCGCCAGGCACCGTGAAAAAGAGCAGGAAAGATCTTTCCAACTATACCAGATATAGCGCTGTGCGTTCTATCTTCGATTTGTGGGAACGGCTTTTCTAACACCACTGTAGCGAGGCTCTGTGCGGGGCTCTCAAAGACAGATGACCAATTTGTTTTTGACGCTTACCCCTGTTCCACGTTCAGCGGTACTACAAATACAACTTTCTTCTTCAGAACAAAACAATCACCACATAACTGTAGTCCGGATGATGCTTTATTCGCCCATCATTTTATGTTTGTTATGCGTGCTATATGTTGAGAGCAGCTCTTGTTGCAAAACAGTTAAATATCGCTCTCCGGCACTGTTGTTACCCACTGTTTGTATAGGGACGGACCTTTCTAATCCTAGATGCGTCAGTTCATCGAACAGTGTAAAAATCGACCGACAATTTGGCGAATGAAGTCCGTGTGACATAAACACAACAAAGGCTTTCGGGCGCACGACGGCCGTCATGAGGCCGGAGTCGTTTTGCTTCTGGGGTCGTTTCCTGAAGTTAAGTGTTCGAATCTAACTGGTTAAATGTGTTTAGACCCTGTAGGGTGCATCATCTTTGAAATCACCTTCGTGGTGGGAAATAAAAACTAAATGTTAACCATTTTTATAACACATACACACTCTCACACACGCACACACATACACACACTCGCACACACATTCACCCACACACACTCACTCACACACACGCACACACAGACACACACACACACACACACACACACACACACACAAGGACTTACTAATACAGGTCATGCGCAACGCCGACACAACGAAAGCAGCAGATTCAAGACCATACTGTTCGCAAGAGAATGCACCATGCTTTATTCTCTATTGATTAGAAACGAAACGACGCGTGTCAGGAAGTCGTGACTATTACATGCGCCTGCATACAAACATGGACACAAAACGTCCTACCCAAAGCGCAAAAGGCCATCGGGCCGACATCGCTGGCCCGTGCACGTCATCGGCGGCTGATGTCGGCCCGATGGCCTTTGCGCACTGGGTGGGGCCAGCTGCACGAGTGAGCAACCCAATCAGCAAAGGTACTCGGGCCCACGCCGGCCGCAGTGGGCCCGCGCAAGGCCACCGTTGGCCGCAATTGGCCTTCGTACACAGAGGTCACTTGCATGAGCGAGCTTAATCGTATAGCGGTGCACCTTGCTTAGTGGCTGGTGCAGGACTAAGCTCGCTTATGCAACTGGCTCCAGGACCTTTGGCGCTATCCGTTTGCCAGATAGTTTTTAAATTTTGTTTGTTTGTTTGTTTGTTTTTTGTTTTATTTTGTGAAGAAGAAGGAACTACTTTTAGTGTTTTACTACTGTTTCTAAATACATGTTCTTACCCGATGTAGACGGCGCTGACTCTGTCCAGCACATCAAGAGGCAAAGGTCCTCATTTTTTATTGCAATCAGCAGGGGCTCGTGAGGATCTGTGCCTCTTTCATATTCTACCAGGTATGGAGTTAAGTGGTTAATGTGTAGATGTACAGTGAGCGGGCATTTCATCCCACGCACTGGCCCTTGTTGAGGAAAGTGAAGGGGCGTGCAACCCAGCCCGCCTTGAGCACAGCTACAGAAGCCGTTCATGACAGCGACGGAGCTGCAGTACTCGCCTTCTTTCTTGAAGTTCTGGCCCCGGAACACTGTGCCGTTTCCGTACTGTCCAATCTCTTAGCCTTAGTCAGTCCCAATCATCCCCTAATATTTCAATCCCCTAAAAAAAAAAGACTACCGCCCACCAGCTGCACATTTGCCATGCACAAAATACAAAAAAACAGCACATTGACTGTCTCATTTCTTGGCTATGAACCTGATCCCTTACCAACCCCACACCCAAGCACAGCTGAAATCAGCGTGCCCCTCAAATCACGTCAACGGCAACTCAACATAGGCCCACAAATGTCCACTGGATAAGCTCAGGATGGTATGAATCAAAGCACCAAACATGTCTCCTCTTATATAACCAAACATTTCCAGCAAATTCCAACATTCAGTCCTACTACAAATTTTCAAACAAGGCAAAAAGTTATTTTTTAAAAACACCGGTCCTTGCACTGCCTCAGCTGCCCAATTTGAATATGTAACATGACCTTCTGGCACTTTCCTGAAGAAGACAGGGAGACACAGAAGACAATCACCCTCCATGTGCATGCAGCCAATAATACAGTTTCACAAAGCTACAAATCTTTTTTTCCTTAACTCATTCAGCCCGACGGCCGTATTTCCCAAATTTTGGAGGCGTCATCTAATGACTATGCACCAGTTGCAGGAGACGGATCGACCATGATAATGCAAGGGCTGTGCCAGATTAGCTTGGCGCCGACAGGCGCCAAGCTAATCTGGCACTACCCTTGAATTATCATGGTCGACCCATCTCCTGCTGTAATGCATCAGGGCTGAATGGGTTATAGGTTTTGTTCCGGGATGTTCCCCCGGACAAAATCTTCAGTTTTCTGAGAGAATCAAAATATTTTTAGTTTGATTGGGAGCATTCATAGACTATGTGAATTGTATTATTTGGACTTTTTGGAGAGTCCGCTGTAGACGTTTCCTTTAAAGACTCGTGCGACATTTTAAGATGAAACATATTTTTTATATATTTACATCTTGTCTTAAAACCTTTCTTTTAGTCTGACTGATCAGATCTGTTACGATTGTGGTTGTGTTGTTCTGTGAGAGCATGCATGTGTTAATCGTAGGAAACGATCCGATATATATTTGAGCTATCATGGTTGCAAATCACGTACCTTTTCAGTAAGATTCTTTATCGTTCACGCAGATAGCGGAATTGGCTTTGTTATGATACGCTAAGTTTAGTTCGGAAGCTTCTAGCAAAGTCGCACGGAGAAGAACGGTCGATTTTTGTTTGCGTAGTTTCGCTGAGAATAGATTAGAACGTTCGAGCGAAGTCGTGCTCTGTTGAGCGACCTTACGTGTGACGTCAAAGTGTTAGGCAACATTTTGCCCCAAGTAGAACCGCTCTATTTTTATTATTAGTCATAGTTGTTTTCTGTGCGCGTGAAGTTAACAGCCGGTCATTGTGTATTTATGAAAGGTCGTGAACGGTCTGCCATACTTTTGTATGACGTCATTACACACTGGGATTTGGGGCTGAAATTAGCAGTCGAATTTTTGTAGACTATTTTAGTTTATTCTAGAAAGTTCTTTTTATTTAATATTTATGAGTTTCAGTTACGCGTTCTGTTCTGATTGGCTGCGTTGTGTGATTTCGGTGGATTTTTCTGGAAAGTTGTCTTACTATAAAAGATGGTGCTAGGAAGCACGTGTGTACATTGTCATGCATTGTCAGTTGTAGGGACACACAGTTTATCGTAGGTAAGTGGCCCGTATAGGGTGTATATTGTGAGAGACGCAGCGTAACGGTGGTGTACGTTGTATGAGAAACTTTGTGTCACCAGTGTTGACATTTTGCTGAGGAGACATTGTATCAGTGTTGGTGCATTTGCGAATGCATTGTGTGGAGATCGCATCGCTGAAATAAAGTATTGTTGGAACTGTTACTCCAGTATTGTCTACAACCTTAAGCCACGTGTGACGGGTTGCAGCTGAATGAAGTTTCTTTCAAAGAACCTTACGTGCGTGCCGTCTGGTGTGATATCATACTACGACCAGGACTCAACACGTAACATTTTGGCACCTCCGACGGGACTGTGAGGATTATCCCCCTTGCCAATGTTAGCGTCGACACCCCGTACCTGAGAGAAGAGGTGAAGGTGCTATGCGTAAAGACCTCAGTCTACGATCTTACCATCGGAAACATTGATGGTGCCAGAAACGCAGACGATCCAGATCCAGAGTGGAGACCTGAAACATGTGCTGTTACAACAAGAAGTCAAGCAATGAAGAGTCACCAGACCCTCTAAAAGTGGCGGACAACACGGAAGCAGCTGTGGTGAATAGGGACAAGCTGGTGGAGCTACAGAAAGCCGACCCCACTTTTGACAAGTTCCGAGGTCAGACCGAGCCCGTAACGCGAAAGGGAAATGAGATAACTTTCGAGACCAGGAAAAATATCCTGTACCGGACATTCAACAGCAATGGAGATAAACCTGTGCGTCAGGTAGTAGTTCCTGAACCTTTGAGGATGCAGGTGATGAAATTGGCACATGATTCCATATTGGGAGGACACTTGGGAATCAACAAGACCCTCGATAGGATCCGAGCCGTCTTCTACTGGCCTGATATGGGAGGCGACGTCACCCGATTCTGCAGGTCATGCGACATATGCCAGAAGACAATCTCCAGGGGAAAGGTGCCCAAGGTTCCTCTAGAGAAATTGCCACTGATCGATATGCCTTTCAAGCGGGTAGCTTTGGATCTGGTGAGGCCAACATCCCCTCCAAGTGAAGATGGTCATCGCTACATTTTGACCCTGGTGGACTACGCTACACGTTATCCTGAGGCCATACCATTGAAGAAGATCGACACTCCAACAGTCGCATGTCGACATGTTCAGCCGTTTGGGGATTCCTGAGGAGATCCTGAGTGACCTAGGAACTCAGTTCGTCTCCGACTGCATGGAGGAAGTCAACCGGCTATTGAGCATCCGACACCTTACTACCACCCCATATCACCCCATGTGTAATTGGCTGGTTGAAAAGTTTAATGGAACATTGAAGGCTATGCTGAAGAAACTGTGTGCTAAACAGCCAAGGTTGTGGCATAGATATATCAATGCCTTGCTTTTCGCATACCGTGAAGTTCCTCAAGATTCGACATGGTTTTCTCCTTTTGAATTACTGTACAGTAGGACTGTAAGGGGTCCCATGCACATCCTGAAGGAGCTGTGGACCAAGGATATCGACGCGCCTGAGGTAAAGATCAGCTACCAGTACGTCTTCGACCTGAGAGAGAAGCTGGAAGATACCCTCAGGATGGCTCGAGAAGAACTGGGGAAGGCGCAGAACAAGGGGAAGCATTACTATGATCGTAAGGCGAAACCTCAACGATTCCAGCCAGGTGACCACGTGTTGGTTCTTCTTCCTACCGACAACAACAAACTCCTGATGCAGTGGAAGGGACCCTATGTTGTCGACACGGTGGTTGGCATCAACGACTACATAGTCAAGGTCAACAACAAGGTAAAGACTTACCATGCTAATCTGCTGAAGAAGTATATTGAGAGAGGTCGTCAAGACAAAACTCAACTGGCGGCATCGGTGCGTCTTGCTGATGACGAAAGACTAGACGACGAGAACCTGTTTGACCTTAATGAACTCCGCCACAAGGAGGATGTAGAAGACATCCAGTTCGGTCAGAATCTGACCCAGACTCAACGAGAAGAACTGCGCGTCCTGACTCAAGAGTTCAAGCATCGGTTTACACCTGACCCAGTGACAACAGACACCATCCAGCACGAGGTTAATCTGACGTCAAATGAGCCAGTTCGCAGCAAACCTTATCGTCTTCCTTATAACACGAGGGAAGAACTGAAAAAGGATATCAAGGAAATTCTGAGTCTGGAAGTCATCAGGGAGTCCAAGTCACCATATGCGTCCCCATTTGTCATCGTGAAGAAACTAGATGGATCCAACCGGGTGTGTGTGGACTACCGTAGACTCGATAAACTAACAATCTTCGATCCAGAGCCTATGCCCAATGCGGAAGAACTGTTCCAGAAGGTCAGAGGAGACCGATTTTTCTCCAAAATTGACCTAAGCAAAGGGTATTGGCAAATCAAGGTTACAGAAAAAGATATCCCCAAGACAGCATTCGTCACACCCGACGGTCTTTGGGAGTTCCTGAAGATGCCTTTTGGTATGGTGAACAGTGGTGCCACATTGAAGAGAGGACTGAAAAAGATCCTAGAAGATATGCAGAATGTGGTCTTTTACTGGGATGACATTTTGATCCATACCAAAATTTGGGGGGGGGGGTGTCACCTCAAAGCCCTCCGAGAACTGCTCCAAAGACTGTCAGATACAAATTTCACCATCCGTCCAAGCAAGTGTATTCTTGGGGCCGACAACATAGACTTCATCGGGCACAAATTGAGCGAAGGTTTAAAGGGGCTACACGACGACAACGTGCAGAAGATCAGGGATGCCCCTTCGACCTACGACCAAGACGCAAGTCCGCTCATTTATGAGCTTGGCGAACTAAAACCGGGAGTTCATACCAAACGTTGCGGCAGTCACAGGTCCCCTGACTGACTTGCTGATGAAAGGACAACCTAACGTAGTGAAGTGGGAGGAGGCCCAAGAGCGAGCATTCCAGGCAGTTCGAGACATCCTAACCGAGAAGCCTGTTCTACACCTCCCTGATCCGTTGAAAACTTTCTTCCTGAGAACAGACGCCTCCAGCGAAGGAGCAGGTGCAGTCTTAATGCAAGAGGATAATGGAAAACTCCACCCAGTGAACTACGCCAGCAAAAAGTTGACCAGAGCTGAGAGAAACTACTCCACCATCGAGAAGCAGTGCCTAGCCATCATCTGAGGAGTAAGGCGGTTCGAACTGTACCTTCTGTGTGTGCCATTTGTTCTCCAAACCGACCATCAGCCCTTGAACTATCTAAACTCTGCAAAGTTTACAAATTCTCGTATTATGAGATGGGCGATGTTCTTGCAGAATATTGACGTTAAACTACAGTATATCAAGGGTTCACAGAACGTTGGAGCGGATTACATGAGCAGAGCAGTTTAAATGAACATTTTCGTGTCCATAACAGTTTAAAGAAACATTTCGGTGTCCATCAGAGTTTAAAGTGACATGTCTTCGCTCAGGACAGTTTAAAGAAACTGTGAGACGATTATTTTAAAGTAGCTGGTCGATCATGCACATTTCTCTCCCCTGACAGTGCTATAACCTACTTTACTTTGTAACCTTAGCTGAGTTGGTATACCTCGCCCTCTACCTAGGTTAAACGCACCAGCGGCGCCATTGTAGCTGTTTTCGCACCAGACCGGTCTCTCTGCACTTGTAGTGTGGTCTCGTACGTTCACGCGGAAGATTTTGATGGCAGTCGAAAACAAGGTTCGTTTCCGGTTTTAACTTTTAGCCGCACCTTTTACCTCCCCTAACACGCCAGTTTTGTGTTGAGATGACGGAGGCTTGTGTCATGCCCCACACCACCGAATCAAGTCCATTGTTCATGCAGTGCGCTCATTTCTCGAACTTCAACTATGACGGTGCTTTCTGCCGCAAACTACGCAGATGTCGCAAAATCACCTCCATTGAGGATTTAAAAAAGCTCTTTTTCAAATCTGCCAAATTGCGTGATGTTTCGTGGTGCTAGCATAAGGATGGATGCATTATTCCCCGATTGCATATATGGGAAAGGGTTTATTCTTTATTCATGTTATTTTGCAGCAATCAAACGACGGTCACGTGATTCTTTCTCCGAGGTTGCCCATTACAGGTGCAGAAAGCACACGCTCTAAACCGATCGGGTGCATCAGACCGGTCCGAGCGACCGGTCTGGTGCCAAAATAGCAACATTGGCACCGCTGGTGCGTTTAACCTAGGCCACTGGACGAGGTATACCAACTCGGCTAAACTTTATTGTCGCACTTCCTAGAACACGGTATTATATTTCTCTCTTCATTTTATCAATAGAGGCACATAAGTCGCGGAAACCCTTTACGTGCCGATGGCAAGAACTAGTTTTTCTCATCACAAAGTTGCCAGAAAAAGGTTTGACTGCTCTTGATTGTTTGATTTGAAGTGTTTACAAACAATTACTGTATTTTTAAATGCATGCATCTTTGATGTGATTAATAAAGGCTGAAGTTTCAAGTGATTTCTTATGTTGTCAGTTAATTAATTAATGTCAGTGTTCTGTTCTGTCATTTAACTCATTCTACCCCAAGATCGGAAACCCCAAATGTTGAAGTCGTCTTCTGAAGACTGTGTTGCAGTGCAGGACACAGATCCACCATACTAGTTCAAGGGTGATGCCAGAATAGCTTGGCGCCCATAGGCGCCAAGCTATTCTGGCATCACCCTTGAACTATCATGGTGGATTTTTATTTTGCTGTGGTGTGTCTGGGGTAGAATAAGTTAAGTGTTAGTTTCCTCATCTAGGTCTTTTTCTATCTTTCATATTTTTCCCACTTTTTGACCCGCATCATACTGAGGCTGAAAGCTTCAAATTTGTTCACTGCCATAATTCTATGCAAGCTACATTACAGTACTTACAGATGAGGACATAGACCAATGGCTTTAGTTCAAGGGTGGTGCCACAATAGCTTGGCGCCTAGAGGTACCAAGCTATTCTGGCACTACCCTTGGACTATTTCAGTCACACTTGTTGCACAAACTGGTGTATTCCGAATGATAAGGGTTAATATTCAAAATGCTCTGTTGCTGTTTGTCTGAAACTCCAGAGTACAAAAAAGTCCTTTAATTTCCAGAATACATTATATTGATTCTCACATAAATGCCATGATAAACTGTTTTGCTTCAGAAGGACAAAACGCAGCAATGTTTAAGAGATTTCCTCTGTAAAAATCATAATCGAAAGGTTACGGGCCAGTGTTTATTGAATTTTGCACCATACAATGTTAAAAATGTTAAAGCACACATACACATTAAGTTGGAAAAAAAATCATGTGAAAAAGAAGTATTCCATGAACTTGACCTTATTACAGACGCCTAATGTTGTGAAGACACCCATTTTGACTGTAATGCCAGTTTTTTGTGTGAGGGGCACCCACTTTATTGGTAGAAACCCTTTTTTTTTCTTCTATCTAGTGGCTCTGTTTCTAGAAAATGTCTATTTTATTTTAAGTTATAGAGCTTAGTTCTAAACATTCGCATCAATTCCAAAGCCGTAGAATAAATAGAAATATGGGAACCCATTTTCACATAAAATGGTAGGTAACCCACTCTGACTCTTTTGTCTCCATGTGTGTGTGTATGTGTGTGTGTGTGTGTGTGTGTGTGTGTGTGTGTGTGTGTGTGTGTGTGTGTGTTTGTGTGTGTGTGTGTGTGTGTGTGTGTTTATAATATTATATGGAATTAACTCTTCAGAATCACGATAACCAAAGGTTTATACCCTTACGTTTCTTCAGTCTGCACTCTCTCACTCATTGTAACAAATCATGACAAGCACAAATAGACACATCAAACCTACAATAACATATTTCATAAGATCTCTTTATGATGAGTATATATTCATGCAACGTTTTTTTTTTTCTCAGCATATTTGGGATGGCGAACACAGTGGGTTGCACCTCTACCTAATTCCAGAAGACGAGTCACCTGTCTACAAATCCAGACTGCTCACAATGTGGAGTACAGATTCTGTAAAATCTTCGCAGGAAGATCGAGTCTTGCAACATATACCCGACACTGTCGCTGGCAAGTGTGGGGCAGCAGAACAATTAATTAAGGATAGCTTTGTGTATATATGCTGACAATAAAAGCAGAGGTGCATACCTAATATTTCATTCACACTCTGTTATGACATTTCACTTTCCAAGTAAGGCGTTCATTATTCTCTGTAGAAAGCTGACAGAGTATGAAACAGTGATGCCATGAATGGAATGTCTGGTGTGATTATTTTGTGATACATTTACATACCTTTGCGTGAAAACAATAACCTGTGACATTTAGCTGGCCTTGCACCTGTGTGTAGTAGGAATGTGATTGCTTCAGTCCCACGCTGGTGTTGTCAGCTAATTTCACACAAATTCCTGAGAACTGACATGCCTCGAGTATGGTGGAATTTCTAGATGCAGATGGGCAATTGACTTTAATTATGCCTGTCTGGCCACTGTCGCACACTTTGAGTTGCTCCTAGAAATAGAAACTGTTAATTATAATAATAATAATTACGGTATTTATAATGCGCTTATCTTATAATAATTATAACTCTAAGCGCGCACTCACAAACTTGCACACGCATGCGCACGCTTTAAACAATGACTCACGTAACACAAATAGTGAAAATACATTACGACGGTCAGCTTGGGGTGGGGAGTCTGGTGATATAGTGCTAGAACTGTTGAAAGAGGTGAGTTTTGAGGGCGGACTGGAAGGAGGAGAGCGAGTGTTTCTGACGGAGAGAGACTGGGAGAGTGTTCCAGGTGGATGGACCGTATACTGAGAAGGAGCGGGGGCCGAAAGTGCTGAACTTGGTGCGGGGGATGAGGAGGCGGAGCGGAGGGAGCGGGGAGGAGTGTAGGGGTGAAGTAAGTTGGAGAGATAGGCAGGAGCGTAGTTGTTCAGGGATTTGTAGGGATTGTATTGGATGCGTTGGGGGATGGGGAGCCAGTGAAGGAGCTTGAGCAGGGGAGCGATGTGGTCGGATTTTTTCTTTCTGAGGACGAGGCGGGCAGCATTGTTCTGGACGCGCTGGAGAGTGAAAGTGGTGGAGTGAGGAAGGCCGGAAAAGAGAGAGTTGCAGTAGTCGATGCGAGCTAAGATGAGAGAGACAGCGAGTTTGGTGGCAGCTTCGGTAGTGAGGTATTTTCTGATCTGACTGATACGGCGGAGGTGGAAATAACATGCCTGGGCCGTGGCGGAGACGAAGCTGGTCATGGAAAGAGAGGAATCGAGGATAACGCCAAGGTTCTTGACCGAGTCAGAGAGGGAGATGGGGGTGCTGTCGAGTTGAAGTTGGAGAGAGGGGGGGGAGCTGGAAAAGTTTCTGGCGAGTGCCTACCAGCATGGCTTCCGTTTTGTCGTCGTTCAGTTTGAGCTTGTTTGCTGTCATCCAGTTTTTCACGTCTTCGTAGCAGTCAGCCGTGCGGGTCAGTAGTGTCTGAGTGTTGTCGAGTTTGTCTTTGTCTAGCAGTTGTGAGTCGTCAGCGTAGAGGTGGTGGTGTATGTGGCGAGACTGGATGATGTTGGACAGGGGGGAGGTGTAGAGTGTGAAAAGGACCGGGCCCAGGACGGACCCCTGTGGAACGCCGCAGGAGAGCCTGACTGGGTTGGAGGAGACGCCGTCGATGTTGACGGACTGCTGTCTGTCGGAGAGGTAGGAGAGAAACCAGGAGTGAGCGGAGTCAGTGATGCCAAAGGAGTGGTGAAGGCGGTGGAGGAGGAT
Source organism: Semisulcospira habei (assembly GCA_036245525.1). Lineage (NCBI taxonomy): Eukaryota > Metazoa > Mollusca > Gastropoda > Semisulcospiridae > Semisulcospira > Semisulcospira habei. Next base: position 10,304,693 of record BTPG01000008.1, on the reverse strand, counting down.
AGAGTGGTCTATGGTGTCGAAGGCGGCAGAGAGGTCGAGTAGCGTAAGAAGGGAGATGTTGCCCGAGTCAGTGGAGAGAAGCAGGTCGTTTAGGATATGTAGAAGGGCTGTTTCAGTGCTGTGATGTTTGCGATAGGCAGACCGGAAGGGACTGAGGAGGTTGTTGTCGGCGAGGTGGAGGTTGAGTTGGTTAACCACAATGTTGCGCTTGTGCAGGTGTCTCAGGAAGTATTTCAAAATATTTACTCTTGGCAGTGTTCTCATGTCATGTCTCTTTTCAGTCTCCTGGTCTGTTGACAAGTATTGCGTGCAGTTTTAGAAATATGTTTGATGTTTTAAGTTAATCATATTCATATACTATTTATATTTTTGTAATTTCTCTTTTACGTATATCACCATTAGACTACCTGACCATGGCTGCCGAGTGCAAAGTGTGAAATAGCAAGCTAGAAGATAAAGATAGACCTGCTGGAGGAGGGAATCAGATCAAGAATTTAACAAATCTGAATGACCCCCATCTCAAGGCTGCAAAGAACTAAATGTGTGCAGACGCAACCAGCAGAAGAAGAAGTATTTGGAGTGGCGTTTGCGAGAAAAAATGGAGAGACAAATAAACAACCTGTTCCAGTTCTACACGGAGTTAACAAATGTTTGGTTTTTGGCTTTGTTGTCAATGTTGTTGCCAAATGGTCAATCTTGTAAGCACAAGTATAGTGAAAAAGGACAATAGACCGTTTCTCACTCTTTAATGATTGAGAAATTTTGAAGACTTCATAATAAAGCGAAAATGAGCTTTTACTCTAGTATTCCTGTGCTATCAAATTGTAAGTGTCACTGTGAATCAGCCATTTATGAACTGAACCAATATTTCTCCTTGTGCTGTGTTTTGGCATGTACACCACTCACATTCCAGAATAAAATATGTCACCAGTTAATAATAGTTTTGATTTTATTGTAGGTGATGCTTACTTCTTGCTTGTGTTGATGTTCCTTTTCGTCCGCTGCTCCAATTGCCTGGCCAGCACAACATGGTTTAATTATTGGGACAGATGCGATCTTGGTGCCTCTTGATATTGTTGCTCCCCAGGCTTGTGGCATGCTGCTGCAGCTCAGTCTTTTAAGCACATGGGTCAAACAGTTTAGTTGCCTTGAAATACTGAAGAGTTTTCTGAAGCCCAATGACATGAGAACAGTGACCATTCAATCTGAAATACAAATTATACATGCATGATTATTTATTAATATTCTTTATCTCTCTCCTTCTCTCTCTTTCACACACACACACACACACACACACACACACACACACACACACACACACACAAACACACACACACACACCACTTAAATTTTATTTGGGAGTGAAAGTAATCAGCTCAGCCTGACACTGTTAACACAGCCGGCAAAAGAGAGCGCTGAGCAGCACTACCATCTTGCTAGGCGTGAGTCGCGATGGGCTAAAATAGCGGGGATAAGTGTGCTAAGTTTTTTTTTTTTAAGCAACACTAATAACAAAAACACTTACCCGGCTCTGCAGGCACAGACAGCTTCTGTGACGCTGTACTTGCAGATGCTCATTTCCACGAAGGCCTACAGTGTGTGTGTGGATCGGCGCGTACTTGTAGATCTGCGACTGGTGGTACGCGGATGCAACTTGAACGGCATCACTGCCAGTTGTGTGATAAATACGAACAGCATTAATGAAACTTGACGCAAACTTGCTTTGCCTCGATCTAGGGCCGTTTTTGACAAAGCTTTGTATCCTGGCAGAAAATGTAGGCTTGTTGAATGTACAACGCATTCAGTCGAATCAAGCGCGATACCGTCCGCCATATTGTCCAAGCGACAGGAAAGCTTGTGGGACCAAGCAACAATTACTAGGGGGCGTGGCTTGTGATGGGCGCGCTCGGTGAGGTCTATTAGCGCATTCGGTAAGTCGCACGCTCAAAAATGTCACTTTTGAAACTACGACTGGTGTGGTTCGGGCCACAGCCTTCCGCTTCGTATTTTTTCTGTTAGTTTTCTTTTTGTTTGTGGTTATTTCTGCTGCACGTAATTAATTATTTCCATATTCCTTCAGCAGGACTGCTCCCTCTGCTGAGAATTTTTTTTTTTTTTTTTTTTTAGTATCCGATAGACTTTGAACAGCCATCTTGGAGTGAAACTGAGGTGTTTTGACGCAATAAATTTAATTGACGTCAATCTTGTTGGTGTTATCTTCTTCTCTTTTTTTTTACAAACTTTCAGTTCGTCATCTATTGTTTCACGTCATAGCTTCCGTTGCATCGTCATTATTAGAAACAAAAAATAAGTTGCAAATTGTGTTCTGGTTTGTATACATAATTATTCTGAACAAGCCTAAATATTAATACATTGTGGTGTAACTGTCTTCGCTAATCGTGTTTCTTTTTTCTTTGGGGTTTTCTCTCCATACTGGTGATTATAAATCTTTACTGCGAATAAACTATTCAAGGAACCCCTATTCAGTCTATTTATATATCAGTGAAGTAGTGCGGTAGACGATTTTTAGCTGAAGCGTTGTTAACGTTTTGTGACCCACTTCCCACAAATTTACTGAGAGACTGTGTGGATCTGATTCCTGCGATTACACGCATTATCAACAATTCCTTGACGTCTGGCGCTGTACCTCCTCAGTTCAAGCAGGCTGTTGTCACACCATTGTTAAAGAAACCTGGACTAGACCAAAATGACTTGAAAAACTTCGTCCCATTTCCAAACTCCCATTTATTTCTAAGCTGTTAGAAAAGGCTGTCTTGCAACAGTTTTTGGATCATGTGTCAAGAAATGACCTGCTAGAGTTGTATCAGTCCGCCTACCGCAAGCATCATAGCTGTGAAACAGCTCTTCTTTATGTGACCAACAGCCTGCTTATTTCTGCTGACGAGGGACGTGTCACTCTTGTCTTTATTGAACCTGTCTTTGGCGTTCGACCACAACATCCTTCTGAATAGACTTAGTGTGTCTTTTGGCATCCGTGGAGAGTCATATTTGTCCGACAGGTTCCAACGTGTCATTATACAGAATTCTACTTCCGCTCCCCTCCTTCTGAAATATGGCGAACCCCAGGGCTCAGTTCTCGGACCAGTCTTGTTTTCTTTGTACACCCAGCCTGTGTCTGAGGTGATCGCCAGTAAAGGATGTGAACATCACAAATATGCCGATGACACACAGCTGAAGAAAGACACTCCTCTCAAACAGTTCCCGTCTCTTCAGCATGACATGGAACAATGAAGAGAAGCTGCTAAGGACTGGATGACAGACAACAAACTAAAGCTCAATAAGGAAAAACAGATAGGCACTCGCTCCCGGGTGAATGTCTCCCACGATGAGTCATTCATCGTTTGTGGACAGGACATCCCTCTAAAGAAATGTGTGAAAAACCTAGGTGTTTACATTGACAATGTTCTGTCCATGAACGATCATGTGTCTCACCTGTCCCGCTGCTGCTATCTTGAGCTCAGGAGGCTTAGCTCTGTTAGACAGTACCTTATTGATTATGCCTGTAAGCAAATTGCATGTTCACAGATTTTGTCAAGGCTTGACTACTGTAACTCTGTAATGTCAGGTATGTCGAACGATCTGCTCTACAGGCTCCAGAAGATTCAAAACCACGCAGCAAGACTTGTACTGAAAAAATCAAAGCGTGACCACATCACCCCCGTGCTTAAGCAGTTACACCGGTTTCCTGTGAAGTCCAGAATTGAATACAAAATTGCTTCCTTCGTTTTTCAGGCCTTTGATAAGACACTCCTGGCATATTTGTCCTCCAACCTCCTTGTCTATACACCAGGCGCTCCAGCACTGACGACAGAATATTGACTATCCCCAGAGTGTCCTTAAAAACCTTTGGACAGCGGTCCTTTTTTTTTCCAAGCTCCCAAAGTGTGGAATGGTCTTCCCCATGATATGCGCCATGCACCGTCTTTGGCCATTTTCAGGGCTAGATTGAAAACATATTTTTTCAATCTGGCCTTTGAAAGGGATTGATCAACCCTATGTTTAATGTGTATATCTGATCAGGTTCTCGACATGTTATGTTTATTATTTTAGTATTGTGTCAGTATGCATGAATGATTGTGTTTTTGTACGTTGTCAGTACTTTAGTTATTTAATTTTAATTAGTTAGATTATCTAGATGTAAAGCGCTCTGAGCCTTTCTTTGTGGGATATTGCGCTATAGAAGTGTTAAATATTATTATTATTTTGTCTACCGTATTGAAAATACGGTAGACTTTAGGAAGGGGCGGGTCGGAGCGCGTTCCGTAGAATCATCAATACAAATGACATAACAGGCGGGCGGGGCTCATGGTCTCACAAATAAATAGCAAGATATAAATGACGTCACGTCTAGCCACTCTAACCTTGCTGTTGAATGTCGTTTTGGCGCGAAGCGCCGTATGTGCGTATGTGTGTGTCTGCGTATTTACGGTAAACACGAGAATCTCCGATATTACTGTAAGCACAAACTTGAAACTTATCAAAATACTGTGTTAATTAGGTGGCTAAGAGAGCCTCCGAGCATATTGTAATTGGGTGTCTCATGGAAGATATAAAAGATCGTTTACAGAAAGTCGGTTGACCCAGATTAGAGTCCGCAATTTTGATTATATGCACTTTAAATTTTGGATACGGCTAGTTTGTAAAAAGACATTGGATGAGTTCGTTAGCCAGCTTTGTGCCTTTTCAACTTTTTCGAAAATAAAAGTTCAATGCAGAGAACAAATTCAAAAGTAATACTCCTTGATTTCATCAGAAGAATCAAACAGTGACGGCGACGTAAAAGCACCAAACGCGTCAGTGTTTTATACAATGTTCGGCCTAATTGATACAAATCACAAGCACATCAGTGTCTTAGGAAGACAGTCTCTCTACTTTTGTATGATATTTGAGGACGTATTGTGAAAAAGGTGGAATATGCATGCAAGCTCATACAGAAGAGGATTTGTGGACATGTGCTATTCCATTCTTCAAAATGGCTGTGGCTGCGCCAGCCCTGAGAACGTATAATCGGTAGGAAGCGCCGTGTGTCTGCCGTCTGTGTTTGTATGTGTCATTCTGCCACTTGTGTTTGTGAGTGACATTGCCGTGCAGATCAGACCGGAGGGGAGGAGGGGGAGGGGGAAAATTAAAAGGAAATACTGAATGAGTTCGTAATCCAGCGTTGTACCTCTTCAACTTTTTCAATAATAATTAATTCATTTTTGCAAGTTTTGGATCCACTATTTACTTCACCAAACAGTCATCCCTGGAAGAGGCTGTGTGGTACAAAACAGTCAGCTCTGGAAGAGCGTGCCTTTCGGATGAGTGACGTGAAACATCAAATTCGTCACAGTGTACACAGCGTCGTGAGACCGACGATTCCATGACGTGAAGCTTATAGTGACGTCATTTTGCTGCTCGTGCTATTCTTCTTCTTCAGAATTCCTGTCGCTACTCCAGCCCACAGAGCGTACTAATGGTGGGAAGCGCTGTATGTCCGTCTTTATTTGTGTGCGCCGGCGTGTGTGTATCAGAGGTTGGCTTAGACAGGAGGGAAATGGATCAGAAGGATAAGCTCTAATATATGAACAACTCTGAATGTTCCTGGAAGAAAAACGCCCGTGAGCTCCAAACAATACGGTATACTTTGGGATGAAATCCTCATCTTGTTTTAGAAACGTGTCATGAACCAGTTTTAAAGGTGTTATTAAAATCTGTTAACTAAAACGATTTTAACTTTTAAATGCTTTTAATTTAGAAGGCTATTGTGCACCCGTCCCCTGATTGTCTGTTGTTTACCATAGTACGTGTGTGTATGTGTGTAATAGTCCATAAGCTAGCCCGGTCTATCGAGCACCTCCCTCCCCCCCTTACCCCCCTCCCCCCTCCCCCCCCCCCCCCCAGTACTGAAGAAGATGGAGCCATGTTCCCCGAAAATCCCTAGGAACACACCAGAGATATAGCCGATGGCGCAAGGGTACCCCCATTCACGCTCTTCGGAGATGCTAAAATGAGATTGAGCAAAATTTTCCTCTAAATAAATCAGAATTCATTCAAGAAGCCCAAATCAGGCAATAGTATGTTAAGGCACACCTTGTGCATCCTCTGCAAAAACAGAATGAAAAATATTGAATCTCTGGCTCACAGTGAAGGTATTTTTGCACCCAGTAAACGGCCATTTCCGCAACAAAGAAAACACAAAATAATGTGTCAGATGCCTTCAGATATTTTCTATAGCACTTGCAGTCCATTTTCCGGCTTGCATCATTAGAACAAGATGTCATAATTATTATAAACGTGACTAGGTGATGCTGTGATTACTGGGAGTGCCACAGTGGTTGATTTTGTATCCCTACCCCGAAGTTGTAAAAATACACAAAATTAATTTTAAAAAAATTACTAAAGTTATTCTATTTCATTTTGACCTCCCTTTACCCATTAAGTTTCAATAATGTGAGCATAAAGTTCAAGAAAATATGGAAAGTCGGCATCCTTTACGGTACGTTTGTGGTGATTGACAGCTTTTTTTCCCATTTAAAATTGCCGAATTAGGAAACGTACGGTTTCCGATGCCCTCAGAAATTTTGTATACAACTTATAGGTCTTTTTATAGGTTTTATTGGTTAGGATAGAGTACCCCAGTTACTCCCAACCTTATTTTATGATGCTGTGATGCATTTAGGGGCCACAGTGGCTAAATCTGCTGCCCTAACCCATTTTACCAGTACGCAAAGGAACGCAAAATGATCATAACAATTGCTTATGTCATACTCCTCTGTTTAAATATTTTTGTTGCCAGTTTTCTTTTTTTAAGTATGCATATTGAGCATAAACATTTGTGATCATTTCATTAATTTCAATGTGACCCATCAATTTACGTGTAACTATTTTTAACTGGCAGGTCTTTTAAGTGATATTTTACCTAGCGTAAGGCGGGTCTAGTAAGGTCTCCCCTTTTCCTTTCATTTATTTTCGTCTAGAAATGTGTAAATATGAATATGCGTAATAAAGTTTCATGGTTCCTAACAGCCAAAACAATGTTATCAAAATACTTAGTTTCCACATGTCCACCACGAGATCGCCACTTCCGCCTTCTTCTGCAAACGTTCAATTCCTTGATAGCCGTCTTTAAATCTTATATTGTTCTGGGTGCCAATAAGTGAGCTGTCAAGAGCTCGGCAGCATGTTTTTTAGAGTTTGGTGTACAGGGGCGTGTCTTCTGTTCAGAACTACCAGAGGGCCGCTTCTATGTATGGACAGGTTTGGCGAATGTGCTAAGAAGACTGATTTTCTACGCCAAATTCGCATAGGGCTGTTTCCGCATGACCCGGTCTCACGAGGTGAGTCCAGAGTAATCAGTGCGTAGATGAAAGATGGTGGCCTGGCTCTCCCTGTTCAGCTTGTTGATGTCGTCTGTCCACGGGATGCAGCCGCCATTCTGCTGTTTCCAATCACTTTGTTGCTGTAGTGTCTTAGTTTCTTTACAGGAGGTTGTGATCTTGAGGTAGTCTGGCGCATGCTTTGGCCAGGCTGTCAGCCTCTCCATTCCCAACTACTCCAGAATGCACTGGAATCCACTGCAGCACTGTTGTGTGGACAGGGCATCCAGTCTCTCATGAAGCTTCCTGGTGAGATCAAGCTGTTGCCTTACCCTAGCTAGTGCTCTGCTGCTGTGTTGAGCACCTGCAGATCTCTGCGATAGTTGGAGCTGCTGCCGCCAGCTGGTAAGGAGAGGGAGGTAGTAGTGCACAACAGATGTACACACCACTTCCTTCATTCCGCACGGCGTCTTGTGCGGTACCACAGCTGCTGTGAGGGTAGCACTTGTGCATAATCTACAGCGAGATGGCTTTGTGCAGTGCCGCGACCTTTGGCAAGGAGTCCTGGAACATTGTTTATGTTGTCTAGAAGGCTCTTTCGAGATGTCCAGGTATCTGAAGGGTGCTCTTCACACATCTTTGGGCTTGGTTCCAGGACGTCAGTTTTAGCCCTTTGCAGGACCTTCAGTTGGCGATTCAGACTTGGGCGTTTCTGACGGTTCTTGGTCTGCTCCTGTAGTCTCCCGTGCTGTCAGTGTTTATTAAGTCTCTTCATCGTGTGTGCTGTTCTGCGTTCCAGTGGCTCCAATGTCCTCCATTTCCTAAATTGGGGTGCTCCAGATGGCTATAAGAATGTCACTTCTTCATGAGAATGACCCATGTTCTTCATCTTGTCAAGCCTGGCCTTTTTGGTTTTGCAGACAGTGTTTCATGTTGTCGATGTGTCTTAGTACCGCGCTACTGGTCTGACCGAGCAGGTGTTTGTTTGCGCCAGGATGCTGTAATTTGCGACAATGTCGTCCCCAACAGTTTCTTCACCAGAGACTGTTTTTCATCTTGTTTTTGCAGAGGGTGCAGAAGATGTGCCTTAACATAATATTGCCTGATTTGGGCTTCTTGAATGAATTCTGATTTATTTAGAGGAAAATGTTTCTCAATCTCATTTTAGCATCCGCGAAGAGCGTGAATGGGGGTACCCTTGCGCCATCGGCTATATCTCTGGTGCGTTCCTAAGGATTTTCGGGGAACATGGCTTAAACATCTCAGGAAATACTACAGTACACTTTGAAACCCATCTTATTGAGTACTGGGAGGGGGGGCACGGTAGACCGGGCTAGCTTATGGACTATAAAGCCCTCTTGTGCCTACTGTGGCAGTAGCTCGTAGACCAAGCACATACCAACGAACAGCGCTTGGACTGAGTCCTTGCCGTATGTGAAAAACGTGTAGAAGTCATGGCGAGGCGCTAAACGACAGAAATGTCAAACAAGATGGGATGAACTATAACCCACAAAGTCCCTTCAATATGAGACCTGTCCTCGCAGTTTTAGATCACTAATAATTTCAGACTGAAAACATAAAAACTGAATTATGTGAGCTCCAAAACAATACGGTAGACTTTGGGATGAACTCCTCATCTTGTTATATATTTATTGGACGGCTGGTGTTCTTTGGGACTGAATTAAGAAAGATTTCTGAGCGTTATTTGCGTCCAGTGGCAGCGAAAGGAATAAGACCAGTTTATGTCACTACATTACTTCAAGACGATGCGCACGGTTGTTGGCCGGGATGATTTCAGACAGACAACATCAGACCGGCAATGGCCTCATTTGACTTGCGCACAGCCTTGCGAGGGCCAACTGTGGCCGACATCATCTTGAAGACCTTTTACCCTTTGGCTGTCGTTAGCGCCTTTTGTCGAGGTGATTCCTACAAGAATCATCCGTCGACAAAACGAGCTACAGACAGCTGCAGACTTGAAGGCCAGACGCCGTCAGAATGGATTGTCTCCTGTTGGCACGAACGCTCCGTTACGCACTGTACACAAGCAGTTAACCCTTATCATTCGGTATACACCAGTGTGTGAAATAAGTTTGACTAAAATAGGAAGGTTACAAAGTAAAGTAGGTAATAGCATTGTCAGGGGAGAGAAGTGTGCATGATCGACCAGTGATCCTAGATCTACTGTTGGTAAAGCACACAAAAAAAAAAGAGATAGGAAAGAGGGGGCGCGCTAAGAAAGTGACTGGAAGCAATGTATATGGAAGCCCCCCCCCCCCCCCCCGAAGGGGGGCGTATGACATATCCCACTGTTCCAGTCACTCAGTGCATGGAAATTTAAATCTAGGTCCCCCAAGGGAGGTCCAGATATTTAGCCGGTGTGGACAGCTGTTTCGGTCTTGGCGACCTCTTCAGCGCATCATCGGCAATACTGGAGGAGGCAGGAACTTCTGCCTACCTGCAATGACAGCCACATTTTACTGTAGTGTCTGCAGGGGCATACATTCCATGCCACCACCTAGAGTTAAATCTCCATGCACCCTAAAATAGAACCTACCAAAAGGGGGGAAGGGGTTGCAGTCGATATTGTAGTAATAAATAAAAAGAAAAGGGGAGACTGCCAGTGATAATATTTTAGGAAGGTTACAAAGTAAAGTAGGTAATAGCACTGTCAGGGGAGAGAAGTGTGCATGATCGACCAGTGATCATCGATCTACTGTGGCCAAAGCACACAAAAAAAAAAGAAATAGGAAAGAGAGGGGGCGCTAAGAAAGTGACTGGAAGCAATTTTTTTCACTAAAATAGTTCAAGGGTAGTGCCAGAATACCTTGGCGCCACCCTTGAACTAAAGCCATTGGTCTATATCCTTATCTTTAGGCTAAGTACTATAGTGTAGTTTGCATATGGCAGTGTGCAAATTTGAATCTTTTAGCCTCAGTGTGATATGAGTTAGATCAAGGGAAGAATGAAAGCAGGCTGAACATTCCAAACGCCATATTGTTGTTAAGCTACTACCCCAGTGCGCAAAGGCCATCGGACCGACGTCGGCCGCCGTTGACCCACGAACGACCGTGCGCGAGACAACGGTGGACGACCTCGGCCCGATGGCCTTTGCGCACTGGGACCGTAGATGCTAAAGCCGTTAAAACCGCATTTCCTGCCGCTAGTCGCATATTTTGTTCATAAAATTGTTGTTCATGCAACGACCAAAAACTGCAACTTTGCAAGGACATGGATTTAAATTGGTCACGGCAAGTGCCAGAGATCCTAATGGACACCCGCGACTTAGGGGGCACATGAGGATCTATACTTCTTAAAGTCGGCTGGATTTCAGTGAAGGGGTTAAACTGTCATGGTCCAAACACATCTTGTTGTGGCGTGTCAACAGGTGGATCTCGTGTGCCAGTCACATTAGTCCTGCCTGTCCACCTCAAACGGATACTGCCCTTCCATATGGGCTGTATGCACTAGATCTCATCATCGACAGGCACAGCACCTGTCCCTTCCATTTGGGTCTCAGTCGGCAAACACAGCCACAAAAGAGGCTACACGTTGCTTCTGTACACTTTGATAACCGTGAGCTGCTGACGGACTGTCTGCCCAATGCGCAATAGGCCATCGCTTCGACTTCGATTTCGCTGTTAACTGTTGGAGCTAGGGCGTGAGCAACACGAGTACCCACCTAAATCCAACAGAGCAAGGTCTTTATTTTAGCTCATGACAGTGTGTTTTAACCCATACCGCGAGTTCCCTTCGAAATGTTCACATTCTGGTAGAACCGCTAGAAACATCAGTTAGTCGACATTATTCACTGCAAAATTCATTGATTCCCCATGGCAGATGGTGCCTGTATGGCTGGTAGAAGACATCTATCATCAAAACATGTTACAAGTGGGTCTTAACACATTCCGCTCCAGGACGAAATCCGCAAGTTTTAAAGTTGCCCCCTGAAGACTTATTACACTTCTGGAAACAGATCGAGCGTGATAGTTGAATGGTTGTGCCAGAATAGCTTGGCGCCTAAGGGCGCCAAGCTATTCTGGCACAACCCTTGAACTATCACGCTCGATCCATGTCTTGCCGTGGCGCGGCGGAGTTGAATGAGTGAAGCAGATGTCACAGGCTAATACAAAACAGTCAGAATCAGTTTACTTCACTGTGATTGGGATCAAGTATTAAAACTTCAAAAGAATTGTGTGGGATTTCCACGTTGATGGTTTTATGGACAATTACATACACCTACTTAATCATCCACCAACCTTCCCCACCCCCACCCCCCACCCCACCCCGCCACCCCCACCCCACCCCATCCCACCCCCCACCCCCCCCCCCCCCACCCCCCGAGCAGCCACTTTACTTTTCATCAACATTGTTATTGTTTTATTGACAATTATATACACCTAATGTTACGTTTGTGGCTGTGTTATCCTTTTGTGAGCATGTGCATGTTAATCATTGGAAAGGTCCGCTATTCATTTGAGTTATACCTCTTAGTAGGATTCCTTTTCTTTTGCTTGGAGAATTGCGATCGGTTTCTGTTGTGTAGCTAGAATGAAGCATATTTTCGCTACAATGTTGTAAAGTTTGACCTACATTAGACTGGAAGGTTCGGGCAGGGTCGCGACCTTTCTAGTGACCTCAGACATGACGTCAAAGCTTTTGAGTAAACAAGTGGTTGGCTACTTTTTGCAACATTAAAGGTATGCACGAATTTACGTAATACACCTAACAAGTTTGTAGAAGGTTGTATTCAGATCTAGAGTATTCTTTTTCAATCCAGACCAAAAAGGTGACTGCCAAGCGTGTAATATGCAAAGAAGTACCCAACGGAGAAAGAAACACGCTTAGAAAAGACGGGTACAACACAATTTATTAATATTTCGGGTAAATACCCTTTGTCAAAATAGACAAACAAACAAACATAGAGATTAGCCGCTACTTATCTTCAATGGCACATTCCTTCTGCCATTGAAGATAAGTAGCGGCTAATCTCTATGTTTGTTTGTTTGTCTATTTTGACAAAGGGTATTTTACCCGAAATATTAATAAATTGTGTTGTACCCGTCTTTTCTAAGCGTGTTTCTTTCTCCGTTGGGTACTTCTTCTTTTTCAAGAATAATAATGAGTTTTGGTCACGTTTTCTTTTCTGATTGGTTGAGTTCTATAGTTTGCCGGATTGTTCTGGAAATCTGTAATAGTATAAAAGGGACTGTTAGCGAATTATGTGTACATTGTATGAGAGACGCAGTGTGTCAAAAGTGTTGATACATTGTAGAGGAGACAGTGTATCAGTGTTGAATGCAAGAGGCAGTGTATCAGAATTGTGGATGCATTCTAGAGAGAAAGTGTACCAACGTGTGGATGCATTTGTGTGCTGAGATTGCATCGAGAGAAGAAAATATTGTTGGAACTGTTACTTCAGTGTGGTCTACAACCTTATGCCACGTGTGACGAGATGCAGCTGACTGAAGTTTCTTTACAAGAAACCTACGTGAGTGCGTCTGGTGTGATTGTATCATACTACGACTACGACTACCACGTAACACCTACCCACCCACCCACCCCCTTACATTTCATCAAACTTGAATGGTTTTATTGACAATTACAGACATCTACACACCCAACCACCGTACTGTGTATTCTGTATTGTTTTTCTCCGACCTTGTCTTTTGGTTTTGTAAAGCATTTAGAGCACGTTTGATATGGAGGTTAAGCGCTATATAAATGTACATTACATTATATTATTATTAGTATTATTATTATTATTATTATTTCATTTTATTATTATGATGATGATGATTATTATTATTATTATTATTCGGGTCCTATTCTGGAAGAAAAGCAAAACAACAACAACAATTGTAAACAACAAAGTTTGAATCCAGCGTGGTAGTTTAACCCATTGTGCATGCAGCCACCGGTAGGCCAGCAATTAACCCTTTGGTTGTCTGATTAGCTTGACACCGCCATGTCAGTGTTTAATTGTCAAGTATTATCAACGACATGCGAAGACGATCTGTAAAGGAGATTCTGAGATCTATTATAACTACTGTCTGGAGCACGTCTCTTTAAATTCTTCGAGACGAACGGAATCCTGATACGCAGCTTAAGCTGAATATCCCGATGAGTTCATCGCGAAAGAGTTAAATTTCTTTCGCACATGATGTTGGTTACTTTGTTTGCTGTAGTTGAGGATGATGTGCCCGTATGTGTGTGTGTGTGTGTGTGTGTGTGTGTGTGTGTGTGTGTGTGTGTGTGTGTGTGTGTGTGTGTGTGTGTGTGTGTGTGTACGTGCTTGCGTAATCACAATCATACGGCCACACTTTTGCTCGCACGGCACAGAGACACACAAGACTCTTTCAGGACCTTTTGCTGTGTTTATTTCACAGGGACTTCATTCGCCAAATTGTCGGTCGGGTTTTACACTGCTCGATGAACTGACGTATCTATAAGTCCCATGTTCTATGATACGTTCAGGATACGTTCTTGTAGTTGTGGGTTAGTGTTTTCGAAGTTGTTCTCGAGTTATCGTCCGTAGTGTGGCCACTCCCCCTCATCCTCATATGCATATTCATACTCTGGACGAGGGTAATATGGAGGAGGCGTGCCCTGCAAGAATACCCCGACCATGAATGATAATCGCGCGTAGTACGGAATACCCGCATAACTCTGCAGTTGGTACACATCTCTTACTGCATTTCAAAGTGGCAATGGTCCTCTTGGTATACGTAAAACAAAATCCCCTTGCAATGAGGGGCTCATGAGGATCTATGCTTCTTGCTACGTAGGGCATGTATACTACTCGCCATGTAAAAAAACAACACACACACACACACACACACACACACACACACACACACACACACACACACACACACACATGGAGACAAAAGCCTCAGAGTGGGTTACCTACCACTTTATGTCAAAATGGGTTCCCATATTTCTATTTATTCTAGGGCTCTGAAATTGATGCGAATGTTTAGAACTCACCTTATAACTAAGCTTTATAACTTAAAATAAAATAGACATTTTCTAGAAACAGAGCCACTAAATGGGGAAAAAATGGGTTTCTACCAATAAAGTGGGTGCCTCTCACACAAAAACTGGCATTACAGTAAAAATGGGTGTCTTCACAACATGAGGCATCTATAATAAGGTCAAGTTCATGGAATACTTCTTTTTCAGATTTTTTTTTCAACTTAATGTGTATGTATGCTTTAACATTTTTAACATTGTATGGTGCAAAATTGAATAAACACTGGCCTGTAACCTTTTGATTATGATTTTTACAGAGGAAATCTTTTAAACATTGCTACGTTTTGTCCTTCTGAAGCAAAACAGTTTATCATGGCATTTATGTGAGAATCAACATAATGTATTCTGGAAATTAAACGACTTTTTTATGTACTCTGGAGTTTCAGACAAACAGCAGCAGAGCATTTTGAATATTAACCCTTATCATTCGGAATACACCAGTGTGTGCAACAAGTGTGACTGAAATAGTCCAATGGTAGTGGCAGAATAGCTTGGCGCCTCTAGGCGCCAAGCTATTGTGGCACCACCCTTGAACTAAAGCCATTGGTCTATGTCCTCATCTGCAAGTACTGTAATGTAGCTTGCATATAATTATGGCAGTGTACAAATTTGAAGCTTTTGGCCTCAGTATGATGCGGGTCAAAAAGTGTGGAAAAATATGAAAGATAGAAAAAGACCTAGATGAGGAAACTAACACTTAACTTATTCTACCCCAGACACACCACAGCAAAATAAAGATCAACCATGATAGTTCAAGGGTGATGCCAGAATAGCTTGGCGCCTATGGGCGCCAAGCTATTCTGGCATCACCCTTGAACTATCATGGTCGATCTGTGTCCTGCACTGCAACGCAGTCTTCAGAAGACAACTTCAACATTTGGGGATTTCGGTCTTGGGGTAGAATGAGTTAAAATGACAGAACAGAACACTGACATTAATTAATTAACTGACAACATAAGAAATCACTTGAAACATCAGCCTTTATTAATCATATCAAAGGTGCATGCATATAAAAACACAGTAATTGTTTGTAAACACTTCAAATCAAACAATCAAGAGCAGTCAAACCTTTTTCTGGCAACTTTGTGATGAGGAAAACTAGTTCTTGCCTTCGAAAAGTAAAGGGTTTCCGTGACTTATGTGCCTCTATTCATAAAATGAAGAGAGAAATATAATACCGAGTTCTAGCAAGTGCGATAGTAAAGTTTAGCCGAGTTGGTATACCTCGTCCAGTGCCTAGGTTAAATGCACCAGTGGTGCCAATGTTGCTATTTTGGCACCAGACAGGTCGCTCTGACCGGTCTGGTGCACCCGATCGGTTTAGAGCATGTGCTTTCTGCACCTGTAATGGGCAACCTCAGAGAAAGAATCACGTAACCGTCGTTTGATTGCTACAAAATAACATGAATAAAGAATAAACCCTTTCCCATATATGCAATCTGACAATAAGGCATCTATCCTTATGCCAGCACCACGAAACATTACGAGATTTGGCAGATTTGAAAAATAGCTTTTTTTAATCCTCAATGGAGGTGATTTTGCGACATCTGCGTCGTTTGCGGCAGTAAGCACCGTCATAGTTGAAGTTCGAGAAATGAGCGCACTGCATGTACAATGGACTTGATTCGGTGGTGTGGGGCATGACACAAACCTCCGCCATCTCAACACAAAACTGTCGTGTTAGGGAAGGTAAAAGGCGCTGCAAAAAGTTAAAACCGCAAAGGAACCTTTTTTGGACTGCGATCACAATCTTCCGCGTGAACGTACGAGACCACACTACAAGTGCAGAAGCCAACCTGCGCGCGCAGTTCTGGTGCACATGACCGGTCCAAGCAACCGGTCTGGTACGAAAATAGCAACAATGGTGCCGCTGGTGCGTTTAACCTAGGTAGAGGGCGAGGTATACCAACTCAGCTAAGGTTTAACCTTCCTGTGACTTTTGAAACAATGCACAGCAGGCAAAGTGTACTTTATAGTAACAAAAAAGTTAGAGACATTTCCAAAATGATCCAGGCATACATCAGATAAAAGCAAGCTATACACACTGAAATAATAACACTCTTATAATAAATCTTTAGGTTGACAATGGTTTTCCTATCTTATTATTGTCTTTCGTCCCGATGGTTGTACATTGCTGAACGTCCCGACTTTTTCAGGACGTGCCAGCACTGCTTGTGCCACACCAACAACAACAACAACAACAAAATGAACAGAATATTTAATGTATGTCGCCAGCCGGTCTAATACGATAAATAAACCTAAGAACATTTAGCAACACACATCCAAAATCAAGAGAGATACAAAAAAAATGATTCAGACCAAAAAGGTGACTGCCAATCTTGTAAAAAATGCAAAGAAGTACCCAACGGAGAAATAAACACGCTTAGAAAAGATGTTACAACACAATTTATTAATATTTCGGGTAAATTCGCTTTGTCAAAGCAGACAAACAAACAGAGAGATCAGTCGCTCTCTGTTTGTTTGTCTGCTTTGACAAAGCGGATTTACCGGAAATATTAATAAATTATGTTGTAACCGTCTTTTCTAAGCGTGTTTATTTCTCCATTGGGCACTTCTTTTCAAGAGATACAGGCAGCGCAGACAGTAGGGAGATCTTAAAAAAGAAAAATACAAGTTAATGGACCAAGCGTAGACAGAAACACATGCCCCAGAATTGAGAGGAAAACCCACCCTGTGGGGCTGACCAGGGTGACCCTAGGAACTAAAACGTAGTTAACCCCACCCAAGTCCCCCAGGGCAGACCTGGGTGGGGGCCACTGTTTCGTTGCAAAGTAAGGTTAATGTTACACAGTATGCAAAATGATCCAGGTGAACATCAGAGATAAAAACAGAGCTATACACGCTGAAAACAACCGAATAATAAGCTCTTGTAATAAATCTTTATGTTGACAATGGTTTTCTTACCCCTTATTATTGTCTTTCGTCCCCAACCATTCATCCGTTTGCAGAGTTTTAAATGTTATGCAGTATACAAAATGATCCAGGCGGACCAGCCCCCACAGTAGCACTCTTGTAATAAATCTTTATGTTGACAATGGTTTTCTTACCCCTTTTTATTGTCTTTCGTCGACAACCATTCTTCCGTTTGCAGAGTTTTCAATGTTATGTTATGCAGTATACAAAATGATCCAGGCGGACCAACCCCATAATAACACTCTTGTAATAAATCTTTATGTTGTCAATGGTTTTCTTATCTTATTATTGTCTTGCGTCCCCAACCATTCTTCCGTTTGCAGAGTTTTAAATGTTATGCAGTATACAAAATGATCCAGGCGGACCAGCCCCCATAGTAGCACTCTTGTAATAAATCTTTATGTTGACAATGGTTTTCTTACCCCTTATTATTGTCTTTCGTCCCCAACATTCTTCCATTTGGAGAGTTTTAAATGTTATACAGTATACAAAATGATCCAGGCGGACCAACCCCATAATAACACTCTTATAATAAATCTTTACATTGTCAATGGTTTTCTTATCTTATTATTGTCTTTTGTCCCCAGCCGGCTGTTTCGTTTTGCAAATTCAAAGGTTATACAGTATACAAAATGATCCAGGCGTCCATCAGATAACAAAAGCAGGCTATACATGCTGAAACCACCCCCAATAATAACACTCTTGTAATAAATCTGTATGAAAACGAAAATGACGCGAGTGTCGGAGAATCTCAATTCATTTCTTTTGAAACTTTTGTAACTTTTTCAGTCTGTTGCGGACGTAATCCTTAATGTTTGTCCAGCGCCTATGTCTAAGTGCGGGCTCTTCTGCGATTGCCTGCTGTATCTCAGCCTTTCCAGGAAGGTTGTGCATGACGAGGTGTGTCTTGAAACGAGTTTGAACAGCTTTCTCTTCAGCTTTCCCCATGGTTTCCTTGTAAATCTAGCTTTCTTTCGAACAGGAGCTGATGCAGTACTGTCATCATCAAAACTATCTAGATTGTCATCAGGCTCTGGACGTCTTTTCTCTGTCATGCTCATTGATTCCTGTGTTGTTGACTTGCTACTTGCTTCATTCACAGGTGCTGTTTCCCCTGAGACCTCTCTGCCAGTTTCTGATGTGTCTTCATTGTCAAAGTCAATCTATTCATCATCGCCTAGCTCAGCTCTAATGCAACTCTCAAAATCTGTCATCCCATTGCTAACTGACATAAGAATCTTTGCCACTTTTGCCTTTTGAAGGACGTCTTAAGGTTGGCGGTAGATATGGCGATGTATCCGAATATCATGACCAAGGAAGTCTGCCAGCTGATCCTGGTCTAACTCCTAGATGGCCATTGACTGAGCCAAAGTTGCAACCTGCTTCCGTAACTGAGTAAATGTGAACATGGCTGGGTTTGACACCCGTGCTTCTAGTGCATGGGCCTTCAGAACATCATGGCCTCTGTAAGGCCTCTGACCAGAAGGTGTGGCAAAGATGTACTGGGAACCAGCGAGAGCTGGCACTGATTGCCTCATTTGAAGGATTCTGTCCACAGTTGTCATCATCTTCTTCGTCAGCAAAATGGGAACACTCCTATTAAACTTGCCTCTGATTTCCACTCTCTGAAAATGATTCACCATTTTCTTCTCAACCTCTGTGAGACCTTTCAAGATATCTTGATTGGTGATCGATCGAATCTTAGCATTCTGGAAGTCTGACACCTTCATTCTCTGAACTTCTCCCCCTCGTTTTCGGTTGAAAAGTGATACAGCGAAAAGAGTTGCTTTAACCACTGTCGGATAATTTTCCGAAACCATCCTTGTCTCAAGAAGCTATTGGACCTTCCTCACATCTTCACATGATGGGATCAGCTTGGGTTTGTTTGTGGTCATTTTCCCGACCGACTGGGCTGCTGTAGCGGACACACAATCATACCAGTCCCCGTTGAAGACAGAGTCAAACCGCTGCACCTCAGAGAGCTCCTGTCGCCACCTGTCATCTGAACCATGCCCAAGCTGTTTGGATGCCTGTGACTGTTTGATCTGTGAACATTTTTTCAAAGCATGGCCTATGCGCATTGCAAGATTGCCTTTTTTGAACTGATGTGTGTCCTCATCAAAATCTGCTAGCTCTTTTTCAGCCAGTACAACATGATCAAAGCTAGCTGAATTGATCACAGCATTTAAACTTGCGATTTTCATTTCTAACCTAACTTTGATAATCTTTAATAGTCTCCCTAACTCCGGCATCCTGGAGCTGATTTGTCCAGCCGTGTGTTCTTCAATGTCCCTGCGGTCAAATGATCTCTTTCCATACTCAAGAAGCAAGGGGTCAGTTCTGATGAGACGGCTTATCTCATCATCTCTCTGCCTGGCTAATACCTTATGATAGAAGGAAAATTCAACGTCTAAGGGTATTGGAAGCATTAGCCGACCACGGCGTGCCACCTCACCTCTCTTAGCGATCTGAAGCCCTCCTGGTTTCTGACAGCAACGTTTTGAGTGTACAGAGATCAGCTTTTTTGATAGAGCCCTTTGCAATGGCTACAGGCGAGAAGGTCGTCTACCTTACTAGTTTTGGTGCGATACTTAGGAATCAAACATCCCCACACTACTTTTCAAGAACGGCAACGTTATGCATGTAATCACCCTCATCTTGTAGTCTGATCCATGCTTGACGTCTCTGCTTTGTCCCTTTTTTCATCAACAAAATTTTAGCAACGTCTGCCTCATCTGCATGGACATCTTGTAAGTGCGTGCTCATTTTCAAGACAAGCTTGCCACACAATTTGCATGCATGTTTCTTGTCCCATTTGTACTTTCCTTTTCCTCTCTGCGACACGTGCACACCTGTTTCTTCTGCAAGTGCTCTTTTCCCACCCCCAACATCATGTTCCTTCTGCCTATCCACATTCTCATTATCACCCCCTAATTCACCCCCTAACGCACACTGCACCTTATTGGTACTAGCTTCACTGACACCTGCCACTTTGATGAAATCTAACATAGTCAATACAATACTGTCTGTGTCAGAGATCCCAGCGATTGATGCCGACACACCGTCTGAATCCGGTGAGCTCGAGCCAGGAACAAACTCCTCGTCATCACTGTCCTTGTATTGCGATGCGCTTGCACTCTCAGTCTCAGGGCCATCCCAGGCTCCATTTGCCAACTGGAGAAAGAAAGAAAGAAAAAAAGCTGCATTAGGACAGAAACAGCCCAATTTTTGTTTAAGGGGCCTTGCACAAGAATAAAAAGAGTAATCCCGTGTATGACCGATTTACATATGTTTGACCGAGGTGTCGAGGGCTGGCTTCTGCAGCAGCAAAATCCACGTTTTCTGAAAATGTAAGCAGTTTTCACACATCTGTCAACCCCGCGTGACCCTTTAAGAGAGGTCACTCAAATTGGTATGTTTACAAAGGTCTTGCCACAAAGTATCCTTGGGCCAAGCTTGAAGAATGTGGCTTGAATAGTCTCCGAGAAAATGCCACTGTTAGCTCATTCTACCCCAGACACACCACAGCAGGATAAGGATCCACCATGATAGTTCAAGGGTGATGCCAGAATAGCTTTGCGCCTATGGGCGCCAAGATATTCTGGCATCACCCTTGAACTATCATGGTCGATCTGTGTCCTGCACTGCAATGCAGTTTTGAGAGGACAGAGGCAAAATTTAAGGATTTTGGTGTTGGGGTAGAATGAGTTAAAGTTTACCATGGACGACGGACGGACGACCAGTGGCCCAGAACATAAACTCACCTTTGCTTCGCACGCGAGCCAATAAAATGAAGATGATCATAGAATCACTTACCAGTTTGTAATTGGGAGGATTCCGCTGCCGTCTATGCACCCTCCTACCAGAAGCACCCTCTGTGGCAGAGGCTGGGCTATGATGCTGCAGCTGACTAATTTTGCCATGGGCCTTTTGTCGTGTGCCAGGAAGGGGCGTGCTTGTCCATAGATCCCGATGGGTTTGGACATCCTGCTGCCATCCGGCGCTGGGTGTGTGCAGAAAATGCTGAGTGTGACCAAAACGGTGTTGCTGCAAACATGTCAAATGGAACCATGTAAACCATTGACATTTTGAATCAGATATATACATAATTACTGCAGTACCCCCAGTCCCCTACGAACAATAACTGGTAATACAGTAAAAAGCGACACTTCAGTTGCACAATCCTAAAAAAACCTGTTCCTGGAAGTCTGTTCTTCGAATCGCGAGGCAGTTTTGCGTACGAGGATTGAAATACACACTGAAATCTGGCGCCCTTTTTTTTTTTTTTTTTTTTTTTAGTCATAGTGCATGCATGTGTCAAGTTACTTTTCGATCACAATCACACATGTCAGAAAAAAAAGTAACAAAATCGCGTGACAGATTGACCTTGTAATGGTTTTATTGAACGAATTCCTTTCATTGAAGAAAAAAGCTTTTGTTAAAATCGTGGGGTTTTATTATCCTTTACTACAAGACTGAGCAGAAGACGCCGACCGACCGCTGAGAGCAGACTTCTCAGTTTTCTGGGCCAAACGGGTCAGTATTGGCTGACTGTGCAATTGTATCGGATTGGGAGCATCTCTCCGTTAAATAACTGCACTGAACAAGTACACTTGGGCGTGCTCTTAACTAAGAAATATTACATAAAACTGTACCTCTGCAAACGGAAAAATGGCCGGCGGGGACGAAAGACCAATAGAAAGGGAAGGGAAACAACTCAGTTCATCAGTGTCACTGCGCAGCCGACTAATCAGCGATCATCAAGTTGATATCTAGACACTAGCTTCCGTGAACACACAGGCCCAGTGCGTCGCAAAAACACAACATGATGTAAACCTCGGAAAATGGGACATCCTATTTTGATATTTTTTTCTGACTTTTGAATGAAAGATAATGCAGAAACAACCCTCAGAAAAACATGGGTGCCTGACTTGGTCACCCAGAATTTTACACACACCCATTTTCCATAAGGATGGTAAAGAAAGTCACCCATTTTAGGAGTTTTGTGTACACACACACACACACACACACACACACACACACACACACACACGCACGCACGCACGCACGCACGCACGCACGCACACACACACACACACACACACACACACACAATTAAATAAGAACACCACAAACAAACCAATAAACACCCTAACGCATCCCACTCTGCAAAAACAACAAAACAACAGGGGGCGGATCAAGAGTATGTCTTGACAGGGGAGCAGAACAGCCCGCAACCCCGCCCCCCCCCCCCCCCCCCAAAACCCCCTCCCCAGCCCCCAACCTTACGTTTTTCAAACTGTGTCGTACAAAACAAATCCAGACCAAATCAGTGACTATCAAGCGAGCATAATGCAAACAACAAAATCCTAACAAAGAAAAAAACACGTTGCAGAACGAACTTTTGGCGGAAAACGCCGCGTGTGTGTGTGTGTGTGTGTGTGTGTGTGTGTGTGTGTGTGTGTGTGTGTGTGTGTGTGTGTGTGTGTGTGTGTGTGTGTGTGTGTGTAAACACCAGAACCTCCGGTGTTTATGTACGTACAAACTTGAAATTTGGGGAATTGCTTTGAGACTGAGGTGCCTATGAGAGCCTCCGAGCATATCAAAATTGGTTGTCTCATTAAAGGGTTAAACGACCGTTTAAAGAAAGTCGGTTGTACCGCATTAGAGTCCGTCATTTTTGTCACATTCACTTGTGAAATTTTGGCATAGCTAGATTGGAGAAAGACATTGGATGAGTTCGTTGGCCAGCTTTGTACCGATGTTAGTGTCTCAGATCTTAGTGTTAGTGACCACTGCCCCGTGATTTGTTGCTGGTCTATAAAACTCCCCAAATTAAAGAAACATCGTCATACCACAACAACCTACAGGTCGTTCAAGCATTTCAGTCGTAATGAGTTTCTACACGACCTTAATAACACTCCTTTTGACGATGTCCTTATCACAGATGATCCAAATATTGCGCTGTCCACTTGGTACAGATTATTCCTTGGAGTATTAGACAGACATGCGCTGATTAGAACAAAAAGAGTAAAGAGTGAGATACTTCCCCCTTGGCTGACAAAAGAAATAATGCATGCCATGTCGGTGCGAAATGACCTAAAAAGAGAAAAGAACTTTGATGAATTTAAAAAGCAGCGAAACCGTGTGAGGTCAATGGTGCGAGCCGCGAGGAAAGACTTTATCCGCAACACTGTCAAGGACAACAAAGATGTGTCAGCAGTGTGGCGGGTACTGAATTCGATCACTCGAGGCAATAGCAGTAGGTCAACAACCATCCCCAGTAATCTCTCCGCCGACACATTCAACGAAAATTTTTTGTCTGTTGCGGATTTGATAACTACTCCTAGTCGTGATACAGAGGCTGACATATGCCCCGATTACTTAGTTAATTTCTGCAACAGAAAAACAACTGGCACACTACCATTTAATATCCCCATACTTGCTGTGCACGGAGTGGGCAAACTAATTAGTGACCTAGCTAATAAGAAGTCCTCCGGCCATGATGATATCAACCCACAAATATTAAAGTTGTCTGTAACATACATCATAGAGACTCTTACTTATATTTACAACTTATGTATTCAAAAGAGTGTATTCCCTACAGACCTCAAAGTTGCAAAAGTCGTTCCACTGCCAAAATCAAAAGATCGTACTGACCCTAACAACTATAGACCCATTTCTCTGCTGTCAGTATTATCTAAACCCCTCGAAAGGCATATACATAAACACCTGTCTGACTACTTAGAATCGCGAAAGTTGCTACATTCGTCTTAGTCAGGATTTCGCCCTCGGCACTCATGTCATACGGCTCTGAGCAGATTAACAGACACATGGCTTTCAAATATGAATAATTCGCAGCTGACAGGTGTAATTTATCTTGACTTTAAAAAGGCTTTCGACTTAGTGAACCATACAATATTGATTTCCAAACTTAAGCATTATCTTCGAAACGACATGGCTGTTTCCTTTTTTATGTCATACCTCGAAAACAAAAAACAGAAAGTAATTGCTAATGGAGCCTACTCTTCTACTAAAGATGTTAAACTCGGGGTTCCGCAGGGGTCAATCTTAGGTCCTCTTTTATTTTGTATTTACATCAATGACCTGCCTCTAAGTCTCACTTACGAAGCAACACAGTGTGATATGTTCGCCGATGATACCTCAATCCACACAGCTAACAAAGACATACGTGAAGTTGAAAACGGCCTTCAAAAACGTCTCGACGATATATCAGCATGGTGTAAAGTCAACTCAATGATCTAAATCCTACTAAAACAAAATCTATGATTATTGCAACACGTCAAAAGCACCAGTTAAAACCTTTAAAGCTTAATCTATCACTCGGCGACGACATCATAGAACATGTAGCCGAACATCGTCTATTGGGGGTCACAATTGATAATCAGCTGAGGTGGCAGATGCACATTGACAATGTCTGTAAAACGGTCTCTAGAAATGTCTTTATGTTATCGAAATTAAAGTATTACACAGATAGTGAAACCAGAAAATTGTTCAATAATGCACACATCATGTCACATATAAACTACGCATCGATGGTGTGGGATTGTTGCAGTGATGTCCACTTAAAAAGACTAAATTCTTTACATAGGAGAATGGCAAAATTAATTCTTCCCGACCCGCACTTGACGACCGAGGAAAAACTCAGTAAAGCTGGATTCCTGCCCCTTCAAAATCATTTTAAATATAACAAAGGGGTACTGATGTTTAAAGTGTGGAACCATAGCGCTCCAGAATATCTAACAGAGTTGTTTAAAAAATCAGATTCCTGCTATGGGAACATGAAGGGTCTTTATATTGTTCCAAAACCCAGAATAGATATATTTAAATCTACTTTGTCATTTGCGGGTCCACACTGTGGAGCTCACTCACACATCACGTTAAAGCCACTCCGACATTATCTCGTTTCAAGGCAAGTCTTTATAGGTATCTGACATTACTCAAATAATAATATCTAGTTATTCGTAGACACACGACACACGAATGTACGTGTAATATTTTAACAATCATGTGTGTGTGTGTGTGTGTGTGTGTGTGTGTGTGTGTGTGTGTGTGTGTGTGTGTGTGTGTGTGTGTGTGTGTGTGTGTGTGTGTGTGTGTTTGTGTGTGTATGTGTGTGTGTGTGCTTGTGTGTGTGTGTGTGTGCGTGTGTGTGTGTGTGTGTGTGTGTGTGTGTGTGTGTGTGTGTGTGTGTGTGTGTGTATGTGGACGCGTGTTGGTTTTTAGTGACTATATATTTTGTATTACTGTGCTTTGATGTCCCTGTTTTATGTATATTTTGTACTTAGTTAATCGTAGTTGTAGCAGAAGCCTTTCAGGCAAAGATAGGAGGAAAATTCGCACCACTGCTACTTCTAGGTGCAGAAGACACGGACGTGGACACACTGATTGACACATTTAACACTGTTGTAACCCAAACAGCCAGTGAGATCCTTGGCAAACACCGACAAGCAAAGAAACCTTGGGTTACAGCTGACATCTTTGTTCTATGTGACAAGCGTCGAGAATTAAAGAAAAAGAAATCAGAGGTAGAAGGAGCTAAACAATACAGGGAAATTAACCAGGATATCAAGAAAAGCATGAAAAAGGCAAAGAATAAGTGGATTGAAGATCAGTGTAAACACGTAGAAGAAAATCTGAACAAAAATAATAGCAAAAAAGCATACCAGCTGGTGAAAGACCTGACCAGTGTAAAACAA
>BTPG01000008.1:10203685-10273685 GCA_036245525.1 Semisulcospira habei | reverse complement strand
CACGCCATATTGTTGTTCAGCTACTACAGCAGGCGATCGGTAATCAGAAGAATTCACAATTGTACGTGATTTGACGCAATCGGTGTTTAATCGCTGGACAAGCATTCGATATTACATGTTTGCCCAGGATTTAATCCACTGTTTCTGTCAAAAGACATGCAGTTTTATATCTTCGTTTGGTTAAGGAACACTTCTATTGTAAGAAATTGCAGACACAACGATGACGAAATGCGGAGAAATAACCAAGAAATAAATACAAACATTTTATGTCGCGATGATTCTGGCAGGAATCATCGCGACATAAAGCACTACCGACATCCGAAGGGTCAATAAAAGCGTGTCGTATACCGTGTACTAGACGATTATAGCGTTTCCTATGGAAATACTGTGAACCTCTATTAGAAGAATGCGGTATACGACGGCCTTGAAGACAGAACACAGCGTTCGATCCAAGTCTTTCTCAAGAGTGTTTCTTTCGTTGTTGGTTATACCCTGTAAGAGCCTAAGAGGTGGTCTTTGCAGTCGGCTTTAGGAGCAAGCAGTGACCGCTAGCTACTCACGGGGTCATTATATTGTAGTTAGCCAATTAGTTATTGGGGCTTTGTCATTTCTCGTACACGTCGTTAATTTGTGGTGATGTTGTATGCGGTGTGACCGTTCTCACACACTAAAACGGATCTTAACAGATTTCTGAACATTTCATCTCTTCGCGGCAATTCAAAATAGCAGACACGTGTCGCCTCTGTTTGCATTTAACTGGTTTGTCTTTTATGTTGTTTTATAGTTTCTTTATCTGCATGATTACTTTACTCATTCAGCCCCGACACACCACAGATATGTATGAATTGACCACGATAGTTCAAAGGTCGTGCCAGAATAGCTTGACGCCTCTAGGCGCCAAGCTATTCTGGCACCACCTTTGAACTATCATGGTCGATCTGTCTCCTGCGTTGTAGTGTAGCCCTCAGTGGACAACTCCAAAAAGTGGGTATTACGTGCCTCAGACGCAATGGGTTAGTGTCGTTAACTTGTGTTGGATGCCATATTCAAGGTGCATGTTCCCATCTGCTAAAACGGATCATAGGTCGTGCCCGGGCCAACGGTTAAACTATGATGGTCCAAACACATCTTGTTGTGGCGTGTCAACAGGCGTATCTCGTGTGCCAGTCACATTAGTCCTGCCTGTCCACCTCAAACAGATACTGCCCTTCCATAGGGGCTGTATGCACTAGATCTCAACATCGACAGGCACAGCACCTGCCTGTCCACCTCAAACGGATACTGCCCTTCCATATGGCCTGTATGCACTAGATCTCAACATCGACAGGCACAGCACCTACTCACAAACCAGATAGGTGAGGCTAGTTCTGGTAAAAAAAAAAGTACACATAACAGGGGAATAACTCAGCGCTGGACATATACACAGTTAGATCCCCTGCCTCCTACTATCAGGCATCCAATCGCCAGCTAACAGACAAATACGCAGGTAAAGAACAAGACTATCATATACATCCCTAAAAAGGATGCATCAGGTCAAGCCTTTTACCCATGTCTTTTTCTCTCTTTTTTTGTAACTTAGGAAGTAGGCAGGAGAAACACGCATACACAAACAAGAATCTAACCGTGTGTATGTCCATCGCTGAGTAATTCCTCTTGGTATGTGTACGTTCTAAGAAAGGTTTGTTGTTAATTGAGATGGGGGAGTTTTTGGTTGCTCCACCTCGTTAAATCAGCTGAATTCTGTCTGACAGCATCTTTATGTGTTCGTCTAATAAAATTAACAGTAACCGAAACTACTTGTTCAATGTGATTTTCCTATATTAAGTAAATGAGAGAAACAAATTATTGAAGTGTGTTTTCGTGTCGTTTTCCATATTTACGAGTACATAACAACGATTAGAAAAACATACAACACAAAATACATTACTCAAACCAAGGGGAATCACAGCGCTGGACAGACAACAGTTAGATCCCCTGCCCCCGCCTATCAGGCACCCAATCGCCAGCCCACAGAGAAATACGCAGGTATAGAATAAGACAATCATTTCCATTCCTAATAAGAATGGATCAGGTCTCTTATATAACCCATGTCTTTCTCCGGAACTTAGGAAGTAGGCAGGAGAAACATACATACACAAACATGAAGGTGCGCTACTATATGTGGTCGGGTAAATACCCTGATTTCCCACAGTAGATGCACAGAACATTACACAACAATGTAACGATACAAATATTTGCCTCGAGTTATACATGATACTCACAAACCAGATAGGTGAGGCTAGCGCTGGCAGAATTGTCAGTACTCAAACCAAGGGGAATCACAGCGCTGGACAGACAACAGTTAGATCCCCTGCCCCCGCCTATCAGGCACCCAATCGCCAGCCCACAGAGAAATACGCAGGTATAGAATAAGACAATCATTTCCATTCCTAATAAGAATGGATCAGGTCTCTTATATAACCCATGTCTTTCTCCGGAACTTAGGAAGTAGGCAGGAGAAACATACATACACAAACATGAAGGTGCGCTACTATATGTGGTCGGGTAAATACCCTGATTTCCCACAGTAGATGCACAGAACATTACACAACAATGTAACGATACAAATATTTGCCTCGAGTTATACATGATACTCACAAACCAGATAGGTGAGGCTAGCGCTGGCAGAATTGTCAGTACTCAAACCAAGGGGAATCACAGCGCTGGACAGACAACAGTTAGATCCCCTGCCCCCGCCTATCAGGCACCCAATCGCCAGCCCACAGAGAAATACGCAGGTATAGAATAAGACAATCATTTCCATTCCTAATAAGAATGGATCAGGTCTCTTATATAACCCATGTCTTTCTCCGGAACTTAGGAAGTAGGCAGGAGAAACATACATACACAAACATGAAGGTGCGCTACTATATGTGGTCGGGTAAATACCCTGATTTCCCACAGTAGATGCACAGAACATTACACAACAATGTAACGATACAAATATTTGCCTCGAGTTATACATGATACTCACAAACCAGATAGGTGAGGCTAGCGCTGGCAGAATTGTCAGTACTCAAACCAAGGGGAATCACAGCGCTGGACAGACAACAGTTAGATCCCCTGCCCCCGCCTATCAGGCACCCAATCGCCAGCCCACAGAGAAATACGCAGGTATAGAATAAGACAATCATTTCCATTCCTAATAAGAATGGATCAGGTCTCTTATATAACCCATGTCTTTCTCCGGAACTTAGGAAGTAGGCAGGAGAAACATACATACACAAACATGAAGGTGCGCTACTATATGTGGTCGGGTAAATACCCTGATTTCCCACAGTAGATGCACAGAACATTACACAACAATGTAACGATACAAATATTTGCCTCGAGTTATACATGATACTCACAAACCAGATAGGTGAGGCTAGCGCTGGCAGAATTGTCAGTACTCAAACCAAGGGGAATCACAGCGCTGGACAGACAACAGTTAGATCCCCTGCCCCCGCCTATCAGGCACCCAATCGCCAGCCCACAGAGAAATACGCAGGTATAGAATAAGACAATCATTTCCATTCCTAATAAGAATGGATCAGGTCTCTTATATAACCCATGTCTTTCTCCGGAACTTAGGAAGTAGGCAGGAGAAACATACATACACAAACATGAAGGTGCGCTACTATATGTGGTCGGGTAAATACCCTGATTTCCCACAGTAGATGCACAGAACATTACACAACAATGTAACGATACAAATATTTGCCTCGAGTTATACATGATACTCACAAACCAGATAGGTGAGGCTAGCGCTGGCAGAATTGTCAGTACTCAAACCAAGGGGAATCACAGCGCTGGACAGACAACAGTTAGATCCCCTGCCCCCGCCTATCAGGCACCCAATCGCCAGCCCACAGAGAAATACGCAGGTATAGAATAAGACAATCATTTCCATTCCTAATAAGAATGGATCAGGTCTCTTATATAACCCATGTCTTTCTCCGGAACTTAGGAAGTAGGCAGGAGAAACATACATACACAAACATGAAGGTGCGCTACTATATGTGGTCGGGTAAATACCCTGATTTCCCACAGTAGATGCACAGAACATTACACAACAATGTAACGATACAAATATTTGCCTCGAGTTATACATGATACTCACAAACCAGATAGGTGAGGCTAGCGCTGGCAGAATTGTCAGTACTCAAACCAAGGGGAATCACAGCGCTGGACAGACAACAGTTAGATCCCCTGCCCCCGCCTATCAGGCACCCAATCGCCAGCCCACAGAGAAATACGCAGGTATAGAATAAGACAATCATTTCCATTCCTAATAAGAATGGATCAGGTCTCTTATATAACCCATGTCTTTCTCCGGAACTTAGGAAGTAGGCAGGAGAAACATACATACACAAACATGAAGGTGCGCTACTATATGTGGTCGGGTAAATACCCTGATTTCCCACAGTAGATGCACAGAACATTACACAACAATGTAACGATACAAATATTTGCCTCGAGTTATACATGATACTCACAAACCAGATAGGTGAGGCTAGCGCTGGCAGAATTGTCAGTACTCAAACCAAGGGGAATCACAGCGCTGGACAGACAACAGTTAGATCCCCTGCCCCCGCCTATCAGGCACCCAATCGCCAGCCCACAGAGAAATACGCAGGTATAGAATAAGACAATCATTTCCATTCCTAATAAGAATGGATCAGGTCTCTTATATAACCCATGTCTTTCTCCGGAACTTAGGAAGTAGGCAGGAGAAACATACATACACAAACATGAAGGTGCGCTACTATATGTGGTCGGGTAAATACCCTGATTTCCCACAGTAGATGCACAGAACATTACACAACAATGTAACGATACAAATATTTGCCTCGAGTTATACATGATACTCACAAACCAGATAGGTGAGGCTAGCGCTGGCAGAATTGTCAGTACTCAAACCAAGGGGAATCACAGCGCTGGACAGACAACAGTTAGATCCCCTGCCCCCGCCTATCAGGCACCCAATCGCCAGCCCACAGAGAAATACGCAGGTATAGAATAAGACAATCATTTCCATTCCTAATAAGAATGGATCAGGTCTCTTATATAACCCATGTCTTTCTCCGGAACTTAGGAAGTAGGCAGGAGAAACATACATACACAAACATGAAGGTGCGCTACTATATGTGGTCGGGTAAATACCCTGATTTCCCACAGTAGATGCACAGAACATTACACAACAATGTAACGATACAAATATTTGCCTCGAGTTATACATGATACTCACAAACCAGATAGGTGAGGCTAGCGCTGGCAGAATTGTCAGTACTCAAACCAAGGGGAATCACAGCGCTGGACAGACAACAGTTAGATCCCCTGCCCCCGCCTATCAGGCACCCAATCGCCAGCCCACAGAGAAATACGCAGGTATAGAATAAGACAATCATTTCCATTCCTAATAAGAATGGATCAGGTCTCTTATATAACCCATGTCTTTCTCCTGATAGGCGGGGGCAGGGGATCTAACTGTTGTCTGTCCAGCGCTGTGATTCCCCTTGGTTTGAGTACTGACAATTCTGCCAGCGCTAGCCTCACCTATCTGGTTTGTGAGTATCATGTATAACTCGAGGCAAATATTTGTATCGTTACATTGTTGTGTAATGTTCTGTGCATCTACTGTGGGAAATCAGGGTATTTACCCGACCACATATAGTAGCGCACCTTCATGTTTGTGTATGTATGTTTCTCCTGCCTACTTCCTAAGTTCCGGAGAAAGACATGGGTTATATAAGAGACCTGATCCATTCTTATTAGGAATGGAAATGATTGTCTTATTCTATACCTGCGTATTTCTCTGTGGGCTGGCGATTGGGTGCCTGATAGGCGGGGGCAGGGGATCTAACTGTTGTCTGTCCAGCGCTGTGATTCCCCTTGGTTTGAGTACTGACAATTCTGCCAGCGCTAGCCTCACCTATCTGGTTTGTGAGTACAAAATACATTGTTTTGGTTTTTGTTTGTTTGTTTGTTTGTTGTTGATTTTTTGTCTACCCTATTTTTTTTTTAATACGGTAGACTTTGAAATGGGGCTGGTCGGAGCATGCACATGACGCTTTTGTCGTGCGGGACAGAAATTCTGGTAAAGAAGTAACAAGATAAAAATAACTTCACGTCTAGCTAAGCAAACCTTGCTAGATAACGTATTTTTGGCGCCAAAGCGCCGTGTGTGTGTGTGTGTGTGTGTGTGTGTGTGTGTGTGTGTGTGTGCGTGCGTGCGTGCGTGCGTGCGTGCGTGCGTGCGTGTGCGTGTGCGTGTGTGTGTGTGTGTGTGTGTGTGTGTGTGTGTGACAGCGACTAGAGCTCGCGTATGAGGACGGACAAGCTTGAAATTTTAGGATATTGTCACTAAAAAAAATTACCAGAACAACTCTTAACTTGTATGTTCCTAAAAGATAAACGCATCTGAGCTCCAAACAATACGGTAGACTTTGGGATGAAATCCTCATCTTGTTTCATATTTCAGGCCGTCAAAACCAAGTGAGTTGTCATGCCGAAAATGTGTCTGCTACCTGCAGGGTTGTCGTTCTTGTTGTGGACTACAACGGTTATTTCAAAGAAACCATCAAACATATTTGTCTCAGACAAATTCAAGTGCAACGCTGAAGTATAACACTAAATATGGTATGCATTTCAATAGGACCATTGACATTGCCGCCCTTCAGGAGACTAGACGCCTTTCTAGTGGCAGCCTCAGAGAACAGGATTACACGTTCTTCTGGCAGGGAAATGAACCTGAGGAGCCTCGAATACACGGTGTTGGATTTGCAGTGTCCAACTCCATGCTGTCCTCAATTTAGCCGCCCTCTGGAGGCACACCCAGAATCCTCTCGCTCCGCCTCTCTACCTCTTCAGGTCCAGTCAACATCCTGAGCATCTACGCGCCTACACTCTGCTTCTCACAGTCGGCATGATCTTCTCATTGAGACAGCTGCAGGAGAAGTGCCGCGAGCAGAGACAGCCAGATTACATCGCCTTCGTTGACCTGACCAAGGCCTTCGACGTGGTCAGCAGAAGAGGTCTCTTCACCCTATTACACAGGATCGGATGTCCCCCCCCCCCCCCCCCCCGCCCCCCAAGCTTCTGAAGGTGGTCACATCCTTTCATGACGAAATGAAAGGTACCGTACAGTATGATGGCTCATCCTCAGAACCCTTCCCGTCCGAAGCTTCACGCCGCTTCGCCGGACGGGACGGGTTCTGAGGATGAGCCATCATACTGTACGGTACCTTTTATTTCGCCCCTACACTTTTCGGCATCTTCTTCTCCCTGCTGATGCGCCATGCCTTCAGTCAGTCAGAAGATGGCGTCTTCATCCACACTAGGAGTGAAGGCAGCCTCTTCGACCTTTCACGTCTGCGCGCAAAGACCAAGGTGCGCAGGGTCCTTATCAGAGAGATGATGTTTGCTGATGATGCTGCCCTGACTGCCCAAACTGAGGAAGCACTAGTGCGTCTCGTCAGCAGCTTTGCTCGCGCCACCGATGAGTTTGGGCTGACCATCAGCCTGACGAAGACAAACATCATGGGCCAGGATGTCAGCAGCACCCCTTGCATCTCTATAGGCGATCACACTCTCGAGGTAGTGGAGAACTTTACATACCTTGGCTCAACTATCTCCAATAACCTCTCTTTGGACAACGAACTGGACTCCAGAATCGGCAAGGCATCAACAGCGATGGCTCGCCTGACCAAGAGAGTGTGGAACAACAGCTTGCTTACCATCAACACTAAGATGAAAGTGTACCAGACCTGTGTGCTCAGCATTCTTCTCTACAGCAGCGAGACGTGGAGTTTGTACACCCGTCAAGAGCGCAGACTTAACTCTTTCCATCTGCGCACCTGAGGAGAATCTTGGGCATCACCTGGAAGGACCGTGATCTAAACACGGAAATGCTGGCCCAGGCAAACATTCCTAGCATGTACGCACTCCTTTCACAAAGACGCCTACGCTGGCTCGGTCATGTCTGCCGCATGCAGGATGGTCGGCTTCCTAAGGACATTTTGTATGGTGAGCTCGCCTCCGGCACCAGACCAACAGGCAGACCAGCGCTTAGATACAAAGATGTCTGCAAGCGTGATCTGAAAGCTGGAAGCCTGAATCCCGCAGACTTAGAAGCCACCACCGCAGATCGTGCCAGCTGGCGGCTCGCAGTGAAGACCAGCATAAAGCTAAGCGAGGGAAGGAGGAAAAACCAGTGGGAGGAGAAGTGGCAGCGCAGACGAAAGAAAGAAGAGCCTGTGCCCACAGCAACAGTCACAGGCTTCACCTGTAGCAAATGCAACAGACACTGCCGCTCTCGCATTGGACTGATTAATCATAGCAGGCACTGCAAATCATTAATTAAAAAAAAAAAAAAAAAAAAAAAAAAAACGGACTAACCCAGCAAGCGCATATACTCCATTGTCTTCCGAGACAGAAGGATGCCAACAAATGTGCCAGAGTAGCTTGGCGCTTGTGGGCGCCAAGCTATATTGGCACAACCCTTGAACTATCACGCTCGATCGATGTCTTGCCGTGTCGTGTCGGAGTTTAATGAGTTAAAAATATGAACTCTGAATGTTCCTAATAGAAAAACGCATGTGAGCTCCAAAACAATACGGTAGACTTTGGGATGAAATCCTCATCTTGTTACATATTTATTGGACGGCCGGTGTTCTTTGGGACTGAATTAAGAAAGACTTTTTCGTTAAGTGGCAGCGAAAGGAATAAGACCAGTTTATGTCACTACATTATTTCAAGACGACGCACACAGTTGTTGGCCGGGATGATTTCAGACAGTCAACATCAGACCGGCAATGGCCTCATTTGACTTGCGCTCAGCCTTGCGAGGGCCAACTGTGGCCGACATCATCTTGAAGACCTTTTACCCTTTGGCTGTCGTTAGCGCCTTTTGTCGAGGTGATTCCTACAAGAATCATCCGTCGACAAAACGGGATAGAGACAGCTGCAGACTTGAAGGCCAGACGCCGTCAGAATGGGTTGTCTCCTGTTGGCACGAACGCTCCGTTACGCACTGTACACAAGCAGTTAACCCTTATTATTCGGTATACACCAGTGTGTGAAATAAGTTTGACTAAAATAGTTCAAGGGTAGTGCCAGAATAGCTTGGCGCCTCTAGGCGCCAAGCTATTTGGCACCACCCTTGAACTAAAGCCATTGGTCTATATCCTTATCTTTTGGCTAAGTACTATGATGTAGTTTGCATATGGCAGTGTGCAAATTTGAATCTTTTAGCCTCAGTGTGATATGAGTTAGATCAAGGGAAGAATGAAAGCAGGCTGAACATTCCAAACGCCATATTGTTGTTTACCTACTACCCCAGTGCGCAAAGGCCATCGGACCGACGTCGGCCGCCGTTGACCCACGAACGACCGTGCGCGAGACAACGGTGGACGACCTCGGCCCGATGGCCTTTGCGCACTGGGACCGTAGATGCTAAAGCCGTTAAAACCGCATTTCCTGCCACTAGACGCATATTCTGTTCATAAAATTGTTGTTCATGCAACGACCAAGAACTGCAACTTTGCAAGGACACGGATTTAAATTGGTCACGGCAAGTGCCAGAGATCCTAATGGACACCCGCAACTGAGGGGGCACATGAGGATTTATACTTCTTGAAGTCGGCTGGAGTTCAGTGAAGGGGTTAAACTATCATGGTCCAAACACATCTTGTTGTGGCGTGTCAACAGGTGGATCTCGTGTGCCAGTCACATTAGTCCTGCCTGTCCACCTCAAACGGATACTGCCCTTCCATAGGGGCTGTATGCACTAGATCTCATCATCGACAGGCACAGCACCTGTCCCTTCCATTTGGGTCTCAGTCGGCAAACACAGCCACAAAAGAGGCTACGCGTTGCTTTTGTACTCTTTGATAGCCGTGCGCTGCTGACGGACTGTCTCCCCAATGCGCAATAGGCCATCGATTCGACCATAATTATTTCGGCCATATTTCGATTTCGCTGTTAACTGTTGGAGCTAGGGCGTGAGCAGCACGAGTACCCACCTAAATCCAACAGAGCAAGGTCTTTATTTTAGCTCATGACGGTGTGTTTTAACCCATACCGCGAGTTCCCTTCGAAATGTTCACATTCTGGTAGAACCGCTAGAAACATCAGTTAGTCG
This sequence comes from Semisulcospira habei, assembly GCA_036245525.1. Taxonomy (NCBI): domain Eukaryota; kingdom Metazoa; phylum Mollusca; class Gastropoda; family Semisulcospiridae; genus Semisulcospira; species Semisulcospira habei. The sequence goes on along the minus strand of BTPG01000008.1, from coordinate 10,263,523 downwards.
ACATTATTCACTGCAAAATTCATTGATTTCCCATGGCAGATGGTGCCTGTGTGGCTAGTAGAAGACATCTATCATCAAAACATGTTACAAGTGGGTCTTAACACCTTCCGCTCCAGGACGATATCTGCAAGTTTTGAAGTTGCCCTTTGAAGACTGTATTACGCTTCTGGAAACAGATCGAGCGTGATAGTTCAAGGGATGTGCCAGAATAGCTTGGCGCCTATGGGCGCCAAGCTATTCTGGCACAACTCTTGAACTATCACGCTCAATCCATGTCTTGCCGTGGCGTGTCGTAGTTGAATGCGTGAAGCAGATGTCACGAGCTAAAACAAAACTGTCAGAACCAGTTTTCTTCACTGTGATCGGGATCAAGTTTTAAAACTTCAAAAGAATTGTGTGGGATTTCCACGTTGATGGTTTTATGAACAATTACATACACCTACCTAATCATCCACCAACCTTCCCCCCCCCCTCCTCCCCCCCCAAAAAAAAAAAATAATAAATAAATATATCTCCTTTCCCGCAGCCCACTTACTTTTCATCAACATTGTTATTGTTTTATTGACAATTATATACACCTAATGTTACGTTTGTGGCTGTGTTATCCTTTTGTGAGCATGTGCATGTTAATCTTTGGAAAGGTCCGCTATTAATTTGAGTTGTACTGGATAAGATTTTCGTACCTTTTAGTAGGATTCCTTTTCTTTTGCTTGGAGAATTGCGATGATTTCTGTTGTGTAGCTAGATTGAAGCATATTTTTGCTACAATGTTGTATAGTTTGACCTGCATTTGACTGGAAGGTTCGAGCAGGATCGCGACCTTTCTAGTGACCTCAGACATGACGTCAAAGCTTTTGAGTAAACAAGTGGCTGGCTACTTTTTGCAAAATTAAAGGTAAGCACGGAATTTACATAATACACCTACAAGTTTGTAGAAGGTTGTATTCAGACCTAGAGTATTCTTTTTCAAGAATATTAATGAGTTTGGTCACTTTTTCTTTTCTGATTGGTTGAGCTCTATAGTTTGCCGGATTGTTCTGGAAATCTGTAATAGTATGAAAGGGACTGTTAGCGAATTATGTGTACATTTTATGAGAGACGCAGTGTGTCAACAGTGTTGATGCATTGTAGAGGAGACAGTGTATCAGTGTTGGTGCATGGAAGGCGCAGTGTATCAGAATTGTGGATTCATTCTAGAGAGAAAGTGTACCAACGTGTGGATGCATTTGTGGACGCATTGTGCTGAGATTGCATCGAGAGAATAAAATATTGTTGGAACTGTTACTCCAGTGTGGTCTACAACCTTGTGCTACGTGTGACGAGATGCAGCTGACTGAAGTTTCTTTACAAGAACCCTACGTGAGTGCGTCTGCTGTGATTGTATCATACTACGACTACCACGAAACACCTACCCACCCATCCACCCCCTTACATTTCATCAAACTTTGATGGTTTTATTGACAATTACAGATATCTACACACCCAACCACCGTACTGTGTATTCTGTATTGTTTTTCTCCGATCTTGTCTTTTGGTTTTGTAAAGCATTTAGAGCACGTTTGATATGGAGGTTAAGCGCTATATAAATGTACATTACATTATATTATTATTGTTATTTCATTTTTATTATTATTATTATTATTATTATTATTATTATTATTATTATTATTATTATTATTCGAGTCCGTCTCTGGAAGAAAAGCGAAACAACAACAATTTTAAACAACAAAGTTTGAATCCAGCATGGTAGTTTAACCCATTGTGCATGCAGCCACCGGTAGGCCAGCAATTAACCCTTTGGCTGTCTGATTAGCTTGACACCGCCTTGTCAGTGTTTAATTGTCCAGTATTATCAACGACATGCGAAGATGATCTGTAAAGGAGATTCTGAGATCTATTATAACCCACTACTGTCTGGAGCAGGTCCTTTTAAATTCTTCGAGACGAACGGCATCCAGATACGCGGCGTAAGTTGTGTATCCCGATGAGTTCATCGGGAAAGAGTTAAATTTCTTTCGCACATGATGGTGGTTACTTTGCTTGCTGTAGTTGAGGATGATGGGCACGTGTGTGTGTGTGTGTGTGTGTGTGTGTGTGTGTGTGTGTGTGTGTGTGTGCGTGTGCGTGTGTGTGTGTGTGTGTGTGTGTGTGTGTGTGTGTGTGTACGTGCTTGCATAATCACACTCATACGGCCACGCTTCTACTCGCACGGCACAGAGATGCACAAGACTCTTTCAGGACCTTTTGCTGTGTTTATTTCACAGGGACTTCATTCGCCGAATTGTCGGTCGGGTTTTACACTATTCGATGAACTGAAGTATCTATAAGTCCCATGTTCTATGATACGTTCAGGATACGTTCTTGTAGTTGTCGGTTAGTGTTTTCGAAGTTGTTCTCGAGTTATGGTAAGTATTCTGGCCACTCCTCCACATCCTCATACGTATACCACTCTGGACGAGAGTAATATGGAGGAGGCGTGCCCTGCAAGAATACCCCGACCAAGGATGATAATGGCGCGTAGTACGGAATACCCGCATAACTTTGCAGCTGGTACACATCTCTTACTGCATTTAAATAAGAACACCACAAACAAACCAATAAACACCCTAGCACACATCCCACTCTGCAAAAGCAACAAAAGAACAGTGGGCGGATCCAGAGGGTGTCTTGACTGGGGAGCAGAACAGCCCGCAACCCCGCCTCCCCCCCCCCCCTTACCCCAAACCCCCGCCCTACCCCCAAGCCTTACGTTTTCCAAACTGTGTCGTACAAAACAAATCCAGACCAAATCAGTGACTATCAGGCGAGCATAATGCAAACAAAAAATTCTAACAAAGAAAGAAACACGCTGCAGAACGTACTTTTAGCGGAAAATGCCGTGTGTGTGTGTGTGTGTGTGTGTGTGTGTGTGTGTGTGTGTGTGTGTGTGTGTGTGTGTGTGTGTGTGTGTGTGTGTGTGTGTGTGTGTGTGTGTAAACACCAGAACCTCCGGTGTTTATGTACGTACAAACTAGAAACTTGGGGAATTGCTTTGTTCAAGACTGAGGTGCCTAGGAGAACCTCCGAACATATCAAAAATTGGTTGTCTCATCAAAGGGTTAAACGACCGTTTATAGAAAGTCAGTTGTACCGTATTAGAGTCCGTCATTTTGTCACATTCAATTGTGAAATTTTGGCATAGCTAGATTGGAGAAAGACATTGGATGAGTTCGTTGGCCAGCTTTGTACCTTTTCAATTTCTTCTTCTTTTCAGAGAAAAATTAAAAGACGCATTGACGCAATACTCTAAATATGACCTAATTCTCTCTCTCTCTCTCTCTCTCTCTCTCTCTCTCTCTCTCTCTCTCTCTCTCTCTCTCTCTCTCTCTCTCTCTCTCTCTCTCTCTCTCTCATCAGCTCAAGCCACTTTCGCTTAGTCTGGAAATCCAAGACCACACCATTACACAAGTAACTGAACATCGCCTACTTGGAGTTATTGTTGATAACCAGATGAAATGGCAATCTCACATCAATGCTGTCTGTAAAACTGTGTCCAGAAATGTTTTTATGCTGTCTAAGCTAAAATATCTTATTGATGTCGACGCTCGCAAACTATTTTACAATGCCCATGTCAAATCCCACATCGATTATGCCTCCACGACATGGGACGGCAGCGGGGACATACACTTGAAGAGGCTTAACTCCTTGCATCGCAGGGCAGTGAAGCAGATCCTGCCTGATCCAGCCCTTTCTACTGACCAAAAATTTGAAAAACTGAAGATGCTTCCTCTCGACAGGCACCATCTCTTTAACAAAGGGGTAGTCATGTATAAAATCTGGAATGAAATCCACCCAGAATACTTGTGTAAGTTCTTCACCAAGGCAGCTTCAGGCTATTCAACATCAAGGCGTAACTTCATCACACCACGTCCGAGGATAGATTTATTTAAAACCACCCTCTCATTCTCGGGCGCCTCGTTTTGGAATAAATTGCCAGCGCACATAACACACATTGGTTCACTCCCCTCTTTCAAGGAAAGCCTCTTCAAGTACCTGCTATCTAACAGCTCACTCACCGGTTCGGGTATCCCCATCGCCTAAAGCCTTGAAATTAACCTCCGCGCGCACGTGTGCGTGTATGTGTGTTTGTTTGTGTGTGTGTGTGTTTGTGTGTGTGTGTGTGTGTTTGTGTGTGTGTGTGTGAGGGGGGGGGGTGCGGCGAGAGTGTGCGCGCGTGTTTTGATTTCAGTGAAAGAAGGAATTTTGAAGAATTTTTTTTTTTTTTTTTTTTTTTTTTTTTTTTTTTTTTTTTGCCATTCACATTATTAGCAATCATAATTGGTGCCCTCCATTTTGCTTTATCCATCTTTTTTTGAACGATTTGTTATAATTATTATGTGCACTTGTATCTTAGTAGCTTCGTACCTTTGTATGTTAGTAGCCTTGTACCTTTAGCAGAGTTGTACCTTTGTAGATTAGCAACGGCAAGCGTGAAAAATGGCACATGTGCTAACTGCTTCTTCCGTTCAGAAATAAAGTTTCATTTCATTTCATTTCATTTCATTTCATTTCATTTCATTTCTCTCTCTCTCTCTCTCTCTCTCTCTCTGTTATTTGTTTGGTGTTCCTTAAGTAGCTTAGCAAGGACAGATTGTAAGAAAGGCCTGCGCGCCTAATATCTCAATCCTTGGAAAATAAAGTTTCGTTCGTTCGTTCGTTCGTTCTCTCTCTCTCTCTCTCTCTCTCTCTCTCTCTCTCTCTCTCTCTCTCTCTCTCTCTCTCTCTCTCTCTCTCTCTCTCTCTCTCTCTCTCTCTCTCTCTCTCTCTCTCTCTCTCTCTCTCTCTCTCTCTCTCTCTCTCTCTCGAGGTACACGAGGACCAGCAAGGCCAGGTCAGACTCAACAATGACCTCTCAGAACCATTCCCTATTCTCAACGGCGTAAAGCAGGGCTGCGTGCTGGCACCGACCCTCTTCACCATCTTTTTTAGCATGATGTTGAAGCAGGCCACAGTGGACCTCGATGATGACGATGCAGTGTACATCAGGTATCGTCTCGATGGCAGCCTGTTCAACCTCAGACGACTGCAGGCCCACACGAAAACCCTAGACCAACTGATTCGTGAGCTGCTTTTTGCTGATGATGCTGCCCTCGTTGCACACACAGAGAGAGCCCTGCAGCGCATCACGTCTTGCTTCGCAGATGCTGCCCAGCTCTTTGGACTCGAGGTCAGTCTGAAAAAGACAGAGGTCCTCCATCAGCCGGCACCCAAGACAGTGTATCGCCCTCCTCACATCACCATTGGCGAGTCTGAACTAAAGTCAGTGCACCAGTTTACTTACCTTGGCTGCGTTATCACGTCGGACGCCAAGCTGGACAAGGAGCTTGACAGCAGGCTGGCAAAAGCGAACAGCGCTTTCGGGCGACTTTTCAAGCGGGTGTGGCACAATCAACAGCTGAAAACAGGCACCAAGATCAGCGTGTACAGAGCTGTGGTCCTCACCACCCTGCTGTATGGTTCCGAGTCCTGGGCCCTCTACCGCAGCCAACTACGACTCCTCGAACGCTTCCACCAGCGCTGCCTGCGTACCATCCTGGGCATTCACTGGAGTGACTATGTCACCAACGTCGAGGTCCTTGAACAGGCTGAAACTGTGAGCATCGAGGCTTTGCTGCTGCGGACACAGCTCCGCTGGGCGGGGCATGTCTCCAGGATGGAGGATCATCGCCTACCAAAGATCACCCTGTTCGGCGAGCTTGCTACTGGACACCGTGACAGAGGGGCACCAAAGAAGAGATACAAAGACTGTCTCAAGAAGTCACTTAGTGCCTGCCAAATCGACCACCACCAGTGGTCTTCGCTTGCTGCGGACCGTGACACCTGGCGCTCCACCATTTACAAGGCAGCTGTCTCCTTTGAGGACTCTCACAGAGCTAGCCTTAAGGACAAGCGGCTCAGGAGAAAAAACAGAGATGCCGCAGCTCAGAACCCTGGCCATACCTTCCCATGCAGCCACTGCGGTCGAACCTGCCTGTCTCGGATTGGCCTCCGCAGCCACGAACAAGCCTGCAGACGTCGTGGGCAACTCCTATAAAATCTTCGTTCGCGAAGTCAAGCCAAGAGAGAGATAGCTTAGCAAGGACATGATTCTCTCTCTCTCTCTCTCTCTCTCTCTCTCTCTCTCTCTCTCTCTCTCTCTCTCTCTCTCTCTCTCTCTCTCTCTCTCTCTCTCTCTCTCTCTCTGTTGTTTGGTTGGTGTTCCTTAAGTAGCTTAGCAAGGACAGATTGTAAGAAAGGCCTGCGCGCCTAATATCTCAATCCTTGGAAAATAAAGTTTCGTTCGTTCGTTCGTTCGTTCTCTCTCTCTCTCTCTCTCTCTCTCTCTCTCTCTCTCTCTCTCTCTCTCTCTCTCTCTCTCTCTCTCTCTCTCTCTCTCTCTCTCTCTCTCTCTCTCTCTCTCTCTCTCTCCCTCCCTCCCTCCCTCCCTCCCTCCCTCCCTCCCTCCCTCCCTCTCTCTCTCTCTCTCTCTCTCTCTCTCTCTCTCTCTCTCTCTCTCTCTCTCTCTCTCTCTCTCTCTCCTCTCTCCTCTCCCTCTCCCTCTCCCTCTCTCTCTCTCTCTCTCTCTCTCTCTCTCTCTGTTTACTTTTAACATATAATTATGTGTATGTGTGTTTACGTGCATGCTATAGCTTAGCAAGGACACGATTGAAGAAAGGTCATTGAAGGTACCCAATCATTTATCCTTGAAAAATAACGTTTCATTCAGACCAAAAAGGTGACTGCCAAGCGTGTGAAATGCAAAGAAGTACCCAACGGAGAAAGAAACACGCTTAGAAAAAACGGTACAACACAATTTATTAATATTGCTGGTAAATACCCTTTGTCAAAATAGACAAACAAACAGAGACATTAGCCGCTACTTATCTTCATATGCAGAAGGAATGTTGCTAACGTTTCATTGCATATCATTTCGTTTCATTTCATTTCCGAGAGAGAGAGAGAGAGAGAGAGAGAGAGAGAGAGAGAGAGAGAGATACCCGCGCGCGCGAGAGAGAGTGACGTCATATTTAGCGTATTATGTCAGTGTCTGCGTGATGACAGAGTTGCCTCTTTTACGTCACTGCCATTGTCTGACTTTCTCCAGAAGTAAAGGATTTTTAGTGTTTTAATTCTTTTCTGAAAAGATTTAATTTTTACTAAAGAAGTTGAAAGAATACAAAGCTGGCTAACGAACTCATCCAATGTCTTTCTTCAAACAGCTATATGCAAAGGTTGAAGTAAATATGACAAAAATTACGGACTCTAATCTGGGTCAACTGACTTCCTATAAACGGTTGTTTATGTCTTCAATGAGACATTTAATTACAATATGTTCAGAGGCTCTCTTAGCCACCCACTTAAGAACGTATTTCGCCAAGTTTCAAGCTTGTGTGTACATAAATATCGGAGATTATCTTGTTTACATACATACGCGCACACACACACACATACATACACACATGCATACATACATACATACATACATACATACATACATACATACATACATACAATATATACATACGTACATACGCACATACGGCGCTTCGCGCCAAATGTACGTTCAGCAGCGAGGTTAGCGTAACTAGACATGACGTAATTTTTGTCTTGTTACTTCAATTGTTAGAGGTTTAGCCTGCCCACCTTTGACATCATGGACATGCTATTAAATTTGCTTCACTGCGATCCGTCTTTTAAAAAAGTCCCTGCTTTAAATAGAAGGGACTTTTTACAAAAAGACAAGCAGAAAATGATTTACACACGCTAAAACAAGTATAGGAGGTTCACAGTTAAAGGATGGGGTTGGCTCTTAAGATAGTTTCATCACAAGAATGTCAACGGAACAATATAAACTGACGTTGCGATTCTTTTGTTTGCAGTACTTTGTCCTAAGTCAAGGTGATAAAAGTTTGGAAATAGCGGGATCAGTGTTTCAAGATATAGTGACTGCGCAGAGGTTCCAGCAAAAATCGTATATCTGTGACCTTGACCTTGAGCTTAAAGACCGGATTTTCATTTATGCCGCTTTGGCTTTATTTAGAGAATCATCGCCTTAAATTTAAATCATACTGGTCAAGTTGTTTGAGAGCAGGAGCCTGCAGTAAGTGCCAAACGAATATGGTAGCCATGACCTTGACCTTGAGGATGACAACCTGATTATGACATCACACAATCTGCTAAGAGTAGTACTATCATCATCTTAGTTAGTTCCTAGTTATGTAATAGGACAATCTAGGACAAAATATGTATATGTTGCTACAATCGTCAATCATGTGTTCCAAAATGAGTGTTACATGTCATATTAGCCGACAAAAAACAGACTGCAGGTTAAGTCAGACGTAACGGTCGAGAAACGGGAAGTGTTTGGGTTCTTACATTTATAAGACAGCTGCTAGATTGATAATATCATGACAAATAATGAATCAGTTGACAATGAACAAGTCTTTTATGTCTTGTGTTACAATGGTAGTATGCACTTATTTCCTTCGAACCGTCTTGTTGGTGCCCAGATAAATCTAGCTTGTCATTAACACCTTGTTACATCTCAGTGGCACTCGTAAAAGTGAACAGGGGTCGCCTAGTTTATATTCACGTTGTTTTCCTTCAAAATAAGTGGCGCAGAGTCATTTTGGTTCCACACTGTTTCCTGAGAATGAGATGAGTGATCGGTGGCCATTTTGAAAATGGCGGCCATGTTTGTCCGATGTCCAATAATAAGCGCGTTATTATATCAATACTACGGTCTAGTTTCATTAGTCCAAAATTTGTCTCGCAACACTTTCCTTCACTTTGCTCTCAAATATGGTATATTGAATAAAAAATATTTTAAAAGAGACTGACGAAAATGTAGACAAGAAATAATTTATTTTCATGCAAAACGTGTACATTTTTCCTACTGACATTCTACTGGCTTGGAATAGAGCAATTCTCTGGCTACCCAAATATATCTTTATTGTATCGCATATGTTAACTTCAGCCGCCTGGTACCCCACACACAGAGAGAGCCCTGCAGCGCATCACGTCTTGCTTCGCAGATGCTGCCCAGCTCTTTGGACTCGAGGTCAGTCTGAAAAAGACAGAGGTCCTCCATCAGCCGGCACCCAAGACAGTGTATCGCCCTCCTCACATCACCATTGGCGAGTCTGAACTAAAGTCAGTGCACCAGTTTACTTATCTTGGCTGCATTATCACGTTGGACGCCAAGCTGGACAAGGAGCTTGACAGCAGGCTGGCAAAAGCGAACAGTGCTTTCGGGCGACTTTTCAAGCGGGTGTGGCACAATCAACAGCTGAAAACAGGCACCAAGATCAGCGTGTACAGAGCTGTGGTCCTCACCACCCTGCTGTATGGTTCCGAGTCCTGGGCCCTCTACCGCAGCCAACTACGACTCCTCGAACGCTTCCACCAGCGCTGCCTGCGTACCATCCTGGGCATTCACTGGAGTGACTATGTCACCAACGTCGAGGTCCTTGAACAGGCTGAAACTGTGAGCATCGAGGCTTTGCTGCTGCGGACACAGCTCCGCTGGGCGGGGCATGTCTCCAGGATGGAGGATCATCGCCTACCAAAGATCACCCTGTTCGGCGAGCTTGCTACTGGACACCGTGACAGAGGGGCACCAAAGAAGAGATACAAAGACTGTCTCAAGAAGTCACTTAGTGCCTGCCAAATCGACCACCACCAGTGGTCTTCGCTTGCTGCGGACCGTGACACCTGGTGCTCCACCATTTACAAGGCAGCTGTCTCCTTTGAGGACTCTCGCAGAGCTAGCCTTAAGGACATGCGGCTCAGGAGAAAAAACAGAGATGCCGCAGCTCAGAACCCTGGCCAGACCTTCCCCTGCAGCCACTGCGGTCGGGCCTGCCTGTCCCGGATTGGCCTCCGCAGCCTCGTTCGCGAAGTCAAGCCAAGAGAGAGGTACCCTATATTGTGTACCACCCCGCAACTATAAAAGAACTTGGGGTATGTACGATAATCAAACTAATCAAAAGCGAAAACTAAATGTTCCTAACTTCCAAATGACACGATTTAGCTGCGTTCAAAAGGTAATGGTGGTAAAAGTAATTTTCAAGAGATGACGTCACAAACGATTTTTTTAACGATTCCAAGGCAAAATCTCGATGACATCCTACTGGTTTTACCTATGGTGTATTGACGGGTAGCTGTATCCGGATTTGGTGCCCGTAATCTGAATTTGCAGGATAATGCACTTATCATGGCGGTACTGCCTATGAGTTGGGCCCCGAATCAGCAATGATTGGACACTTTCCCACCGCTGGGGGTTGACCAGCAGCGAGAGGATTATTGACAGATGGTTGCATCACTCTGAGGATGCAATGAGGATTGTATCGCACAACAAGAGGCCGCACTGCTTTACATGAGCGCCTGTGAGTGCAGGGGTACATGACACTCTGTTTTTAGGTGATGTACTGTGACGGGGTGCAGGTCAGCAGTCTCGATCTCATTGATTTCCCATGGCAGATGGTGTCTATATGGCTAGTAGAAGATAATAATATCTATCCTCAAAACATGTTGAGTTATTATCCAAAACTGGTTACTACTTGGGGTAGACCACTTTTTGTCTACAGTATTGAAAATGGGGCTGGTCGGAGCGCATTCCGGAGCATGCATCACATGACGTTTTTGGAGTGCGGGGCAGAAATTCTGACAAAGAAGTAAAAAGTTACAAATGACGTCACGTCTAGTTAAACCTTGCTAGAGAACGTCTTTTTGGCGACAAAACGCCGTATGTGTGTGCATGCGTGCGTTCGTGCGTGCGTGTGTGCGTGCGTGCGTGCGTGCGTGTGAGTGTGCGTGCGCGCGCGCGCGTGTGTGTGTGTGTGTGTGTGTGTGTGTGTGTGTGTGTGTGTGTGTGTGTGTGTGTGTGTGTGTTTGTGTGTGTGTATATATATATATATATATGACAGCGACTAAAGCCCGCGTTTGAGGACGGACAAGCTTCAAATTTTAGGATATTGTCCCTAAAAGAAATATCTAGAGTCCCTTTTTTTTTCGATGTTTTGATTAAGATGCTCATTGGCGAGAAAATGGCCGTTTCACAAAAACCGGTTGATCCACACTGGAGTCCGTAATTTTTCATATTTTTACTAGATATTTTGCATATAGCTAGATAAAAGGGAGATATTGAATGGGTTCGTTAAGCAGCATTGTACCTCTAGAACGTTTTGAGTAATAATTAAATATTTTTTTTAATATATTTTCACGTTTTGGGGATTAATTTCACAAATTATATGGGTTAATCTTAAAACAATTGAATATTTTTTTCGAAAAAAACAACACTCTTCTCATTTATAATCACATGATTTTTCATAATATGAAATATATTATACGGTACGCGGTATTTACATAAGCCTACAGTTTGTCTCGGCTGTCGGGTACTATTAGGTGAAATGTGACCTGTGTGCCCTAGGTGTGAAAATCAGACAATTTTCTGCAGCACTTTTTCGTTGTCATTTGTAAAACAGCTCTTCAGGTAGGCATACGGCGTAACCTGAATTCATTCATTCATTTTATTCATTTTAATGTCCCTCTGGCACTAAAAGTGATCGGGGACTAGCCGTTGCAACTTTACAGATCAAGTAGAGTTAAAAATTAAGAAATAAAAATATAAGATTCATATATATAGCTCGTGTTTTGGTCTCTCACCCAGAAAAGAGACAACGGTCATTTAAACATTAATTTATTACAAAAAACAATTTCTAAAATTAGGTTAAAATTCAGGACCATCCGTTAAGAATTCTAATATAAAATCTACAAAGATAAAACTATGTACATTACACATAACTTTGACGGTCAGAAAAAAATTCAAGACGGACCAGGGCCAGGGCCACTGATGTTCACCACTAAATTATAGCATATTTATTTAAATCTGTACTATTTAAATTAACTCAGAAAAAACAGGAAGTTTCAATATGTTTGTAATTAGAGCAATAATATTTTCATTAACATTTTCTAAAATTGAATGAAGAGACGAGGCTACCGGATAAGCTGTCCTAAGCTCAGCACACTCTGCGTCGAACGCCACACACTCCAAGACCGCATGGTCTGGGGTGAAGCCCTCGCCGCAGAGACAGGCAGGGCGAGCCAATCTGGCACGCCAGCCACCAGTGCAAACCCTATTGATTGCCCCGTCTACAATAGGCAGTTTATAGATAGAATGATTTTTCGTAATTCTGTAGGCAAGGATGCTTGGAAACTCCCTAGCTAATATTAAATTATTTTCGTTACTAATTTCAGCTATAACTTTGTTAATTTTATTTTTAGCATCTTGAAAAGAATGAGTGGGCCGCACGGGCCGGGCTCCCGGCGCACCGGTCGCACCGGCCCGAGCGGCCCGATCAGCAGCCTCGTTACCTAGGATTCCGACATGAGAAGGGACCCACTGGAGAGCGACACTGATCCCCCTAAGACTGAGTTGATTAATAAGTAAATTTATTTCTAGAACTATATCAGATCTGCCAGAGTGTTCAATACATTTTAGACTCTGCAAAGCAGATTTAGAATCTGTACAAATAAGATACTGATACATCTGCAGGGGCAGGGTCAGCACGTGATCAAGGGCCATAAGTATGGCCACAAGTTCTACCGTGCAAATAGCCCAGCCCCTACCCAAACTATAGCTAATAGTTTTATTTAGAGATGGGATAAACACCCCGCTCCCCGCATCTCCGGCATCATTAATCGATCCATCGGTATATGCAGTGAGCGAGTGTGAATACCGAGTCTCCAAATAATCCAAAGTTGCTGTTCTTTGTAAATTTAAATCACTTTTTTTACTAATATTTGGTATATCCGTACTTATTGAGGCCGCCAGGAGGGTCCAAGGCGGATAAGGAGAAAGCGGAATCGGATTTATAGCCTGGGGAACCACATCAGCCCTAACTTGGACTTCGTGAACCAGAGCGGTTAAAGATGGTTGAATCCTACGTTTTTGGATCGCATGGATGGCTAATTCCAGACGATCCATGTTGAGTTCACTATGAAATATATCCTGGGCGTTATTAGGAGTTTTAAACATACGATTTAAATAGTTCGCACAAAATTTTAGGCGGAACTGTTCCAGAGGAAGTATCTTGGTGAGGGCATATACTGCTTTGTTTGAAGTGAACTCAGGCACCCCCAAAATGCACTTTAGCGATCTCATCTCAGCGGCTTCTAGCATTTTAAGAACTCGTTTAGATGCTGAGAGAAAGCATTCCGCTCCATAATTGAGATTAGAACGCACAAGCGCATGATGGAGGTGCAGCAATAGCTTAGTATTTTTGCCCCACACCTCATATTTTAAAAGTCTAATTATGTTTACCGCTTTATTCGCCCTACAGATAAGGCTATTTATATGAGGTGTCCAGTTTAATGTGGACGTAAAAATCACGCCCAGGAATTTGATTTGGGTTAGCGGAGTCAGCGAGTATTTCATATCAAAATTACTGACGGTTAATGGAATACTAAATTTAGCTTTCATAGTACTAAAAATTATTAACTGCGTTTTTTCGGGTGCCAACTCAAATCCATTATTTTCCAAGTACTAACCTGAAATTTCAAACACAACCCATGTACTAGAAGGCGCCTCCAGAATTTACTGGTAGCACCGCCAGTACAGCGCGGATTGCATCCCTAAAGCTTTATGAGGTGTTTCAGTAAAAGAAGACAGACCAATTTTGAAAAGGCAACACCTAGGCAATTTTGTGGTGCAATTATTCTTTACTTTTAACAAAGGCGTCGCCCAAAGCCCAAAAAAAAATGCACTCAAACAGATTAGCTCCAAGGGACGTAAATTTTCATTCAATTCTGAGAATGTTGTGCTAATGCCATAGAATTCGTAGGCGGCAAAAACTTAAAATATACTCAGCAGGTACAATGTCTGTTTGGGAATATTTTCTAGCATCCCCCCTTGGCGGGAATTCTGGATATTCTCCAGCGGATGGCGGGGCGCCTGGGGGTAGTCCCTACTGCTTTATGTAGTAGGTGTTCAGTGGAAGGCTCAAAATGATAGGTCTGTCATTCCTTCTCTCTTTTCTGCAACTAGTGAGCAATGCAGTCACAAAAAGGACAGCTGATGTCCTGATGACACAATGCAAGCTTACCAGCCTGGAATTCCATGGCATTAGCACAGCATTCTCAGAATTGAATGAAAATATTATATATATATATATATATATATATATATATATATATATATATATATATATATATATATATATATATATATATATATTATATATATATATATATATATATATATATATATATATATATATATATATATATATATATATATATATATATATATATAAAGGCAGGTTCGACCGCAGTGGCTGCAGGGGAAGGTATGGCCAGGGTTCTGAGCTGCGGCATCTCTGTTTTTTCTCCTGAGCCGCTTGTCCTTAAGGCTAGCTCTGTGAGAGTCCTCAAAGGAGACAGCTGCCTTGTAAATGGTGGAGCGCCAGGTGTCACGGTCCGCAGCAAGCGAAGACCACTGGTGGTGGTCGATTTGGCAGGCACTAAGTGACTTCTTGAGACAGTCTTTGTATCTTTTCTTTGGTGCCCCTCTGTCACGGTGTCCAGTAGCAAGCTCGCCGAACAGGGTGATCTTTGGTAGGCGATGATCCTCCATCCTGGAGACATGCCCCGCCCAGCGGAGCTGTGTCCGCAGCAGCAAAGCAGACCTATGCTCACAGTTTCAGCCTGTTCAAGGACCCTCGACGTTGGTGACATAGTCACTCCAGTGAATGCCCAGGATGGTACGCAGGCAGCGCTGGTGGAAGCGTTCGAGGAGTCGTAGTTGGCTGCGGTAGAGGGCCCAGGACTCGGAACCATACAGCAGGGTGGTGAGGACCACAGCTCTGTCTGTACACGCTGATCTTGGTGCCTGTTTTCAGCTGTTGATTGTGCCACACCCGCTTGAAAAGTCGCCCGAAAGCGCTGTTCGCTTTTGCCAGCCTGCTGTCAAGCTCCTTGTCCAGCTTGGCGTCCGACGTGATAACGCAGCCAAGGTAAGTAAACTGGTGCACTGACTTTAGTTCAGACTCGCCAATGGTGATGTGAGGAGGGCGATACACTGTCTTGGGTGCCGGCTGATGGAGGACCTCTGTCTTTTTCAGACTGACCTCGAGTCCAAAGAGCTGGGCAGCATCTGCGAAGCAAGTCGTGATTGGCCTCCGCAGCCACGAACAAGCCTGCAGACGTCGTGGGCAACTCCTATAAAATCTTCGTTCGCGAAAGTCAAGCCAAGCTATATATATATATATATATATATATATATATATATATATATATATATATATATATATATATATATATATATATATATATATATATATATATATATATATATATATATATATATATATATATATATATATATATATATATTCATGTTTTAGTACATTGTTATGAACACCTCTGGAGTCGAAGAGGATGGAAATTCATTGAAAATAGGATATACGGAAAAAATTTAAGAGGCGCCCCGAAAATTACACTGTGACAACTTCGCTAGGTCAGTACGTGGTTCCATGGTTGGTGCTGATGCTGTGCATTCTACTTCCACTGCTTTCTTTAATAGTGTACTTCACCCACCAACACCAATAACCTTGACATTGTCGATAATATTGTATTTACAATCATCTATATGTCACACCGTGATGCACGGGCACTGCAGCACATCCTATCTTCCAACGGCCAAAGTGAGAATCCGGAACAAGGCACTCATATTTCTATGATGGTATTTGATTTTAGCGATATCTAATAATAATAATAATAATAATAATAATACATGGTATTTATATGGCGCATTTCTCATATTTATAATATAATTCAATGCGCATGCGAAAACCACACACACACACACACACACACACACACACACACACACACACACACACACACACAAACACACACGCGCTCACACAAACACACATACACAGAGTCTGCAAGGGAGAGAGGGGGTCACAGAAATACCGTACCGTACACGAAAGTCTGCGAGAAAAAGTAAGTTTTTAACTTTGCTTTGAACTGCGCAGGAGCTAAACAATCATATATGCAATTTCATTTTTGACATAATGTCAACATTTTGGCTAACAATTCTAGTGAACAATTTAGCAGATGACACAAGCTAATAGAAGACTGTCAGAGTCGGATCACTTCTTTACGATTGGGATCATGTTTAAAAACTTCAAAAGAATTGTGTGGGTTTTCATTAAAACTTGATGGGTTTATGGACAATTACATACACCTACACACACATCCAACAACCTCCCTCCCCATCCCTCCACCCCCACCCCCTTTCCCCCAACAACCCTACTTTTCATCAAACTTGGATAGCTTTATTGACAATTACAGACATCTACCCACCCACCCACCCACCCCTACCCCTATATTTTGTATAGTATCTTATGGCGAGTAGTGTATATACGTACATTGCAACACGCGCAATGTTATAGTCGCCTGCAATTTTAAAGTTATAACATCAGTAAAAAAAAAAAAAAATTTAAATTCCATGTGATCAGCTCTGAAAATAGAAAACGAGTTAGTTTGACATTAATATCGATCGATCGATTGAATAGAATTAGTTATCTCTGGTACTAAGTTCAATGTCTAATTTGTAAGTGGAAAACACGTACCAGACGTGCGCTCACAATGCCCAGCATTTGCACGGACAGGAACAGTGGCACCACCTTACCGGGCGTGCACAACGCTTCAGACATCTGTCCAAAATAAATCCGAACAAAACAATCAATCAGTCAGTCAGTCAGTCAGTCAGTCAGTCAGTCAGCCAGCCAGCCAGCCAGCCAGCCAGCCAGCCATGTGTGCGGACAAATTTCAGTTCAATCTTCACGTACTCACCCCACAACAAAAGGCAGACAGAAGCAGGAATGGAAGCAGGCCGGACTTTCCAAACGCCATATTGTTGTTCAGCTACTACAGCAGGCGATGGGTAATCAGAAGAATTCACAATTGTACGTGTTTTGACGCAAAGAGATATAATAATGTACTTTACAAAATCACCGGATCCTCAGGAGCCAAACAGATGCCCTAAAACTATTCAATTTTAATCTCAAACACTCACAACTCTCTCAGCGATAACATAATTTCCACCTCACTGGCACCAAAACCGTATTTTAAAACAAACACCGGCTCATGAGAATCATCATCTGTATTGCCGAGTACATTCCTAAGACAATTACCCATTGTCTTAATTAACCCTAATAATTAACTAATTAAGGTCATTAACGCCCACATGACCGTTTCTCTCAACTTAAATCTGTGGCACGCACTATTTCATAAGCCACCTGTTTACCCACCTGTGTAGCCTAATCGTTTCACAGTTGAATGCTCTTTGTGGCACGTCACTATTCAATTTAAGTTATGCAAGAGGGGACACTTCCTTTTAATGCAGACATGCTTTTATGAACTCCGCCATGGCCGGTCCCAAGCCCGGATGTGAAAGGAGGAGGGTTGGGCGTGGGGTTAGCTGCCCCACCCCATAAAAACACACATTGCTACAGAAACGCCAACATGAAAACCAACAACTGACTCGGCCCTGGGAGAGGATGGACCTTCAGCTGGAGGATTTATGACGCGGGGTGGTGAAAGCCGAAAGGAAGCCACTCAGCAGACTACCATCCTTTCAACCAGGGCAACCATCAACATCGGAACAAGCCCTAAGATGGAACCCACAGGGAAAAAGGAAGAGAGGTCGGCCAAGAAACACCTGGCGACGTGACCTGGAGACAGATGCCAAGAAGATGGGCCACACCTGGGGACAGCTGGAGAGACTCGCCCAGGACAGAGACGGCTGGAGGGACCTTGTCGGCGGCCTATGCCCCAGGGGGGGTGATGGGCGTAAGTAAGTAAGTAATGCTGTTATGAATAAGCGACCACGTCACTGAAGGCTTTTGAAAGGCTGTTACTGAGAGGTGTCAATATAGTATTTGCATTAACACACGCACAAACAAACACAGACAAACAAACAGACACACACACACACACACATGAATACACACACACACACAAACACACACACAAACACACATACATGCACACATACATACGCATGCACACACACACACACACACACACACACACACACACAAAGGACACATATACAGGAAGAACACAGTAAACAACACGGCACACAGTTAACACACACTGTAACCAGCATAGTGGCCTTTGTATAGCTGAGCGAAGCTATTGAAACCTTCAGCTCTACTGCTTATAGAGGAACCCCTCTAAATCTGACTTCCTTCTTCTGAGAACATAAAAAACCATGTTTTATTTTACAAGATGCTTACATTTACAGTAGCCAACACCCTCACAGAGTCACATAAGCAGTGTGAGATTCTCAATAGCCACTGATTTTTAGGGTTTTAGTCAACTAAAGATTTCTGAATCTACGCATAGCAGCTAACCTGAATACTGTGATAATGTTAATGCAGGCATGACAGAGAAGCCTAAAATCATACTGTACATAAAAACTATCCAAGCGGCACACACACACACACACGAGGCATGTCAGCAAAGCCAACAAGTATACTGTACAAATGTACATACCTGAATAATCACTATCCACGCTACACACACACACACAGGAACTATTTTCTCAATGATATTTTCTCAGGAAACATTGACACTCACCAATGCCAAGGTTATCTTAAAAATAACATGTTACAGGCTTAGATAGGAAGACCATACATCTGACTTCCTTCCTCTGAGTAGGTAAAAACCAGGGATTATTTTTGCAAGAGACTTTGATTCTCAGGAGCCAATGTCTTAGTAGGCTTAAATTCTCAAGATTTTATCTTAGTCGGATCCTCAAGAGCACTGATTTTTCAGGATTTCAGTTAACAGTCAAACCTTAAATACATAAAATATTCCTACCTTCTTTGGGACTGCAAAGTGGTGGAGAGGGTACTTCTGGTTTAGTGAAGTTTAGTATTGATCAAGCTAAATTCACTGTGCCGGGTTTGTTTCCAGATCGCAGCGTCTAGTTGACACTCTACACTGCAGGGCTTTCACAGGAAAAGGTCAATGCAGCACCCACCAGGGTTAACCCCCTCCATAGGGGGTTAATAGCGCATGAATTAACCTGGGTTACATCGATTCCTGTGAAAGCAGGTGGCAGGTCACCAAGCAGCCCTTTTACCAATTTTTTCTCATTTTTTTTTAAATTTTATATATATATATATTTTTTTTTTTCCCCATAGATTTATTATTTTATTAGAAAAACATCTCATCCGGTAAAAAGCACTTTGCATAAATTATAACAGCTCAACCGGCAACCAAACCCCCATCTGGTAAATTTAACACTAACTGGCAAGGATAAGTACTATCCGGTCATGTCTGAGGCTAAAAATGATCTCGGTCTTTCCAAAATGTTATGCATAACTAAATGAGGAACAACCTGACAAGACTATTTTTGTGCCTGTTTTGACTGAAGGGAATGTCCCCATAGCAGGATTGAAATTGAATAGCAGGTGTCAAGAGCTGTGATCACCTTACAAAAGGGCTTTCTGCTAGCGTGCGTGGCGAACAGGTGGGTAAACAGGTCTCTCTATGAAAGGTAGATTTGATAATAAGATAATTACATGGACTGTGTGGGGTTTGTTTGCTTTAACGAGGAGACCTTCAGGTGGGACAGGGTCACTACACATGACATCACAATTGATTTGTAAGACATTTCAAGTCCACTACCATGTGAGTGCCAACCGGCGTTATATCTTGACTAAAACTGTATTGATAATATTCACAATGGTGAGCCTGAGGTATGCTATTAGGTTTAAAACAGGGGAATGAATAAAAGTGAAAGGCAACATGTGACACATTTAATTGTTTTAAGGCAGTCTCCTCTCAGCCAGTCAGAGTGGTGGGGTTGTCTCTTAAATCTGTGACGCTCATGTGTGAGATGATAATAGCCCTTATAGGACAGCCAAGACCGTCCTTTGGGTAAACTCTAAAAGTTACTACTACATAGCTGACTGGTGTAAATGTATGAAGTTACTGTTAATGTACTTTCTAGAAAAAGATGATTTTGCTTGATAACAAATTTGATAACAAAATTGTTTTAAATTTTTTATATTATGATAAAATGAACCAAGACAAACTCCTTCTATTGAATGATATCAATGCTGTAGAAAACAAAGACTTAGACTCTTAAAAAAACAGCGCCTTTTGTCTGTAGTTGTTTCAGGTAAATCAAAAGCTTATCTCGGAAAACAATACATGACAGAAGATATAGAATCTCTCACGGCTGACAAACTAATTAAACTACATTCTAAATTATGAAAATCATATCGCTTCACTAATGACTCGTGATTTGAGTCGATCTCTTGTATGTCTATACACAAAAGCAGTGAGTCACTTTCTACCTGTAGACACTGATAGTCTTTCACACGACCTTGAAAGCAACCCTATTGTTTCAAGTTCAATTGGCAAATTAGCATGCGTCATGTTTTACAAGTTTGGG
Source organism: Semisulcospira habei (assembly GCA_036245525.1). Lineage (NCBI taxonomy): Eukaryota > Metazoa > Mollusca > Gastropoda > Semisulcospiridae > Semisulcospira > Semisulcospira habei. Next base: position 10,243,023 of record BTPG01000008.1, on the reverse strand, counting down.
AATTACCTTGCACCTGTGGTAACCTTGCTTGTTACTGGGAGCCATATTGATTTTTCGAAAACAAATTTTACTGCAGAAGAAAATGGACGAGACCCAGACGACTCCACAACCAAACCCTGTCTTGACACAGGTTCAAACAGTGACTAAGACTAAAAGTCCAGGAAGGGTAGAGGCTGGAAAAAGATTAGCCGAATATAACAGACCAAACAAATTACAGCTTCAAGGGCAAACAGAAAAGGCTCATGTAATTGACCCGCCGTCAGGACCGTCAGGACCAGTGTTAATACCAACACCGTCAGGACAATCAGGACCATCAGAACCATCACACCCACAACAAAGTGAGAGACTATCAACTAACCCTGAACCTGAAATAACAAAATATATAGTTGCTGAATTTGTTGTCGGATTTGGTTATGTAGGTTACCAATTATACAAAAAATACAGGCCACAGACTCGAACAGTGTCCAAAAAATCAAAAACTCCATCAACAAAACCAGAAGTCGCCACATTACCAGTAACACCCAAAGTCGTTGACCCATTTTTCATGCAATAAATTTTTTTAAAAATTTAATTTTTACTGCCTTAGAAAATGAGCAACACAAAGAACATAATGAACCTTGTGTATCACTCTGCCGTAATAAGTGCACTAGCATTAGCTTATTCTATGCTGGAAAAAAAATCTACTCAAAATGAAATCAGCAGACCTGAGTAGATTGGACTTTGAAGACAGTGCAAAGCTAATTGTAGTTGTCACAGCATCAATTGGGACAAAAGACTTTCTCGTCAAGCAAGGAATTATTCCAGAAAATGTTTCTATGTAAATAAAAATAATATGGTGACACTAGCTGTTATTGTTATTGTTATTATTATTGGCCGTTTTTAATGCACTTGCTTTCAGCAGATCAAATTATCTCTTTTCAAAAGTGGGTAGAGAAGAGAGTGCAGAAGAAATGAAGCGTCACAATGAGGCATCAGAAAAACTTGCTCAAGCCCAGCAGGATTATGAAAAGAATAGAATAGAGAAACTTGATTTTATCAATAAAAAACTGAGGCTTGAAGTAGGTAGTGGCAGCCAAAATTTCATTATAACTTGAGACCTTTCTTACATTGTTTTATTAATAGAGCATTAAGAAACAAACAAACAGCAAAAAAGATTTTGTAAATATGTTGATTAGTTCCTGAGATACGACATTTTAAACTTTTAGGCTTTCGTCCGTGGCCCGCCAACCTAATGAAAAGCCATTTTCAGACAAGGGATACAGAGACACTTAAGAAGATACAGGCTTCATCTTTTTATTTCACAATCTGTATTATCAGGAAAGTATCAGAAACAAATATGAAAACCATAATGCAGTACAATGATGTGCAACGAGTTGCTAAAAATGGAAAAAAAATAAATCGGAGCCGAGTTGACATTGCACAGAAGTCCAACTTTGTGACCATATTGTGAACAATCTTTCGCTTAAAATAACCTTTTGTGAGATGATTTTAACAAATATATATACAAAAAGTAAGCCTATTTTTTTTCAGACTGTAATATACATAAACCGTTCTGATAGAATGTGCCAAAGTCCAGAAAATGCTCAAAATGACATGCCGCGGACATGAGCAACGACGCGCAACACAAAAATTAGCATAACTTCTGAACGCCTTGATGGATTTTCATGCGGTTTGGACACAAGTCAGAATATATATTCTGCTGCAATATTAGAGAAAATCACTTTCATACATCATGTCATTCATGTTGAACATGCTACAAATAAAATAAAAGTATCATCGACAACATGTTGAAAGCACAAATATGACTGAAAAACTTTAACCAGTATGCAGATTTTGAGGCCATTTAGCACAGAGGAAAAAAAGGATATTCAGTTATGATTATGAACAGAAAAAAAGATGTAAAGAGACACCTGGAAATAATGTACGTCATAATTATATTGATGAATATATATGTCTAAAATAGCAGCTCGGCTTGATCTGAACCTTGCGAGACAGTCTGCACAGTCAAAGGACAGATGTAAGGACCAATGAAACCAGCTCACTGCTTGAGCAATGCAATCAGCACTGAACAAAAATGCACACTACAGCAGAGTGTTTTTGAAATGTTGGTAATGGTCTCCGATGTTTGCGGCAAAAGTAGTTGCATCATCGACACTTTCTTGAAGCTTCATCACTTTGTTTGCCGTATGGTTTAGTTTCTGGAAAGTGTCCCTTTCGTATACTGTCTCAAGCGAGCTGTGATGCTGTCGTGGTTGATCTGGAGTCCCTCTAATCTCACTTTAACAAGACTCAGCTGATGTGTCCTTTTGGTTAAAACTTGCTGCAAAGTCCTCATTTCAGCCTGAAACTTGATATTAAGTGTTTGATTTTCCTGCTCCACTTTTTTAATGCGATGCCGCACACTGGTCAGCTCCTTCCCCAACTGCTGAATGGTCAGTGTCATGCCTTTTCTTTCAGAATCCAATGTCGTGGTGGTGTTACCTAGTTCTGCTGGATTAAACGCTGCCACAATGCTAGAATCCAGTGTTTCCGCCCAAAACGAATCTACATTCCCCTTTTTCAGCGAATGAGTCGATTCTTAAAGTTGCACACTTTTACAACCCTCCTCCTCATTGCTGCAGCGGTCACAGTCTGCTGGGTCAATCTGAACCACCACCTACACATCATTTCGAATTTAGAGCCTTCGCATTTTCTAAATGACTCCAGGTCAAGAAGTAAGCCTTTTGTTGGCGACTGTAGTGATGCCAGGTGGCAATCGCCTGTCAAAAGTTGCTGTCTGGTGATGCCAAGTTGGTGTAGGTGTGGTCCTACACGTCGTGTCATGACGCTTCTTCATAAAATCCTCTTGCAGTTGTATAGTGTTCTGCTTTTCCCAGTTTAGCTTTGTCTCAGGCACCAAACATCTCAGACGACTCTCTGTCAAGTCCGGAAAAAGGTTCCAAAAAAATGCTGGTGCGTCATCAAAAGTCTTGTCACACTCTTCATTCAGAAGATAAACTTGAAGTGAGTTATCAAGTGCACTGAAGGTGGGCAGGTCATGGCGCCTCCCCCTCCCTTTGGCTAGGAAGACTTTCTTGAGTACAGTGTACGCCTCATCACCACCTAAAACAAAGGAGGTTGTTTAGTTAAATATAATGTTAATCAGTTTAAAAATACTGGAGGTTGTTTTGTTAAATATAATGTTAATCAGTTAAATAATACTGGCGGTTCACTATCAACATCATGATGACTTAGAGTATGGCTCTTTACACAAACAGTACTATTGTCATTGTTTACCTTAAACATCTTTTGAGGAGGAAGATTTAATTAGGCCTAGAGTAAAGAAAAATAAAAAGCAGGGTATTTTGATCATGCTGAGTGTGACTAATTATTTATCTCAACAAAAAAAACGAAGAGAAATGATGAAATACTGGCCGCTCTGAGACCTATTTTGTCAATGTCGCATAGTCGCTCATCAAATTATCTGCCCCTGGCTGTTATCACTCGCTTCGATGCCCGACAGTTAAACTTGAATATAACCATAACAGATGAGCATCGACGTTTGAAATTAAATAGGAAAGTGATAAATGCATTTACAAATACATTACTAAGCAGCTAATAAAGCTAACTGACTTCTGTAGTGAAGTATTTTCCTATATTCAATGGCACTTTCCATCCAAAGAAAGATGCGATGATCAATGAGGCTAAACGCAGTGATAGAAGGATGTGTATGCAAGAATTCCGAAGAATAATAAACGAAATAGTTTCTAAACCATACAAATGACAATATAGCATAAATCTGCAAAGCGATTAAGCTTTTACTTATGTAGTTTTCTTGCAATTTCCTCGAAAGTGGAAGTACCGGTTCGTCTTCAGTCGTCGCCATTTTGAATTGAAGTCGCGCGCAACGTGATGTGGGAAATTCCTCAAGCAGATTTTCCACCACATTTGCATAATTTAGCCTCTAACACCATTCGATAGATTTGACGTTCCTCTACAAAATGGTACCCAGATGTGTGTTTTTATACGTTCTGTTTTGCTAAAAAAACGAAAATTTGTTCTTATTTTTGTGGAAAAACTACAATATTTCATGTGTGTATACAAAAATCACCAAACACCTTATACCAGTTTGAAGCTGACATCATGACCCACATTTTGATACTAAATATAGCTGTGTAGCGTGTGTGTGGTAAATCTGCTGGCTTGTTGAATGGAGGGATCGTGTAGGCGCTTACGCGAAGCAAACGCCGGGAAGTCAGCTTGCGGCTCGCGCAAGCCGAAACACATGCTTTAAAGTTTATTTTTTCAGTTTTTTCACACAAACAAAACATATATCATATTATCATCATTGGAAAGAGGAAAGGACATATATTATTTTGACATAAGAATGAAAACAATCGGTGCAGTAGATGCATGATAAATTTGAGTTGAAGTTGGCACAAAATGCAGCGATTTTATGCTTGATGGTAGCCTACTGGCGAGGCTACCACTACCTACTTGAAGGCCATGCACAGCATACGTTTTCAAATACAGACGAAGCAATTCGTGAGTATTTTTTACTCACGGGTGAAGACATGTCTATCCCAAAACCAAAACTAAGTGACTATTACAAACTGAGTACAGAACAAAGAAACGGAGAAATAATCTTTGTTCTAGTGGGAATGACATTTGTATTTTTACTGGTCTTTATATTGCTAGAAAAAATGACAGATGCTAAACTATCAAAAATATATTACTCTCCAATTGGGTACTGGAAAGGAAACACCGCTATTCAAAAATTACATGCCACTGTGGGCAGAGATTTAACACTCAATCAAGTCAAACAATGGTTACAAAGACAAGCAATTTGGCAAATATATTTACCTGCGCCAAGAAAAATAACAAGACCTCATTTTGAGAACACAACACCAAATGACACACATCAAATGGACCTTCTGTTTCTTCCCCATGACATAATAAGAAAAAAGCGTTACAAATATGCATTAACTGTCGTTGACATAGCTTCAAGGTATAAGGACGCCGAACCCATATCTGACAAAAACGCTATCACTGTTGCTGCAGCATTAACAAAAATATATAGTCAAGGTCCTCTGAAATTTCCCAGACTCGTACAAGTTGATGACGGATCTGAATTTAAAGGTGCCGTTAATCAGTTATTTGCGAAGCACGGCGTACTGGTTAGACGCGGCATTCCAGGTGTTCACAGATCTCAGGCAATTGTAGAAAACTTCAACAAACAGTTATCGGAAAGACTTTTCAGCTACCAGTATTCTAAGGAACTCATGCATGACACGTGTAACACTGAATGGGTAAAGAGATTACCAGCTGTGATAAAAGCAATGAATAATGAAGGACATGTAAAAACCTGCTGACGCTATTAAATTGAAAACAATTACAGAGCCAAAAACAATGTCACCGCCAGGACCTCCGGACACAAGTTTATTTACAAAACAGGTGAGATATTTATATCAACTGGGTGAGGCTGAGAATGATGCCAGATGCAGAGCAACCGACCCCATCTGGTCAACGTCTGTACACAATATTAAAAAAATAGTTCCTGGTGCTGACACATCAATATATTATCTGTACAACCCTGCCCCACAGAGGGCATTTGTCAGAGAACAATTACAGATTATTCTCCCAGACACTGTTACTCATTTCAACAACTAATTCATCAATTAGTTCATCAACTAATTCATCAGCTATGTCTTCAGATAACTTGAGCCTGTAATGTCCAGGTGCGTAAGCTTTTTTCTTTACTATGAAACACACGTTTTGTGTCCCCAACTGCAAGTGACTTCTTATGTGTTTGAATCATTTCAATATTAGGTTTGTTTGATCTCAGTGACTTGTTTGGATAATCAGGCATCAATGCTCCATCTAGTACTTGCTTGTAATGTTCATGACGAATGTCTTTATTTTTTATCGCTGTTTTTTTTTTTTTATTCCTTTGGCTTTCAACTGACTTCTTTCTGATGCAGTATAGAATACATTTTTGATCTCAGTCTAATGTACTCAACTATCGGCACACCATTCAGTTCGTCTTTAAACTTTCCAGGTACTTTCTTGTTTTGTGTGCTAAACAGTGGATGATCTTTTGGATAGTGAGACGTGTCATACATGTGTAACTCTGTTTTCATGTCTTCATAAAAGTCTTCAGTAGGCACATCAATAATCATAGAGTCAAAGTCAGTGTATAGCAGACGACACTCAGGATATTTTGGTTTGAAGTAATCATAATAAAATTCAAGCATCAACAACTCAAGAATTGCCATACCAATGAATACTGGCTTGTCCAGTTTGACAATCTTTTTTTGAGTGACACTGCATACAATGATGAATGAAACTCTTTATACCCTGTGTACTGTGGCTTACCTGTAAGTTTAATTGCACCCGATTCAGTTGTTACTAGTCTCACATCTTTGCGGTGATGAGGATTTTCCATCGTCTTACCAAAACAGGCATTGTTCATAAGCTTAAAGAAGTCTTTGTCAAATGCAGTGTTGCCCATGCAATGTTGTTTTCTTCATTATGTAATTTTTCATAAAAGAACTCTGATCAAATTGAATGCCTCTGTGAACTTTCTTTAGTACTAACCCATGTCTGATGTAAAACTGTAACAATCGATAATGACAAACGTAATTGAATTTGTCATTCAGATTCGGCACAAGTTTAGTGTCTTCTTTTTTCCCTGTCAAAGACATTTTCTCAACTGCTAAGGGATAATCATTGTGGTAATCATGTAGATGGTGTGGGTACTCCAGGTCTACTTCAAAGATCCAACCCTTCAGATCATTCCGGTCATAATTCATAATGTAGTTTGTTAACTCTGTTATGTCATACTGTGACAAATCATGCAGACAAAAGTTTTCAAGGGCAATAACTCACACATCGCGTATCCATACAAATTGTTCGCGTCCACGTACAGGATATAATTAGATGACCTTGAGGGTCATAGCCAAGGTCACCATAACCATCCAGATATTTGTTGTTGGCTCTGGCGTAATTGTTTGCAGCAATACTAATGCCTCCCCTCAATCCGCGTTCCACCATTTCACCCATCGTACAATCAGACAACAGGTCTATAGATATCTTACTGGATTTTAAAAATGCATCCCATGTCATGCCAGGACTAGTTATGTAACAAGCTGGATCAAGACTGTAGTGTATCAAACCCTTTTCACGGTAACTTTCAAATACGTCTGCTAGCAAACAAATGTCAGCTTTCAAGTACTGATCATGGTAGTCACCAATTGTCTGACACCCTAATTTATCCCACGCATCAAGTGCATGCTGGTATTCAGAGTCAGAAATACCTTCTCCATTAAGTGTAAAATAAAATTTATCTTTTGGTGGCAGTCTCCTTTCCTCAAACACAACCCACTCACTAATGTACTCGTACAGATACACACCTTTCTTAATTAAGTCTGGCTCAAAATATTTACTTGTTATTGGATACTCAGTTAGACCTTCTGCCAGACTAGCCAACCCTAAAGACAAATGTTGCATCGAGTCATAAAATGCTAATTTGTTTAACCTAAAAGTCAAGTATTTCTCAGTTGTCTGAGCGATACAACTTATGTTTCTGTAAGACTCATCCACAGCCTGCATGATAATGTGTGAATCATACCCCTTTAGATTGTGGAAAAAGATTGGTAACTTGTATGTCTTAGGATCTGTTTTTAATAACAAGTTACACTTGTTATGTGCAGCACCTCTGTAGCATCCAGTTATATGATCATGGTCATGAACTTTATCACCCTGGAGGGCTTGTTCACAAATCCAACATGTCACAGCTGTATCAAAATTCAGTTTGTCTTCTTCTGTCATCACCAAAGGCATTTGACATGTTGTGAGATAATGTACTACCTGACTAAACAGATGTCTCATTTCTGTTAAAAATAGACATGCTGCATTTTCACGCCTGTAGATAACAGGTTCTGAATGCACACCGTCTGACCTAACAATAATGTATCCAAAAGAACACACCACTTGGTCACTCAACTTTATAGTCTTTGGTAATGATTCTGGAACAGGACCTTCATATGGAACAACTAGTGATTCAAAATCAGCATACACTACAAACGGCAGCTTTTGCTGATTTCCATAGTTCTTAAAATATACCTGACTACCAGGATCTGGGTACTTAAGTACAGTTTGAATGTCATCAGCTGACCTACAGTGCAAAACATGTTTGTGAGCCACATTAATAGAGGAGAACCTTTGTAAACATCTTTTACACACTTCCTGTTTCCTACCATATTTTGATACATGATTATGAATTAGTCGTGACATACTCCTGATAATTGTGTAGTGAAAGTTATCATTATCACCGATTAATAACATGTCAACATGTTTATCTTCTGACTGACCATAGGTTGGAGCAAGTGGTGATACTCTAATGGGTTGTAACTTGTCAACAGACTCATTATCCCATACAAACACATTTACAGATATACCAGGATTTAGTTTTTCAAACAAGTCTATGTCTTCTATTTTAACAGGGAAATCTATACCACTAAAGTTGAGTTCACTTACAAATTTAGTGTAGTTAGATACACGTTCAGGTTTTGATTTTACAAAGTGTAGTTTAGCAAGCGCACTCCACATGAAACAATAGTGGTCATTGTTCTGTATATTAACGACAGCCTTTTTGTTTACAACCTCTGTTGGCAGTGGTATCCATGATTTACCTAATATAGGATGATACCTTGACTGTTTTAATTGTAGTTCATGTACATGACCTTCATGCCACCCAGACCCCTTCATTCTTGCTTTGTCAATTGCTTCTAGAAAATCAGGCAACAGTCTGTCTCTAAACATGTTCTCCAATTCCCTTCTAGTGTTAACTGTGTGTTGTCTTGTCGATATATACGATACAATCACTTCACCATCCACTCTAGTAAATTCTATTTTAGCAACAACCTGAATCTTTACACTGCCTGTAAGAAGATTATCTTGTATGACAGAAAAAGAGTTTTCTATCGATTCATAGACATTGTTACTATTGGATATAGGCAAGTTTTTTGTGTGAAACACATTTCTTAAGCCTGATTGACTTGATGAGCTTTGAGCATTGTCCGTCATTTTTATTTGACCGACAAAATAATAAATAAAAAATATTAACGCTGACTCTGTATGTGTAATACCATTTTATTAACTGTAACACTGGACAAATACAATTTTGTTTGGTTTAGTTCTTTCATTAAATTACTACACACTGCACTAAACCAGTCACTGTAATATTCATTAACAGTGAAAGTTTGTGTCTTAATATCAACAGTTTGTTTTTATTAATGTTGGTCTAAATGGATTATCAACACCCAAAGTTATATTACCTGTCATGTACAGTGTTACTGGTGTTATAAATAAATTTCCCGGTCTCTCTTTTTTAAGCCCGTTTACATATTTAATGTCTTTAAAGTAGTACGTAATATCTATGATTTTACCAATTGGCCAATATTGCATGATTTGTCCGTCTGTCATTTTTATTGGACAAAACAAATGTATAAATTAATTTACCAACCCATACCCTGTGGGCTGATCTGTCTTTAAAATCAGCTTTAGATGCTTAGTTGATTTCAGTTTATTTTTTACACAGTCACGTTCATGCTTGTTTGGGATAACATCGTTCTCTCTGAGACAGTCTTCAAAGCTGTCACGGTACTTACAGTAAAACAAACAGATAAACTTTAACTGCTCACGAAAATCTTTTAGTACAGCATTATATTATTGAGTTAGAATCTATACACTAACATTTGCATGTCTGCCACTAAAAGCAAGTTCTGCTAATGTGTTTCTCTTCTTGACAATGTCTTTTTCTGCAGAGCAGTCATCAACAATAAACAAAGTTGGCTGTCCTTCAAGTTGTTTTTAAAATATTGTAGGTAGTCATTCAGTTTTTTCTCAGGGTCGACTAAATAAATGTTGCTGTCAGTCCAAATAAATAAACGGTTGTGATAAGCTTTGTTGTGTTTGATCATAGGACAAAATATTACTATGTTTTCGAAATGATGGATGTATCTTGTTTGTAAGAGATTAAGTACAAATTCAGTTTTTCCACACCCTGTGGCGCCACAAAATAAGCCACAATGTGGGTCAAGTGTCATCAAGTTCATTTTAATACACAATATAATTTTTAATATATGTGACCCTTTAGTCTGCTTTATGCAATATTGAGTTGAGCATCATAAATCAGGTACAGGTATATGTTAATGGCTTCGGCTTTTTCAGTCTTTTTTTGTATCTGAATTGTAATTCCATCACTGCCGTTTTCAACAGTACGACCTGACCCATGAAGATAATCATCGTCCGTACTACGAAGGCCTAGCCAAAGAGCATACTTATTCATAAGGTATTGACCGATCTTTACGTCATACAGATGCAGATCTTTACACGCCATGTTTGCTGGTTTATCTCTAAGTCTTCCACCCGCAAAGTATTTTGTGATCTCATCATAGTGTTGATAAGGTAACATTCCAGAGGCATACACTTGATTTGGACGGCCTTCGATTGTACAAGATAAATGCGTAATCTTTGGATTATAGAATTTTTCTGAATCTCTTTTGTATGGAGCCACTGGTTCAACAAACAACATGAGTATACCTTTCAGCGATCTGGCAGGTGTGTTGAAGTTTATATTCCACATCGGGTCGCTCTTGTCTTTATGCATTAAACTGTGTCTAATCACCCGGTCATAATAAATTGGCAGTTTGGTCTGGTATTGATTTTGTATGAGTCTGGCTAGATCAGTTTGTGTGACAATTTCATATTCCAAGGAGATGTTAGAAATCTTATATGTCGCATTGAGATCAGATGATTTTATAATTTTGGAGTAGTCATTGAAAGTTAGTTCAAAGCTCAGACGATCATTCAGTGCTCCTTGGTAATAAGGCAAATGAGCTGTTAGGATTTCAAACTCAAGTGGAATGTAAAATCTGGTTCCATATGTTTCTGCTAATATAACGTCCTTGGCTGCTGACGTTTATTTATCTTGTGCGTCGATTCTAAGTTTGGTAATATTATCTGACTGTATGCCTTGGTAAATACAGTCTTCTCGTTCTTCTCTTGTGAGCCAAAGATCTTTGTAACAGTAAAACACATCAGCATCGTCAAGACTAAACACTTCCTGTCCTTCAAGTTTTACTTTAATAGTTCTAACAACTGCTCTGCCAAGATTGTTAACTAGTGTTGTGTTTACATCTGTGTCTGATTCAATATTAAATGCAAGGCATGCAGTACCAGGAACAATAACGTCACTGGGACCTAGGTTTGGAAACTTGACTGTGAGAGTTTGGTTCTGGTCTATGGTACTTGGATTGTTTGTGATGGCGATTGATTGTCTAATGCCCTTAACACCGAGAGGCTCATGTAGTTTTGTATATGGGTCTAACTTTGATCCGTAAGACTGTGTCATTTTTATTATGCACAATAACAAATATTAAATTAATAAAACAATGGCAGTGGGAGGATTTAATCATGAAGATTTTGAAATGGATGACATGTATGATTTTGGTAATACAACAGATATGACAGATATGACAGATATGACTGGTACAAGAAATACTTACAGTTTACGTCATGAACTTTTACAAAGCAAAGTAAACTCGTTTTATGATCATGTTGGTGACCGCCCAGACAACATAGATCCTAATCAGTTTGGACTTGATGGTAAGGGTCATTTATATTTAAATACTGTTGACAAAGGAAAAGTACTATTGACTAACAAAAAAGATCCTGGTAAGTTTAGGGCTTTAAGTACAATCAAAAATGAAGGTGGTGTTGGCGCCTTGCATCAACTTGGTGTTGGAGGGTCTCCTGTTACGCGGCTTGTGCCTTGACTTGCTAGTGCCCTTCACGACACACAAACAAGGTTACCAACAGGATGAGAAATTGAAATGGCAGCAGTAACAAGACTGCCAGAAATAGCAAACACAGTGATACAAGAAACTTCATTTACTGAAGGACAAATAAATGAAGTAATGAAAACAATAGAAGACCCGCCTTCGTCAGTGAGGGAGATTATAGGGTTGGATAAATCTCTACAGTCAATAAGAGGTGAGATGGTAAATAATGTTGCCAAACTAGGTGAGCTTGATAAACACATAGAACGTGAAAAAGAAAAACTGGCTACAGCAGACAATGGGAATCTTGACACAGAAATGAAAGAAAGAATACAACACAGATTAAATGATTTGCAGATAGAAAGATCTGGATGGTTAGAAACGATTAGTATTGGAAGAGAAAAACTGAAAACACAGGTCAACAGGATTAGAGAAACCATTCAGAAAATACTTCATGAAGACACAACCTTGGCTGAGAGATTGAAAACACTTTTCAGAGAGCAGGGTATCACTATTGCAAGCTTAATTACTGCTCTGGGGTTTATTATCAGTTCTGTCGTGTTGGCTGTCTCTGGTGGTGGCGCAAGCGGTGGTGGCGCTCTTCCACCAAGTCCACCAGCCCCCACTGACTCAAAAGATGTACGGTCATGGGTAAAGAAACAATTGTCACACATATCAGACTTGCTTAAGAAATTGGCTGTAAAGGCAATAGATGCTTTGCCTGGTATAATAGGCACAGTTGTCAGTTGGCTTATAACTACAGCGGCAAAAGTAGTGGGGTTTATGGCAGAACATGTGTGGGTCTTTTTGGTTACAGTAGGAGGGTTAACTCACTCCACCCGGATCACCGCGATCCCGGTGATGGCCTGCACAACGCTTGCACACTGATCACCGGGATCGCGGGTTGTGATGTTGGCCGCCTTCTACAAGAACTGGGGATTACTGAATACGAAACTAACCTGCCTAGTGTGCAGCTCTGTTTTCGTACAATGACCCTCATTCCTATTTTTATCACTAGGCCTCACAGTTACTGAAGTAGAGCGTGTTTTTCGAACATACTAGCTTTGCTTACATTTGCGAAACAACATGGCGTTTCTGTGTGCTTCACTCACCACAAGAGCGCAAAGTAATCGTCAATTTACTGTCAGAGAAGTGATAGAAATCATCCAGATTGAGGATTCGGATGCAGAAGAGGCTGCTGAAGACAGTGATAGCGATTTTGAACCAGCAGAGAGTGAGAAGAATGCATCTGATTGAACTGTTCGGTGGGTCACAAGTGAACTGATAACCGATTAAACTTGGAAGTGCAGTGTGAAAAATAAGTGGTATCTTTACTATGCTCCAGAATATACATTTTTGGGGTTAGTAACTCAAAATTTTGTATATGCATGCACCCATTTACTAATCAACTAACCTGAAAATTGTATTTACATTTGTCAGAAAGTTTTTTTTTAATGATTATTTTTCTAACCCATCGAAACAGCCAGTATACAGAGTATTGCTAACGAAAAAACAGCCAGTGCTGATTGAGTTAATCACAGGTTATTTAATGAAACAGGTAAAGAAGTAATACCCCTAATCCAGTAAGGCCTATTACCAATGCAGTTCTCTCTGACTCATGTGTGTCAGGGGTTGGTGTCGGTGTTACTGCTTGTATGGGTGCCAGTGTCGGAGCTGGGGCTGATACCGACTGTACAGGTTTTAATGACTGTACATGCGTGGTTGTTGCTCCCAAGTTTACTGATTGATTGAGTCCGAGTTTTTGACCAACACCTGCAACAACTATTTCATTATTATAATTTGTTATTGACCCCATTTGGAGTTGAAGATCAGATGGTAACATGTATAACCCGATGCCTACTACAAAGTCAACTTTTGATCTCGCATATCTGAGTACATCTTGGTAGCGTTGTATGCTTGATGGGAGATCAACCACTGAGTTAATTGAATCTTCTAAGTTTGCGAGAAACTGTTTTTGTGCTTCAAATTTGCCACTCCCGTTTAAAATGTTTGATTTTGTTAGTGATTGTGCACCTAGTAAACACCAGACATATGTTCTGATAAACTCATTTACGCGCTCGACTCCCGCTTGAGTAAACCCGTCACTTTTGTCTAAGATAAATGTGGTCCAGGCATTAGATTGTTTCTGTTCAATGGAACCTAACCATACTTCAGATTTTGAAGAGAATGAACTGTAACCAGGGTAGTAATCTTGAGGGTATTGTCTGTGACTCATAGCATAATACAATGTACCCATGCCGTTGTGATCATCAAGTTTTTGTGCAAAGTCATACCTGGTACTGATGTTAAATTCATTACAGATCCATTCAAACGCTTTCATATCCATGGGGTTGTTATATCTGTTGAAACTGGATTCAGTTGGTAGAGGGGTATGCAGTTCTGAAAGTATTCTTCTAAGCTGGTAATACGTGTGGAAACGGTACACAAACCTAATAAGTTTGTTTGAGTGATTCAAATGGTCTGTAAAAGAAACACCGCAGCCTGTAGTTGAACACAGTATAGCAAAGTTGAGTTGGTTTTGAAACATATGCAATGGTCTTGAGGTCCATTTTCTTGCAGTTACATCATCTGTTATTGGAGGGTTTATGAAATGATCAAAAGGGTTGGGTACTTTCACTTGAAATAAATCTTGTTCAGACACAGCTATGTCGAGCTGATTTAGTTGAATTGTTTTCTGTTCATAAGTAGGTGCAACATTGTACTTAGCATCCATGTTAAATTGAAATGCATTTGTACTGCTTGCGCTGACACTTGTTGGTGACTTAAATTCCATCCTTCTTTTTTATGAGATAATAAAAATGTTTATTACCTTAACAAATCTTGACACAGCCAACCAGTGTGGTTAACAAATGGGATTGATAATTGTGGTGGTAGTAAGGTTGTAGCTATCCATGAAATCTTTTACTCTGTAAAATGGTTTAATGTAGAAGATGATATAAGTTATTATGTAGCTGATGGCACTAGGATTGGTGATACTTTACGATCTGGGTATTATGACTTTTGTACTTTAGCTGAATGGCTACAAAATGGATTTAAAATTAAAGCAACTTTAAATCCAGCTAACTTACTTGTTACATTAGAATTTCCAAAAGGTAGTGAGTATTCATTATCAATTAGACTAGGAAGGTTACTTGGGTTTTTTGTTACATTTCCAGATGAAGATTGGGCATTATCATCATTAATATTCGGTAGTCTACTAACGCCAAAAAAAGAAAAAAATAACTGGAAAACAACCTGTCAATTTGTCAGTACACACAGTGTTAAATGTTTATTTGAAAGAACTAAACACGACTGAGAATGTACACAATGGAAAGCCTTCAACTTTGTTGAGATGCTTACCGACTGAAACTGCTCCCTATTGTGAAAGTGTATTGTTAGATTTCCTAATTTGCAGTTTAAGAAATTAGGTTCTAGTTTCTTTGAGTCACTGTGTATATCTGTAACTAATCAAGATGACAAACCAGTTGTGATGCATGATTTTAGGATTGTGTTAGAAGTTAAACAATTTTATTTTTGTTTATAAAAATGAGTGCTGGTCCAAAGCCAAGAATCATACCAGTTGCGTGTCCAGTGACAGAGTTAAAAGATTTGGCTGATGTTCAGGATTTTGAAAAGGAAGGGGAGGTGGGGGAAGTGTATGGTTTTGAACTTGATTCGACTGGTATGTACAGGCGGAAATAATTGATGACATGAAAGACGGCACTGAATGGCCGATTCCTAAATTTGGCCAGCTGCGTGATGTTACTGTACCTGTTCCTGTAAATAACGTGCCCTACAACTTAATACATGTGGGAAATGAGTGGGTAATTTCTATTGTACCTGTTCCACCACCCACAATTGACTGGGACATAAAGTTAGAATTTATTAGTCCTTATTAGCACTGATGATGAAGGTGCCTTAGTGTTTAGGAAAGTTGTTAACTCTGGACCTTTGATTGTGAGTCTTGTTCCAAGTTTTGCACAAGACAACAATAGCAGAGATAAACTGAAAGTACAAGAGTATGAGAGACGACGGTATCTTCTTACACATAGAAAAAATAGATCTGATGCAAAAGTTGTGTTTGCACCAGCAAACTTTAGAATTGCAAGAGAAGCGACAATATTATTTGAAATTATCATGAGATCTGTTGCTTCTGTAAAAGAGGCAGATATAGCACAGGGAATCAAACTTACGTGAGATGACTCTGTGACAGAGGCAACAAAAGTTTTTATTGCCATTAGAAAAAATGTTGATGTTTTTGAGGTTTCGAGCAGTATTACAGCTGTCAATATAGCGGTCAATAAACTAACTTTTGTTTTTCTAAATTACATAAAACTGGAACACATAGATCTTGTTTCATTTTATTACACCAGCAAATTGTATACTTTTGACGAGTTGCAAAATGTAATTGCTGATTAAATAAAAAATATTTGTCAATAAAAAATGACAAAATTCTATCCGCAACTATCGACGCTTGAGCCGACTGAATCATTTGTGATGACTAAAACAACTGATCCGTATGTGCCAATTACACCCAATAAAACATTACAGGCAGACGCATTCAAATTAAATAATATTACAGAAGCAATTAAATATTTGGAAAGTGAGGAGGCGAGGTACTCCAGATGTAAAAGGAGGTATAAGTCAGTATTTAATTCTGTACAAAACAGTTCAATGGCTGTTGGTGCAGTTTCTGCTGGATGTTCGGTAGGGGGTATTGTTCTGTTTGCCACAGGAATTGGAAGTTTAATTGGAATTGCAGTTGAGGATGTTAGCGTTGCTACATGCCTGGCATGCTTTGGTTTGGAGGCCATAAACAAAAGATATCATACAAAGTTGCAGAAACATGAAGCATTGAGTAAGCTGGCTGGTGCAAAGCTGAGCAGTATAAAACTTATTATCAGTAAGGCATTAAATGATAATTTTATTGATGACGATGAATTTAAGCGAGTGCAGGATAATTTGAACAATTATAAGAAACAAAAATCTAAAATACAGAATAAACTGCGTAGTCAATCCCCCGTAAATATTGAAGAACTAAAAGCTAGTTTTTTAGTGGAAGGAAAAGAGATCCGTGTTCAGGAAACCACAGAAAAACTACACAATCTTTTAAACAAATAAAAATCAGTTTTGGTAATCAATCAATATTTTTGTCATATGCTTCGCAGAGAGATGACATGTCATTTACACCACTTGTGCCTGATTATTTAGCCCCATCTGCACCACCCCCAGAGTACTACTGAGAAAAAAGTTATTTTTTTGTCCTTGTATCTTGTCAAATCTGTCTCAATATCTTCAGACTGGCGTCAAGTTCTTGTAAGAACTTTATAAGAACTTACAGTAAGTAATTAATAAGATCTTACGGTAAGTAATTATTAAGTTCTTATGGCAACTAACTTTAAGGTTACCTCTGCAGGTTCCTAAAAGTTAGTTGCAACTTGTTAGTAACGTATAAAGTTCTACTTGAGAAAATAATGTTCCTCAGAAATCATCTTTAACAGGGGGTGTGTAAAATGTCATTAGTCTATTTAACCGAGTGCACTATCAGATATTGGTTTGATTTGAGAGAAACGGTCATGTGGGCATTAATGACCTTAATTAGTTAATTATTAGGGTTAATTAAGACAATGGGTAATTGTCTTAGGAATGTACTTGGCAATACAGATGATGATTCTCATGAGCCGGTGTTTGTTTTAAAATACGGTTTTGGTGCCAATGAGGTGGAAATTATGTTAGCACTGAGAGAGTTGTGAGTGTTTGAGATTAAAATTGAATAGTTTTAGGGCATCTGTTTGGCTCCTGAGGATCCGGTGGTTTTGTAAAGTACATTATTATATCTCTCGCAATCGGTGCTTAATCGCTGGACAAACATTCGATATTACATGTTTGTCCAGACTTTAATCTACTGTTTCTGTCAAAAGACATGCAGTTTTAGATCTTTGTTTGATTAAGGAACACTTCTATTGTAAGAAATAGCAGACACAACGATGACGAAATGCGGGGAAATAACCAAGAAACAAATACAAACATTTTATGTCGCGATGATTCTGGCAGGAATCATCGCGACATAAAGCACTACCGACATCCGAAGGGTCAATAAAAGCGTGTCGTATACCGTGTACTAGACGATTATAGCGTTTCCTATGGAAATACTGTGAACCTCTATTAGCAGAATGCGGTATACGACGGCCTTGAAGACAGAACACAGCGTTCAATCCAAGTCTTTCTCAAGAGTGTTTCTTTCGTTGTTGGTTATACCCTGTTTGAGCCTAAGAGGTGGTCTTTGCAGTCGGATTTGGGAGCAAGCAGTGACGCTCGCTACTCACGGGGTCATTATATTGTAGTTAGCCAATTAGCTATTGGGGTTTTGTCATCTCTCGTAGACGTCGTTAATTTGTGGTGATGTCGCATGCAATGTGACCATTCTCACACACTAAAACGGATCTTAACAGATTTCTGAACATTTCATCTCTTCGCGGCAATTCAAAATAACCACGTGTCGCCTCTATTTCCATTTAACTGGTGTTACGTGGTGGAGTTGTAGTGGAAGTATGATAAACACACCAGACACACACACGCAGAGTTCTTTAAAATAAACCTCGTTCAGCTGCAATCCGTCACACGTGGCTTAAGGATGTAGACAATACTGGAGTAACAGTTCCAGCAATATTTAATTCAGCGATGCGATATCCACACAGTAATGCACTTTCAAATGCACAAACTACTGATACAAAGTCTCTTCTGCGATGTCCACACTGCGACACAAAGTTTCTCATACACAGCGTCTCTCCCAATAAACTACGTGTCTCTACAACTGACAAAGCAAGACAATGTACGAACGGGCTTTCCCAGCGCCCTCCTTATATATACTACGAAATTCCCGAATCGTCTACGGAAATCATACTACGCAACCAATCAGAACGAAACACGCAGCCGAAGCTCATTAACATGAACTTTCCAGAAAAAAACTATAACAGGCTACAAAAACTCGGCTGCATACTTCAGCTCTAAATTCTAGCGTATAATTAAGTCACATAAAAGTATGGTATCCCTATCACCAGGTAGCTCTAGAAAGTACGAGAACATTCCCAAAACAAAATAAAGGCTGCTCAATACACGCGCACAGGAAAACAAAAATAGCGAAAATGTTGCGATGCCAACTAACCGACGTGACACTTACGATGTCACTAGACAGTGCGACCTTTCTAGAACGTTCCGGACTAAACTTAACAAAACGAAATCGGCTCTACTCACGAACAAAAGATAATCTTACTAATAAAAAGCACGTGAATCGTAACCGTGATAGCTCAAATAAACAACGGAACGTTACCTACGAATAACGCATGTACGCTCTCACAGGATAACACAACCACAATCGTAACAACTGGTTTGTCTTTTATGTTGTTTTATAGTTTCTTTATCTGCATGATTACTTTACTCATTCAGCCCCGACACACCACAGATATGTATGAATTGACCACGATAGTTCAAGGGTTGTGCCAGAATAGCTTGGCGCCTCTAGGCGCCAAGCTATTCTGGCACCACCCTTGAACTATCATGGTCGATCTGTCTCCTGAGTTGTAGTGTAGTCCCGGTCAGGGGACAACTCCAAAATGTGAATATTACGTGCCTCAGACGCAATGGGTTAGTGTCGTTACCTTATGTTGGGTGCTGTATTCAAGGCGCATGTTCCCATCTGCTGAAACGGATCATAGGTCGTGCGCGGGCCAACGGCGGCCGACGTCGGCCCGATGGCCTTTTGCGCATTGGGTTAGTTCTTGGGGGAAATTCACAGTTGTACACACGTCGCTTCAATATCATTTACTGGGATTATCTTTTATAGCACCTTTTACATTGTCATCTGTTGAAACGTCGTTAATTTGTGTTGATGCCGTATGCAATGTGCATGTTCTCACATACTAAATCCCGCCGTCAGATGGCCTTAGTCGCCTGCTCGGCGTTAAACCTAAATAACTAACACATACTAAAACGGATTAAAAATAGATTTCTGAACACTTAGCCCTTGAGTGTCCTTTTAATTAATATTTCGTCAGCATCCACAAAATCTCACCTTCTTGAATCGACCCCCAAGACTGCAATAAAACAAACGTGAAAATATGTTATTGGTAGTAGGGTTTTGTTACACAGACCTTTGTAGGCCTGAGGGAGGGTAAAGGCTCACTACCGCCGTAACTGTTCAAAGTTACACTTCTGTAACAGATGGTTCCGAAACGCTAAGCACAGGTCTAGTCATGGTTTATTTAGACATAGTTGAATCCAGTTCAGCACACGTCCTCTTTATATCGAGTAGCCTGGCAATGACTCCACTCCGTTCTATAAATACAACGCTATTAGTACGAGAAACAGCTAAAAATAAATTGACACATTAACGGCAGCCGCAGCAGTGCGATTACGCGTGTGCTTTTGCTGCGTGGACGCTGAATGATTCTTTTTTGTGGATGGGATGGGGGGAGGGGGTATTGATTTGTGGTGATACTGAGTTTGCGGGGGTTTTGTTGTTGTTGTTGTTGTTGTTTTTTTTTCTTTTCTTTTTTCTTTTCTTTTTTTTTTTTTTTTTTTTTTTTTTTTTTTTTTTTTTTTTTTTTGGGGGGGGGGGGGGGGGCGGGGGTTATAATTTATTTACTTATAATTTACATGGCGAATAGTAAACTGTAGCCAAGCTCCGTAGAAACAAAACATGGGGATCTTTTTTTACATTTCACGAAAGAACTCTGGCCACCCTTATGACACGCTCCTATAACTTTGACATTCAGTAAGAGGTGTGTACCAACTGCAGAAATTATGCGGCTATTCCGTAATACGTGCCACTATCATCCATGGTCGGTATTCTTGCAGTTCTCGCCTCCTCCCCTTTCCCCAGTGGCAAAAAGGTCTTCGGGCCCAAGACAGCCGCAGTGGACCCACTTCGGCCGTCTTGGACCCCAGGACCTTTGCTTAACACGTACACATAACACAGTACACATACCAAGGGGAATTATTCAGCGCAGGACATACACAGTTAGTTCGATCCCCTGTCCCCTCCTATCAGGCACCCAATCGCCAAACCACATAAAAATACCCAGGTACAGAACAAGAATAATATATATATATATATATATACATCAGGTCAAGCCTTTTACCCATGTATTTGTTTGGAACTTAGGAAGTAGGCAAGAGAAACACGCATACACAAACAAGAAGGTGCACTACTAAATGTGGTCGGGCAAATACCCTGAAAGCCCACAGCAGACGCACAAGACAATACACAAAAATGTAACGATACAAATTTTGCCTCGAGTTATAGAATACTCACAAACCAGATAGGTGAGGCTAGCGCTGATAGAATAGTACACATACCAGGGGGAATTACTCAGCGCTGGACATATACACAGTTAGATCCCCTGCCTCCTACTATCAGGCACACAATCGCCAGCCCACAGAAAAATACGCAGGTAAAGAACAAGACTATCATATACATCCCTAAAAACGATGCATCTGGTCAATCCTTTAAGCCATGTTTTTTTCTTGAACTTAGGAAGTAGGCAGGAGAAACACGCATGCACAAACAACAATCTAACTGTGTGTATGGCCAGCGCTGAGTAATTCCTCTTGGTATGTGTAAGTTGTAAGAAAGGTTTGTTGTTAATTGAGATGGGGGAGGTTTTGGTTGATCCTCCTCGTTTCCTCAGCTGAATTCTGTCTGACAGCATCTCAAAGTGTTCGTCTAAATAAAATTAGTAGTAACCGAAACTACTTGTTCAATGTGATTTTCCTATAGTAAGTAACTGAGAGAGAGAAAAAAATATTGTAATGTGTTTTCGTGTCGTTTTCCATATTTACGAGTACACAACAACGATTAGAAAAACATACAACACAAAATACATTGTTCTTAAGTCCCTTCTGTTTATAGAAGGGACTTTTTAGGACTGGTCGCGTTGGGGCGAATTTAATAACATGTCCATGATGTCAAAGGCTGGCAGGCTAAACTTCTAACAATTGAAGTAACAAGGTAAAAATTACGTTATGTCTAGTTACGCTAACCTCCCTGCTGAACGTACATTTGGCGCGAAGCGCCGTATGTGCGTATGTATGTATGTGCATAATATGTATGTATGTATGTATGTAAACAAGAGAATCTGACATATTTAAGAATAATAAGAGTACATTATTATCTCGAAAAGAAAATTCGTCTCGCCACCTTCCTGGCAAAGGGTTGTCGTTCTTGTTGTGGACTACAACGGATATTTCAAAGAAACCATCAAACATGTATGTCTCAGAAAAATTCAAGTGCAACACTGAAGTATAACAGTAAATATGGTATGCATTTCAGTAGGACTAGACTTGTCACAGGTGTAATTTAGACCGAAAGTTATCTAGCGCGTGAAGGGTGTGAAGTTCAGGCTGGACATCGAATACACTCAGTCAAATTTAAACTGCTGGTCCAAATAATCAATTCTATCAATCATTTTTGTTTACCTAAGCTGGAAACTTCTTTGCCTATTATTTAACATAAAAATGTGTGTACTTGCGCAATCTTTTCTGCAAGTCACAAGCAAAGTTTGAGTCAGCGTTGACGAAAGAATCTTTTGTTGCGAGCGCCATTGTGAAGGCGTGTTTGGGTGTTGAGAATGTCAGTTTCAGAGTCACTGCACAAATTCAAAATTTGATCGTCGGGGTCAGAAGATATGTCGGTCGAAAAGTATTGGAATGCGCTTTTCATCGGTATCTGGTGCACGTGCGCGCGTTCATTTCTAGACAAGATATCACATGAGAAAATAAATAGAACATTTCACGTCAAAATCTGATGCAATTTTCTCTTAAATTTAACGTGCGCCAGGCACCATGAAAAAGGGCAGTAAAGATCTTTCCAACTATACCAGATATAGTGCTGTGCGTTCTATCTTCGATTTGTGCGAACGGCTTTTCTAACACCACTGTAGCGAGGCTCTGTGCGGGGCTCTCACAGACAGCTGACCAATTAGTTTTTTTACGCTTACCCCTGCTCCACGTTCAGAACAAAACAATAACCATAGAACTGTAGTCCGGATGATGTTTTATTCACCCATCATTTTATGTTTGTTATGTGTGCTATATGTTGAGAGCAGCTCTTGTTGCAAAATAATTAAATATCGCTCTCCGGCACTGTTGCTACCCACTTTTTGTATAGGAACGGACTTTCTACTCACAGATGCGTCAGTTCATCGAACAGTGTAGAAATCGACCGAAATTTGGCGAATGAAGTCCGTGTGACATGGACACAGCAAAGGTCTTCGGGCCCACGACGGCCGCAGTGGGCCCGCGCGTAGCTGTGTGCGGGCCCGCTGCTGCCGTCATAGGGCCGGTGTCGTTTTGCTACTGGGGTTGTTTCCTGAAAGTTGAGTGTTCGAATCTAACTGGTCAAATGTGTTTAGACCCCGTTGGGTGCATCATCTTTGAAATCACCTTCATGTTGGGAAAAGCCCTAAATGTTAACCGTTTTTAAAATACATACACACACTGACACACACACACACACACACACACACACAGGGAGACAAAACCATCAGAGTGGGTTACCTACCATTTTATGTGAAAATGGGTTCCCATATTTCTATTTATTCTAGGGCTCTGGAGTTGATGCGAATGTTTAGAACTCACCTTGTAACTAAGCTCTACAACTTAAAATAAAAAAGAAATTTTCTAGAAACAGAGCCACTGGATGGAGAAAAAAATGGGTTTCTACCAATAAATACACAAAAACTGGCATTACAGTAGAAATGGGTGTCCTTGTCAAATCATTCATTTTAGCATGGACATCTAAAGAAAAATAGGTGTCTGTAATAAGGTAAAGTTCACGGAATATTTGATGCTTCTTTTCCACATTTATTTGATTGTTGTCATTCTTTTTTCAGCCCCCACCCGGGTCTGCCCTGGGGGACTTGGGTGGGGTTAGGTATTTTTTAGTTCCCAGGGTCACCCTGGTCATCCCCACAGGGTGGGTTTTTCTCTCGTATAGTTGACATTGATGCTCGAAAACTATTCTTTAACGCACACATCAAGACACATTGTAATTATGCTTCCAATATCTGGGACGGCTGTGGAGACATTCATTTGAAAAAAATTAATTCCCTTTACCGGCGAGGTATTAAGCTTATTCTTCCTGGTTCGTCCCCTACTGATGAAAGACTGAAGGCCCTTAATATTCTACCACTCAGTAAACAATTGGAACTTAATAGATGCTTACTTGTGCAAAAAATTCTAAACGATGCCGCCCCTCCCTATCTCCGTGAGCTGTTTTCCCACACGAATAGAGAGAACACGAGGAACAGCTTACTCCATCTCCCAAAACCGAGAATCGACATCTTCAAATCTAGCATATCATTTTCCGGTGCTAAGTCATGGAATAACTTGCCCTCGCATTTAAAGTCTATTTCAAAGTTATCTATCTTCAGAGCTCGCGTCCATAAATATTTGCTGTCGATGTGAATGTCCTACTTTTCTGTTTAGTATGTTGCTCCAGCACAGCAGATTGCTGCAGATTATGTAATAGTTTGACTGTCTGCATTAACATGTCAGGTTCATACACGTACATATATTGTTTTAATTCTTTTTGTATTTTTTTTTTCTGATGGTGGGGGGGGGTATGGGTACTTATATATATTTTATCTTTTGCTGTATCGTCTTATGTATTTTTATATGTGTAGAGTAGCAGGACAGTTTGGAAGATAGGCATTGCTATGCCTAAAACTTTTTATCCTGAATAAAAACGTTTCATCATCATCTCTATCTCTATTCTGGGGCATGTGTTTCTGTCTACCCTTTGTCCATTCACCTGTATTTGCCTTTTTAAAACTCTCCCTACTGTTTGCACTGCCTGTAGCTCTTGATATTGGATGTGTGTTGCTAAATGGTCTTAGCTTTATTTCGGCCCCATGTGTTAGGTTTATTTAATGTATTTGACCGGCTGGTGACATACATTCAAATTTCAATGTTCTGTTTATTTATTTATTTTTTTCACAAGCAGTGCAGGCACGTCCTGAGAAAGCCTTGTTGCTGTCGGGACGTTAAGCAATGTACAATCAATCAATCAATCAATCTTTTTTCAGCTTAATGTATATTCCTTCTTTATCCTGCATTAAAAATTTAAAGCACAATGACACAACAACACAGTGAACAAATACCTCACTAAAAATACCTCTGGTTGATTTTCTAATGATTGTTTGGGTAGGGTAGTGGGTGGGGGGGAGGGGAGGGGGGTGAAGGTGGGGAGGGAGGGGGGTGTCATCACTTTGGGTTTTATAGAGCTGCTGAATGCTCTCTTATGAATGAAAGATTTAATTATCCCTGGAATCAGGAGGTCATTTCTGAGGCGCGCAACGAGTTGCACATCAAACCACCCACAAATACACATTTGGAGTGCACCAGATGGATCCAGTTGGACAAGTCCCACATTCCACACTATAGGACAGCTAAGACTGAGAAGCAATCGCGGCGTTTATGGCGCGGTGCAAGGTTTAAAACTAAGAAACTGTTGTTTTTAGAAGCGTGTCCGGCAACAGTTTTTATTAAAACTGTTTTAAAACCTCTCCTTATACTCAACTTTTGTTAATGTTAAAAGTGTTTTCATTTACAGGCGTGTCGTAACTGTTATGCATCTATTCCAACGTAATAGTGCTGGATATGATAGTTTTCCCACTGTCGTCTTCTCTCTTCACTCAGCACTCGACTCTCCAGTCCTTCCCTCAAACACGCAGCATTCACACAAACAATACTTTACTATTACACCCTTTGGCAACATTAGGTGGTTGTTTTTTGTTGTTTTTTTTTCTTCTCTGACCTAGCATTACATACTGCACTAAACGACCGACTGCAGCAGACGACACACCTAACGACACTGACTGTGTGACGTCATTTGCATTCAATCAATTTGTGCATACAATCTGACAGGAGTTGCAGTCAAAACGAAAGCATAACACCAACAAACCCACTTAAACAAACCAAAAGACACAAGACAACAGCAGCCTCACCCAAAGTTTATACGTCCTCTCTCTCATTGCGCACTCATACAATCACTTCACTTCTTAGCAACCGGCGTACGAATATAATTATAGGCTAAGTCAAACTAAAACAGAAGATAGTGGCGGAAAACCCTTTAAAATAGAAACAAAGAACGACGTTTCAGATCAAATATTCTTCATCTGACATGGAAACAAACGTAGAAAACGTATAGGCTAAGTCCCTGGTGAACGTATACATAAATCTCAAATTAGACATGACCTTTCTCCACATCACCCCGGAAGTACATCACAACTCAACACTTTTTTTAACAAAACAACCACACCCTCAAATAACAAACCTAATTTTGTAGGAACATAAACAATTTACTCCCTCAAACAACAAAATATCCCCCCCCCCCCTTTCCTGACCCATATCAGCTATGAAGTTATTTATAGCTGAGAAGGGTGATGTCATACATACACGCCCATTCTCATGGTTCTGTGCGCACAAGACACACACATTGCTGGGAGGGACAAGTTTTCAAACACACTACAGGCGTGTCTGTTAAACACAAAAGTGCATGTTTTAACGCCAAAACGAGAAAAACTGATCTTTTTATTTTTTATGAATCTTTACCCCAAGACAATGCAGAAACAACCCTCAGAAAAAATGGGTGTCTGACTTGGTCACCCAGATTTTTACATCGGATGGTAAAGACAGTCACCCATTTGAGCTCTTTCGTGTACACACACACACACACACACACACACACACACACACACACACACACACACACACACATACACGTACACACACACATACACGCACACACACTCAAACAACATTATACACACACAGACACACACACACACACACACAGACACACACACACACACACACACACACACACACACACACACACACACACACACGGACTTACTAATAGAGGTTATGCGCAAAGCCCACACAACGAAAGCAGCAGAATGCACCATGCTTTATTCTCTATTGATTAGAAACGAAACGACGCGTGTCAGGAAGTCGTGACTATTACATGCGCCTGCATACAAACATGGACACAAAACGTCCTACGTAAAGCGCAATAAGCCAGTGGGCCGACGTCGGCCGGATGGTCTTTGCGCACTGGGTGGGGCCAGCTGCATGAGTCAGCAACCCAATCAGCAAAGGTACTCGGGCCCACGCCGGCCGCAGTGGGCCCGCGCAAGGCCGCCGTCGGCCTTCGTACACAGGGGTCAGTTGCATGAGCGAGCCTTAGTCCTGCGCCAGCCACTAAGCAAGGTGCTCCGCTATAGCGCAGGACTAAGCTCGCTCATGCAACCAAAGACAATACATTATTGTCTTTGATGTAACTGGCTTCAGGACCTTTCGCGCTATCCGTTTGCCAGTTAGTTTTCGATTATTTTTTTTAATTTAAAGTGAAGAAGTAGGAACTACTTTTAGTGTTTTACTGCTGTTTCTAATTTATACATGTTCTTACACCGATGTAGACGGCGCTGACTATGCCCAGCACATCAAGAGGCAAAGGTCCTCATTCTTCATTGCAATCAGCAGGGGCTCGTGAGGATCTGTGCCTCTTGCATATTCTACCAGGTACGGTGTTAACCCATTCAGCCCTGACGCATTACAGTAGGAGATGGGTCGACCATGATAATTCAAGGGCAGTGCCAGATTAGCTTGGCGCCTGTCGGCGCCAAGCTAATCTGGCACTGCCCTTGAATTGTCATGGTCGATCCATCTCCTGCAACTGGTGCATAGTCATTAGATGACGCCTGCAAAATTTGGAAAATACGGTCGTCGGGCTGAAGAAGTTAAGTGGTTAATTCGTAGTTGTGCAGTGAGCGGGCATTTCATCCCGACGCACTGGCCCTCGTTGAGGAAAGTGAAGGGGCGTGCAACGCAGCCCTTGAGCACAGCCGCAGAAGCCGTTCATAACAGCGATGGAGCTACAGTACTCGCCTTCTTTCTTGTACTTCTGGCACGTTCCTGAAGAACAGGGAAGACAATCACCCTCCTTGTGCATGCAGTCAATAATACAGTTCACAGTGCTACAACAACAAAAAAATTTTCCTTGAAGGTTTTGTTTCGGGATGTTCCCCCGGACAAAATCGTCAGTTTTCTGAGAGAATCCTATATTTTTAATATGATTGTGATCATTCATAGACTACGTGAATTTTATTATTTTGACTTTATGGAGAGTCTGTAGACCTTTCCTTTAAAGACTCGTGCGACATCTTAGCATGAAATATTTTCTTAAGTGTCTTAAGACCTTTCTTTTAGTCTGACTGATCAGATCTTTGTCCATCCCGCCATGAGATGGCCTTCGTCGCCTGCTCGGCGTTAAACCCAAATAACTAACTACAAATCTATTTTTGATCCATTTTAGTATGTGAGAACATGCACATTGCATACGGCATACAAATTAACGATGTTTCAACAGATGGCAATATAAGTTATTGGTAGCAGGGGTTTGCTACACGGACCCTTGTGCGCCTGAGGGAGGTCAAAGGAACCATTGTACCCCGAAGGCCTGAGGGGTACAATGGTTCTTTTGACCTCCCGAAGGCCTAAAAGGGTCCGTGCAGCAAGCCCCTGCTACAAATAACGTATCTGTTTTCATTCCTCCACTATTTTTGTAAAAGAAATTCAGAAGAAATCTTCCGACCTGGATCACGCCAGACATGACTAACGTGAAAGGAATATTTATTTATACATAATAGACGTATGACGTAACTTAAAATCTTTCATGACGTTGCTGTCTCCAGTAGTGTCCCTGTTGTATCGAACAACACGAAGTAACTTTTTACTTTAGAACGTTTGGTGATCATTTATAGAACAAAACTCGCATCCAGATGCGTCACAAAGAGTGCTACAAGAAGTCCGCCATTTGTCGCTACTAGGGTTTTTGTAGCTCAGTCACATGGTACGGTTTGCACTACAGATATTGGTCGTGTGACGTAGGGATGAAAACAATATAAAAGATGGTATAGCAAGACAATCCGGGCAAATGATATTGGTGTGACGGGTGTACAACTGTGAATTTATGCCAAGAACTAACCCAATGCGCAAAAGGCCATCGAGCCGACGTCGGCTCGATGGTCTTTCGCGCATTGGGTAGTGGCTGGATGCCCAACTGAGGGGGTGAGGGTGACTGGCCGTGTAAGACGGAGAGGATCGCGAGTAGGACACCTTTAGCGGTCTCTTTAACCCTTTCCCTGCCACAGCACGTGTATTTTGATAACGAAATCTTCGTTCATTCTGAGGCCGAAAGCCACAACCGCCCATGGAACATGGACACCAGTTTATCTCAGCAAGAGGCACAGATCCTCATGAGACCGCCCGCAACCGCCCAAGGAACATGAGCACCAGTTGGTCTCAGCAAGAGGCACAGATCCTCATGAGACCGCCCGCAACCGCCCAAGGAACATGGGCACCAGTTGGTCTCAGCAAGAGGCACAGATCCTCATGAGACCGCCCGCAACCGCCCAAGGAACATGACCACCAGTTGGTCTCAGCAAGAGACACAGATCCTCATGAGACCGCCCGCAACCGCCCAAGGAACATGAACACCAGTTGGTCAGAGCAAAAGGCACAGATCCTCATGAGACCGCCCGCAACCGCCCAAGGAACATGGGCACCAGTTGGTCTCAGCAAGAGGCACAGATCCTCATGAGACCGCCCGCAACCGCCCAAGGAACATGAACACCAGTTGGTCTCAGCAAGAGGCACAGATCCTCATGATACCGCCCGCAACCGCCCAAGGAACATGAACACCAGTTGGTCTCAGCAAGAGGCACAGATCCTCATGAGACCTCCCGCAACCGCCCAAGGAACATGAACACCAGTTGGTCTCAGCAAGAGGCACAGATCCTCATGAGACCGCCCGCAACCGCCCAAGGAACATGGGCACCAGTTGGTCTCAGCAAGAGGCACAGATCCTCATGAGATCGCCCGCAACCGCCCAAGGAACATGAACACCAGTTGGTCTCAGCAAGAAGCACAGATCTTCATGAGACCGCCCGCAACCGCCCAAGGAACATGGGCACCAGTTGGTCTCAGCAAGAGGCACAGATCCTCATGAGACCGCCCGCAACCACCCAAGGAACATGAACACCAGTTGGTCTCAGCAAGAGGCACAGATCCTCATGAGACCGCCCGCAACCGCCCAAGGAACATGGGCACCAGTTGGTCTCAGCAAGAGGCACAGATCCTCATGAGACCGCCCGCAACCGCCCAAGGAACATGACCACCAGTTGGTCTCAGCAAGAGGCACAGATCCTCATGAGACCGCCCGCAACCGCCCAAGGAACATGAACACCAGTTGGTCTCAGCAAGAGGCACAGATCCTCATGAGACCGCCCGCAACCGCCCAAGGAACATGGACACCAGTTGGTCTCAGCAAGAGGCACAGATCCTCATGAGACCGCCCGCAACCGCCCAAGGAACATGAACACCAGTTGGTCTCAGCAAGAGGCACAGATCCTCATGAGACCGCCCGCAACCGCCCAAGGAACATGGGCACCAGTTGGTCTCAGCAAGAGGCACAGATCCTCATGAGACCGCCCGCAACCGCCCAAGGAACATGAACACCAGTTGGTCTCAGCAAGAGGCACAGATCCTCATGAGACCGCCCGCAACCGCCCAAGGAACATGGGCACCAGTTGGTCTCAGCAAGAGGCACAGATCCTCATGAGACCGCCCGCAACCGCCCAAGGAACATGAACACCAGTTGGTCTCAGCAAGAGGCACAGATCCTCATGAGACCGCCCGCAACCGCCCAAGGAACATGGGCACCAGTTGGTCTCAGCAAGAGGCACAGATCCTCATGAGACCGCCCGCAACCGCCCAAGGAACATGACCACCAGTTGGTCTCAGCAAGAGGCACAGATCCTCATGAGACCGCCCGCAACCGCCCAAGGAACATGGGCACCAGTTGGTCTCAGCAAGAGGCACAGATCCTCATGAGACCGCCAGGAGCCGCCCAAAGAACATGAGCACCAGTTGGTCTCAGCAAGAGGCACAGATCCTCATGAGACCGCCCGCAACCGCCCAAGGAACATGAACACCAGTCGGTCTCAGCAAGAGGCACAGATCCTCATGAGACCGCCCGCAACCGCCCAAGGAACATGAACACCAGTTGGTCTCAGCAAGAGGCACAGATCCTCATGAGACCGCCCGCAACCGCCCAAGGAACATGGACACCAGTTGGTCTCAGCAAGAGGCACGGATCCTCATGAGACCGCCCGCAACCGCCCAAGGAACATGGGCACCAGTTGGTCTCAGCAAGAGGCACAGATCCTCATGAGACCGCCCGCAACCGCCCAAGGATAATGGGCACCAGTTGGTCTCAGCAAGAGGCACAGATCCTCATGAGACTGCCCGCAACCGCCCAATGAACATGGGCACCAGTTGTTCTCAGCAAGAGGCACAGATCCTTATGAGACCGCCCGCAACCGCCCAAGGAACATGGGCACCAGTTGGTCTCAGCAAGAGGCACAGATCCTCATGAGACCGCCCGCAACCGCCCAAGGAACATGGGCACCAGTTGGTCTCAGCAAGAGGCACAGATCTTC
Organism: Semisulcospira habei; assembly: GCA_036245525.1. Lineage (NCBI taxonomy): Eukaryota > Metazoa > Mollusca > Gastropoda > Semisulcospiridae > Semisulcospira > Semisulcospira habei. The sequence continues at coordinate 10,211,636 of BTPG01000008.1, read as the reverse complement.
ATGAGACTGCCCGCAACCGCCCAAGGAACATGGGCACCAGTTGGTCTCAGCAAGAGGCACAGATCCTCATGAGACCGCCCGCAACCGCCCAAGGAACATGGGCACCAGTTGGTCTCAGCAAGAGGCACAGATCCTCATGAGACCGCCCGCAACCGCCCAAGGAACATGGGCACCAGTTGGTCTCAGCAAGAGGCACAGATCTTCATGAGACCGCCCGCAACCGCCCAAGGAACATGGGCACCAGTTGGTCTCAGCAAGAGGCACAGATCCTCATGAGACCGCCCGCAACCGCCCAAGGAACATGGGCACCAGTTGGTCTCAGCAAGAGGCACAGATCCTCATGAGACCGCCAGGAGCCGCCCAAAGAACATGAGCACCAGTTGGTCTCAGCAAGAGGCACAGATCCTCATGAGACCGCCCGCAACCGCCCAAGGAACATGAACACCAGTCGGTCTCAGCAAGAGGCACAGATCCTCATGAGACCGCCCGCAACCGCCCAAGGAACATGAACACCAGTTGGTCTCAGCAAGAGGCACAGATCCTCATGAGACCGCCCGCAACCGCTTGGGTGGTGTTGTTTTCTCAGCATCGAAGAGGTTAAATTTCACACTTGCAGTAGGGTCCTGTTTGGTTTTGCTCGGCAGTCAATGGGATAATGAATAAAATGTTTTTTTTTTTTAATTCAATTGCTTTCCTACTAAGACAGAGCACCGGTTGCAAGGCCGTCCCTCCAAAATAATTCCCTTCTGTTCTGAAGTTGTATTTCTAGCGCTGACGTTAAATCCCTAAAAGACGTCAACTTCATACATAAGCCAAATTCAAGAGGTGAAAAAAAGTAGATTTCCAGCCTTTTTCTTTCTTCTGTACACGGTGATTGAGCTTGGTAATAAATAGGTGTATGCTGTCACTGTCAAGATAACTCATATTTTAACTCATTCGAAACGCCGGACGGCATCCGGATACGCGGCTCCGAATCCATCCGTATAAAATCTGTGACGCACTAACTTATCGGATGCTGTGACGCTTAAGATATTTTGTTTTCATCCCTACGTCACACGACTAATCCCTTTAGGGCAAACCGTACCATGTGAACTCGCTGCAAAAACCCTTGTAGCTACTAATGGCGGACTTCTTGTAGCCCTCTTTCTGACGCGTCTTACGTGCCAGTTATGTTCTATAAAAAAAATCACCAAACGTTCTAAAGCACAAAGTTACATAATAATAATAATAATGACTACTTATATAGCGCTTATCCTAAAATAAGCGCCCGTGAGTGGCAGTCCGAGTGGGACAAAGAGGAAGCAAGAGGAAGCCTCGGCTAACAGGCTGCATGAAGCTCTTCCTAAGGTGTCCGACAGACTACCTTACCGCTGCGGCAGCCGCCGTGAGGTGACTGTCCTTGCTCGGCTCCACATCGGGAACACGTATGTTACGCACTTTTATTTACTAAAACAGGAGGAGCCTCCATGGTGTTATGCCTGCGACGAACAGTATTCAGTTAAACACTTTTTGTTGTCTTGTGCCGATCTAACTGACACAAGATATAAACACTTCACAGCAGACTCCTTGAAGATTTTGTTCCGGGATGTACACCCCGGACAAGATCTTCAGTTTTCTGAGAGAGTGCAATATTTTTAATAAGATCTGAGCATTCATAGACTATGATAATTGTATTATTTTGACCTTTTTGCGAGTCTGTAGACGTTTCCTTTAAAGACCTGTGCGACATTTTAGCATGAAATGTTTTAAAGATATAATTATTTACATCTTGTCTTTAGACCTTTCTTTTAGTCTAGCTGGCCAGATTTTTACCCATCCCGCCGTGAGATGCCCTTAGTTGCCTGCTCGGCGTTAAACCCAAATAACTAACTAACTAACCTAAAATAAGCTCTAAGCGCTTAGTGTTGTTCGAATCAATAGGCACACTACTGGAGTTGTTTGCCTCACACATCTGCAGCAGTAGTGTGTGACAGACCACTAAATAAATAATCGTTGTGGAATCGAAAGCACATGAGCGTCCTATACGACTATTTTATTGAAGAATGTTCAAGTCTTTTGAGCAATCAGTCACTCACCACTTCCATTGCATTACTCTGACAATTTGCAGGCAATGCTGCTCGTCATGCCAGACGGCAACGTCATGAAAGATCTTATATTACATTATAAGTCTATTATGTTTGGTTTTTTTACGTCAGTCGTGTCTGGCGTGATTTAGTTCAGAAGATTTCAGCTTGATGTCTTTTACGAAAATAGTTGAGGAATGAAAACAAAATTAATACGTTATTGATAGCAAGAGTTTGCGGCACAGACCCTTGCAGGCCTGAGGGGTTTAATGGTTCCTTTGACCTCCGGACGGTCCGTGTAGTAAACAGGGGCGGATCCTAAGGGTTCCGCCCCCCCCCCCCCTCCACCACCGACCCAAAATTGTTTATAATGCCATAACAAAGTCCTTTTTTGGGGTGTTTGCCCCCCCCCCCCACCCCCTCCCTATTTGATTTTTTGGCTAGTCCCCCCATCCTCCCCCCCCCCCCTCTCCCCCCGTTGTTTGATATTTTGTCGAGTGCATAGAGTGTTGAGACATACACACCTTTTTTCTTCGCCCCCCCCCCCCCTCCCCGACCCCCGACTCACCCCCGTTGTTTTATTTTTCGGCCACTGAAAGAAGGTCTAGCGTCGGGGAGGCTTTTGTACCAGGTTGAAGGTCCCACCAAAAGTTGGAACTTTCCCCTCGAGGTAACTGATCCGCCACTTGTATCAATAACTTAGATTGGGTCCTTACACTGTCGGAAAGTCAGGTTCTCCATAGATCTCATGGCGCACACTGCAGCTTTCGCAGATCCGTTTCTTGGGGGTGATTCGTGCTCGTCGTTAGACCACAAAAAAAAAATCTCCATTTTGAACACGTTGCAGATTGATAAAAATAATAACTGGTGGTACCGAATCGCTTATCGTTTTCCTTTTCCTCCCCGAAAAAAAAAAAAAAAAACTTCTCAAGGAGGACAGTGTTTTCAAAGAATTATATACTACAAGAAAGGGACGTCAAAAAATTATAAGAATATGACGTTATTCTGCAGTCTAGCGACGTAAATGTGGAGGCGGGGGGGGGGGGTGGGGGGGGGGGTTGTACCGCCATTATATGCCAGTGACGTGGAAAATCATTTTTCTTACACACCTCCTTCTTTGCTCCCTTTGAGCGTGTGTGATACAGCCCTGCTGCGTGAACGGCAACTTGTGCACACAATTGTCTTGTACAAAGTCTGGACAACAAAAAGGTACGGACACACTCGATATTGAAATTTGACCAACTTTCAGCTCACGCGCAACATCATTTCATAGGGTCGAATCACGACCCTTGCCCGCGAAAAAAAATTCTAAAAATAGATTTCCGAGCGCAAATGCCTACTTCCGGTGACTTGGCACTGGCCGTTGAAAATGCCGACGAAGCACTGCATCTGGAGAAAATGCAACATGTACCCTCATATTGAGTTTCCAGCTAAAATATTATGCTGTAAAGTGTTCTCATAATTCATCTTTTTAGATAATATAATTTTTGTATGCAATGAAAAATGAATAATAAATAGCTGGTAAATTTATTTCAGATTTGTCTTAGTGGTTGCTTTTTGTTTTCTGACTATGCTTACATATGGAAAACACTGATTTTCAGCGTCAACAAGTATTACTCGATTTGCAACACAGATAAAATAACACACAAGACATGGACAAAGATGTCAACCCTAAAACGCTGAAAAGTAGAAAACTATTAAAAGAATTTATTAATTGGTGCAAAATAAATACCTTATGTTACAGACAAAATGGGAAGTCAGTCTTTCGTGGGAAATGCCTAATGCAGTAATGAGCATTTTTTTTTTTAACTGAATGACAAAATACCACTCTTTTTGTAAATAATTGCACTTAGAAATTATTTAGACGGAAAGATTCAGATTTGTCTTAGTGGTTGCTTTTTGTTTTCTGACTATGCTTACATATGGAAAACACTGATTTTCAGCGTCAACAAGTATTACTCGATTTGCAACACAGATAAAATAACACATAAGACATGGACAAATATGTCAACCCTAAAACGCTGAAAATGAGAAAACTATTAAAAGAATTTATTAAATTGGTGCAAAATAAATACCTTATGTTACAGACAAAATGGGAAGTCGGTCATTCGTGGGAAATGCCTAAGGCAGAAATGAGCATTTTTTTAAACTGAATGACAAAATACCACTCTTTTTGTAAATAATTGCACTTAGAAATTATTTAGACGGGAAGTTGTTAAATTCAATTCTCTGAATCGAAATACATCACTCATTCCGTAAATAATTGAAAATTGTCCTAAACCGGGCATTTCCCAGAAATAGCTGAATTTGTCTACAGGCATTTCCTGAGAATGACTGATTTCTTGTTCTGACTGCACACACATGCACAGCGGCACACACACACACACACACACACACACACACACACACACACACACACACACACACACACACACACACACATATATACATACAGGGGTGGCTAAATCTTTCTTTTTCTGAGGTCATTTGGCGGACTAGCTCAAGAAAAAAAATGAATTAGTCCGCAAGAATCTTAACTAGTCCACTTACTAATCACCAAAAATCAGAATGCTTGTAAAATGTTAGTGAAAAAAAATGAAGGAAAAGAAAAACATTTAATGAAATAACACATTTAATATTGTAATTGTACTTTTTTCTATAAGTTTTCTTAAAATAAAAGAAGGTTTTATTTCTCACAAAAAAATACTTAACACAGCGTTAGATAGGCCTACCTTCTAACTGCATATGGTAAAAAGCATCAGAAAAGTATCACTGTAAATTAAATGAACATTAATTATTTATCCACCATTGCTTAAAATCTTTTGCAAAACGTAATCGTTTTAAAAAAAAGAAAATTCGCTTCATCTGTTGTTTTCTTCTTCTTCTTTTCTTAAGGATCGCTTTCTAAAACAATACAGTGAGCCATCACAAAACTCAAAACAACATAAGAGTCCTATCGTCTGCTAGCAGAAAGTCGTTAAAGTTATCGCATGGTCACATGACTATAAATAAAATGGTGATAATTTCGAGAAGTAGACGACGCTTGTGTTCGTCATGCCTTACAAATCGGCGAAAAAAATAATAGATGACTGGTCATAATTTGAGGTAGTCCGTCAGGCTACCAAATCTAGAATGTGAGGTAATCCGCAGCAATTCGAGATCACATACATACATAAAATATATAACAGTATTGATATTATATGACTAAGATATATTACACTATTATCACCATTATCATCATGTCTTGTCTGTTCAAAAAGTCTAAGATCGACAGCTACCATGCAAAACACAAATTAAATTCTTTTACAACATAGTTGGACACCGAGTGTTGTCACCGGAAGTAGTTAAAACGAAGATTTTTACCGATCATTTACGAAGATGACGTCGCACGAAGTAGACGCCTTAATTTCGTGATTCGTCCCTATACCGAAGTCTGGCACTCTGGCGTCACCTATTGCGCTATTACATATTCATGTAGGAACATTTGTCTGGCATCCCAAATATTGACGTAACGTTACAAGGCGAATTACGTCAAAATCTTTGCCAAGACACAATGTCGGCTGTGTTGTGACTAGGGGTGTGTCGAAAACCAACTCACAACGGATTTATGCAAAGAAAAAGGAAAGTAAGCAACATATTCTTACATCGGTACTCACAAACCAGATAGGTGAGGCTAGCGCTGGCAGAATTGTCAGTACTCAAACCAAGGGGAATCACAGCGCTGGACAGACAACAGTTAGATCTTACATCGGTGTTTAAGTGATATGAAAATCTCACTCTCGTGATCTTGAAACCTTGTCCTACTCGCTTTCGCTCGTAGGATAAGGTTTTAAAACCATTCTAGTGAGATTCTCAGTGTCACCGATGTAAGAATCTCTCTATCCCAAAACTTGCGTACACAATGGTGGGAGGTCGGAAATCTTTCACATCGCAGTAGCTGTCAGCGGTTTGTGCATTGATTTGAACGTTCTACATCAGTTTATGGTGGCGTAGGAGCGCCAGGTAGGTTTCATTTTTAGTTTCTTCCTTTCTTTTCCAAAATGTCTGTCCTTTAGCGCCGCGCCACGACTCCTACACGTTTTTAACATAGCAAGAACTCCAAGCGCTGTACCCTGGCACGCGCTTGGTATATGATCTGGTGAGTGATCGTGCAGGTAGCTCGTAGACCAAGCGCCTACCGGCAAGAAAAGGCGCTTATATTAGTGTCCCTGCTATGTTAAACACGTGACGGAGTCGTGGCGCAGCGCTAAACGACAGAAATATAAAAAAAAAATAAAGGAAAAAATTAGAAAAGCAACCTACCTGGAGCTCCTATGCCACCAACAACTCATGTAGAATGTTCTAGTCAATGCACAAGCCATTGTCGGCTACCGCTATGTGAACGATTTCAGAGCTCCCGCTATTTTGTCCACACTTAAGAAATTGAAAAATTGGGAATAGATTCGCGTCATTAGCATATAATGATGGTAAGAAAGAAACTTTTACATCACTCGACAGCAAGATGACGTCATAATTATTCTTGTTGTTCATAATTTTTTTGACGCCTCATTCTTGCAGTAAATACGAAAACACTGTACTCCCCGAAAAGGCTCTTTACGGGAAGAAAAAGAAAAATACTAAGTAATTTTGCAACAGCAGCTATTATTTTTCTCCAAGACAAATCTGCGGCGGAGATAAAAGCATCACGTGTTCAAAAATGGAGATGTTTTTCCCGGTCTAACGGCGACAACAACTTACCCCAAGCAACGGATCCGCTTTCATTGTGCGTCATGATGTCTAAAGGGAACAGACGTTTGGAAAGCGCGAGGATCCAAAATATCTTATGCGTCACCATCAAAACATCCGGTAAGTTATGCGTCAAGGATTCTTTGCGGTTGGATTCTGGGCCTCGGATCTAGAGCTCCCAAAAATAACTGAGGCCCCGGCTGGGGTTAGTGCTCAGGAGTAGAACAAAGAAAGATCGCGAGTCGGACAGTGGGTCTCGGACAGTGATCATCTCAACTGAAATTAAGTATGGATAAAGTTACATGGATTCTGGCCCGAAACAATACAAACTCTGGCGTTATGTGGCAAAAATGAGTGTGTCAATATCTGGCATTACAATTTTTTTTTTTTTTTCAATCTCGCTTTCCACAGCGTTTGCGGACTATGCATGTTATAATTATATGGTTTTATTACCAGACGTGTTGGGACCTCCGATAGGTAGCACATCCTGTCTTTTTCTACTCATGACGACGATGTTAACGATCTGACAACACTCGTCAGCAGCACACTGGTCCTGGGACGTACACGGGGTACCCACCTCACCCTGAACACATTTTGGTCTTAATAAGTATGGAGACCTACAAGAATTTTCAGCCATGACATTAACATATCATTATATACTGACGAGCGAAAAAAATACGACATTTTTTTTTTAATAATCGGAAACACGTTCGTGTTTCCAATTATTCCAAAAGTGTCGCATTTCTTTTCCTCGTCAGTATACATAGTCTAATTATGTGCTTAACAGTTGTTGAAAACCTGCAGTAACATGCATCTCGACCGCTACGTCACAAAGCCAGCACTGCGGCCAGAAACGCTTCGGAGTTAACTCGTTCAGCCCGACGCACGTATTTCCCAAATTTTGGAGGCGTCATCTAACGAGTATGCACCTGTTGCAGGAGATGGATCGACCATGATAATTCAAGGGCAGTGCCAGATTAGCTTGGCGCCGACAGGCGCCAAGCTCATCTGGCACTACCCTTGAATTATCATGGTCGACCCTTCTCCCGCTGTAATGCGTCAGGGCTGAATGGATTAAAATAGCCGCGTTACACGGCCAAAGACAATGTAACAATATTTTGATTTTATTTGAATGAAACGCGTTTGGCCACAAAATATAAGAA
>BTPG01000008.1:10193685-10196185 GCA_036245525.1 Semisulcospira habei | reverse complement strand
CCCTTGAACTATCATGGTCGATCTGTCCTGCACTGCAATGCAGCCTTCAGAGGACAACGGCAACATTTGGGGATTTCGGTCTTGGGGTAGAATGAGTTAATCAACATAACCCCTTCACTGCCGAGAAAAAGGGAACACGCTTCAACTGCAAGAGACATAGATCCTCATGAGCCCCCGCGAGTGCGAGGGCTCATGGGCATCTATGCCTCTTGCTGAGAACAATAGTCGACTTAGTTGAAATTGTCTTCTCCTGCTGCCGTGCGGTGTCGCTGCTATCACAAGGTGAAAAGTCACTATTCTAAGTATCTTAGGTGATAGCTGTTCGTGTGTCTAGGTTTCAGTACTCGCGCTACACTACAGGCCGCAGGTATACCGCTTCTAAACTCGGTGCCCGATTGGATGGCATAGAAAACAACAGAATCCGGACACGCTAGGATCAGTAAACCACATTAACAAATCCTACTGTACGATACACCAGATGAAAACTAAAGCCTGTGAGCAGACCACGACATACCAGTGGCATGCAGTATATCGCGAGGACCCAAGGTAATGTGCACGGACAGGGATCAACTAAAACACTGAGACTGCGGCCGCGTTTAGCCCCTACTGTGTTTACGCCACCTTGCGGCGGCAGCAGCAGTGAGCTAAATCGCTCATTCGTATCCATGTTTCTCGGACGGTTTTTGCTTTTGGTCGTTGACTGAACCAAGATTTCAGAAACAAAAATGTGCATAGTGGGATGGAAGGGGTTAATCCACTTAACTGCTGGCAAGAAAAAAAGGCGATTTGGTAAAAGTTGCAACAGTAATAACACTACTTCTTTCACGTCCGGCGCCAATTTGAGGGACGGTGGGACCGTGATATTTCGAGGGTGATGAATTTTGTTTGCATCTAAAACTGCGACACCTAGTTTTCGCGATTTATGAATGAAAAACTATGTCAGTTTAAACACGCGTAAAATAAAACACCATGCATTATGTACGACTGTTGACGGATACTTTCCCACTATGTTAGACCACACACGAGCGACCATTCTAGAGGTTTCTAAATGTTAACATTGAGAACTCTGGTTCAAATCTCAAAATGTAGGCTTTGTCCTCTGAAGACTACAATACAGATCGCGAAACAGGTGGGCCATATGATAATTCAAGGGTGGTGCCGGAATAGCTTGGCGCCTACAGGCGCCAAGCTATTCTGGCGCCACCCTTGAACTATCATGGTCGATCTGGTCGACGGGTTCTGGCGTCGGACTTTTCTCCTCTGGTAAGTGTCACCGTTAATTCGGGCGGACCGTCGGGGGTGTTTTCTCCGGGTACTCCGGTTCTTCCACCCTCCTCCCCCTCCCCCCCTCCCCCCACCCCCACACTTTGGTACCGGTTTCAGGGCACTTTACAAATTTCAAATACAAGCTATCAAAAATCTCTGTAACTTCAGTAGCTGAACTGACCCTTCGTCTGTCTTGTACTGTGTTTGTCTTCAGAGTAAATTCGTGTCTGTCACGTGAGTGTGCGTGTTGGGTTTCAGTTCGCGCCGCTTTGAGTCGATTCACCCAAAAATTGAGAAAAAGCGCCTATATAATACCGGTATTATTATTCGGGGTTTTTTTTTTTTTGTTTTTTTTTTGTTTGTTTGTTTGTTTTTACACCATGATGTAATTGGTATTTTTGATAACAATTTCTGCGTTCCGCTTTCCTGATCTCATCGCTGTTTATCCTTTCTGGTGAGTCGCAAAAAAATATGTCCGTAGTTATTTGTGTCGTGCTGTAATGTCTATTTAGAGCCTCCTGAGCATCATTGCGGGTACTGATATCTGAGTGACGCCGTGGTAAATTATGTAAATGTGCTTGACGTCTTAAGAGTCCAGTAAAGTGGTGATACGTGTTTGGAGGACATTTTCCCCATCTTGTTCTAGTTCAAGATGGCACTCCCACGTGAATCCAGGTACGTGGCAACACACAGCCGCATGCTCTGACGCAAACGTACTTTACCCTTGTCATTCGGAATACACCAGTGTGTGAAATACGTTTGACTAAAATAGTTCAAGGGTAGTGCCAGAATAGATTGGCGCCTCCAGGCGCCAAGCTATTCTGGCACCACCCTTGAACTGAAGCCATTGGTCTATATCCTTATCTGTAAGTACTATAATGTAGTTTGCATATGGCAGTGTACAAATTTGAAGATTTTACCCTCAGTATGATATGCGGTAAGAGCTGTTCCTATGTGAGTGCTTGCCTTTGATGTGGGACCTTTCGGCTTCAAGCCCTAAGCCCAACATTACAGAATAATAATAATAATAATAATATATTATTATTATTATTATTATTATTATTATTATTATGCGCAAACTCCCTGCAGTACAGGCTCTAAGCCCTGCACAATACAAATCAAAATAACAAACAATACACAAATCAAATGACAGCGGCAACACAAAATACAAATATGACAATGCAAATTCAAAATTTAACAGCACATAAACACACCCAAAGCACGAAAAAAAAAA